>CM070781.1:80855833-81455833 GCA_036346955.1 Dipus sagitta
AACTAGGAGGCTCACCAGAGCAGGGACCTGTAGGTTCAGGTGTCAGGAAAGATAAACAGCCAAAAAGAGGCTGTGCGCACGTGGTAAGCATCTGTTTATAATCTATTCTGGTGGGCTTCACTCCCCGGTTCAAGTGAGTTCTGAGAGAGGGCTGATTGGTCTTACTCAGAGGGCTGGCTCAGGAAGAGGCCAGCACACCTGAATAGGAGGCAAGAGAGAGCTGATTGGTGTGGACTCAAGGAGGAGGCCAGCTGTGACACCAAGTTTAGGGCTGAGCTTAACCAACCACAATGCCAGGATCAGATTTAAACCTTAATTCTAGGAAAGGGGAACTTCTTCCCAGGGTGGGAGTCAGAAAAAGAGATCTAAGTAACTCTTTTTAGGTAAAAGATAAGGAGAGGAGTGAACCTTCTCTGGTCTCTAGTAAATTGGAGATTGCAAAGGCTGACTCAAGAACATTCCTGCTTTTTACTTTCGGGGCCCAGTAACCTTAAACTGCCTCAATCTCCCTCTGAAGAAGCAACTGTAACTGCTGTTAGGGAATTGGGGATATCTACACCTCAGCTTCTTGAAGCTCAGTGAAGTCTTCCATTGTGGCAGCTGGGAAACTTCTCCATTGGGTCTATCTAAGGGACCCTGAAAGTGCATTGGTGGAGTACAGAAACAGTCCTGGAAGAAAATGTTGGGGCTAAAGAATCAAAGTAAGGAGTTAAGGGGGAGTGGGCACCTAGAAAACTGGAGGTTTTTAGGGTTCCCATTCTATTTTCTTTCCTCTCCTTTTTTTCTGGAGATAAGGTCTCACTCTAGCCCAGGCTGACCTGGTGTTCTATAGTCCTAGGCTGGCCTCAAACTCACAGGGATCCTCCTACCTCTGCCTCCCTAGCTAGTGCTGGAATTAAAGGAATGTGTCACCACATCTGGACATATTTTCTTTGTTTTTTATTTTCTTTGACTATCAAAGCCTAAGGGTTTATTATAGGCACATACAGTGTGGGCCTGCCACACTGCCCTACACCCCCTGGGCCCCAGTGGCTTCTCTAGGTGACCTTGGAGCTGTCTGCAACCGTGATTCCCCACTGCCCAGAGAGATGCTCCAGCCTGAAGTATGGGGGAGGTGAGGACTTCCCCACCTCCGTCCCCTTGGGAAGTAACATTTACAGCTGGAGAGGAGGGAGGGGAGAGGAAGGCAAATTTTGTACTAGACACCCCTCCCATTAAAAGGCTTCTTCATGGATGGAGGGAGGAGGTTCACTTTATGCAAAAATAAACAAAACCAGGAATTAATCTGTGGCTCTGAGAGAATGGGAGTGTAAGGAGGTGAGAGCCCTCTCCCTCCTCTCAGACATAACAAGGCAGCATTGGAAGAGAGGTAAAGTTGGGGAGGGAGTGACCCCCGCTCCAATTCCTAGCACCCTGCATGATCCAGGGAACCTCACCAGTGCCACCTCTCTCCTCGCCCATCCTTAGGGTGGAGAGGAGACCAGGAATTGTCTCCTGCCATGATTCCCACCACCCCAGCTTCTTGGGGCCGGATCAGGGCAGTGAAGTTTGCCTCAGCTGGCTCCCTGCCTGGCCCCCACCAAGCTCAGTTATTGCATACAAATGATGGAGCCCCCAGTACCTGTGGTGGGAGTGGAGAGCTGGAAGGGAACAAAATGTGGCTATAGGGGCACAAGCCCCCCCCCGCCAACTTCTTGAGGTGCAAGAGAAGTCCACTCTATTCCAGGGCCTATCTGCAGAGTTGCCTCCCGCCCTTGAGGAAGAGAAAGTGTCTTTGTGCCCATAGTGTGGCGAGGACAAGCCAGGAAGACTTGTCAGATAGACTCTTGGGGGTACCTAAAATCACTTCTGGTGCTTGCTGGCCTTACACGCCCTGCCCTTGTGCCTGTGGTTATCCTGTCTGTCATTCCCATTCTTGTAGACTTTCAGGTATTGGAGGGAAGTCATGGAAACCCAAGTAGTTGGAGGTAGATTGTCTCAGGACCACCTGAGTGAGCTGACGTTGAGAGGAGATAAAATAGCCCTGAAATTAAGAGCTACTATTACCAGAAATAATAGACACAATTTTCTTATCATGGAGATTTCTAAAGCTGTTCACCAAATGGCAGAGTGGTATTTGACGTGGTCCAAGTATGTTCCTGTAGATTTTGTAAAGCAGATGAGACATTAGCAGAATCATCAGGAATATATTACACATGACATTCAACCCTGATCATGGTGCACATATCAACGTGGCCTGCTGTGAGCATGCTTAAAGTTTTGTGATTTTATATAATTGTCTTCTGACACTTTCTAAAAAGTCAGCATCATGAGAAATAATGTCAAGTGAAATTTACATACGAATTTTGAGGGCTACTCAAGTTAATTTTATAAGATAGTAATAGTATGATTATGTATGTATAAATGGGGGGGATGTTTTACTCTCACATGGTGAGTTTGCATCTCTCAGATGATTTTGAAAAATATCAAGGTATGCTTTTGTAAAGATAAAAGATGAAGCGCTGGTAAAGGCAGGTGAAGGGTACAGGTGTTTAGTCCTTCAGCTGTTCTGTGAGGTTTATTTTATTTATTTATTTGAGAGATGGTAAGAGGCAAAGAGAGAGAGAGAGAGAATGGGTACACCAGGGCTTCCAGCCACTGCAAATGAACTCCAGATGCATGTGCCACCTTGTGCATCTGGCTTACATGGGTATTGGGGAATTGCACCGAGGTCCTTTGGCTTGTCAGGCAAGAGCCTTAACTGCTAAGGTATCTCTCCAGCCCCTATTCTGTGAGCTTTTATGGGTTCCAGATAAAACTGTTAGGAGGGGATGAATATCCTGGGATAAAAAAAAGAGACTTAAATAAGTGACTTATTCACACTTGATTTTTTTTTTTTTTTTGAACTTCTAATCTCTCTTCAGAATCCATCTACCGTAGAGGGGCACGCCGTTGGAGAAAGCTTTATTGTGCAAATGGACACACTTTTCAAGCCAAACGTTTCAACCGGGTAAATTTACTTTGTTAAATGCAGATAATTTGCAACATCTATTTTTTCCCCCTTCCTTTGAAAGAAAAGTAGCTTTTTAAAATGATGTTTGTTTGTTTGTTTTTGAGGTAGGGTCTCCCTCTAGTCCAGGCTGGTCTCAAACTCACAGCAATCCTCCTCCCTTTGCCTCTAGTGCTGGGATTAAAGGCCTGTGCCACCACTCCCGGCTGATTTTTTTTTTTTTTTTTTTTTGAAGATACATTGAGAGAAAGAATTGGCACGCCAGGGCCTCAGCCATTGAAGTAAGAACTCCAGATGCTTGTGCCACCTAGTGGGCATGTGCAACCTTGTGCTTGCCTCACCTTTGTGTGTCTGGCTTACATGGGATCTGGAGAGAGAGCTAACATAAGTCATTAGGCTTCACAGGCAAGCTACTTAACTGCTAAGCCATCTCTCTAGCCCAAAAGTAGTTTTGGCATTAAATCTTATTACTCTTTTTCTTTTGTTTCTTGAGGTAGGGTCTCACTCTAGCCCAGGCTGATCTGGAATTCATTATGTAGTCTCAGGGTGGCCTTGAACTCACAACGATCCTCCTACTTCTGCCTCCTGAGTGTTGAGATTAAAGGTGTGCACCACCATGCCCGGCTTTGTTACTCTTTTTTAAAGAAGTAAGCAGTAAGGCCTTCCATCCTCATACTCTGCAGCAGAGTATGCTTGCTTGTTTTTTTGTTTTTGTTTTTTCCAGCCCTATAAAACATTTATTTATTTATTTTTATTGACAACTTCCATAATTATAGACAATAAATTATGATAATCTCCCTCCCTCTCACTTTCCCCTTTGCAGCTCTACTCTCTATCATATCCCCTCCCCCTCTCAGTCTCTCTTTTATTTTAATATCATTTTTTCCTCCTGTTATGAGGGTCTTGTGTAGGTAGTGCCAGGCACTGTGAGGTCATGGATATCGAGGCCATTCTGTGTCTGGAAGAGTGCATTGTAAGGAGTCCTACCTTTCCTTTAGCTCTTACATTCTTTCAACCACCTCTTCCGCAATGGACCCTGATCCTTGGAGGGTGTGATAGAGATATTTCAGTGCTGAGCACTATGGTGCCTTTTGAGTCATCCCAGAGGTCACCGCCATCTAGAAATAGAAGCTTCTGTAACCAAAAGTGAGAGTAGCATTAATATGTGGGTATGAAGACTGAGAGAAGTGCTTACCGAGCAGTTTGGTGAGCATAATATATGCATTTAGCCAGATACCAGCAGGTGTTAACATCCCTAGGGCTCATGACTTTCCTTGTCATAGGTTTTCAGTATCAGCCATGTATTCTGTACTGTGGAGCAGCCCTTCAGTCCAGTTAGAGAGTGGTTGGTTTCCCCCATAATAGGCACGCCACTGTTGCACCCGTTGGCTCATTTGGCCTGGCTGGTCCAACTTAAGGCTTGCAGAGTCGACTGTTGATTATCTCCACTGATGACTTCCTTCTGTCCCATGGAGCTGCATGTAGCATAGCTTTTTTCAGCTTTCTGTCAGCTGGTCTACAGGAAGGAGGTTTTCAGCTCAGCTCCAGCAAGACCTTGCAGCCCAAGCATATGGAGTCTTCAGCAGTAAGGTGTTACCATCTATTCCTGGTGGGAAACCAATAGCCTTGGCAATGACCTATAATGTTTTGGGGGCATCAAGGACCTCCCTGGCCAACAACTCACTGGAAAGTATCCCATCCCTGGCACTGAAAATTTTCTAGTAACAGTCTGTGGCTTCTGGGTGTGCCATTGTCCAAAAAAGAAGGTATTTCAATATGACTTATTCATACTCTTAGGTTTTGATTAGCCCCTTTCCCACCTTTCCTTTACTCAATCTCTTCCCCTGACCTCATTTAGGCCTTTCCACCCCTAGTAATATGATCTTCTACTTACATGTAAAAACTACCATCCCCTTAAGTCCTCTTCTCTCCTTTCCTTCTAGGCCCTTTTATCTTACTGGCCTCTGCTACCAGGTTTTATTCCAACTCAGATACAAGTCCAAACACTTGTAGCTAGGATCTACATATGAGAGAGAACATGCAGCCCTTGGCTTTCTGGGCAATGGTTACCTCACTAAGGATAATCCTTTCCCGGTCCATCTATTTCCCTGCAAATTACATAATTTAATTTTTCTTTACCACTGAGTAGAACTCCATTGTATAAATGTGCCGCGTCTTCATTATCCACTCGTCAGTTAAGGGTAATTTAGGCTGGTTCCATTTTATAGCTATGCTTGTATTTTTTTTAAATATTTATTTTTATTTATTTGAGACAGAGAGGAAGAGGCAGAGAGAGAGAGAAAGAAAGAATGGGTGCACAAACTCCAGTCGCATGCGCCACCATGTGCACTTGTCTTCTGTGGGTCCTGGGGAATTGAACCTGGGTCACTTGGCTTTGCAGGCAAGCACCTTAATTACTAAGCCCTCTTGCCAGCCCTATGCTTGTATATATATATATATTTTTTTCCAAGGTAGGGTCTCACTCTGGCCCAAGCTGACCTGGAGTTAACTATGTAGTCTCAGGGTGACCACGAACTCACAGTGATCCTCCTACCTCTGCCTCCCGAGTGCTGGAATTAAAGGCATGCACCACCACGCCCGGCACAGCTTGTATTTTTAATAGCATCTCATTGCATCCCACCACATGCTCTACCACGTTGAGCTACACTCCAGTACCTTTCATTCTTAAAAATATTCCAGATTAGGCCAGGCGTGGTGGGACACACCTTTAATCCCAGCACTTGGGAGGCAAAGGTAGGAGGATCGCCGTGAGTTTGAGGCCAACCTGAGACTACATAGTGAATTTCAGGTCAGCCTGGGCCAGAGACCCTACCTCAAAAAGCCAAAAAAAAAAGAAAAAAGAAAGAAAGAAAGTTGCACGTTTAATTATAATGCAAAGCAGTCAGAAAATAGCAATGTTTATTTTGCAAGCCATTTAATGTTGTGATTTAATTTCTTTTGTATAGAAAACAGTAACAGTAGCAAACACTTATCTAACTTTTTATCAGGCATTTCCCAAATGCTTTACCTATATTCTATATTGTGTTACACAATCCCTGCAACAATCTTGTGAGATAGGGACTATATGTTTCCAATTACAAATCTGAAAAATGACCTTGATGACAGCTAGTCAGTGGTAGAGCAAGGGTTTCAAAGCAAGCAGTCTGTTGCCAGAAACCCATGTGAATGATCTTTCATTTTCTCATATTCCTATTCTCTGTCTCTCATACGCCTGTTTATGTGTGTGCAGTTGTATGGGCATATATGTGCATGTGGAGGCCAGAAAACAACAGCTGGTGTCATTCCTCTCAGGTGCTAGTTGCATTTTCTTTTTAAATTTATTTATTTGCTAGGAGAGAGAGAAAATGGTGCACCAGGGCTTCCAGCCACTGCACACGAACTTCAGGTGTATGTACCACTTTGTGAATCTGTCTGTACATGGGTACTGGGGACTTGAGCTCCAGTTGTTAGGCTTTGCAGGCAAGCGCCTTAACCACTGAGCCATTTACCCCACTACGTACCTTTTCTGAGACAGGGTTTCTTGTTGTTCTGGAACTTACTAATTAGGCTAGACTCAAAGATCCTCCTGCTCTGCCTACCCAGTGCTGGGATTAAGTGGATGCCACCACACTCTGTGTTTTTGCATGGGGATTGAACTCAGGTCCTCATGCTCCTGAGGCAGGCACTTTACTGCCTGAACTATCTCCTTAGCTCCCCTCCACTGGGTCCCTCTCTTTGAGACAGCTGGCTGGCCTGCTACTCACTATTTAGCCCAGGTTGGCTCTGAATTTACACCTGTCTCCTATCAGTCTCCTAAGAGCTCAGATTACAGTTGTGAACCACCACACCTGGGTTAAATTCTTTTGATAGCTACACATTTATGGGTTTCTACTTATTTATTCTTTTATTTATTTATTATTTCAAGGTAGGGTCTCATTATCTAGCCCAGGCTGACCTGGAAGTCACTTGTAGTCCCAGGCAATTCTCCTACTTCTTCCTCCCAGGTACCCAGCAGCATTTCTGCATTTCATTTTTATTCTGCCACTAATGATGTGTCCTAAATTCATTAATGTGAATAGAAATGACTACCTGAGCTCCCCAAATTTGTGTTTCCAGGAACACTGACACTGAAAGGCTGTGAAACAGGTAGTTTCTTCGATATTGCTCTTTAAGGAAGCAGGACTTTGATCTAACCTCTAAGCATCCTGAAAGGGGCCACATGGTTTTTAAGCTTTATTCACTGTTTCTGTTTTCATTACTATGCAATTATTGTAAAAATGGAAATCTCCTGAGCTTAATAGCAGAGAGCAACATGATTTTAAAATTCACTGTCTCTTTAAAACAGGCTTTGTTTTCTGTTTCTTTTTCACTGGCCTTTGTAGCTTCTGAAGAGTTATGTACGAGGAAGTTTTGTCTTGTTTTGTGTTGCTTTGCTATGATAAACCAGGGAAATGATTATGCCCATTGTATAATGATAAAATACTCTTGAACTTGCCCCCTTCAGCGTGCTCACTGTGCCATCTGCACAGACAGAATATGGGGACTTGGGCGCCAGGGATATAAGTGTATCAACTGCAAACTCTTGGTTCACAAGAAGTGCCACAAACTTGTCACAATTGAGTGTGGGAGACATTCTTTGCCAGCGGTAAGACACGTTTATTTATTTATTTATATATAATTTACTTGATAACACTACTAAAACAGGGTTAGTAGGATGATGTCATTTCAAAACTTTGTGTAGCACAAAACATCTATAATAATTTCTGCTTTAAAATTCATCTTGTGAAATTCTACTAGAATGATTATTTCATATTTGTGATATCTTACCTCCTGGTGATGGAAAAATGATGAAAGTTAGCACCCATTTTAATCAACACCCCTTAAACCATGCTTCACATGATCCCTGTTATTCTCTTCCTTTCACATTCATGTTGTCTGACACCTACCAAAAACAGTTGATAGGTAATGTGTTTTGTAGTCCAAAGAGTATGGTTTACCTCAGGCAACTGCTTTCACAGCAGTACTAAATAAAACAAATGTTTTGTACCACCACCACCCCCAAAAAAATTTGTGTAACAGAGTATGAGCAGGAATTCTTATGTTCCACTTTAGATGTAAACATTGGAAGTGGTGTTTTTTTTTTTTTTTTTTTTTTTTCTGAGGTAGGGTCTCACGCTAGCTCAGGCTGACCTGGAATTCACTATGTAGTCTCAGGGTAACCTCGAACTCTCACAGAGATCCACCTACCTCTGCCTCCTGAGTGCTGGGATTAAAGGCGTGTGCCACCACGCCCGGCTACTTTCCTTTTTTTAAGATAGACTCATTAGCTTATAGCTCTCATTATTCTAGTATCTCTCCTAAGCAGAGATCAGGTAAAAAGAATCATGTTTTTTTTTTTAATTAAAAATTTTTATTTTTATTTATTTATTTGAGAGAGAGGAAGAGGGAGAAAATGGGCATACTAGGGCCTCCAGCCACCACAAACTCCAGACACATGTGCCACCTTGTACAGCTGTCTTATGTGAGTCCCGGGGAATCGAACCCAGGTCCTTTGGCTTTTGTAGGCAAGCACCTTAACCACCAAGCCATCCCTTCAGCGTAAGAATCATGTTTTCTATTTAAAATATGACATTACTCTAAGAAAAGCTTTTTAATTTTTAAACTTTTTTTTAGATTATTTATTTATTTCCATGGAGAGAGAGAGAGGGAATGAATGGGTGTTCCAGGACTTCTTGCCACTGCAAATGAACTCCAGATAAATGTGTCACTTTGTGCATCTGGCTATATTATTTTATTTGCATCTGTGACCCCAACCATTTTAAATCTTCCCTTACCTGGTGTTATTTTGAAAAGTTATTTTCAAAAGATAAAGTGTTAAGAATATAACTAAAAATTAAATTTCTTATATAAAATATTGATTCAGGGGCTGGAGAGATGGCTTAGTGGTTAAGGCACTTGTCTGTGAAGCCTAAGGACCCAGGTTCAATTTCCCAGAACCCACATAAGCCAGATGCACAAGGTGGTACATGCATCTGGAATTCCTTTGCAGTGGTCAGAGGCCCATTCATTCTCTCTCAAATAAATAAATAAATATTTTAAAAATCCATTTAGGCAGAGTTCAAATTTTCAACTGTCTGATAAATGTTTGAATCAGAATCTGAAATGTACTTGATGGATGTCTGTTAGACTTTTTTCTTTCTTTTTCTTTTTGGTTTATCAAGGTAGGTTCTTGCTATAGCCCAGGCTGACCTGGAATTCACTCTGTATTCTCAGGGTGGCCTTGAACTCATGGCGATCCTCCTACCTCTGCCCCTTGAGTGCTGGGATTGAAGGCGTGTGCCATCATGCCCAGCTAGACTTGTTTTTTTTTTTTTGAGGTATGATCTTGCTGTATCCCAGGCTGACCTGTACTTCACTATGTATTCTCAGGGTGGCTTCAAACTCAGGGCTATCTTCCTACCTGTCTCCCGAGTGCTGGGATTAAAGGTGTGCTTTACCATACCCAGCTTTATATAGTTTTTACAAAATTATTATGTATTTATTTGAGAGAGAGAGAAAGAGGGAGAGAATGGGTACATCGGGGCCTCCTGCCACTGCAAATGAACTCCAGATGTATGTACCACTTTATTCATCTGACTTTATGTGGGTACTGGGGAATTGAACCCAGGTCATCAGGCTTTGCAGGCAAGTATCTTTAACTGCTGAGCCATTTCTCCAGCCTCTCTTTTACATACTTTTTAATAAAAGTTAGGTGACGTGCATCCTTTTCAAACCAATTTCTCATTGGACATTACTTCATTTACAGGAGTATTATGTGGCTTTTTATAGTTAAAGAATTAAGTATAATAGGTTCTTTAGTCTCTCAAATTTAAATTTTAGTACAATGTTTGTCATTAAAATACTGTTGTTTTGGCTTTATAGAGGTATTGGGACTTAAAAGACTCTCCTAAGTTACTGTATCTTTGGAAATGTTTGTAGGAACCAATGATGTCAATGGATCAGTCATCCATGCACACAGACCGTTCACAAACAGGTAAGAGGGAATCATAGAGGTGGCTGTTTTAGGTGGCTCTTCTTACCCAAGTTTAAAAATATACTTTTCTCTAATAAAAGGACATAAGCACGTTTTGTTGTAAGATTAGTCATAATATATGCATAGTTTTTTTTTTTTTTTTTTTTTTTTGAGGTAGGGTCTAACTCTAGCCCAGGCTGACCTGGAATTCACTATGGAGTCTCAGGGTGGCCTCGAACTCATGATGATCCTCTTACCTCTGCCTCCCAAGTGCTGGGATTAAAGGCGTGCGCCACCACGCCCGGCTAAAAGTTTTTTTTTTTTTTTTTTTTGAGGTAGGGTCTCACTCTATGTGAGGCTAACCTGGAACTGACTCCGTAGTCCCAGGCTGGCCTTGAACTCACAGTGATCCTTCTATCTGTCTGTCCTCGAGTACTGGGATTAAAGATGTGTGCCACCATGCCCAGCTAATCATAATATTGTGATGCACATATTTAGCATATTCTTTTTTAAAAACATATTTATGGCAGTGTTCTGAGTTTTTATTGTTATTCTTTAATTTTATTTATCTGCGAGAGAGATAGATACAGAAATAGGCAGATAAAGAGAGACAGGAAGAGAGAGAGAGAGAGAATGGGCGCGCCAGGGCCTCCAGCCACTGCAAATGAACTCCAGACACATGCACCGCTTTGTGCATCTGGTTTACGTGGGTCCTGGGGAATCGAACCTGGGTCCTTTGGCTTTGCAGGCAAGCGCCTTAACCACTAAGCCATCCCCCCAGCCCGCATATTGTTTTTTAATACTTTTATTTATTTCTTTGTAAGGAGAGAGTGAATGGGCACACCACTGCAAATGAACTCCAAACGCATGTGCCACTTTGCATCTGGTGTTATGTGGGTACTAGGAAATTGAATCCAGGCCAGCAGTCTTTGCAAGCAATTGCCTTAACCACTGGGCCATCCCTCCAGCCCCATATATTTAGCATTTAAAAAGGATAACTATGGCCACACGTGGTGCCACATACCTATATTCCTAGCACTCTGTAAGTCTCAGTACTAGGGAGGCCAAGGTAGGAGGTTTCTTGTGAGTTCAAGGTCACCCTGAAACTACATAGTGAATTCCAGGTAAGCCTTGGCTATAGTGAGATCCTTCCTCAAAAAAGATAACTATGTAAACTTTTAACAAAGGACTTTTCTAGTCAGAAACATCTCTTGAGAATTCTTTAAATTAAGGAAACCTAGTTTCTTTC
Source organism: Dipus sagitta (assembly GCA_036346955.1). Lineage (NCBI taxonomy): Eukaryota > Metazoa > Chordata > Mammalia > Rodentia > Dipodidae > Dipus > Dipus sagitta. Next base: position 80,867,084 of record CM070781.1, read on the forward strand.
ACACAATGAAAATATATGAGGTTGATTTGGGGATCATGTTGACTGTATTCAAGTGACCTGTTTTTATTCAAAGCCTTATTATCAGAAGTAGAATTACATAAAAGATATAGGGATAATGTACAGCAAATTCTAAAATACAATGTGAGTTGAAATATTAAATAAGAACAAAATCTTTAGCATGTATTTGAGAATATTTGAAGTTAAGGGAGTTTTTCTAAAAGAAAAGAAAATGGGAGAAGCTTGAAAAGTGAAGCTGTGAGCTTTGTTATAATTTTATTTTTTTCATTTTTTGAGGTAGGTTCTCACTCTAGCTCAGGCTGGCCTTGAAGTCATAGTGATCTTCCTACCTCTGCCTCCCAAGTGCTGGGATTAAAGTCAACCCTGTGGAGTTGTTTAATTTATAAAGAAGAGAAAATGTTAAAAAGTAGTAAAAGTATTTATTAAAGCATTAATTAGCTGCCGAGTTGGTGCTTCTTCTCAACCCTACTAAAGTTAGGATTCGACTCCTGAGTTCATATGTAAGTTGTTGCTAGTACATCAGGCATCCAATTTTAAATCATGAAATTTATTCAGAAATAAAAACTGAAAAAATGTCAAAAGAAATTTCATGTCAAACTCATCAGTGACTTTTTTTTTTCCTTTTTTAATATTTGGGATGGAACTTACAGTGATTCCATATAATCCTTCAAGTCATGAGAGTTTGGACCAAGTTGGTGAAGAAAAGGAGGTGAGAAATTTTTCTAACTGTACAATGTACCATTTAATACACGATCTTTTAGAAATAAAGCACATTGACCTGCTTAGATTTTTAAAAATATTAAATTTATTTATTTATTTGAGAGAAAGGTGGGGGAGAGAGTGAGAATGGGCATACCAAGGCCTCTACCCACCGCAAACGAACTCCAGACACACATGCCACCTTGTGCATCTGGTTTATGAGGGTACTAGGGAATTGAACCTGCGTCCTAAGGCTTCACAGGCCAGGGCCTTAACCACTAAGTCAGCTCTCCAGCCCTAGGTTTTATATCTTACTGGTAAGATACAGGAAAGATTTTTAATGATTATAGAGTTTTGTTGTGATTTTATTTAGTAATGAAGTGATTTATACTTAGAAATCATTTGGTTGGAAAACTTTTCATTTTAAGATGACTATCAAAGATTACAGTATATTTAAAATGACATTTAGACTACTTGTTTTAAAATGCTTGCTTAAAATACATTGTAGACCCTTCCATTTTGTAGGCTGAAAGTGAAATAAAGAGTTGAGGGTATATCTCAGTGATAAAATAAAACCCAGCATGCATGAGGCCCTGAGTACTGCAAATATAGATGGATGGATGGATGGATAGATGGATGGATGGACAGGCATATTCATTTCTGTTAGTTACATTACTGGTGGTAGAATTGCTGAGTTGTGTATATTCAACTGTAAAAGACAGTGGCCACAAGTTTCCTGTTGTGTTAGATTGTCCTTTCTTCAGCAGTGTAGAACATTCTAGTCATACTACATTTTTTTGTCCACACTTTGCATAGTCAGTCTCTTAGCCATTATAGTGAATTAGCAGTGGCAATGTGTGACATTTTTTGACTTATTAGCTCTTTCTTCTTTAGTTTTTTTGAAGTAGGGTCTTTCTCTCTCTAGGCCAGGCTGACTGGAATTCACTATGTACTCTCAGTCTGGCCTTGAACACACAATAATCCTCCTACCTCTGCCTCCCAAGTGCTGGGAGTAAAGGCTTACGCTGTCATGCCTGGCCACAGAGTTCTTTTGAGACAGCTCATGGTCTCTTAGAGAGGGGCAATTAGCTAATACTTTTTTTAATGTTCTATTTATTTAGTTAGTTGAGAGATAAAGAAAGACAGGCAGATAGAATGAATATGCTAGGGCCTGTATAGCCACTGCATATGAACACTAGATGCATTGTGCCACTCTGTGCATCTGGCTTTACGTAGGTATTGAGGAATTGAACCTCGGTCCTTGGGCTTTGCAGACAAGTCCTTAATTGCTGAGCCATCTCTCTAGCCCTCATTCTTTTTTTTCTTTTTTTAATTTTTTTAACTTTATTTGGGGGGGGGGGGTTAGGCAGAGAGAGAATTAGCATACCAGGGTCTCCAACCACTGCAAACAAACTCCAGACATATGTGCCACCTTGTGCATCTGGCTTACATGGATTCTGGGAATGGACCTGGGTCTTAGGCTTTGCAGGCAAGCGCTTTAGCTGCTGAGCCATCTCTTCAGCTCCTCGTTCTTACTGATTTGTCTACAGATTGCATCTTCCAACTTTATGTTACTATTGTTTAGTACAAGCTGTTAATATTTTGAACACTTTTCAAAACATGGAGTGAATTTAGCATACTTTAAATTCAGTACTTCTCCCTTCCTGCCTTTGGTGCTGTTTTTGTCATATTTTTATTGTTATTATTATTATTATTATTATTATTATTATTTTGGTTTTTTGAGGTAGGGTCTCACTGTGGTCCAGGCCGACCTAGAATTCACAATGTAGTCTCAGGGTGGTCTCAAACTCATGGTGATCCTCCTACCTCTGCCTCCTGAGTGCTGCAATTAAAGGCGTGTGCCACCATAACTCTGTTTTTGTCATATTTTAAAACTCTGTGTCAGTGTTGTTAAACAGTTTTCCTTTATTTTGGTTTACCCACATTTTACCTCTTTTCTTTCTTTTTTTAAAAAATATATTTTATTTGTTTATTAGAGAGAGAATGGGCATGCCAGGGCCTCCAGCCACTGCAAATGAACTCCAGATGCATGCGCCCCCCTGGTGCATCTGGCTTACATGGGTCCTAGAGAATCGAACTGGGATCCTTTGGCTTTGCAGGCAAACACCTTAACTGCTAAGCCATCTCTCCAGCTCTACCTCTTTTCTTCATTGTTTCTTGAATCTCTGTTCTTCCATCTGACATGATTTTTTCCTCCCCACACCCCCCAAAGGCTGGCCTGGAATCCACTCTGTAGTCTCAGGGTGGCCTCAGATGCACAGCAATCCACCTACCTCTGCTTCCCAAGTTCTGGGATTAAAGGTGGGTGCCAGCACGCCCAGAATTTTTTTCTTCTTAAAGAACTACTATATTTGGGGCCTAGCATCATGGTGCATGCCTTTAGTCCCAGTACTTGGGAGGCAGAGGTAGAAGGATTGCCATGAGTTCAAGGCCACCCTGAGACCACAGAGTGAATTCCAGGTCAGCCTGGGATAGAGTGAGACACCCTACCTCAAAACAACAACAACAAAAACACAAACAAAAAACAAATGGGGGCTGGAAAGATGATGGCTTAGCAGTTAAGGTACTTACCTATGAAGCCAAAAGGACCCAAGTTCAACTCCCCAGGATACACGGAAGCCCAGATGCACAAGGTGACACATGCAGTGGCTAGAGTCCCTGGCACACATGTACTCTCTCTATTTCAAATAAATAAAACAAATATTTAAAAAAAAACATAGCTGTGTGTGGTGGCGCACCCCTTTAATCCCAGTACTAAGGCATCTCTCCTGCCCCCCAAGATTATTCTTTTGAATTATTATTTTCCCTTAGTTTTCAAATCTTTTTATTTATTTAGTTGAGAAAAACAGAAACAGGCAGGCACAAAGAGAGAAAGGGAGAGAGAATGAGCACACCAGGGCTTCCTGCCACTGCAAAGGCACTCCAGACACATACATCCTTTTGTGCATCTGGCTTTGCATAGGAACTGGGGAATCGAACTTGGTCTGTCAGGCTTTGTAAGCAAGCACCTTTAATTGCTATTGCTGAGCCATCTCTCCAGCATAATTTTCAAGTTTTTGCAATACCCTTCCTTTCTTTTGTGCTTACTGGTTTCTTTATCCTTTTCAAAAATATTTTCTTTATCTTTTTTTTTTTTTCTTCTTCTTGGTTGTTTGTGTTTTCCTTTCTTTTTCTTTTTCTTCAGGGGGAGTGTTCGAGGTAGGGTCTCACTGTAGCTCAGGCTGACCTGGAACTCACTATGTAGTCTCAGTGAGGCCTTAAACTCACGGTGATCCTCCTACCTCTGCCTCCCGAGTGCTGGGATTAAAGATGTGCAGCGCTGTGCCCAGCTGGATCTTAAAATATGTTAGACATATGAAGTACTGTTCAGAGTATGTCTAGATAAGAGTTTTAAAATAATTATTTATGTATTTATTTAAGAGTAAGAAAGGGAGAGAAAGAGTGAATATGAGTGTACTACGACCTCTTTCCTCTGCACATGAACTCCAATACATGTGCCATTTGTGCATCTGGCATTACATGGGTATTAGAGACTTTGCATACAAGTGCCTTTAACTGCTGAGCCATCTCCCTACAGAGACGAGTTTTTGATATCCAGTACTCTCCACAGGCCATGAACACCAGAGAAAGTGGCAAGGCTTCATCCAGTTTAGGTCTTCAGGATTTTGATTTGCTGCGGGTCATAGGGAGAGGAAGTTATGCCAAAGTACTGTTGGTTCGATTAAAAAAGACAGATCGCATCTATGCAATGAAAGTTGTGAAAAAAGAGCTTGTCAATGATGATGAGGTAAGCACAGCAATGTTTTTCTACATCTGCACTGTTAAATCCTTAGTTTGCACAAGCTTGGCCTGGGTTCCATCCAGAGTGCCCAACAACATACAGAAGAAAACAAAAACTGTCCAAACTGTTGAACTGCTTGAACATACTATTTCAGAGGAAACTCCATGTATTTACTTGTTTATTTCAGTCTGCTTTTCTCAGTGTATGCTTTAGATTATGCAGGAAATGTTTAAAGTGATCTACATTTAAAAAAAAAACAAAACTAAGCCGGGCGTGGTGGCGCATGCCTTTAATCCTAGCACTTGGGAGGCAGAGATAGGAGGATCACTGTGAGTTCAAGGCCACTCTGAGACTACATAGTTAATTCCGGGTCAGCCTGAGCCAAAGTGAGACCCTACCTTGAAAAACCAAAAAAAAAAAACCCTATATTATTACTAAAGAAAATGGTTGAGTTTTTTAAGTTTCTGAACCACTTCATAATACTAGACAGTTTATTAGTGGTGTTTTTTTCCTTGTATAAATTTTTTATTTCATGCTTATTAGTTATTTTCATATTTATCCTAATTGGTTAATAATTGCATTTGTGATAATTGATTTGCTAAGGACAAATTTATCATTAGTTTTGATTTCATCTCCTTGCCTTGACATAGAGTTCTTTGATACTTTACAACAGGATATTGACTGGGTGCAGACAGAGAAGCATGTTTTTGAGCAGGCTTCCAATCATCCTTTCCTTGTTGGGCTGCATTCTTGCTTTCAGACGGAAAGCAGGTAAGAGCAAAAGAGAATTGAATGATTATTGGGCTTCATGCATTGTGTGATGTGATAGAATAAGAATCTGTCTTAGGTAATTATGAAATAGAAGGAGTGAAAACAGACAGAACAGTATTATGTGTACCACTTCCGGCTGTAAGCAGGGATATCAGTAGTTTGTCATTCAATCAATAATAGGAAGTGTGTTTGTATCTCCGTGTTTTTAAACGGTTGTTTCTTATTTTGATATGCCCACATTTTGCCCCTTTTGTTCTTCATTCCTTCTTGCATTTTTGTCAACAGTTTTTTTCTTCTTAAAGATTCAGTATTCAGTATTTCCTAGCGGGGCGTGGTGGTGCACGCCTTTAATCTCAGCACTCAGGAGGCAGAGGTAGGAGGATTGCTGTGAGTTCGAGGTCCCCCTGAGACTGCATAGTGAATTCCAGGTCAGCCTGGACTAGGAAAAAAAAAAGATTTATTATTTCCTTTAACGAGAGCTTGATAATGATGTATTTTCTTCTCAGTTTTTGTCTGAAAATATTTCTGTTTGACTTTCATTTTGGAAATTAGTTTTGCAGGAGCTAGACTTGGGTTAGCAGGCAAAAACATGTGGGGCAACGATGGCACAGGGAGATATCCCTCCTTTTGGATATCCATAGCATTCTCATTTTATGAGTTAATGTTTCCTAAAGTTTAGAGGCAAAAGCGATGCTATGTTACCTTAGAGTAGCATTCTATTACAGGAAGTATTACCATGCTAGTTTACTTGAGTCTGTCTAGATGCTTTTGTTTTCACTAACTTCTTGATGCCTTTAAAAGGCTAACTCATTAAGAATGCACTGTATGCACAAAGGTATTCTCCCTTACTTTGAATTTGGGCTTTATGGGTTTTCTCCTCTGTTTAGGTTGTTCTTTGTTATAGAATATGTAAATGGTGGAGATCTAATGTTTCATATGCAGCGACAAAGAAAGCTTCCTGAGGAACATGCCAGGTACTTTTATTATTTGTTTAAGTTGGATTGTTTTCAGAGATGCCTGACTTTATGTGTAGTACATATTTATCTTGGTGCTAGTTAGGGCATGTAGAGGTTGAGCTTATGTTATATCAATTTACATGATAAATTATAATAGGCCTGTAATTTACTATTTGTGCCATTGCATATTTAGGCCTTATCAAATGGTTACCCTTTGGACCAAAGCCACAGGTAATATTTTGAGTTGTGAACATATTCAGTATTTGTTCCTTATTTATTCAGTTGAACTGGGGGAAAGAGTACAACTATTTTTTTTTACTATATTATGTTTCATATCATCATAAAAAAATCATGAAAAGTTAGATGTGTATTAGGTATCTTCAAACATGAACTTGATGCCATACCATATTGCAGCCCATAATCTAGCTTCATTATTTCATTTCTGTTATTTAGGTCAAAGTTTTGATTTTCACCAGTAAGTTAGTGGCAGTTTTAAAATTTTTATTCTTTTATTTTTGAAGCAAAGTAAAAGTTTTATTTGGGAAAGACACGAGCTGCCACACTATCTTATGAGAGAAGAGCATAGCCTTTTTTTTTTTAAATTTTTTATTTTTGGTTTTTCGAGGTAGGGTCTCACTCTAGCTCAGGCTGGCCTGGAAATCTCTATGTAGTTTCAGGGTGGCCTTGAACTCACGGCGATCCTCCTACCTCTGCCTCCCCGAGTGCTGGGATTAAAGGCATGCGCCACCACGCCCAGCTTCCTTTTTTTTTTTTTTTTTTGATAAAGAGAGAAGTGGGCGTGGGCCCCACTGCAGTCACACTCCAAATCACACTCCAAATGCTTGCACCACCTAGTGGTCATGTGAAACCTTGCACTTGCCTCACTTTTGTTGCCTGGCTTACGTGGGATCTGGAGAGTTGAAAAAGGGTCTGTAGGCTTCGCAGGCAAGTGCCTTAACTTCTAAACCATCTCTCCAGCCCCCAAATTTTATTCATTTGTTTTTTTTTTTGTTTGTTTGTTTGTTTTCGAGGTAGGGTTTCACTCTAGCCCAAGCTGACCAGGAATTCATGATGTAGTCTCAGGGTGGCCTTGAACTCAAGCAGTCCACCTACCTCTGCCTCCCAAGTGCTGGGATTAAAGGCATGTGCCACCATGCCCAGCTTCAAAAATTTTATTCTTTAATATAATGTTTTTTTTTTTTTGTGCTGTTTTGAGGTAGGGTCTCACTCTAGCTCAGGCTGACCTGGAATTTACTATGATTTACTATGTAGTCTTAGGTGGCCTTGAACTCATAGCAATCCTCCTACCTCTGCCACCAAGTCTAGCAGTATTAAATTTTATATTTGTAGCATAGTTTCTCCTAATTCCTCTTCTAGAATATTGGTGTGGATTTTATAGATTGAATAGTCAAATTTTGGTTCTTAGCTTGTTAGGGTGTCTTTGGTCCTCTAGAGAAGTGATGAAAGTTGTAGGAATGGTCCTCTAGAGAATACATGGGAATCGAGCATGGGGACACAGGCCTGTAATCTCAGTGCTCTGGCAGCTGGGACATGGGGATGGCAAATCCCAGGCCAGCCTGAGCTGTATGTGGAGACCTTGTCTCAATTTAAAAAAGGACAGCTTATATGAGAACTCTGTTTTAAAAGGGGATAATCATCCATGGTGGAGCGTGCCTGTAACCCCAGCACACTGAAGGCCGGGGCAAGAAGACAGGGGCTGAAGGACAGCCTGGGCTGGGCTGCACAGGCAGCTTGCCCCTCACGCCCACAGTGCACGTGCACATGCAGCTTTACTCTAGTTGCAGAACAGACTGCCAGAAGTGCCTCCAAGGGAAGAACCATTTGAGATCTTCAAATTAATGACTTTACGGGACGTATGTTAGACTCTGAACTTGTTTGAGACACTGATGTATTTGGGGAGGATACTGTAGTACTTTTGCTTCCTTTTTAATATTCCTAAAAATAGTGGAAGAAAGAAACTGAAGGGATATTTATGTTTCTAATTGTAGGAGGGAATGGAATTTATCTACCTTCCAGAAAATGTATCACTGTTTAAGAATTTGGATTCAGTGACTGACTTTTTAAAAATTCATTTTAGGTTTTACTCTGCAGAAATCAGTCTAGCTTTAAATTACCTTCATGAACGAGGGATAATTTATAGAGATTTGAAACTGGACAACGTGCTACTGGACTCTGAAGGACACATTAAGCTCACTGACTATGGCATGTGTAAGGTGAGAGAAATTGTCTATAAAGTGATTTCATGTTTAAAAGCTCATGTTGGGCTGGAGAGATGGTTTAGTGGTTAAGGCATTTGCTAGCAAAGCCAAAGGACCTCAGTTCAGTTCCCCAGGACCCACGTAAGGCAGGTGCATAAGGTGGCACATGCATCTGCAGTTCATTTGCAGTGGCTAGAGGCCCTGGCGTGCCCATTCTCTCTCTTTTTGCCTGCCTCTTTCTCTCTTGCTCTCAGAAAGAAAGAAAGAAAGGAAGGAAGGAAGGAAGGAAGGAAGGAAGGAAGGAAGGAAGGAAGGAAGAAAAGAGAAAAAGAGAGAGAGAGAGAGAGAGAAAGAAAGGAAAGGAAGAAAGAAAGAGAAAGAAAGAAAGAAAGAAAGCTCATATGTTTAGCCTGGTGTAGAGACATGCGCCCTTAATCCCAGCATGCTGGAGGCAGAGGTAAGAGGATTGCTGTGAGGTGAGGCTAGCCTGGGAGTGAGTTCCAGGTCAGCCTGATGAGTGAGACACTACCTCGAACAAGCAAAATAACCACAACAAAGCTCATGGTTGCTACTTTGTGTGGGATAAGATTTAGAATCCTTTATCATCGCAAAGAAAAACAGACTTTTCCCATGTTTACAGAATTTTGTATGTTCTGTGATATATATGATATATAGTTATATAGTATAGGAGTTGATTTCTTTTTATTGTTTGTAACTTGGTCTTAAAACTTGACACCGTTGAAAAAAATTTAGAAGTAAAATATATATATCTTTTATCACATTAACATGGCATTTGCCTATCACCTTGCAATTTATGCCATTTAATAGATTCTGGATGAACTCACAAATTTTCTTTGGAAGCCTTTACTTTTTTGTTTGTTTGTTTGTTTGTCTTTTGTTTTTCTAGGTAGGGTCTCACTTTAGCTAAGGCTGACCTGGAATTCACTATGTAGTCTCAGGAACTCACTGTGATCCTCCTACCTCTGTCTTCCAATTGCTGGGATTAAAGGCATGTGCCACCACGCCCAGATTTAACTTTTTTTATACTTAAATTTCAAATCTCTGGGGACTGAGGTGATGGCTTAAGGCTTATTTATAGGTGCTTCTTGTAAAGCTTGTCAGCCCAAGTTCAATTCCCCTGATGCAAAGTGGTGCGTATGTCGCACGCGCGCGCATACACACACACACACACACACACACACACACACACACACACACACATGCACACACATACATAGATAGATTAAAAAGAAAATTAAGTTTTTTTTTTTTTTTTTTTTTTTTGAGGTAGGGTCTCATTCTGGCCCAGGCTGATCTGGAATTAACTGTGTCGTCTCAGGGTGGCCTCAAAGTCGAACTCATGGTGATCCTCCTACCACTGCTTCCCAAGTGCTGGGATTAAAGACATGCGACACCATGCCCAGCTAAATTTCAAAAGTTTTAAATATCTAACTTAAGTATGATAAAATCAAGTAAGAATTTTATTTTCTCTCAGAATATGTCTTTATTTCTTGGTGCTTTATTCTTCTAGTAAGTGTTTCATTTAAGGTCTGATCTTAGCCAGGCATGGTGGTGCATGCCTTAATCCCAGCACTGGGAGGCAGAAGTAGGTGTATCGCTGTGAGTTTGAGGCCACCCTGAGACTACATAGTGAATTTGAGGTCAGCCAGGGCTAGAGAGCAAGACCCTACCTCCAAAAACCAAAAATAAATAAAACTTCAAGCCTGGGGCTGCGTAGATAGCTCACTGGGTAAAGTGTTTGCTATACAAGTGTAAGGACGTGAGTTTGTATTCCAGCAACACAAATATGCTGGGTGGCCATGGTAGCCTGTTTGTAATCCCAATGTTTAAGATTTGCATACAGGGGATCCTTAGAGCAAGCTGGCTAGCTAGACTAGCTGAATCAGCAAGCTCTGGGTTCAAGTGAGAGATCCTATCTCAGTAAACAATGTGGAAAGTGATCAAGGAAGACACCAGAAGTCCCCCTTTGCCTCCACACACGTGTGCGTGTCTTTAGGTGTGTGCAGGTGTGCGTTTTAAGGAGTCTTCTGATCGCTCGTTTGTGCTTGGGCAGTTCCTCTGCTTGGGCTTATTTGTGTGCTGAGGCCCACCTTTCCACCACCCTACAGCTGCTGAAACACTAGTGCAAAAAATGCATGCTGAAGGTTTCACATAATTTAACTTTTTGTATTAAGTTTTAATAAGTATGTTATTTTAAAAGCAATTTTATCTTAACTGACTTTGTAGCAACATTTACTGCAAACATGTTATCTTAAGGCAGTTGTTTGGTGATAACTTATTTAATTTATGTGGTAGATGAAGTAGAAGAGTTGGATTTTAAAGTGAAACTTTGTATCTTTATTTTTTTCTTTTTTCTTCCTGCTTTTTTTTTTTTTTTTTTTAAATAAAGGAAGGATTGCGGCCTGGAGATACAACCAGCACTTTCTGTGGTACTCCTAATTACATTGCTCCTGAAATTTTAAGAGGAGAAGATTATGGTAATAAATAAATTGGTGGCTTTTGCTAGATGGTGGCTTATGTTGCTTTCTAGTACACTATTAAGACTGTTCTTATTAGTATAAGCTTTCTTAGTCCTTTAACAAACATGAAGACCCCAGATTCTGAAACTAGAGCTAGGAAGCCTGCCAGTTTTGGAGGGGGGGGGGGGATACAGATTTGGATGATACCTTATAGACAAACACTAAAGAGAAGAAACCTGTTGTAAGCAGTTTGTATTAACTAAGCCCTCTTACAAACCTTCTGAGGTCAGCATTTCTGAATATCATTTTACAAATGAGACGGATACACAAAAAGGTTTTAACAGCTAGAAAATGGCCAAGCAGGGGTTTAAATCAGCAGCCTTGGAATCTAGTCATGAACCTCTGGAGGGCTGTTCAGATTTCTTGGGCTACTTCACCCAGAAATATAAAAGAGGGAGAAAGACTTGCTGCTCATCAGGCACCAGAGAATTGCGTTTATTTTACCTCAAGAAAGTCATTGACTGCTTGGTTCCGACTGTCTACTTGCTGCAGATATAAAGGAGGATGCAGCACTTCTGACTTTTGAAGCTGCTCACATTGAAACCCAGTCTCTTAAAAACCATGGGTAGTGGTGGCACAAGCCCATCCTAGCACCTAGCAGGCAGAGGCAGGAGGATCACAAGTTCAAGGCTAGCTGGCTTTACATAATGAAACCCTGTTTCAGAAAGCAGACAACAAAAAGGTGCTCGAATCTTTAGTCAGTAGGACTTGTTTTCAAATACAAGCTTGTTTTCAAATACAATTTAATTAGAACTTCAAAACAAAATTACTAGATTTGGGTAAGAGACTAAAATTATAACTATATTTAGAGAAAATGTTAGGATTCATTTCCCATAATGTTGTTATATAATAACAGTATCTTCTGAATACCTGCCTTTGATAAACCAACTATTTCTCTTAATGCTTGCCTACCATACAAGTTAAAAATCTATTTAGTTTACTTTTTTTATTATGTGAATTAAAAAACATTTGTTGTCTTTCACGCATGCAGGGTAGTGATCTGTTGCTTACAATTTCTTTCCAAAGGCTTCAGTGTTGACTGGTGGGCTCTTGGTGTGCTGATGTTTGAGATGATGGCAGGAAGGTCTCCATTTGATATTGTTGGGAGCTCTGATAACCCTGATCAGAACACAGAGGATTATCTCTTCCAAGGTAATAATCAGGATTTTATAGCGATTCTCTGTGAATAATCTAGAGCACATGTTACTATACTGAATAAGAAAAGGAAAGTACTCCAGACTTAATGTGCGTTTAATTTTTCTTTATATCCTTCCTACTTCTGCAGTCTCCAGTTACCCTCCCCTATTGAAAACCATAACAAAGAGATTGAGTTTATCTTTCATAGATATTAAGGAATAATTCCTCTGGCTAGAGAGGGCAGTCTGTATACATGAGCCTCAAGGCCAAGCACATATGTTCAAAAACAGTATGGTGGGAAAATGAAGCACTAAGAAGAGCATAGGAATCGGAAGGAGCTGGGAGATGCCCATGATAGGGAATGCTGAGAATTGTACACAACAGAAACAGGCAGACCATCTCAGAATTCTACATTTAATAACTAAAATCCTCACAGGCTATGCCTAAGTGTTTCATAAAATAGGAAACCTGTCTGGATGGCCATTTAGTATATGAAAAGACATCCAGCCTCACTAGCAGTTAACTAGGGGAATACATGTGAGAACATCAGTGAGCTGCAGTTTCATAACTATATGTTTGGCAGAAATTTTGATCTGAAAATAACCAGGGCTGCTATAGGTGTAGACCAACTGGGCTCCCATGGACTGCTAGTAGTGGAGAAACTTGACACAATACCTTTGGAGAATATTAACATATTGCCCAGCAAAATTGTATGTCTTACATATATATATATATATATATATATATATATATATATATATATGCATTTTACAGCTATTACTTCTTTTAAACCTCATGACAACTCTGTGAGACAGGCATGATTTTTCTTTCTATTTTACAAATAACTAAAGCACAGTAAGGTAGTCAAATAAACATTCAAGTAAATGGTAAATACAATATTCAGATAAGAGGATAGCTCAGAGGAGGGAGAGCTAAGGGAATGGTAAAATACATGAGGTGCTTTGGGTGTATATGTAATTTTAAAAAATATTTTATTTTCATTTATTTATTTGACAGAGAAAGAGGAAGGGGGGGGGGAGAGAATGGGTGTGCCAGGGCCTCCAGCCACTGCAAACGAACTCCAGATGCATGCACCCCCTTGTGCATCTGGCTAATGTGGTTTCTGGGGAATCAAACCTGGGTCGTTTGGCTTTGCAGGCAAATGCCTTAACTGCTAAGCCATCCCTCCAGCCCTGTAAACTTTTACAATGAATACTTCTAACAGTTCATATTAAAGTTTAAAGATTAGAGCCATGTGAAAGTTAAAAATAATGCTGTAATTTTATCTTTATAGTTATTTTGGAAAAGCAAATTCGCATACCACGTTCTCTATCTGTAAAAGCAGCAAGTGTCCTGAAGAGTTTTCTCAACAAGGTATAAATTGTGTGAAAAAATCATCAGTGATTTGTCTGTACCTACCTGGGATAAAACTAGTACATAGAAGCTCAGGCGATATAATATTACAAAAAAAATATGTAATTGGTTATTAGGACTGTAATTTGTCTTTTAATCAAAGGTGACAGCATTAAATCCTGAGGTGAGTTATCCTTTCCATTTACAATGGCTGTGTGTGCATTTGATGTTTTGTTGTAATTGATATCTACAATACCATGTTTGCTCTGTGTCATCCATAGAACTCATTCATCACCATATACATTTTGAGCACTTAGGCAGTAATGTTCTCTACCTATGGCTCTATCAAAAACCCTGTATGTAGATAAATGTCATCTGAAAAATCTAAGCATTCATTGTTGCAGTTGGTAAGCTAGAAGAATTTTAGGAACTAAGGTTATGCTTGGGAAGTCCTAAATTCTACTTCAAATACATAATGGACAGAAAGTAGATTACTATCTATTTACCTAAGCTAAATAATAATCATAATTTTAGTAAAATCAGAAATTGGGGCTTAGTTTAGATGGCTGCTTTATGGGAGGGAAGATTTAAACTTGAAAGCTCATCTTTCACACAGTGAAGAATGAGGGTGAGAGGAGTTCATATGTAAAATCAAATGCCTTTTACCAGAAAGGAAATATTCTAGTTCACAGTATGGAATAAGAGTTTCAGGTTCTTCCTCAGACTAGGCACTCAGGTGATGGTTGTGTCATTGTCTATGGTAAATATGGTTGTTTTCTGTAACTGAGCACAGGGCTTTAAAATTGAGCCAAACACAGCTTGTGGTAAAGTTTGGAGGTTTCTTATCTTGGCTAAAACTCTAGCTCATACCAGAAAAATAGCTATGTGCTGGTATTGATTTTCCTACCATTTTTCTTCTTTTTCTTTTCTTTTTTAATTTTTCTTTATTTGCAAGCAAAGAGAGACAGATAGAAAGACAGAGACAGAAAAAAAATGGGCATACCAGGGCCTCTAGCCACTGCAAATGATCTCCAGATGAATGCACTGCTTTATGCATCTGGCTTTACTTGGGTACTGGGGAATCAAACTCGAGTTGTTAGGGTCTGTAAGTACTTTAACCATTGAGCCCTCTTACCAGCCCCTGCCCCATTTTAAAGTACTTTTTATTTATTTATTTGCAAGTAGAGAGATAAAGAGGGGAGAGAGAGAGACGGAGAGAATGGGAGTGCCAGGGCCTCTAGCTGCTGTAAACGAACTCCAGATGCATGCACCACTTTGTATATCTGGTTTTACATAGGTACTGGGAATCGAACCCAGGTTGTTAGGCTTTGCAAGCAAGCACCTTAACAGCTGAGCCATCTCTCTATCCTCCTTACCATTTTTCTTTAGCAAGAGCAGTGGCAGTTCTTCACTTAGGACATGGAGAAAGACCCAGAAGAAAATCATACCTGGTACCTGGGGCTGGTGTTGTGCTTTCTAGATATAGCTGAACATTTTGTGTCATAAATAAAGATACCATGTAAAAGGTGTAAGACACAACTTGCAAAGCACACCACTCATCCAGTGAATAGCTGAACATTTTGTGTCATAAATAAAGATACCATGTAAAAGGTGTAAGACACAACTTGCAAAGCACACCACTCATCCAGTGATTGAAATAACTCTTTCACCATAGGACCCAAAGGAACGATTGGGTTGTCATCCACAAACAGGATTTGCTGACATTCAAGGGCAC
Source organism: Dipus sagitta (assembly GCA_036346955.1). Taxonomy (NCBI): domain Eukaryota; kingdom Metazoa; phylum Chordata; class Mammalia; order Rodentia; family Dipodidae; genus Dipus; species Dipus sagitta. The sequence continues at coordinate 80,882,314 of CM070781.1, forward strand.
CCATTCTTTCGAAACGTTGATTGGGACATGGTATGTAAATTTCAGTTCTCTTCTATCTTAGGTTTTATTGTTGTTACCATGGACCAAATTTATTTTTTTTAAATAGTTTTATTTGTTTGCAAGTAAAGAGAGAGAATGGACACACCAGAGCCTCTTGTCACTGTAAATGAATTCGAGTTGCATGAACCACTTTGTGCATCTGGTTTTGTGTGGGTACTGGGGAATTGAACCTAGGCCATTAGGCTTTGTAAGCAATTACCTTTAACCACTAAGTCATTTCTCAAAATTAAAAAAAATAAAGAATTGAAAAATTAGTACCTCACAGTTTAAATAACTTAAAACTATTCTCTAAAATACTTCCTTTTTTGGGGGGGGGAGGGGAGGTTTGAAGCAGGGTCTCACTGTAGCCCAGGCTGACCTGAAACTCACTCTGTAGCTCCAAGCTGACCTTGCACTCACAGTGATCCTACTTCTACCTCCTGAGTGTTGAAATTAAAGGTGTGTGCCACCATACTCAGACTAAAATACTTTGGGTAAAAAATTAAGTATCTGAGAAAGAGAATTGGCATGCTAGGGCTTCTTGCAGCTACAAATGAACTCCAGACACATGTGCCAGCTTGTAATCTGGCTTTACATGGTGGCTAAGGAATAAACCCAGGCCAGCAGGTTTTGCAAGCAAGCACCTTTAACCACTGAGCCATCTCCCCAGCAGCCCCTAAAATACTTATTTCAGAACTCTGAAAAACAATTAGAATACTAATGTAATAGAGTAGTCTGTAATGTTGAGAGTCACTTCATTGTCCAGATTTGTAAATGATGGCCAGGTTGTTAAACTTGTCTAGTACCACACCATGGGAGGCCTGGAGCAGAGGAAAGATGTAGAGGAGGGTTTTTCTGAATGCAGGCTTGAGCTGTCATCACTGTCTTTTTAGATGGAGCAAAAGCAGGTGGTGCCTCCCTTTAAGCCAAATATTTCTGGAGAATTTGGTTTGGATAACTTTGATTCTCAGTTTACTAATGAACCAGTCCAGCTCACTCCAGACGATGAGTAAGTAATTCCATACATTGAAATGTTTCAAAACTAATTTGGAGACCCCATTTTTTGTTTGTGTTCAGTTGTTCACTGTTAGATTATAATCTGCATAATCATTGTATTGTTGGATATTTGACTCCATTATGCTGTTACAAACTATAATATTTTATACTTTACTTCCATGTCTTGTAAACTATTGCTGTCACCTTCACTTTGCAGAAATGGTTAAGCAGGGTTGAGCAGCTGCCAGGTGGCAGTCAGGGTTTGCCCCAGAGCTGGCTGACCGGGCTGTATGCTTTCCCCTCTGCTGCATGCTTCTCTTTTTTTGGGGGGAGGCACCTTGGTCTGAGCATCTGAGTATCCATCCTAGCCAGCTGTGACAGAGAGCCGTTTGTGCTTATGTTGGTTAGAGTAAGGTGGGGGCTGTTCTGATCCTTATCTCTCATTGCAGATTCTCTTGCTAGTCTTAACAGGCCTTTCCTTTTATCCCAGTTCTTAGCATGTTCTTCACAGGAGCTTTTCCTGGTGGTCTCCCTTCTAGAAACCTTCAATCTTCCCCTTATCACTATATCACTATCAGTGGAGTAACCTTGCCTTGACTGCAAGGATGTAGACTTCTGATGCGGGCCTGTTCCCTTTCCTGCTGTCACCAGGCCGCCTTGTGTCTCAGGGCTGCTCCTTGCCCTTCTCGCCTTTATCTTGCTTCCTGCCCCATGCCTCCCTTTGTTTCCTTGAACATTTCATTGTGTCAGTCATCTCCTTCTTTCATGTTTGCTTTTTATTCCAACTTTTCTACCTACAACATACTGTTACCCTATTTTCCCTTTAAGCCACACATTCTTTTGGTCATTGCCATCTTTAGACATATCACAGTCTTTCAGAGTGGTCAACATTGTCTTCTATTTTCTTTCCACCAACATTTAACTTCTTGCTCCTTCAACTTTTAAAGGTCAAAACAACTTCTTTAGTTCTTTTTATTAATTTATTAATTATTATTTTAGTTTTTTTGAGGTAGGATTTCACTCTAGCTCAAGCAGACATGGATTTCACTATGTAATCTCAGGGTGGCCTCTAACTCATGGCAATCTTTTTACCTCTGCCTTACAAGTGCTGAGATTAAAGGCCTATGCCCCATGCCTGGCTATTTATTCAGTTTTTGTGGTAGGGTCTAACTCTAGCCTAGGCTGACCTGAAACTCACTATGTAGTTTCAGGCTGTCCTCAACTCGTGGCTCTCCTCCTTCCTCTGCCTCCCCAGTGCTGGGATTAAAAGTGTGCACCACCATTCCCAGCCAATTTCTAAATTACAAAGCATTTTTTGGTTATTCCTCATCTTCTCTGATGTGTAAAGCACTTGGCATTTTATAGCTTCGCCTTGGGTAGCAATGGCATCCTGCTTCTACTTAATCTGTGTGACCACTTCTCTGTCATTTTTATTTCCTTTTCCTTGAGAGAGAGGCTCTGTGCTTCTGTTCATAGCAACCTTGTTTGCTGTATGTAGCCTATACCTTGGAGACTAGCTATTTAAATGACTCCCAGCTGAGGAGGCAGATGATTATTGAGCAAAGATTGTTGTGCTAAATCCTAGATAATCAAAATGGTTCAGTGTCTCCAAAAGCTTTACTGTCCACTAAAAGAAAAATATACCAAATCATTATTTCTGACAAATTTGTGTATAAGAAAGAACACTGTATTTAATCATAAGGTAGGAGTTTGATGCCTTTTAATTCGAGCTCTTCTGAGAAAGAGATAGGATGATCACTGAGTTTGAGGCCATCCTGGGACTACAGAGTGGGTTTCAGATAAGTCTGGGCAAGACTATATCTTGAAAAATCAAAAACAAGACCAAAAAAATTATAGGAGTTTCATCCTGATGTCAAGTCTTACCAACTGGATAGCCTTCAATATGAATTGCCTAACTTCTAAGCCTATAGTCTTCTTACATTGTCTGCCTTACAATTTTCCTAGAATAAATGAGGGGTGTTTTTTTCGGGGGGGAAAAAAACCTTTTAAAAAGTTTATTTTATTAGAGAGAGAGAGAGAGAGAGAAAGAGAGAGAATAGGTGCACCAGGGCCTTCAGCCTCTGTAAACAAACTCCAGATGCATGCTCCACCTTTATGCATCTGGCTTACATAGGTCCTGGGGAATCAAACCTGGCTCCTTTGGCTTTGCAGGCAAGCACCTTAACCACTAGGCAATCTCTCCAGCCCTGAGGTGGTTTTTGAAGCATCTAGTGCTACCCTGGTGTCTCTCTTGAGCCACATTTCTCCAGACCTACCACAACCTTTCATATTTCACTTGTTTATAGAATGACTACTGTCTTCCTTCATTTCTTCAAGTGGAATTGTGGTTAGAAAGGGTCTTAGCACACAGTGAATGAAATCTAGCAGATACTACTTCCTGTAATGGCTTCCCATTGTGTTACTTTTACCTCCTTCAAGGAAGGGTCTGCACCCTCTTACTTTGTGTTCTGCAGCATGGCATGTCCATTTAGGTATTAAAGTATTTGATAGTACTGCTCTTACTGTGTGCTAAACTAGGAGCCCTGCATAATGCAGTGCCAACATCTCCCCTCCCTGCGACCAGTATCTCCCTGCGGTGTCTCTCCTTGCTCCAGAGCTCTGTGGGCTTCTTCCTGCCACCTTCTCCTTTGGCTAACCTCTGACTTCCGGGCTTTCTCTTCTCCGGCCTCTACCAGCTCTTGAGGTGACTACTACATTGGACGTTACTTCAGACCTGGATGTTCACCTTAATCAAGAATGTTGTTAAGGTTAGAAGTTAAAAGAACTAGAACTGTGACAGTTTGTGCCTGTTTTATTCCCAGTCCAGTTGTGAACCACCTTTTGGCTGTAAGGTGGCTTGTGGAATTATTAGTCTTTTTTTTTTTTTCTTCTTCCCCTCTAGTACTTTTGTTGATGATTCTAGAATGTATTTTGTGATTAATCTTAGAACTTTTGTTCACAATTTTTATCATTATTTTTTTCTTTTTAGTTGTATTTTACTATTTAAAAGTTGAGGAAATCCTGATTATAATGAAATTTATTTTTCTTTCAACAGTGACATTGTGAGGAAGATTGATCAGTCTGAATTTGAAGGTTTTGAGTATATCAATCCTCTCTTGATGTCTGCGGAAGAATGTGTCTGATCCTCATTTTCAACGATGGGTTCTGCTTACTGCCATTTAATGCATGGATAACCCTGTTGTTAGCCTGGATTTAGTTTACCATTTTATATTTGTCACCTACAAAATCCCTTTCAGTATCCTCTGTCATACTCTGTAGAAGTCAATTATTACAGCTAGATATGACTGAAAAAGAAAATAAGACCAGCTTCTATATAATCATGTCAGAATTCAGTTATACTGGTTCAGAGACCTTCTAATGACTGATGAAGTTGTCTTCTGTTCAAAGGAAATGCCACTGCTTTTAAGAGAAATTCAGGCCAGGCATGGTGGCACATGCCTTTAATCCCAGCACTTGGTAGGCAGAGGTAGGAGGATTGCTGTGAGTTCAAGGCCATCCTGAGACTACATAGAGAATTCCAGGTCAGCCTGAGCTAGAGTGAGACCCTACCTCAGTAAAACAAAACAAAAAAAAAAACAAAAGAAAGTCAGTTGCATTAAGACTCACAGCAGGATTATAGCATAGGCCTCCCATAGTATTTGTGATTATGTTTTAAGTCTTTGAAGGTTTAACTGTGTAATAAAAGGTTAATTCAGAATACAAATTCTTATGTTACTAGTTCTGGAATTCCCTGTTTAAAAACCCTCCTATAAGTTTTCTCATTGGTTTGGATAATTAAATTATTGTTTTTTAAGGCAACAGTTATTAAACTGCTAATAAAATAGACTTGTTTTATTAAGAAAAAATTCCAAATTATTAGCTATTTTTTAAAGCCTGGCACAAATGATTTTTTTTTCTTTAGAATTAAGGGTTAGCTTCTGAGCCGTTCCTTTAGTGAAACTCTAACTGGAATGTTAGTATATATGTAGTTCAAAAGACCCAAGATGCAGTCGAGTGGAAAATTATTCAGTATATACAAAGGAAAAGCTATATAAATTTAAAATAGATACAGAAAGTGCAATGGTAATTATTTATTTCTTACTGGAGAGTGAATCCTACAGTTGTTTTTTATTATTGACTTAAAGAACAAGGAGCCACTCACTTCTTACCAAACCTGTAAATGCATTCCATTTATTCAGTGGAGGCAGAATGTATATTTTTCTTTATTATTTAGCATACAAAAAATAATTTATCTAAGTAGAGTTCTTAACTATTCTTATTTCTTCCCCAAAGTGCGTTCTCTGTACTTTGGAGCTGTTTTTGAAGTCTACAGTGAGATCCAAGAAAAATAATGACCATGACTAAATATGTAGAGCCCATGCATACGCACGTGCTTCACAGCGCCAGCTCCTTTATTAGGTTGTATTTCGTAGGGAATGTAGTAGAACACATTTCAGGGGCAGAGTTCTAAAGGTTATTTTTTATTAATACTAGTATTTAGCAATTTATTATTTAAAGAGGTACCAGATAGAGCATCATCCTGTTGTCTAAATATTTTTTATAAGAAGTTTTAAAATGATCATCAAATAGATTACAGTTATCCAATCTTAGTAAAATTTAGTTTTAGGGAAGTTATCTAGGTTTAAATTTGTAATGATGTAAGCATATAGGCATTTAATAAATTATCCTTTTTGGGGATGCTGCATTTCATTAGAAATGTAATTTTTCCAAAGTCTATGTCCTGTATTCTCTTCACATGTCTAAGTCTGAGAGCAATGAAAACCTCCAGTGATAAAAGCCAAATAGAGCAGTACACCACATCAGAAAGCAAGTGTTCCTATGCACTTGCTTGTCTGTGTGAGAGGTACCTGGAACTTACGAAAACAAGAAGCAGTATTCACATCATAAGCTCACAGAATTGTGGCATTTTGTCAGAAGGATCTTATGACCTTGCTTTGAAGTGGTGCTGTTTCCTCTAGGGCATTTTAGAATGTAGACTACTCACAGAGGGGTTGAAGATATACAGTGTTCGTGTGTGTGTGTGTGTGTATTACTGTTTTTTTTTTTTTTTTGGTGTTTTTTTTTTTTTTTTTTTTTTTTAGTCTTGATGTCTATTTCTTACTGGAGAGTGAGTCTTTTGGTTGCTTAAGCAATGAGCTATAATCTTACATTTGTAAACAAATTTTACATGAATAACTTCAGTTAGATATCTTCCCTACCTCTACCCCATTAACTAACTTAAAACCATTTTCTACCAATACAAATGACAACCATTTTTCTATTATTAATGGTGGTCTTTTGTTTTTAAATCTTTTTTTTTAACTAATAAAATTTACTGTGTATATTTTATACAAAATTGCATTACAAGTGTTTTTAATTGTGTTCTTTTTTTTTAGTCCTTAAGTGCCATGCCAATTCTTTTTATATAAAGTTCTCTCAAAATACTCACCAGGGAATAAGGCCGTTAGTGGACAGTTAGGAATGATTGGCATATGGTATCCTAGGAAATAAGTTATTTTGCATCAGCATATGTTCAGATCATTTTATGCATATGCAACCTGGATTGGGTATCAAGTATAATGTGTGTTTAGTGCCGGTACATTTAGTTTATAAATTTTTTTTTGTTTCGCCTTTTGTTATGTAGAGTACTGCCTTAGTCACTGTAATGTAATCTGTATTTGTGTAATTTTTTTATATTCAAATCTTTAAATAAAATGTTTAATACTCATTAAGACTTGGCCAGTTTTAATATGTAATATGTCAAAGAAATGTGCTAGAACAGAACAGAGATCATCAAAATTTGTTCAAGGAAAAAATTTCTGAGTTTGGGAAGTTTTTCTGTACTTCAGACAGCATACTGGTTGTGTTGAAGTTGTATGCATAGACATCCTCTCACTGATCCAAAGATTCTCTAGTGTATTTTTATTTATTTATTTATTTGTTTGTTTGTTTTTCAAGGTAGATAGGATCTCACTCTGGCCTAGGCTGACCAGGAATTAACTATGTAGTCTCAGGGTGGCCTTGAATCATGGCAATCCTCCTGCCTCTGCCTCCGAAGTGCTGGAATTAAAGGTGTGCACCACAATGCCCAGTGTCTAGTGTATGTTTTTATTTACTTGTTTGCAAGGGAGGGGGAGAATGGGCAGCCCAGGGCCTCCAGCGACTGCAAAGGAACTCCAGATGCATGCACCACTTTGTGTATCTAGTTTTCGTGGGTACTGGGGAATTAATTAAACCCGTGGTCAGGCTTTACAAGTAAGTTCCTTTATCTGCTGAGCCCTTTCTTCAGTTCCTTCCAGTGTATTTTTGTTTGTTTGTTTTTTGAGATAGGATCTCCTTCTAGCCCAGACTGACCTGGCACTTATTTTGTAGCCTCAGGCTGGCTTTGAACTCAAAGTGATCCACCTTCCTCTGCTTTCTGAGTGCTGGGATGAAAAACATGTACCACCACACTCAGCTAGTATATTTTTTAACTTGCCCTCCCATGTGTCTCTCCATTTGGAAAATGAGTAAGAAGTCAGCTGAATGTAGGACATTATAACTGGCCTTAAAACTGAAAGTAACTCAAACAGATTCAGAGCAGATCATTCCCATATTCTACAACGCTGTATTGTATTCTAAGTCTAGAGTAATTACTAGTGTTCATATATAAACAAATATAATGCTGGGTCTCTCAGTCCTGTCCCCCCTTCTCTCTTTCCTTCACGTGGCCTTCATTGTCAGAAAGCAAGAGTCTGTGTATTAAAGCCACTCCTGTTTATTTTATCCCAGTTGTAACCTTTGTTTAAAATGGAGTTACAGGGCTGGAGAGATGGCTTAGTGGTTATTAAGGCAATTGCCTACAAAGCCTAAGGACCCAGGTTTGATTTCCCAGATCCTACAGAAACCAAATGAACATGGGGCACATGTTGTTTGCAGTGGCTAGAGGCCCTGGCACACCTATGCATATTCATTCATTCATTCACTCCCCCCTCATATATATATATGTGCATATATATATATATATATATATATATATATATATATATATATATATATATAATGGGGTTGTAGGCGGTATTAATTCGGTGTTACCCAGCTATTCCCTGTACCACATCATTGGTAAGCTCAGACAGGCCAAAGGGGACCTTGAAGTTTTTGGGAAATTTTATATTAAGGCATTATCTATGTACTGTGCTAACTAAAGCTAATAAAAAGACACCTCTCTGTCCTTGACATGCAGGATAGAAAACAAACTGAGGAAGATGTTCATCTGCAACAACTAGGCCAATGCAAAAGCCAAATAGATGCAGTAAAATACCCATCGTGATTGGGTATCAGCCTCACTAATAAAACTTATATTTATTTACAGTTGACCCATGTGAGCCACTTTTTACATTCATAGTAGGTTCCCCAAAGCTTTCTGAATTTACATAGACACACAAGAAGAAACTGTCCTCCTTCTTCCCTCTTTCCTCCTCCCCACCCCATACAGATTGCTTTTGGCTTTTTTGTTAGTGAATGGAAATGGATTTTACGTAGAGAACCAGCTGCCAGGTATTTTTGCTTAGATTTCTTTCTTTCTTTCTTTCTTTCTTTCTTTCTTTTTTTTTTTTTTACAACTGTTAAATTTATAGTTGAAATGAATCAATCTTAGAGAGAGATGGGAATGTGAAAATATGGCAGGGTAGCTCACCTTCATGTGGGAACCTGTACCTTACTGTCATTATTAGCAATGTATTTTTACTGCTATTTTTAAATCTGGAGAAACTGAAGGGGTGTGACCTTTGCCACTAAATCTGAGGTTTTGTCACCTTGTTTTGATCAACAGTTTAGTTGATCAGAAGTAACTTCTGTGTAACAAAGCCTGTGGAAAGGCTCTGGCAAAATCTCTGATATAATTGCATGCCTTATCTCCCTCCCCCCACAAAAGGGAAGTTCTGGGTTTCTAGAAATAGAGCCACATAAACTAGATTTAAAACCTCCATGAGCTGGGGAATGGTAGTGAGCACCTATAATCCTGGCACTTGGGAATTGGAAGCAAGGAGGATCAAGGAGTTCATCTTTGGCTGGTTTGAGAGTTCAGGGCAGCTTTGGTTGTTTGAGACTCTCAAAAAGTTTGTAAGATATGATCTTTCTGCACTATAGATTGGTGGCTTTATATTTATTAATTAAGTCATACATTTCTACAAAAATGAACTTTCAATTCTTGTTTTTCGAGGTAGGGTCTTGATCTAGGCCCAGGCTGACCTGGAATTCACTCTGTAGTCTCAGGGTGGCCTTGAACTCACAGTGATCCACCTACCTTGGTATCCCTAGTGCTGGGATTAAAGGCATGCACCGCCATGCCCATTGAATGTTCAAATGGAATGGATTTTCATAGTTGTTTGGGGGGGGTTGGTTCTCAGGATCTTGACCATGCTAGGGAAGCACTTAATCAGTGAGTTTTATCCCAGCCGAGTCAAACTGTTCAAGCAGGGCTGGAGAGATGCTTAGCGGTTAAGGCGTTTGCCTGCAAAGCCAAAGGACCCAGGTTCCATTCTCCAGGACCCACGTAAGCCAGATGAACAAGGGGGTTAAGCATCTGGAGTTCATTTGTGTGGTTGGAGGCCCTGGTGCTTCCGTTCTCTCTCTCTACCCTTCTCAAATAAATAAAATATAAAAAAATGTTCAAGCAAAATTTTTTTCTAGGCACTGGATTTTCACTTAAAATATTGTTTCATAACGTGAGGGTGGCCTTGAATTCATGGCGATCCTCCTACCTCTGCTTCCCAAGTGCTGGGATTAAAGGCGTGCACCACCACACCTGGCTTTCATTTTTGTTTGCAATGCTAAGGATTGAACCATTGAACCCAGGGCTTTATCCATACGAGGCTGTACCAAGCTATACTCCAATACTAAAACTTTGTTTTCTGAAAGTGGAATCTGTCAGTGTGTCAGAGACTTGGTAGTTTTGTAAATTATTTGTATTTAAAAAAATATTCTGCACATATGCTGTCTCTATGGAGGAGACATTTCCTGTGATTAAAATGTTTTCCCCTAGTAGTGAGTGGCCGGAAGTGAGGACCTGACAGCAGCAGGGCCTGCTTCTCAGAAAAGTGGTACTGTACTTCGTCACCACCAGGGGTCAGGCTTGCCACAGTGACCGTCAGAGTTTGCAGTACCTCCGCGGATAGCATGCATTCGGGAGGCTAGGGACCAAGACTTAACCGGGGCTGGTCTTCTCTTGGCTTTAGTGCAAGTCAGTACACCATTCAAATTGCCATTCAGAGTGAGATCTCTTTGTGTTACTTGAGAGGTTTTTGTTTTGGGGTGTGCATGTAGTTTGTGTACATGTGTGTGTACCCCTGTGCACATGCATGTGGAGACCAGAGAGAGATGCTGGATGTCCTCCTCTCTTCCGCATTGTTTCCTTGAGACAGTCTCACTGAATACAGAGCTGCTGATTTCAGTCAGAGTGAACAAGTGCAAGCTATTCTGTCTTCACCGTCCCCCCCACAGGAGTAAGATTACAGGTTTATGTGGCCTTGCCCAGCTTTCTATGTGGGTGCTGGGGGTGAGTCTCATGCTTGTGCAGCAAGTGTGCATACTGGTGAGCCATCTCCCAGAACCATGTTTGCTTTTAATAGGATTACTGTGCCCTCTAACCTCTAAATGTACTAACTTCTGTTGTAATTGACTACAAATGAGAGTCCACTATGTATCAGGTGCTAAGGATATATAAAAAGGGTTTAATCATGCCATGCTGCATCTATGAAAAATATTTGTACTTAAAACCAGGGGCTGGAGAAATGGCTCAGCAGTTAAGGTGCTTGCTTGCAAAGTCTACCGGCCCAGGTTCAATTCCCCAGTACCCACATAAAGCCAGATGCACAAAATGGCACATGTGTCTGGAATTCACTTACTGTGGCAGGAAGCCCTGATGTGCCCATTCTCATTCTCAAATATTTGAAAACTAAATAAAAATAAATAAAACCAGGACTGAGCCAGGCTTGGTGGCACACATCTCCAATGCCAGCACTTGGGAGGTGGAGGCAAGAGGATCAGATGTTCAAAGTCATCCTTAGCTACATAACAAGTTCAAGATGAGCTGGGTATATAAGAACTTGCCTCAAAAAATTCGATGGCAGTGGCCTGATGTACTAATTCTCAAAAAAAAAAAAAAAAATGGGGTGAATCTGATCAAAATGTGTATGAAATGTGTATGTGTATGAAATCAGAAATAAAGCCAGGGCTGATTTGGTTCATTTAGACACAGATTCAGTTAAAATGATCCAAGAAATTTTGTCTATTTTTTCATTGTGAACTTTCCATGTCAAATATTTCGTGACGTTAAAAAAGAGAGAGCCGGGCATGGTGGCGCATGCCTTTAATCCCAGCACTCAGGAGGCAGAGGTAGGAGGATTGCCGTGAGTTCGAGACCAGCCTGAGGCTACATAGTGAAATCCAAGTCATCCTGGACTAGAGTGAGACCCTACCTCGAAAAACAAAAACAAAAAAAGGGCTGGAGAGATGGCTTAGCAGTTAAGGTTCTTGCTTGCAAAGCTAAAGGACCCAGGTTCAATTCTCTAGGACCCACATAAGACAGATGCACAAGATGGCACATGCATCTGGAGTTTGTTTATAGTGGCTAGAGGCCCTGTTGTGTCCATTCTCTATCTATCTGACTCCTACTCTCTTTCTCTCAAATAAATAAATAAATAAATAAATAAATAAATAAAATGCTTAAAAAAAAAAAAAAAGAAAGGGAAAAAAGGGCTGAAAAGATGGCTTAGCCATGAAGGCACTCCCACGTATGCCAGATGCACAAGGTGATGCATGCATAAGGTCACCATGTGCACAAGGTGGCACATTGGGGTTCAATTTAGTGGCTCGAGGCCCTGGCGTGCCAATTCTCTCTCAAAAAAGTGTCATATGCAGACTTAACCCATGTGTTCACAGACACTCAAATTGCCAATTAGAAGTACGATTTCAGAAATGTTGACTTGGTATTTCCTTTTAAAAGCACTTTTATAGTGAAGGCAAATAGTTGAACTGTTTTCCAGAAATGACAGATGACAGTTTTCTCCTAATCTTAAAAAGAATTTATTTCTACCATTCCCCAATTCAAGGCACTTATTTGCCTCATTACCCAAAATAACTGATTGTATAATGTTTCTTATGTTATATTACCCAACTTTGCACTTCTTCACAGGTGTTTCGACAACTCTTGAATTTTTTTGTTTTTTTCGAGGTAGGGTCTCACTCTGGCCCAGGCTGACCTGGAATTAACTATGTCGTCTCAGGGTGGCTTCGAGTAGCGATTCTCCTAGTGCTGAGGTTAAAGGCGTGCGCCACCATGCCCGGCCAACTCTTCAGTTTGTTGTGTTGTTGACAGCACTTCATAGTTTTCTCTGTAACCTTGCCATAAAATTGGGAATATGAAATATGTCCACTGCTTACAAAGTATCCACTGCTTACAAAGTATCCTTGAAGTATAAGGTTTTATATTTTTATTTATTTGAGAGACCGAAAGAATGGGTGCACCAGGGCCTCTAGCCACTGCAAACAAAATCCATACACATGTGCCACCTTGTGCATCTAGCTTTATGTAGGTCCTTTGGCTTTGCAAGCAAGTGCCTTAACGGCTAAGCCATCTCTCCCCTTTTTTTTTTTTTTTTTTTTTTTTTTTTTTTTTTTTTTGTTTTTGGAGGTAGGGTCTCACTCTAACCTAGGCTGACCTGGAATTCATGATGCAATCTCAGTGGTTTTGAACTCACAGCGATCCACCTACCTCTGTTCCTGAGTGCTGGGATTAAAGGCGTGCACCACCATGCCTGGTTTAAGCTTTTTTTTTTTTTTTTTTTTTGGTTTTTCGAGGTAGGGTCTCTAGCCTAACCCAGGCTGACCTGGAATTCACTATGGAGTCTCAGGGTGCCCTCGAACTCATGGCAATCCTCCTACCTCTGCCTCCCGAGTGCTGGGATTAAAGGCATGAGCCACCATGCCAGTTTTTTTTTTTTTTTTAATTTGTGTTTGATTTTCAGAGCTGGTAAAAGTATGTAAATTTCCCAAAGGAAATTGTTCCTCACATTCGGTCTACCCAAATGGAAATATTACTTAGGGGCTACATATGCTAAACACCTGTAAACATTTCACAGAACTGTGTGGTAGTTTGAATGGATGACCCCCAATATATTGAGGATTTTATTGAAGTTTGTAATTTAGATCTGCAGCCATCTGGCTGGAGGAGGTGTCACTGGGCAGATCCTGGGGTCCAGCACCAAGATGCGGATTTGGAATTCCAGTCTAAAGATATACAAACTGCCTGAGCTTTGCCTGGAGTTCCTAAGTGTGCTTGCTTGTGCTGGTGTGGTGTGTGGCGTTTCTCTCTCTGCTTGGAACTATGAAACTGGGCCATCTTCTTCTGCCATTATGGAACTGTTGCATTACTATTGCAGTCAGGTTCACATTGCTGGCAGAAATCACCTGACCGAGAGCGGCTTTGGGGGAAGAAGGTTTATTTTGGCTTACAGACACAAGAGGAAGCTCCGTGATGGCAGGGAAAATGACGACATGAGCAGAGGGTGGACATCACCCCCTGGCCCACATAAGGTGGACAACAGGAACAGGAGAATGTGTCAAACACTAGCAAGGGGACACTGGCTGTAACACCTATAAGCCCACCCCCAACAATGCACTGCCTCCAGGAGAAGTTAATTCCCAAATCTCCATCAGCTGGGAACCTGGCATTAAGAACACCCGTGTTTATAGGAGGCACTGGAATCAAACCACCACAGGAACTTCCCCTCTATCTTTCATAAATCCCTCCATAACTGTGCCTGGTCTGGAAGTTCATCCCAGCAACGTGAGGCTGACTGCTACTACACTATTAATAGCCAGTATGGGAGCCAGGCATGGTGATTCATGCCTTTAATCCCAGCACTTGGGAGGCAGAAGTAGGAGGATCACCGTGAATTTGAAGCCACCCTGAGACTACATAGTGAATTCCAGGTCAGCCTAGGCCAGAGTAAGACTCTACCTCAAAAAAAAAAAAAAAAAAAAAAAAAGTCAGGATGGGCCAGGTATAGTTGCCCACACTTATAATCCCAGCACTTGGAAGGCTAAGGCTGGCTAAAGGATTGCCATGAGTTTGAGGCTAGCCTAGGGCACAGGATGAGACCCTGTCTCAACCCCTCCCCACCCAATAATGTCCTTCAAGTTACTCCTCAGAAGAAAGTTTTTTATTCTAGGCAAGGTGTCACACCAACCCACGCTAACCTTGAACTCCCTTTGTAGCTCCAGGCTGGCCTTGAACTCATGGTAATCCTCCTACCCCTGCCTTCCAAGTGCTGGGATTAAAGGTTTGTGCCACCCACCCCAGCTCAGAAGGAAATTTCTATATGTTATTTGTCTGATTTTAGTAGAATGGCTCTGCCCTCTAGTCATCCTGGATATTGTACCTTTATTCCTTGCAACTTCTTCCTAAAAATTTGCACATGCGTCATTTAATCTGAATTATCATGAAAGTATTCCATCACCCCTAGACTGCCGAATCTGGCAGGTTGGGACTTGTTAAATGCTGAAAGCCACTAACCTATATTAACATATGCTTTTATCCCCGTTGTATTATGGAGAAGAAAGGTGTAGGGAAGTTAGGTAACTTAAGACAAGGTCCATATGGCTCCAGTGTGTCCATTATCTCCCAAGACAACATAAAATTTGTCACCTTCTGTACACGTGCTCTCTTACACACAGAGCTAGTGCACTTTTAGAATTTTTTTATTATTTATTTGGTTGAGAAAGAGAGAGATAGGAAAAGGTAGATAGAGAATGGACATGCCAGGGCCTCCAGCCACTGCAAATGAACTTCAGATGCATGCACCACTTTGTGCATCTGGCTTACGTGGGTACTGGGGAATCAAACCTGGGTCCTTAAGCTTCGCAGGCAAGCATCTTAACCGCTAAGCCATCTGTCCAGCTCAACTAGTGCACTTTTTAAAAAACACCTTGCTTGTTAGTTAATGCCCATTGCCATAGGTCTGTTTAACATCTTGATCCTTTTCCTTGGCAGCATTGGTTTAGACCTGCCGGCATTGTCTGATAATGGCACTGGATTCTTAAATTGTTTGAGTTTGCTGTTTCCCTACAAAATACACCTTCTTAGATTGCCCAGGGCCCCTTTCTCTCAAGCACTCAGAACTGTGTGACAGTCCAGAACTGGTTTCCATGTTCCACATGTGACATGAGCATACCTGGCCCTATCTCCCTCAACTAGAGAAATCAGGGAGCTTGCTGGCTTCTGTGAGACAGGGATGCCCTCCGAAGCACCTAGCCCTAACACAGTGGGTGACTGCTAGGGCTAGTTCTATTTCACATCTTAGACAGGTCCCACCCAAGTGTGGGGTATCTGTGGTGTCCATCTGAGATGTGCCGTCGGTAGCTCCCTCAGCCCTCCTGCTCTGGCCTTCCCAAACCCCTTGTGCCTTTCCTAACATTTCTCCTGGGCCCAGTGCCCTCCCTCTTTCCTGGGCACACAAGCGTCTGTAACTTTGGCTTATTCACTGCCCTGTTCTTCCCCTGGCCGTCTTAGGAGGGTATTGCTTTTGCCACCTGTCAAGGAGAGACCGCTCATTTTCCTGATGTTTCCCAGGACTCCACATTGCTTCTCACATGCTGCTGCTCTGAGCGCCATGCTGCGCGCATCCGCCTCTTTTCATGAGCCACGTTCTTTCCTGCTCCATCTCATTTGAGAAAGGCTTGGCACCCGATTCCTGCACTGCTCAGCCTCAGGGCCTCCCATCCCTGACAACTTCAGTGTCTAAACAAGTAAGACATAACAGATACCAAACCCCGTTCCTTCTAATCAGTCCTTCCTCCCTCACTCATTTGCACCTAAGAGCCTCCCTCACTACCCTTTCTCAGGGGTGCATCTTCTAGACTTTGGGTGCATCATCTCCCCAGTCACATTCCCTAGTGAGCCCCTTCACTATTGCCTATTGCTGCATTGTCATAGCATTTGTGTGTGTGTGTGTGTGTGTGTGTGTGTGTGTGTGTGTGTATGCTGGGGAGGTGCACATGTGTGAACAGGTGTGTTATCTGTGGAGAGACTTGAGGTTGTTTTGTGTTTTCTTAAATTGCTCTTCTGCCTTTTTTTTCTTCTTTCTTTCTTTTTGAGACAGGGTCTCACTGACCTATAGACTCACTGATTCTAGACTGGCTAGCAGTAAGTCTCTGGGATTCTTGTCTCTGCTCCCCCAGTGCTGGAATTACAGACACCCAACACCACACCTAGCTTTTATGTGGGTTCTGGAATCCAAGCTCAGGTCTTCATGCTAACAGCAAGCACTTTACCCACTGAGCCCGCTCTAGCCCACACATAGCAAATTTCTTCCTAGCCTCTCACAATATGTAATTACACATTTTTGTTTGTTTGTTTTTTTGTCACCTTCACCTCAAGGACAAGAGCCATGCCAGCCTCTTTGCTCTTGTAGCCCCAGTGCCGTGAATGACGCTTGGCACACAGATATTCCAGAAATACTTACAAGTGGATAAATAAATGAGTGGATGACAAACATATTGCTGTACTTTAGAAAGAGCTCCCACTGTCTGGTGGTTCCACCATGAGCAGAGTTTGGCAGGGAGCGTTCATTGCTCCAGCTGGGTTGGGGCTGAGGAAGCAGCATTTTTAACAGACCACCCAGATGGTTTGGATGCTTTGATAATGTTTGGAAAATACTGCACTAGGGAACGGCCTTCACCCACACTAACTGCTGACCTAGGCTGGAGGAGCCATTTGCTGGTGCCAGGAAAGTGAATCATTCTGGGATTCTGGGGCATTCCTCAGCACTGCGGCAAATGGATGCTTTAGTAAAGACCCCTGTGTCCCAGGTAAAATGGAATGTGTTCTGTTTTGTAATATAAATGTAGAAGAAGAGTCTTCCAGCGAATAGACCCACTTCTAATGCATGAACAGGGTTGAGCCAATTGAAAATCCTTAATAACAGTAGATTTCACACTTCAGAAGATAGATTTGATTTCCAAAAATGCTGCAAAGTCACTTGGACTTGAGTTGACATGTGGGTGGCAAATCTTGGAAATACTCCTTTTGGAATTGGAGCCTTAAACCCCCTTCCCTCTAGGAGATCCCAGCTGTGTGACTTCTTTTTACAAATATTTATTTATGAGCCGGGCGTGGTGGCACACGCCTTTAATCCCAGCACTCGGGAGGCAGAGGTAGGAAGATCGCCATGAGTTCGAGGCCACCCTGAGACTACATAATGAATTCCAGGTCAGCCTGGGCTAGAGTAAGACCCTACCTCGAAAAACTGAAAAAAACAAAAACAAACAAAAAAAATATTTATTTATGAGAGAAAGAGAATGGGTGCATCAGGGCCTACTGCCACTGTAAATGAACTCCACACATATGTGCCACCCTGTGCATCTGGCTTTACATGGGTACTGAAGAATTGTACCTGGGTCCTTAAGCTTTGCAAGCAAACATCTTAACTGCTGATGAGCTATTTCTCCAGTCCTCAGCAACTTTTCTTTCTTTCTTCTCTCTCTCTTTTTCTAAGTAGGGTCTCACTCTAGCCCAGGCTGACCTGGAGTTCATTATGTAGTCTCAGGATGGCCTCAAACTCATGGCAGTCCTCCTATCTCTTTCTTCCAAGTGCTTTCTCCCACGCCTGGCTTCCTGGATGACTTCTTAAGATGACTTCCTGGCACATGAACTTCACTTTTAAAGGGGAAGAGATCACAGTCCTGAAGACATTCTCTTTCTCCAACA
Source organism: Dipus sagitta (assembly GCA_036346955.1). NCBI lineage: Eukaryota > Metazoa > Chordata > Mammalia > Rodentia > Dipodidae > Dipus > Dipus sagitta. The sequence continues at coordinate 80,900,096 of CM070781.1, forward strand.
GTGGTTCCCCGAAGCTTGGACTCTGTCTTCTCAGCCAGTCCGCTGCAATGTATCAGTTCTTGCTGCAAGCCAGAGGTGGGGAGGGGTCTAGTTCCAAAGCCAGTGTTCCCAGAACCCAGGAAAGTATCCACTTAGCTCTTTACGCCACACTCCTTGAGATGGATATAGAATTGGTCTGGAAAGAGATGCTCTGCACCCCGTTTATCACCCTTGCCGGTAGAAGCTTAACTGAGCTGCAGGGTCTCATCCAAGGTCTTTGGGTGGTCTTTTGGTATTCCCCAGCACTGCGGCAAATGGATGCTTTAGCAAAGACCTCTGTGTCCCAGGTAAAACGGAATGTGTTCTGTTTTGTAATATAAATGTAGGAGAAGAATCTTCCAGCGAATAGACCTGCTTCTAATGCAAGAACAGGGTTGAGCCAATTGCAAATCCTTAATAACAGTAGACTATGTGACAACCAGAATGTCTCACCTAGAACGCATCCCCTCCCCACCATACCATCTCAGCTTACTGCCCTCTTTTACTGTCTTTCCTCCCTCCTTCCTTTGCCCCCTCTCTTTTTTAAAAAAGTATTTATATTTATTTATTATTATTGGAGAGAAAGAAAGGCAGAATAGAGAGAGAATGGAAGAGCCAGGGGCCCCAGCCACTGCAAACAAACTCCAGATGCATGCACCATCTTGTGCGTCTGGCTTATGTGGGAACTGGGGAATCAAGCCTGGTTCCTTAGGCTTCACAGGCAAGTGCCTTAAGCACTAAGCCATCCCTCCAGCCCACCTCTCTCCTTCTCTCCTCCCTTTGAGTTAGGGACTCCCTGGCATTCTAGGCCAACCTTGAATTTATGGTCACCCTGTCAGTTTCTCAAGTGCCCCCAACCCTCCATCTCTGCTACCAGGATGGGTAGAGGAAAGAAACATCAAAGATACAGAATTGACTGAGTTTTGTTTTAATTTTTTTAAAACTTTTTCTATTGACAGCTTCCATAATTATAGAAAATAAACTGGGCTTAGCAGTTGGGTACTTGCCTGTGAAGCCTAAGGACCCCTGTTCGAGGCTCGATTCCCCAGTACCCACATAAGCCAGATGCATAAGGTGGCTCATGCATCTGGAGTTCATTTGCAGTGGCTGGAGGCCCTGCTGTGCCCATTCTCTCTCCGTCTTTCTCTCTCTGTCTGTCACTCTCAATAATAAACAAAAACAAACAAATTTTTTAAAAAGAAAATAAATCATGATAATTCCCTCCCTACCTCCACTTCCCCCTCACAAATCCACCCTCTGTCATATCCCCTCCCAATTAGTCTCTCTTTTATATTGATGTCATCATCTTTTCCTCCTATTATGAAGGTCTTGGGTAGGTAGTGTCAGGAACTGCAAGGTCATGGATATTCAGGCCATTTTCTGTCTGGACAGTTGCACTGTAAGGAGTTCTACCCTTCCTTTGGCTCTTACATTCTTTCCACCACCTCTTCTGCAGTGGACCTCGGAACTTGGAAGGTGTGATAGAGATATTTCTTCTCAGCACTGTGTGACTTTTGAGTCATCCCAGTGGTCATTTCTTTTATTTATTTATTTATTTATTTATTTATTTATTTTGTCACTCCCAAATTCCTTTTAAATGTAACCATCTTTCAGGCTGAGGAGATGGGTTCATGCAGCTTGCTGCATAAGCATGAGGAACTGAGTTCAGACCCCAGCACCCTTATAAAACCAGGCATGATGACACTCGCCTGTAATCCCAACTCTGGGTGGGTGGCAGAGACAGAAAGATCCCCAGGGCTTGCTGGTTGGCTTGTTAGGCCAAATTCGTTAGCTTGAGTTCAGCCATGGCCCCTATCTCAAAAAAAGGTGTGGGGGGGGGGAGGTTGCTGGAGAGATGGCTTAGTGGTTAAGCGCTTGCCTGTGAAGCCTAAGGACCCCGGTTCGAGGCTCAGTTCCCTAGGACCCATGTAAACCAGATGCACAAGGTGGCACATGCATCTGGAGTTCATTTGCAGTGGCTGGAGCCCTGATGCACCCATTCTCTCTCTCTCTCTCTGCCTCTTTCTCTCTCTCTCTGTTGCTCCCAAATAAATAAATAAAAATAAACCAAAAAAATTTTTTAAAGGTGAAAAGCTAAAGACAACATCGACCCCTGAATTCCACATGCACACAATACCTGCACACCCACACACACATCACACACGAGATGCATTGTGAGGATTAATATCTTATTCCATCTAGCTCTCTCCAGGGATGTATTTACAATTCCTATTCTCCCTGCTTGCATAATTGTTGGCCTTTGAGGCTTTAGTACTTAAAGGACCTTCTGTCTTCCTTTAAACCTGGAATAACATTACAAACTCCCTTCCTATTAATTTTGACTGGACAGACGTCTCGTCTGTTTTTTCCTTTCCAATTTCTTGTTTTCTTCACCCCCTCACTAATGTGAAAGATAATATACATGATGGGAAACTGCACTGAGGTATTGCAGCCTACAAAAATGTAGGGGTTGGGACTTCACTGCCATTTCCAGTACCACCTACTCGGGGAAGGATCTTTTGTGCTCCAAAAAGAGCAAACAAGTAAACTAGAGGACCTAGTGTTACCATAGAGACAGTCAGGGGATCCAAGAGGGGTCATACACCTGGTGCCTCAGGGCATCTCTGTAGGATAATCCTCTTGGGGCCTTGGCAAATCTCTGTGCACTCTGAGTGTGCCATAGGGAGGCTACACTCCTCGACCATACATCTGTAAGGTGATAGGGGCTTATTTCTTCCCCTTCTACCAGACTGGGACAGATGGTGGCTTGTTTTCCTTGACCCCTTGGTTCCCGGGAAGTGCAGAGGCTGGCTTGCATACCCAAAGGAGATGTACAGTCCAGAGTTGGAAAGAAGTGGCCTCACTCTGGCTCAGGTTGCTTTGGTCCCAGGCCATTCCTTAAGCAAGAGTGGCTGAGGACTGTGAGCCAGCTAAGAGCGCACAAAGAAGGGCGCCTAGGCCTGGTTCCTGCCAGCTGCTGCCTGCTGGGCCAGAGATTTCTTTATGGGGGGGGGAGCGGTCAGGTGAGAAGCCCCACACTGGCCCTTGCAGGGGTATAAATATCAGCAAATTTCAGGCTGTTATGTCAAGTGGGGAGCCGCAGATTCACACTCAGAGGGTCGCCAGCACCATCCTCAGAAGTCATTTGCTGGACCTGTTCACCGGCCTCCTGCTGGCCCACAGACTCTCCCTGCCACCCAGGACCCACGTCTCCAGGACTTTACTCAGATGCCACTGTTCTTGACTCTTGGCTCAGGAGCTTTTTGGGATACATGAACTCACATGTCTTTGGCTTCTTCCAATTTTTGGACAGTTGCACTCAAGTCTGAATCCCTGTGCCAATGCTCAGTGCCTGTGCTGCTCCTTCTCATGGCCTCCCCTTCCCTTTGGTACCTTGTCATGACCTTCTTCCTCTTCTTCTCCCCCTCCCCCTCCTTCTTTATTTATTTATTTATTTATTTATTTATTTCCAAGGTAGGATCTCGCTCGAGCCCAGGGTGGCCTGGAACTCACAGCGATCCTCCTACCTCTGCTTCCCGAGAACTGGGATTAAAGGCGTGCGCCACCGCATTGGGCTGTCATGTTGTTTAGCCCCCCTGGGCTAATTTCTGATTTAACCCCATTTTAAAATTTAATTTATTTTATTTTTTAAATATTATTTATTTATTTATTTATTTGACAGAGAAAGAGGGAGAGAGAGAGAAAATGGGCATGCCAGGGACTCCAGCCACTGCAAATAAACTCCAGATGCATGTGCCTCTTTGTGCATCTGACTAACATGGGTCCTAGGGAATTGAACCTACATCCTTTAGCTTTGCAGGCAAATGCCTTAACTGCTGAGCCATCCCTCCAGCCCTAAATTTAATTAAAAAAAAATTTATTGGGCTGTAGAGAAGACTTCATGGTTAAGACACTTGCCTGGCAAGCACTTGACCCACTCAGTCATCTCTCCTCCCACTTTATAATTTTTTATTTTATTGTTTTTGAGGTAGGGTCTCTCTCTAGCCCAGGCTGGCCCGGAATTCACTATAAAGTCTTAGGCTGGCCTTGAACTCATGGTGATCCTCCTACCTCTTCCTCCAGAGTGATGGGATTAAAGGTATGCACCACAATGCCTGGCTTATTAAATTAAATTAATTTATTTATTTACTTGGGAGAGAGAATGAGAGACAGAGAGAAAGAGAATGGGAATGCCAGGGCCTCTAGCCACTGCAATCGAACTCCAGATGCATGCACCATCCTGTGCATATGGCTTAATGTAGGCACTGGGAAATCAAACCTTGGTCCTTAGGTCTTGCAGGCAAGCACCTTCACTGCTAAGCCATCTCTCCAGTCCCCCATTTATAATTTATGATTTTTTTTTGAGGTAGGGTCTCATTCTAGCCCAGGCTGACCTGAAATTCACTATGTAGTCTCAGGGTGGCCTCTAACTCACGGTGATCCTCCCAAGTGCTGGGATTAAAGGTTCCTATTTATAATTCTTCAGAAAAATTTTAATATAGTAAAGATTTGTATGGTTTAAAACACTTAAAAAAAACCCACAACAATGCAATGACAGAATACACAATAGAAAAGACTGAGCATATAGCAGCACTGAGGAAGAGAATGATATTGTGATCTAACAAATATATATTCCACCATTGTCCTTGGTTCCTACCACACAACTCCTAAAACCCTCCAGATCTCTGGAACCATAAGAATATCTCGTGTATGTTCTTCATTACTGTGACAAAATGCCAGAGATAATCAACTTACAAAGAGGAAAGATTGATTTTGCCTCACGGTCTCAATGGTTTCAGTAAAGCAGTTCTGTTGCTTTTTATTTTATGTGGTGAGGCAAAACTTCACAGTGGCAAGTGTGTGAAAGAGGGGACAAGCTAGGGGATAGGGTCCCAACATCCTCATCAAAAGCAGCTGCACAAAGACTGTCATTCCAGTAGGCCCCACCTCTTAAAAGTTCCACCACTTACAGTGCCAATGGCTGAGGACCAATCTGTTAACTCATGGCCTTTGGAGACATTTTAAGTCCCAAACAATAATATATGTTGGGGCCCAAAGGAGCGGGGCTGGTTAACAGAAGACCCAGGATGACACTATAGCTTGGATGTGCCCTCCCAAAAGGTATGTGATAATCCCTCAGGCAACAGTGTTGGAGAGTGAGTCCACTGAGAGGGAACTGGGCCCTGAGGGCCTAGTGAATCAAGTTTCGGCAGTTGGTCCTCACTTCATCAGGATACTGATAACACATCAAATCATGCCCTCTCTTGATCTCTCTTTACCCTTCTACCATGAAATGATGTAGCAAGAGCACCTCCCCACCCCAACCCCAGATGCCTTCCACTTGATCTTGGACTTCTCCATCTCCAGAAGTGTGAGAAATAAATTTCATTAGGAATTACTTGATTTGTGGTATTCTGTTACAGTAGTGCTGGCTAAGGAAGCATGGTTAGAGGTTGTAATTCTAGCCACAATCCTCAACCTCAAGGGAGGGGAACTGAAAGGTGAGTTAATCACCAATGGCCAATAATGAGATCAATCATGCCTATGCAAGAAAGGTTCAGAGAGCTTCTGAAAAGCTGAGCATGTGAAGGTACCTGGAGGGTAGCACATTTCAGAGGGCATCAACCCCATGCCCCTGCCTACCTGCTTCTCACACCCCCATCCCACACAGAGCTACATCCAGCTCCATAGCTACATTGTCTGGATAAATACATGGAAGCTTTAAAGAGGCATATCATACAGACATCCTAAAAGTTAGCCTGGCCAAGAAATTCTTTTAAAGCCCTATTTATATCTTCTGGTAAAGGAATTCTAAGTTGATGATGAAAGTCAGACTTTGACTAGGTAGCTGGGAATGTAGCTCAGTTGATAGAGTGTTTGCCTAGCATTCACAGAACCCTGAGTAATCCCAGCATTCTGCAGGTGGAGGCAGGAGGATCAGAAATTCAAGATCGTCCTTGGCTACATAGAAAGTTGAAGGCCAACTTAACGTACATGAGACCTTGTCTCAAAAAAAAAAAAATGTTTTTGAAAAGAGATATCTGGGCTTAGTGGTTAAGGTGCTTGCTTGCAAAGTCTAAGGACCCAGGTTTGATTCTCCACTACCCATGGAAGCCAGATGCACAAGGTGACACATGCATCTGGAGTTTGTTTACAGTGGCTGGAGGCCCTGATGCACCCATTCTTTCCCTCTCTCTCTCCCATTTTCTCTCTCTCTCTCTCAAATAAATACATAATTTTTTTAAAAAAGAAAAAGAGATATACTAAGAAACAAATTATTCCTCACAGAAACTGACTCATTTGGAAAACTGATGGATAGTTTAAAAAGAAATGGTTGACTGAAGCCTGCCTACTGTACCCATAGCTACCTGCCCACAAGAATGTGGCTCCCTGGTGACGACTGCACTAATTTTAGAAATGCGAGTGGAAGATGAATTATGTAAATTTAAATTGACTGAGGATCTTGCTGGAACAGTTAGGAATCTTGATTATCAAAATAAGCTAAGAATTTTCTTACATTGAAAAGCAATTAAAAATTAAGCCCAATTTGCTTTATGTTAGTCTTAGAATGAAATGTGTACCAGCCGAGATCACACTAACATCGTGGTAAGTTATTTGCAGGTAACAGCCATTTTGTGGGTTTGAGAGAAAATATCAAATGGCTTTTAGCTGGAAATTTATATTTTTTGTTCATAAAAATGTACAAAAAGTTAATGTTTTTCATAAATCCCCACTATTAAGCAAAGTAAAAACCCACAACTTTCTACTTTCTTGTTTCAGCTCCCTTCTTCTTCCTCTTCTTCTTCTCTTCCTCCTCCTCCTCCTCCTCATCCTTCTTCTTCTTCTTTTCTTGAGGTAGGGTCTCACTCTAGCTCAAGCTGACCTGGAATTCACAATGTAGTCTCAGGGTGACCTTGAACTCACAGTGATCCTCCTACCTCTGCCTCCTGAGTACTGGGATTAAAGATGTACACAACCACGCCTGGCTTCTTTTTCTTTTTTTACAATATTATTCTAGCTTAAAACTGAGGACTAGAAAACAGGAAAATGGGAAAGAATGAAAACCACTCTGTCTCTACAAGAGAACATTGTGTCTGTGTTTGTCAAGATAGCCTATTGAAATAAACCTTAATAAGGATACTTAGCACGATTCTTCATCCACTTAAATTTTAATAGAGCCAGTCTTAGTGAACATGTTAGCAAAAGCAAATGAAACTGGTATTTAAGATGTTTCTTAGTGAAACATTACTCAACATTTAATTGAACATGCTATAATTTTATGTGAATCCTTTTTCCTGCTCAGACACATTGGAAATGCTACTAAATTGTAGCAGTCACCCACTCACAGAACAAAAACACAAAACAAAACCCCAACCATGTATTATGTGTTCTGTCTCAGGAAAGTTAGGGGCCCAGCAGGAAAGCGGCACGATTTCTGGGGCATACTTGCTCACTCCTGGTCAAAGCAGAGCCCTTTGAGCTCACGGAAAAAGCTACTCCGGGGGCAGAAAACCACATTAGTGTAAAATGTCCTGTGCTTATGACCACACTCCATTCCCAAGGATGTATGTGTCTATAACCTACAATTTAGGGGACAATACCCACGCCTTTTTTCCCCCAACCCACGTCTCTCTGGTGTCTTGTGTTGTACCAGTACACGGAGACAAAGGACAGGGCCAGCCGGCGGACACCCGCAGGTCCACATTTAGCACTGTCTCAGTACTTTGATCTGTAGGCAGCCTTATAAACATTAACTAATTAATTAAGAGGGACAACACCCCTACAAAGTATTTAGCAGACGTAACCGTGAAAACTCTGCCAGCAAGACAGCCCAGAAGCATCAGTGGAGAAGTGTTAAACAACATGACCTGAAAACCAGCAGTCAGGACTCCCCCCACTTTTCTTGCCATGGGGAAAGTCAAGAGGTTAGATTTTTATACTAAAGTGTGGGTGTGGGAGGGGAGTGGCTTGGATGTGCTTGGATGTGGCTGAGAAGGCTGGGATCCCTTGAGGTATCACATTTGCAAAGGGGAGACTTTTGTACTAACTCAGAATACAGCCCTTGTAGAAGTGTCCCAGAGGGTGCAAAATCAATACAGTGTTTAATTAATCGACTACAGAGTGACTTCACACAAAGAAGCCCCAAGTAGTAAAATGTCATGCTAGGAAATCAGCCAGCAATGGCGTGCCAACTGCGCGCTGGTGGGGCATAGAAGAGGGCAAGGGAGCGAAATCCGCATGTTTCATTCTTTCAGGCGGCCAGGAATGGAGGAGGGCACGTGACTGCTCTGCTGGCTCTCTCCTCCAAAGTGTGCTCAACACGGAACAGATGACCCCATAGTGAGTGACTGAGACCAAGCTCAGTAGCTTTTACTGAGGTCATTGGGTGCTGGTCAGAGGACTTTGTGCTAAGGGGGTGCTAGGCAGTCAGGATTTATTTTAATTATAATATTCATTTTTTTCCATGTTTCAAGTATGTCAACTTTTTTTTTTTTTTTTTTTTTTGAGGCAGGGTCTCACTCTAACTCAGGTTGACCTGGAATTCATTATGTATTCTCAGGGTGGCCTCGAACTCACAGTCCTCCTACCTCTGCCTCCTGAGTGCTGGGATTGAAGGTGTACACCACCGCACCCGGCTTCAAGTATGTCAACTTTTAAAATCTTCCTGTTGCAGTCAGGTTTGTATTGCTGGTAGAAATTACCTGACCAAGAGCAGCTTGTGGGAAAAAAGAGGTTTATTTTGGCTTACAGGCTCAAGGGGGAAGCTCCATGATGGCAGGGGAAATGATGACATGAGCAGAGGGTGGACATCACCCCCTGGCCACCATAAGATGGACAATAACAATAGGAGAATGTGCCAAACACTGGCAAGGGAAAGCTGACTATAACACCCATAAGCCCGCCCCCAACACTACACTGCCTACAAGAGGCATTAATCCCCAAATCTCCATTAGCTGTGAACCTAGCATTCAGAACACTTAAGTTTATGGGGGACACCTGAATCAAATCACCACACTTCCCCTTTACCCAAAAAGAAAAGTTAAAAAGTGTTAGCCATGCTTATGTGATACCAGTTTCCATGGGAAATCTATCTAGACACAACTGCTAAAAGTAAATAAATGGATCGAGCATGGTGGTGCATGCCTTTAGTCCCAGCACTTGGGAAGCAGAGGTAGGAGGATTGCCCTGAGTTCAAGGCCACCCTGAGACTACTGAGTGAATTCCAGGTTAGTCTGGGCTAGAATGAGACCCTACCTGAAAAACAAAATAAAACAAAACAAAAAGGAAATAAATGGGAGCTGGAGAGATGGCTTGTCTGTGAAGCCTAAGGACCCAGGTTTGATTCCCATTACCCACATAAGCTTACATGCACATGATGGCACATGTGTCTGGAGTTCATTTACAGTGGCTGGCGACCCTGGCATGCCCATTCTTTCTCTCTCAAATAAATAAATGAAAAAATAAAGTTAGAAAACCTATATTGCTTCATCAGATCTTTTTATGAAAAAGTAAATAAATGGTAAATTTAAATAAGTATTTTTAAATGTATTCTTTATTGTTTTGTTTTGTTTTTCAAGGTAGGGTCTCACTCTAGTCCATACTAATCTGAAATTCACTATGTTGTCACAAGGTGGCCTCAAACTCACAGTGATCCTCCTACCTCTGCCTCCTGAGTGCTGGGATTAAAGGCATGCGCCACCACGCCTGGCTTCTAAGTGTATTCTTTTCTTAAACTTGTTATTGACAACTTCCACAAATATAGACAATATACTATGATCATAATCTTCTACCACCACCACTTTTCCCCTTCCCAAGTCCCCCCTCCACTGAATCCTTTCTTTCCAACTAATTTCTCTTCTATTTTAATGTCATAATTTTTCCCTCCTATTATGCAAGTTTAAGTTTATTCTTTATGTTATTTAAGATTTAAAACTTAGGGTCGAGGATGCAGCCCAGTTGGTAAAGTGCTTGTCTAGCATGCATGAAACCCTGGGTTTGATCCCTAGCACCACATAAACTGAGTATGGTGGTCTGTAATCCCAGCACAGGGGAAGTGGAAGCAAGAAGATCAGAAGGTCATCTTTGGCTTCGTAGTGAGTACAAGGGAGACTGAGGAGACGGTTCAGCAGTTAAAGGCACTTGCTTGCAAACCCTGCATTGATTCTCCTCAGAACCCATGTAAAGTCGGATCTGTGGTCCCAATGGTCTACGACAAAAGGAGCTGGAACCAGGAGAATGTAAAGCTCATGGACTGGTTGGACTGGTATTCATTTGCAACAGATTGTATCTCAAAGGAGGTTGAAACACTGGGCATGGTGGGGTACGCCTTTACAACCTGGGCCAGAGCAAGACCCTACCTCAAAAAAACAAAAACAAAAAAATGTTGAAAAAGAGCACTGACATATCATGGTTGTTCTCTTATCTTCACATGTGTGCTACAGCACATGCACACACACACACACACACACACACACACACACACTCACAGACACACAAGTAAATAAATAACTTTTAAAAAGAAGAAGAAAATCTATGCTTCGGAGCTTTAGATGAAGAATTTGAGATTCTAACCAAGTGTGTGACATGTTTCCTGGCTTCATGATCTACTTCCAAGGGACTGCTGAGGAGCTGAGTAAAATGGATGTGAAAAGGCTACATCCAAAGCAGATGTTCAGTGATTGTAGTTCTTGTCTCCTACCTGCTTTGACAGGCTGCAGAGATGAGGCAGGTACAGTTCTATCCCAGCCCAGGAGGATTGCCATTGGTAGAAGTAGTGCTAGACGTGGGACTTGTCCCAGACGCCCTCAAATAACAAGAGCTGTGATGTCCAGCAAGGGGCCACGAGCCACCTGGGCAATCAGGACTTGCAGTGTTCTAGTCCAAGCTAAGATGGGTGGCAGTGCGAAACACCTACGTGCTAGATTTTGAAGATGGCTCAGCTGGTAAGAACACTGCTGAGCAAGCATGAGGGCTGTTGAAGGCTTGATTTGCTCTGATTTCCAGTCCCCAGCACCGGCATGGACACACACACCTGCATCCCCACTCTGATTTCCAGTCCCCAGCACCGGCATGGACACACACACCTGCATCCCCACTCTGATTTCCAGTCCCCAGCACCGGCATGGACACACACACCTGCATCCCCAGTTGTGTGGGGAGTGGAGACCATAGAATCACTGGGGCTGGCTCCTCAGCCAGTCTGACTGCAAAAGAGTAGCTCCAGGTTCCGAGAGAGACTCTGTCTCAGGAAAGCAATGAGGATGTGCAATAAAGTAAGATGCTGAAGTTCTCCATGGGCCTCGGCACATGTGCACATGGGGTGCATGCAGCTGTGTATTCACACGTGTGCACTGTACTGCACATACCACACACACACACAATTTGAAAATACACTTCCAAATATTTAAGTTTTTGTTTGTTTGTTTTTGTTTTTCCAGTTAGAATCTTGCTCTAGCCAGGGTGACCTACCTGGAATTCACTATGTAGTCTCAGTCTGGCTTCAAACTCACAGCGATCCTCCTATCTCTGCCTCCTGAGTGCCAGTGGTGTGTGCCACCACTCCTGGCTCATAGTTTGCAAATATACTTTAAGTGTACTAAAAGACTCACAAAATAAAAAGTAATAAACAGTATGAGAAAACTTAATAGTGGAAGCCTTCATGCCTTCTCGCATCTCAGTCACACTCCTGGCTATGCACAGGCCTCTTTGGAGATGGCTACTTTAGCAGTGGCTCTTGAGGTAAAGTAAGAGGCCCTACTGGTGTTGCTGTATGGGAGAGAAGTGATTATATTTGAAGAGAAGCAAAGCTACAATTAAAAAAAAGTAACAATAGATAGACTAGTCAAGTACAACCATAGTCAAATATTACAAATATAATGAGATGCCATGTGTGGTGGTTTGATTCAGGTGTCCCCCAAAAACTTAGGTGTTCTGAATGCTAGGTTCCCAGCTGATGGAGATTCAGGAACTAATGTTTGCTGGAGGCAGTGTATTGTTGGGGCCGGGCTTATGGGTTTCATAGCCAGTGTCCTCTTGCCAGTGTGTGGCACACTCTCCTGTTGCTATTGTCCACCTTATGTTGGCCAGGGGGTGATGTCTACCCTCTGCTCACACCATTGTTTTCCCTGCCATTGTGGAGCATCCCCTCGAGTCTGTAGGCCAAAATAACCCAAAATCTGCTCTTGGTTGGGTGATTTCTGCCAGCAATGCAAATCTGACTGCAACAGCAATGTTGGTGCTGAGAGTCGTGTTGCTGCTAGACACCTATGTGTCTTTGGCCTTTTGGAGCTGATTTTCAAGAGGATTGTGGGAGGATTTGAAACCTTGGCCTAAGAGACACCTTGCAGTGCTGTAAGTACAGCTTGATGGACTATTCTGCTCAGAGTTGCAAGACTTGACTGCAGTAAGAACTATGGACTGTGAGGTTTGGCTTTTGAGGGTGAAAAGGAGCTTTGTCTGGACTGGGCTAGAAGCAGTTTGTGTGAGAGGCTTGCCGTTATGGCCGTGTCCTGAGAAGTTGTGCTTTGCATAGAAACAGACTGGTGTGAGCAGAGGGATATGACACAGAAAAAATGAAATCTTTGGATGAACTGCTACCCATTCAGCTGCAACTGAGAGATTACAACTTTTGAGATTAGGCCAGCTGACCTGCACTGGGACAACAGGAAGAATGTAGACTCTTTTGAAAGGGCCTGAGTGCTCAAGTAGTGTCCTGTTCTTCAAAGTCTATTTTATTCCCACCTGGATTAACAAATTGGCACCCTACCTGATATTGTGGAATATAAGAAATGCAGAAAAGAGAGGGTCATTGAATTTGCAATGCGGTTTTGTGTTTTGGAAATGTCTGTGGGCAGTGTGAAGCAGATTTGCTGGATGCCTGCATGGAGACTTGATGGAGCTGTGGGGATGAACCATGGGTTGCAGTGGAGACCCAATGGAGATGCCAGAGCCACAAGATGGCTGCCAAGGAGAGCTGTCGGCCCCACATGAAGTTTTCCGGGACTGTGCCTAGCTGGAAGGGTGGAATTAGAACTCCAGAGAATTGTTGCTGGTTAGAATTATTGGACTTAGAGACTTTTCACTGACTATAGTTGTTGGACTTGGAACTACAGAGTTTGCTGTTTGCCCTGTTTAAATCTTTTTTTTTTTTTTTTTTTTCCTGGTAGGGTCTCACTCTGGCCCAGGCTGGCCTTCACCATTCACTATGTAGTCTCAGGGTGACCTTGAACTCATGGCAATCCTCCTACCTCTGCCTCCCGAGTGCTGGAATTAAAGGTGTGTGTCACCACGCTGGCTTCCTGTTTAAATCTTGTGTTCATTGAATATTTCTTTGCTATGCCCAGTGCCATCTTTTGCAGTGTGAATGTTTATTCTGTGCCATTATGGGTTTTTTGGGGGATTTTTGGTATTATGGCTCAATTAGAAGACCTTGGACTATGTGAATGTTTGAACATCATTGGGATTGATAAAAACTATGGGGACTTTTAAAGTTGGATGCATGTGTTGCATTTTACATCATGTATGGTTATCAGTTTATGGGGGCAGGGGAGGAATGTGGTGTCCCCCATAAACTTAGGTGTTCTGAATGCTAGGTTCCCAGCTGATGGAGACTTGGGAATTAATGCCTCCTGGAGTCAGTGTATTGTTGGGGCAGGCTTATGGGTTTTATAGCCAGTTTCCCCATGCCAGGGTTTGGCACAGACTCCTGTTGTTATTCTATACCTTATGTTGGCCAGGGGTTGATGCCTACCCTCTGCTCATGCCATAGTTTTTCCTACCATCACGGAGCATCCCCTTAGTGGTTTGGATCAGGTGTCCCCCATAAACTCATGTGTTCTGAGTGCTTGTTCCACAACTGGTGACAATTGGGAGGTGGATGCTTGCTGAAGGAGGTGTGATGTTGGAGGTAGGCTTAGGGGTGTCATAGCCAGCCAGCTCCCCCATGCCAGAGTTCAGTTCACTCTCTTTGGTCATAGGAGGTTTTTTGTTGTTGTTGTTTTTGTTTTTTGAAGTAGGGTCTTGCTCAGGCTGACCTGGAATTCACTATGTAGTCTCAGGCTGACCTCAACCTTATGGCAATCCTACTACCTCTGCCTCCCAAGCCACCACACCCAACTCTCAGCTCACTCTCTGTCTCCACCTGCTGTGGCAGAGCTGATGTCCAACCTCTGCTCATGCCATGCTTTTCCCTGTCGTCATGGGGCTTCCCCTGGAGACTGTAAGCCAAAATAAGAAACTTTTGTCCCATCACCTGCTTTTTGGTCAGGTGCTTTATTTCAGCAATGTGAAGGTAACTGTAATACTTATTGAAGTTGCTTATGTCAAGTATTTTTGTCACAGTAATGAGAAAAAAATGGCTAACACAGTAACAGTGAAAGACTGCTTATGAAGCTTAGTCTAAGCAGGGAAGAGACAATGGACTTGGGGATGATGTGGAGACTATGTGTATGGAAGACCAGAGCATCAGCGTACATGTTCTAGAATACAGGAGACCACTTGGAACTCTTGCATGACCTTAGAGAGGAGGGTAAGAGCCCCCAAATATGATTCAGATTAACTTCCTGGCACATAATTATTTGAATTAGACATACATGGAAATATGACACTTATAATTAAAAAATATCTCAATAGACAAATGTATATAGTTACATAATTTAAAACATTAAATAAAAATAAAAGTTCTAGGCTGGAGAGATGGCTTAGTGGTTAAGGTGTTTGCCTGTGAAGCCTAAGGACCCATGTTCAACTCACCAGACCCCACGTAAGCCAGAAGCACAAGGTGGGCTGGAGAGCTGGCTTAGTGGTTAAGCACTTGCCTGTGAAGCCTAAGGACCCCGGTTTGAGGCTCGATTCCCCAGGACCCATGTTAGCCAGATGCACAAGGGGGCGCACGCGTCTGGAGTTCATTTGCAGTGGCTGGAGGCCCTGGCGCGCCCATTCTCTCTCTCTCTCTCTCTCTCTCTCTACCTGTCTTTCTCGCTCTGTCTGTCACTCTCAAAAAAAAAAAAAAAAAAAAGAACAGAAGCACAAGGTGATACAAACACAAGGCTGCCCATGAGCACAATGGGGTGCATGCTGGAATTCAATTACAGTGTCTGGAGGCCCTGGCATGCCAATCCTCTCTCTCACACAAGCATACATGCAAAAAAAAAAAAAAAAAAAAAAAAAAAAAAAGCCAGTCTGTTGGGCTTGCCTCAAAAAAAAAGGAGGGAATATGATGGAGAGAGGAGTTGTGAAAGGGAAAGTGGGGGGGAGGAGGGAATTATCATGGTTTATTGTCTGTAATTATGGAAATTGTCAATAATAAAAATTAAAAGAAAGAGCCAGGCATGGTGGCACATGCCTTTAATCCCAGCACTTGAGAGGCAGAGGTAGGAGGATTACCAAGAGTTCAAGGCCACCCTGAGACTGCATAGTAAATTCCAGGTCAGCCTGGGGTGGAGTGAGACCCTACCTCAAAAAAAAGAATTTTTTTTTTTTTAAAGAGGCCAGTCTGTTGGGCTTGCCTCAAATAAATAAATAAATAAATAAATAAATAAATAAATAAATAAGGGGTTGGAGAGATGGCTTAACAGTTAAGGCACTTGCCTGCAAAACCTAAGAGCCCATGTTCTACTCTCCAGATCCCACATTAGCCAGATGCACAAAGGTGAGGCAAGCACAAGTTTGCGCATGCCCACTAGGTGGTGGAAGTGTCTGAAGTTCGATTTTAGTGGCTGAGGGCCCTGGTGCACCAATTTTCTCTCTTTAAAATAAAAATAAAATAAAAGTTCTGCTGGGTGTGATGATGCATGCTGTTAATCCCAGCACTCAGGAGGCAGAGGTAGGAGGACTGTCATGAGTTCAAGGCCAGCCTAAGACTACATAGTGAATTCCAGGTAAGCTTGAGCTAGAGCAAAACTCTACCTCAAAAT
The DNA here is from genome assembly GCA_036346955.1 of Dipus sagitta. Lineage (NCBI taxonomy): Eukaryota > Metazoa > Chordata > Mammalia > Rodentia > Dipodidae > Dipus > Dipus sagitta. The sequence continues at coordinate 80,916,028 of CM070781.1, forward strand.
AAATAAATAAATAAACAAATAAATAGTCCTCTGCCTCACTGCCACACTCTAGATTTCCACCTTCAGGAACAACGATCTTCAGTATTTTTAGCTGTGACTTCTGACATTTGACTCCATCACTATAAAGAATATAATTTAACTGGGTTTTCTGACGTTTTTGTGTCTTACAGTTTACCTAATACTTTTTACTATGGGAGACAAAACTCAACTCTCTCATACACACAGACTCACATAAACACATGCATACCTCTCACTTACTCTTCCTGTAGGTGTGTTTATATCACAACTTTTGGTAGAATGCTTCCAGTATTATGATTAGTGTCATCTCCACAGCAGAGCTAGGTGATTGGCCACTTTTCCTTTCCTCAATAACTTTTTTTTCCCCAAAAGTTAATAAGTGCCTTAAAAAGAGGCAGGGATGGTGTTTCGTGCTTATAATCCTAGCACTCAGCAGATTCAGACAGGAAGATGGGAGTTTAAGGCTAGTCTGGGCCACAAAACAAAACCTATCTCAAGATAAACCAAGAAACAAACAAAAACACCTGGTTTTGTATTTACCTATTTGTCATCATTCATTTCAACATGTTCTCTTTAAATGATAAATTCCTCTCCATATGTCCACGTATTAGGAAATATATCATTTTTTCTGCCATTTTTTTCCTGAGCTCATGAGAGTTGTTATTCTGAGGATTTGTGGCCATTTGTTCTCTCTCTTGCTCTATCTCTCCCTCCCTTCTTTCTCCGCTCTCCCTTCCCCCTTCCCTCTTTCCTCTCCTCACCCTGTGGAATCATGCTTGTTGTATTCATTAACTTTCCTAAGGGTTTACGAAGGTGCAGATGCCACGTTCCTTCAGAGAGGCTTATCAGATGCTGGGAATGGGACAAGGTCTAATAACATGAGGTGATTCCAACTATCTACGCAGTTGGACTTCATAGAAGGAAGTATAGTCCTCTTAATAATTAGATTTTTGAGCATATGCTTATGTAGCACTGGCCTTGAACTCATATGTAGTCTGGGATGACCTTGAACTTCTTAACTTCCTGTGTATGCACATACGGGCATGTGCATGCCATGGTACATGCATGGTGGTCAGAGAGCAACATCAGGGGTGTTGGGCCTTGCTTTCCACCTTGTTTGAGACATGGTCTGTCTGTTGTTTTGATGCTGAGAAAGCCAGACTAGCTGGCCCATGAGCTTCAGGATTCTCCTGAGTCTGCCTCCCACTGCCATGGGCACATTGGGGCTACAGGCACTTGTGCTACTTGCATCTGACTTTTATATGAGTTCTGGGGATCTACACTCCAATTGTCAGGCTTGTGCATTTTTTTTAACCATTGAACCACCTCCCCAGCCCTGACCTTGAACTCCCCATCCTTCTGCCTCCACCTCCTAAGTGGCTAGGAATGGAACCCAGAGCCTCGTGCATGCTAGGCAAGCACATTTCTAGCCCAAGTCTCCAGAGTTTACTAATACTGTCGTGGAAAATAAAGGGAGCCAGAACATGACAAGTTGATGCGTAAGGATGTAGCCAACAGAATTAGCACACAGGAATTACCAGAGGACCACGAGAGTTTCTTCCAGAAATACAGGGGAAGGAAAAGGAGGTCTATATACATTCTAAGAGCCTCATGAAACACTCACAAGCTGTGTGTGGTCCTTGATTCAAAGACACCAACTATGTAAACAAGACGACAAATAAATCTTGATGACACAGTCAGGAAATTGTGAACACTGACCCAACAGAGGAGGAGGATATTAGCGAATTCCTGTTAGCTTCTGAAGTAGCATTACTGTTGTGCACGTGTTTCACAGGGACTTCACACCAGAGCACAGAGAAGCTTCTGTGGCTGGCCACTTTGTTTCTACTGTTATTCCCACAGGGTGGGCTCTGTTCACAACAGGACCCGAAAATTGTCAGGAGTCTCCATGCCCCTCTGACTTGTCAGAACCTGTGCATGGTGGTAATTACTGGGTGTATCAATGTCTGCCCAGGCCAATGGCAGGAAATAGTGGGGTCAGGGCAAACTGAAGAGCTTTTTCTATCTCAAGCTATTCAACATCAGTAGTAGGAAGAGGCAAAGGAAGAAGAGGAGGAGGAAGAATAGTAGCAGAAGGAGGAGAAAGAGAAGGAAGGAGAGAGACAAAGAGAAACAGATACACTACAAAGAGATCACAGCTATCTAAATGACATATTCTAGCCAAATTCATGATCCCTGTCTTAGACCTAACCTATGCTTGAATTAAACACATATTTGTCCTGGAAATATAGCTGTTGAGTGCATTCATTCCTTTGATAGTCATTAGAAAACTCTAGTTCCTAGTTGGGGTGGAATAAAAAAAAAAAAAAAAAACACTAGGCTTATCAAAGCAACAAAGTGAGATTGGATCGGAAATGCCCTACCAGGAAAAAGGCTGTCCCTCGGGGAGCCTGGCTGTGTTGGTTTAATGATAAGAATCTGTACACTAAGGGTGTCAGCCAGCACAGGAAATCTCTCCTGGTGGAGAGCAGTGTCCCAGTCAGGACTGATGGCCTGTGGCCACATCGATTGGCTCCAAAGGGCATCCCTTACATGTAGGTAAAGGGCAGCCTACCTAGATTTCTGGGTCACAGGAGGCTTTCCTGGGGAGTGGTGAAAGGCAAAGGTTAGAGGTAGAAGAAAGGTTGGAACCCAACTTCTTTTATGCCTGGTGTTGCTTTCCATTCACTTTTAAAGCAACTTTCAGATTCTTCCTAAACTTTAGGGAAATAGCAGAATGTGGGTGGAAAACTGTAAAACAAATTGAATTTGGGGGCTGGGGAGATGGCCAGAGGACTTAGCAGATAAGGTGTTTGCCTGTAAAGCTTAAAGATCCAGGTTCGATTCCCCAACACCCACATAAGTTAGATGTATAAGGTGGTACATGTGTCTGGAATTCATCACAGTGGTTGGAGGCCCTGGCATGCCCATTCTCTCTCTCTCTCTGCCTCTTCTTCCTAGCTCCCTCTCTCTCTCCTTCCCTCCTTTCCTCTCTCTCTTTAAAAAAAAAAATAGATCTTTTACTGTTTCAATCTCCTCTTCATCAGACAAGATCATTATTTATGTGTTGGATTTGCAGAAAGGTTGACTATATCAAATTTTGTATTGTTAAGACCAATAGATTATTGAGAATATCATGTAAAGGAAACATACTAAATCCTGTTGGTGACAAACTCGGAGTAGATGCAGTTTCTGTCCTGCCATGTCCTATCCTGTAGAAGATCAAAGAATTACATATAGTGTACATTACTTTTCTGTGTGGGGGGGGTGTGTTTGTGTGTGTGTGCATGTGGTAGCAAGAAGTTAACATTGGATACCTTCCTGAATTGCTCTCCATCTTATTTTTTAAAATATTTTATTTACTTGCAAGGAGAGGGGGTGAAAGAAAGAGAATGGGTGCACCAGAGTCTTTAGCTGCTGCTGCTGCAACAAAAACAAAACAAAACAAAACAACTCCAGATGCATGCACCACTTTGTACACTTGAATTTATATGGGTACTGGGGAATCAAATCTGGCTTTATAAGCAAACACCTTTAACTTCTGAACCATCTCTCCAGCCTCATCTTATGTTTTTGGGATAGGGTCTCTTACTGAATCAGGAAATCACTGATTCAGTTAAACTAGCTGGCCAGCAACCCCACAAATCCTTTTGCCCCTGCCTCCTCTGCACTGCCACAGCCACCTTTTACATGGGCATTGGGGATCTGAACTCAGGTCCTCATGTGTATTCAACAATCACTTTACCAACTGAGCCAACTTCCCAGTCCCAAGATGAATTATTTTCTAAGGCATAGTGTGGTCAGTTGTTGAGATGATCAAATCCTAAGACCTAGAAGTTGACTCTAGCTAGTTGTGAAGGGTGACCTAAATTTCAGGAGATTCAAGGGGAAAGTCTTTATTTGATTCTTTCATGGTTTACTAGTTGTTCCCAGTACCTGCTCTCCACATTTCCTCCAAAGAAGTTCCTGTTTTTATTTTCCTTGCCACACTGGGGCTCAAACCCAGGACTTTGCCCAGGATAGACAAGTGCTCCAGGTCTGAGTCATATCCTCAGCTCTGCAGAGGCATGGCTTTAATGTCCAGTAGGTTAAGCAAGACATGACCAAACTACTATTAGTCCCTGGTGTAGCCTGACGAGTAGGGCTGGTCTGGCTTAGCAAGACCTTCTGATCCAACCAGAGACTCCTTGGCAGTTTAAATGTAGGAACATGGAAAGAACTCAAGGTAAGGATATAATATGCAAATCAAAGTTATGAAGAAAGGGACTGGAGAGATGGCTTAGCGGTTAAGGCGCTTGCCTGCAAAGTCAAAGGACCTCGATCTGATTCCCTAGGACCATGTAAGCCAGATGCACAAGGTGGCACATGTGTCTGGAGTTCATTTGCAGTGGCTGGAGGCCCTGGTGTACCCATTCTCCCTTTCTCTCTCTCTCTCTCTCTCTCAAATAAATAAATAAAAATAAAAAACAAATATTTTAAAAACTTATGAAGAAAGGAAGGGTACTGGTCATTAGCAGCCTGAGAACTTTCTGGTTCCAATTACAAGTCTTTTTGTAATCCCCACCCTGAGGTGACCTTGACCAACAATCTGATTAAATTATATGGACAGAATGAATGGAAATAGTAACATTTGTTGTAGGTATTCTTGTTTTCTGAGATCTTCTTGGTACAAGACTTCCTCACTCCTTGAAAGTCATCTTAGCATTTATAAGGTGGACTTACCTTTAAATACAAAAAGAATTAACAAATAAGATATTAACAGAATTTCCCTTTCTCTTACTTGGATTTTCTCCCTCTCCCCTCTCTTTCCCATTTCTTCCTGCTTCTTGGGTAAAATGAGAGCAATGGGAAATAAAATCAAACCAGATGTAGAGTGGACACTTAACTGTAACTGGGAGATAGTCTACAAATGGGAATTAGACAAAGGGGAAACATGCTTAATTATATTATTTTTTTTTGAACGCTTCATGAATTTGCGTGTCATCCTTGCGCAGGGGCCATGCTAATCTTCTCTGTATTGTTCCAATTTTAGTATATGTGCTGCCAAAGCAAGCACAATATTATTTTTCTTTTTGCAGATATACATAATATGTGTGTTCTTATACGTATGGGTACATGTGTGCACACATGCAAGTGGAGGCCAGAGGCTGACATCAGGTGTCCTCTTCAGTCACTCTCCACCTTATTATTATTATTATTATTATTTTTGAGGTAGGGTCTCACTCTAGCTCAGGCTGACCTGGAAATCATTATGTAGTCTCAGGGTGGCCTCAAACGCACAGTGATCCTCCTACCTCTGTCTCCTGAGTGCTGGGATTAAAGGTATGCGCCACCATTCCGGCTTCTCTACCTTATTTCTGTTGTTATTGTTATTGTTATGTTTTTATGAGAGAGAAAAAGAGAGAGAGAGAGAATTGGTGTCCCAGGGTCTTCCAGCCACTGTAAATCGAACTCCAGACGCGTGTGCCACCTTGTGTGCACGTGCACCCTTGCACTTGTGTTGCCTTGTGCATCTGGCGTATGTGGGACCTGGGGAGCTGAACATGGGTCCTTAGGCTTCGCAGGCAAGTGCCTTAACTGCTAAGCCATCTCTCCATCCCTGTTGTTGCTGTTATTTGAAGAAGGGTTTCACTCTAATCAATGCTGACCTGGAACTCACTCTGTAGCCAAGATTGACCTTGAACTCATGGTGATCCTCCTACCTCAGCTTCACAAATGCTGGAATAACGTATAAGTCACCACATTGGACTATTATTATTAATGGGTTTTTTGAGGTAGAGTTTCGCTCTAGCCCAGGCTGACCTGGAATTCACTATGTAGTCTAAGGGTGTCCTCAAACTCATGGCGATCCTCCTACCTCTGACTCCTAAGTGCTGGGATTAAAGGCATGTGCCACCATACCCAGCTTATTATTTTTTTACTTACTTTATTTGTTTGCAAAATGAGAGAGGGCTGGAGAGGTGCTCAGAGGTTAAGGTGCTTGCCTGCAAAGCCTATTGACCTAGATTCTCTCTCTCCTTTCAAATAAAAGAATAAATTATAAAAAAGGGCTGGAGAGATGGCTTAGCAGTTAAGCACTTGCCTGTGAAGCCTAAGGACCCCGGTTCAAGGCTCGATTCCCCAGAACCTACGTTAGCCAGATGCACAAGGGGGTGCACGTGTCTGGAGTTCGTTTGCAGTGGCTGGAGGCCCTGGCGTGCCCATTCTCTCTCTCTCTCTGCCTCTTTCTCTCTCTGTCTGTCACTCTCAAATAAATAAAACAAACAAAAAAATATTTTTAAATAAAAAATAAAAATTATAAAAAAAAAAGAAGAGAGAGAGAGAGAGAGAATGGGTACACAGGGCCTCTAGTGTCTACAAACTCCAGATGCATGTGTCATTTTGTGTATCTGGATTTATGTGGGTACTAAGGAATCAAACCCAGGCTGGCAGGCTTTGCAAGAAAGCACCTTTAACTGCTGAACCATCTCTCCAGCCTGGGCTATTATTTTTGAGACAAGGTCACTGAATCAGAGCTCACCAGTTAGGTGAGACTACTTAGCCAGTAAGTCCTAGAGACCTGCCTACTGGTGGCTCCCCAGCACTGGAATTAAGGTGCACAACCCCATAAGTCCTCATGCTTGTGAGACAAGCGCTTTCCTCACTGAGCCATCACTCCAACATGCCTTTTTTTTAGAATTTGCTAAGACAGAAACAAAGCAGTTGAAGCTCAAAAGAAATATCTCCCTATGGCTCCTTATAAAGAGAACATGGAAGGCTGGGCGAGGTGGTACAGACCTTTAATCCCAGTACTCGGGAGGCAGAGGTAGGAGGATCGCCGTGAGTTCAAGGCCAGCCTGAGACTACAGAGTGAATTACAGGTCAGCCTGGGCCAGAATGAGACCCTACCTCGAAAAACCAAAAACAAGGAAAAAAAATTAAATTAAATGTGGCAGGCCGAGTATGAAAATTAAATTTTTTTTCATACCCTCTGATTTAGTAATTGCTCTTCTAGGATTCATCCTAACAGAGTTAGTGGGCAAGGGCCAACACTGGAATTATTTCCTATAGAGAAAGATTCGAAACTTCACAAGGCTTGCAACCATCTATGCCATTCTCTTCCAACAGAAATGGCTCAGTTCACAGTCCCTTGTGGCCTCAGGGTATTTCCTGAGCAAAGGGTAGTCGAGTCACTGAAAAGATCAGGAGCAAGGACCCGAACCATGCACTGGCCAACAGCCTACACTTAGCCTGACCCACCAAGCCTGGCCACAGGGCTGATACTGATTTATTTGACCAATGAGATTTTTTTCTTACAACTTAACCGAAAAAAGAGTTACTGGAATTGATGTGTGTCTTTTTCTTAATAAATAATTTGCACGTTATAAGCCCAAGCAGTAAAATAATTATTTGCGACTACGCTTAATATAAGAGTGAAGTTACGGCATAAGATATTAGCTACATGGTTGCTTTATCCATCCATCAGTGTCTCATTCATTTCCCAGGTAAATCAGTTATAGTCAGCAGTCAGCATATGCTTTCAGTGGACAGTCTGGGAAACATATATTAATAATAAAGTCTTACATTCACAGATAACTATCTTGGGGTTTTAGGCTCACTAGAATTGGCCTCTGTGGGAAATGTATGTTGGCCGTGTTACCCAAATCAGAGACTGGATGTCGAATAAATAGGTTTCTTTACATAGGTAACGTAGATTTTTCAATAAACCACATGGGTTCATTAAAAGTTAATATAAATGTGAAATTAATATCCTGAGGCTCCATCAGGCACTTGGCTGAATTTTAAATAAATCAGATTGTAGAATAAAGCTCCACATAGTATTTCCTCATGCACTTTAGTCACCTTCTCCCAGAAGGATGAGAGCTAGGCATTCCTTATTCAATATTTAAATATCTTCCACATTCAAACACAGAGAAATACTACACTGCCATCATTTTAGCAAAGTAAAACACAACTTTCTAATAGATGACATAGTTTATTTAGTTATAAACAGTTTTTCACTCTGAGGAACACTTCTAGGGGCATCCATAAAATAGACACAGTGGAGATCATGGTGGGTCAAAATACAGAGGAACAAAGAGTCCCATCTCTCACAGGCCTCGTGAGCAGTGCCTCGCCTCCCATGTTCCAGTGGGACCTCTGCCTTCACATCAACTCTGCACTGTCAGAAAATGCCAGCCACAGCCTCTGCTGCGCTGGCCAACCAAACACCCGAACACGTGCAACTGTTACCACACAGGAGCTCTCTGCTCTTCGGTGCTTATTAAAGCACGGCTGTGGGCTTTGCCTGGAGAGCTAAAGGGCCATCACTCTTCCAAGCATTATGCTTTCCTTCTTGGATTTTCTTTCCTTGGGTCAAGTCAGACTATCAGGAATATTCATACTCAAATCAGATAGATCTTCCTTCCTAAGAATGATTGTTGGCATTGTACTCTCCAAGCAGATATGAGATTTTCCACGAAAGAACTACATAGTGAATTCCAGGCCAGCCTGGGCTAGAATGAGACCCTTCCTCGAAAAACCAAAAAATAAATAAAATTAAAAATTAAAAAAGAAGAAAGGGAGAAGATGAAGGGGAGGGGAGAGAAAGAGAAAATATATTCCAGGTGCTCTTTTTTGCTTAACTTTGTACCAGTTTTGTGAAACACTTTTAACATACTGCTGCCAGGGTAACATGACCTGAGGCAGATGTGGGAAAGTGGGGTCTGTCCCTTCTCTCAGGTAAGTTTGCATCTGTCCTTTTGTCCTGCCTACCCCAGCGGCCAGTCTGATGGTCCTTTAGGTAGGAAAACCTCTCCTCTCCTCTCCCATTTCTTTCTTTTCTTTCTTTCTTTCTTTTCTTTCTTTTCTTTTTTTTTTTTGGTTTTTCGAGGTAGGGTCTCATTCTAGCTCAGGCAGACCTGGAATTCACTATGGAGTCTCAGGGTGGCCTTGAACTCATGGCGATCCCGAGTGCTGGGATTAAAGGCATGCGTCACCATGCCCGGCTTCTCTCCCATTTCTTATATTTCACTTGGTGTGAAGCTCCTCAAACCTGAGCGGACAGAAAAAGCACCTGGGACCTTGCATAACGCACTCCTGCATCTTTACCTCAGAGGTTCAAACCCAGAAACTCTGGAGCCTGAGGAAGCCATATTTTTTGGTGTATTTATTTGAATGAGAGAGAGAGAGAGAGAGAAAGAGAGAGAGAGAGGTAGGTAGAAACAATGAGCACTCCAGGGCCTCTAGCCACTGCAAACAAACTCCAGATGCATGCAGCACCTTGTGTGCCTGGCTTACTTGGGTACTGAGGAATCGAACCTGGGTCCTCAGGCTTTTCAGGCAAATGCCTTAACCTCTAAGCCATCTCTTCAGCCTGGGAGTCACATTTTTAACAAGCTCCTCTGCTAATTCTCAGGTGGGATCTTGGACAATTCTACTTTGTGCATTGCTTTGGAGGTTTGATGGGTACTTTTTGGGTGGGAGGAAATGAAGATGAAAAGCTTTCTATTTCAAAACAATGGTTTTTAGCTGGGTGTGGTGGCTCACACCTGTAGTTCCAGCTACTCAGGAAGCTGAGGTGGAGGAACACTTGAGCCTAGGAGTTTGTGGTCACCCCAGGCAACATGTGTCTCAAAAAAAAAAAAAAAAAAAAAAAACCCTCAAAAATACCCAAAACTAAAAACACTGATTGTGCCACAGTTTGCATCAGTCAGTTCTGGGTCGCACCAAGCAACTTTCTTACATAGGCTGTGGAATTCTGTTTCACCAATACTTTCCAGACAAGAATGCTGCTGACCTTGCATTTTTCTGCATTTTTAAAAATTATCATCATTATTATTATTTTTTTTTTTTAAGTTTTTCGAGGCAGGGTCTCACTCTGGTCCAGGCTGACCTGGAATTCACTATGTAGTCTCAGGGTGGCCTCGAACTCAAGGCAATCCTACCTCTGCCTCCCAAGTGCTGGGATTAAAGGCGGTGCGCCACCATGCCCGGCTTCCTTTTTTTGCTTATTTTTAAAGCCCAGGCTGACCTGAAATTACTCTATAGTCTCAGGGTGACCTTGAACTCACAGCAGTCCTCCTGAGTGCTGGGATTAAAGGCATGTGCCACCATGCCTGTCTGCATTTTTTCTTTTTTGAAGATGTGCTGTCCAAGGACGGTGAGATGGCTCGGTTGGTAAAGTACTTGCCATGTAAACTTGAGGAACTGAGTTCGGTTTCCCAGAACCCATGAAAATGCCAGGATAGCAGCCTGCCTATAATCTCAACATTCTGGAGGCCGGAGATAGGTGAATCCAGCTGTGGCCCTCAGGCTGGCTGGCTAGTTAAACTAGCAGAATTGGTGAGCTCTGGGTTAGTGAAGACACTGTCTCAACAAATAAGGAGGAGGGCGAGTGAGGAAGGCACCTCTGACTACCACATGCACACTCACACAAACATGAACATATATACATGAGTGCAACACACACACACACACACCCCACATAAAAACGTGTTGGCCAAGTTGTCCACAAACTCCTGGACTCAAGCAATCCTTCTGTCTTGGTCTCCTGAGTAGGTGGGATCAGGGAGTGTACAATTGTGTCCTTCTTAATTAATTCATCTGTCTCATGGGCCCCGATTCCTAGGCCCTTCATCTCTGTTCTAAACAACATTTTTATGGGCCCATGCCAGAATACTTCTAGAATTTTAGTTTATCCTTCTCTCACATTAGGAAAAACTGATTTGAAGGTATGTCCCCAGGGTAGGTCAGGGAGTTTATGGGGAAGGTCAATGGCCATCTGCCAGGGGCCTGATCAGGCCGATGCTATCTGGGTTAATTAGAACCTACCTCTTTGCCTTGTGGTTTCAGACACCCAATTTTGTCAACAAACAAGATTGGATCTGGTTTGTGAGCAGGTTCCCATTAACCAAACTCCTAGCACTGTAAGTATGCAACCAGCGTGCCTTACATTTGTTGACAGAGAAGGAACTAGAACCTTTACGTGGTCGTGGAATCTCCCCATGTGCAAGTGGTTTGGGAAGCCCCATCGGAATCAGAAGGTTGCTTCATGGGCAAGAAATCAGAATAAAGGAAGTTAAATACATCACTTACTTTCTGAATAGCTTGAGGCTGATTCATTAATTTCCACAATTGACGGCCTTCCTAACCTTGCTGGCCATGATGCCTCTTGAGAGGCTCATTTATTCTGTGAATTTGTTAATGCAAATAGTTAAATTTTACTCTGAGCTGAAATCCATTTTCTTTGCCCCCTCTCCCTATCCCTTTATGTCTCCCTTCTTTCCTTTTCTTTTTTTGTTCCTTTATCTCTTTTGTTTGTTTACTGGTAATTCCCAGAGAGCGATCACTAGTCCATTGCTAATAACACAATATCACAGGCTAGATAAGTTATAAAGAAAAGAGATTTTTTTGAGGTAGGGTCTCACTCTAGCCCAGTTTGACCTGGAATTCATTATGTAGTCTTAGGGTGGCCTTGAACTCACAGCTATCCTCCTACCTCTGCCTCCTAAATTCTGGGGTTAAAGGTATGTGCCACCATGCCTAGCAAGAAAAGATATTTAAAAAACTTTTTATTATTAACAACTTCCATAATTATAGAAAATAAACCATGATAATTCCCTCCCCCCACACTTTCCCCTTCACAACTCTACTCTCCATCATATCCCCTCCCCCTGAGATTTTTGTTTTGTTTGTTTGTTTGAGGTAGGGTCTCATTCTAACACAGGCTGACCTGGAATTCACTATGCAGTCTCAGGGTGGCCTTGAATTCACAGCAATCCTCCTACCTCTGCCTCCCAAGTGCTGGGATTAAAGGCATGTGCCACCATGCCTGGCTATCCCCCTAATTTTTTTTAACGTGTGTGTGTGTGTGTGTGTGTGTGTGTGTGTGTGTGTGTGTGTAGGGAAGCTAGGGAGATGGCTCAATGGTTAAAGAAATTTGTTTGCAGCTGGGCATAGTGGCACATGTCTTTAATCCCAGCACTTGGGAGGTAGAGGTAGGAGAATTGCTGTGAGTTCAAGGTCACCTTGAGACTGCATAGTGAATTCCAAGTCAGCCTGGGCTAATGTGAGACCCTACCTCAAAAACAAACAAACAAAAAAAATTGTTTGTAATCCCTGTTCCAGCCACCACCATTCATTTGCAGTGGCAACAGACCCTGGCCTGTCCACATACACACAAATAAAATAAATAAACAGAAATTAGAAAAATAAAGATATCTTTAAAAAATGTGTATGTGTGTGAGTATGCACAAGCCATGGTGTGCATGTAGAGGTCAGAGGACAGCTTTCATGTTGGCGTTCACCTTCCACCTCCTTTGCTGCAAAGTTTCTTGTTTGAGGACAAGGTTTCTTTACTGTGTTCGCCAGGAGCTGCTGGGATAGTCTCATGTCTCTGCCCGCTGTCTCACCTTCAGAGTGCTGGGACTACAGAGTCCTATCAGCATTATTATTATTATTTAAATGTTATTTTTATTTATTTATTTATTAGAGACGTTGGGGGAGAGAGAGAGAGAGAATGGACGCACCAGGGCCTCTAACCACCATAAATGAACTCCAGATGCATGCACCACCATGTGCATCTGGCTTATGTAGGACCTGGAGAATCGAACCTGGGTCCTCAGGCTTCGCAGGCAAGTGCCTTAACTGCTAAGCCATCTCTCCAGCCCATCAGTATTATTTTTTTTTTTAAGATTTTTATTTATTCGTTTGTTAGAAAGGGGGAGAGAGAGAGAGATGAGAGAGAGAGAGAGAGAGAGAGAGGCAAATAGAGAATGGGCGCACCAGAGTCTCCAGCCATTGCAAACAAACTCCAGATGCATGTGCCACCTTGTGCATCTGGGGTACTCGGGAATAGAACTTGGGTCCTTAGGCTTATGCAAGTGCCTTAACCACTAAACAACCTCTCCAGCACCATCAGTATTTTTTACATGAGGTCTGATGATCTGACTCAGGTACTCAAGCTTGAGCAGTGTCTGCTTTATCCATTGAGCCAATACCCCAGCCCTGAGAAAAAAGATTTTTTCAGCTGGGCAAGATGGCTTGTGCCTATAATCCTAGCACTTGGGAGACAGAGGCAGGAGGACCTCAGCAAGTTTGAGACTAGCTTGGTCTCAAACAATCAAACAGACAAAATAGATTTATTTTGGCTCACAGTTTTGGTCAAAGGTGAGGGGCCACATTTGGTTGAAGTGATGGGTACTGTATGGAACCCTGCACAGCCTCACAAGAAGGATTCGAATTTGTGATTCTGGCCTCCTTATAAAGCCATAAGTATCCAAACATGGAGCCCCTACCCCTGAGGTTTTACCAAATCTTGATTTCCTTCCACAAGCAATGTATTTGGATTTAGTTTCTACTCCCCCCCTTTTTTTTTGTTGTTGTTGTTCAAGGTAGGGTCTTGCTCTAGTTCAGGCTGACCTGGAATTCATTATGTAGTCTCAGGGTGGCCTCGAACTCTCGGGGATCCTCCTACCTCTGCCTCCTGAGTGCTGGCATTAAAGGTGTGTGCCACCATACCTGGCTTACTCCCTCTTTTAAAAAATATATTTTTTAATGGATATATATATATATATATATATATATATATATATATATATATTGGAGAGGGAGAGAGAGAATGGGCATGTCAGGGCCTCTAGCCACTGTAAACGAATTCCAGATGCATGTGCCCCCTTGTGCAACTGGCTTATGTGGGTCCTGGAGAGTCAAACCGGTATCTTCTGGCTTTGCAGGCAAATGCCTAAACTTCTAAGCCATCTCTCCAACCCCTTAAATATATATGTTATATTTTATTTATTTGAAATCAGAGAGAGATAGAAGACAGAGAGAATGGATACACCAGGGCCTCTAGCCACTGCAAATGAAGTCCACGTGCATGCGTTACTTTGTGCATCTGGCTTTACATGAGGAAACAAACTCTGGTCATTAGGCTTTGCATACATGCACCTTAAGTGCCCAGTTTCAACTCTTAATATCTCACAATGTGACTAAAAGTTCAAATCAGGATTTTCAGAGGGGACAAACCATAATGCTATCCCAATATCACTTTTCCAAGGGAATGCATAGACTAAGAGAGAGACATAGTGTGCAATATTGGATCAATTACTCACAGCTGTCCCATACTGTTTCTGCAACCTTCACTTCCAGTTTTCTCTTGACACTGTAAGCAAACTTTGTTGTTCGTACCCTCCCTCCAAACTGGTGATTAAACTCAGGGTATCCAGCATGCTAGGCAAGCACTCTACCAATGAGCTATATGCCCAGCCATACTGTTTACTTCTTGTTGCAGAAGAAACCTTATTTTCAACAATTATAGAGAAGTGCTGTCCAAATGTGGCTGTTAAATTAATTCAAATAAAATAAAAATTTTAGTTTCTTCATCACAATAGCTACATTTCAAATATTCAACACCACATATGGCTAGTGGCAACATCAGACAGTACAAACACAGGACATATTCATCAATGTAGAAAATTCCATCAGAGCTGGATGTGGTGACCCACGCCTTTAATCCCAGCACTTGGGAGGCAGAGGTGGGAGGATCACCGTGAGTTCCAAGCCACCCTGAGAATACATGAGACTACATAGTAAATTCCAGGTCAGCCTGGAGTAGAGTGAAACCCTACCTCGAAAAACAAAAAAAAAACAAAACAAAACAAAAAAATTCCACTAGTTAGATATGTCTACTTCAACAAATCTAGTATTTTATATTCTATGCGAAAGGCAAAAAAAGTGGGGCATTAATTCGATCGCTTTTGTTTTTAGTTTGAAGACTAATGCAACTAAAATTGGGCATTTATTTATTTGGGTTTATTTACTTATTTATTTATTTATTTGAGAGCGACAGACAGAGAGAAAGATGGGGAGAGAGAGAGAGAGAGAGAGAATGTGCGCACCAGGGCCTCTAGCCACTGCAAATGAACTCCAGACGTGTGCGCCCCCATGTGCATCTAGCTAACGTGGGTCCTTAGGCTTCACAGGCAAGCGCTTAACCACTAAGCCACCTCTCTAGCCCTATTTATTTTTATTTATTTATTTATTTATTTATTTATTTGAGAGCGACAGACAGAGAGAAAGTGGCAGAGAGAGAGAGGAGTGGGCACGGCAGGGCTTCTAGCCATTGCAAACGAACTCCAGACGCATGTGCCCCCTTGTGCATCTGGCTAACATGGGTCCTGGGGAATCAAGCCTCGAACCGGGGTCCTTAGGCTTCACAGGCAAGTGCTTAACCACTAAGCCATCTCTCCAGCCCTATTTATTTGGTTTTTTGAAAACTTAAAAAAAACTTTTTCTTTGAAATGATTCTTTTTTAAATACTTTTATTTATTTATTTGAGAGAGAGAAGCAGAGAGAGAGAAAGAGACACAGAGAGAATGGGCACGCCAGGGCCTCCAGCCATTGCAAATGAACTCCAGATGCATGTGCCACCTTGTGCATCTGGCTTACATGGGTCCTGGGGAATCGAACCTGGGTTCTTTGGCTTTGCAGGCAAGTGCCTTAACCATTAAGCCATCTCCCAGCCCTGTTTTTTTGAAAACTTTTTATTTATAGCTTCCATAAATATAGACAATAAGCCACAATAATTCCCACCTCCACCCCATTCCCTTCCTTTCGAATCCACCCTCCATTGAATCCCTTCTTTTTGTTTTTATTTATTTATTTATTAGAGACAGAGGGGAGGGAGGGGGAGAGACAGAGAGAGAAGAGAGAGAGAGAGAGAGAGAGAGAGAATGGGTGCGTCAAGGCCTCTAGCCACTGCAAACGAATTCCAGACGCATGCACCACTATGTGCATCTGGCTTAGGTGGGATGTGGAGAATCAAAGCGGGATCCTTAGGCTTCATAAGCAAGCGCCTTAACCACTAAGCCATCTCTCCAGCCCTTCTTCTTTCCAATTAAGTCTCTTCTTTATTTTGATGTCATCATCTTTTCCTCTTATTATGAAGGTCTTGTGTAGGTAGTGTCAGGCACTGTGAGGTCATGGATATATAAGGCCATGTTGTGTCTGGAAGACAGCATTATAAGCAGTCCTATCCTTCCTTTGGCTCTTACATTCTTCCCACTACCTCTTCCACAATGGACCCTGAGGGTTGGAAGGTGTGATAGAGATGTCTTTGTGCTGAACACTCCTCTGTCACTTCTCAGCACTATGATGCCTTTTGAGTCATCCAGAGGACACCACCATCTGAACAGAGAAGCTTCTGTAACCAAAAGTGAGAGTAGCATTAATAAGTTGGTATGAACATTGAGTTAAGTGCTTACTAGGAAGTTTGGTGATCATAATATGTAAAAATTCTTTAAAATTTTTTTAACTTTATTTTTATGTATTTGAGACAGAGAAAGAGGCAGAGAGCGAGACAGAGAATGGGCGCGACAGGGCTTCCAGCCACTGTAAACGAACTCCAGATGCGTGTGCCCCCTTCTGCATCTGGCTTATGTGGGTCCTGGTGAAATCAAACCCAGGTCCTTTGGCTTTGCAGGCAAACGCCTTAACCGCTAAGCCATCTCTCCAGCCCACAAAAATTCTTTAAAAAAAAAAAGACTCTGGGGCTGGAGAGTCTCAATGGTTAGGGCATTTCTCTGCAAAGCCTAACAACCTGGGTTAGATTCCCCAGAACCCATGTAAAGCCAGATGCGCTATGCGGTACATGCGTATGGAGTTCCTTTGCAGCGGCTAGAGGTCCTGGAAGGCTCATTCTCTCTCTTCTCTTTCTTTCTAGTTTCAAACAAATAAATTTAAAAAAAGGACTCTGTTAGTTGAAGACTAATTAATCCCACAATGTAAAACAAATTATAGACGTAAAAAATTATAGTAAAGATTTCAGAGCAACCTTGGATACCAGTTTTCTCATTGAATAAGTAGGGGTTAAATGGCCTGGACTTGGGGGGGTCTGCGCCATCAAATTATGAGGTCGAGTTCCACTCCCCAGCAGGCATGTAAATGACAGGTGGAAACAGTGGCTCCTATAATCCCAGTGCTCAGGAAGCAGAGATAGGAGACACTGGGGTAAACTGGCCGGCTAGACTAGCCAAATTAGCAAGCTGTGGGTTCAAGTGAGAGACCCTGATCAATAAATAAGACGGAAAGCAATTGAGAAAGACACCTGATATCAATATCTGGCATGCGTGCACACACACAAACACACACACATACAAAGTGCGTATTTTGAAGTATTACCATGAGGGTTAGAGACTAATAAAAACATTATTAACTAATTAACAATGTTTATTTCCTTCCAAGAAACACATTTGCAGCTTATCCTGTATATCAGTGGAAGTAAAATGCCTTCTGAGAATTTCAAACATTGTGTGATAATGCAATAAGGGAGATAGACTCTTTTGGTGATTTTCATATAATATAAAAAACTTTATATCCTCTTTTCTTTTCGGTGTGTGTTGTGTGCAGCGACTGTGTGTATTATGCGCACACATATGCCACAGTGCATGTGTGAAGGCCAGAGGACAACCTCAGGGTATCAGTCCTTGCCTTCCTTGTTTGAGACACTCTCTCTTGTTGGTCGCTGTGAATGTCAGATTAACTAGCTCTTGAGCATTGGGATTCCCTTGACTCTCCCGTCCATTGCTGGGGTGTGCTGGGATTATGGTTTATGTACTACTTGGATCTGGCTTCACCTGGTTTGTGGAGATCTGAATTCCTGCCATTAGGCTTGTTCAGTAAGTGCTTTTTTTTTTTTTTTTTTTTTTGGTTTTTCTGGCCTAGGCTGACCTGGAATTCACTATGTAGTCTCAGGGTGGCCTTGAACTCACGGTGATCCTCCTACCTCTGCCTCCCGAGTGCTGGGATTAAAGGCGTGCGCCACCACGCCCAGGCAGTAAGTGCTTTTAAGCCCTAGGCCTCATATTTAAAAAAAAAATTATTTATTTGAGACAGAGAGAAAGAGGCAAATAGAGTGAGTGTGGGTAAGCCAGGGCTTCATCAGAGGCATCTTGCTTTAGGTGGGTACTGGCCATCAGACTTTGCAAACAAGTGCCTTTAACCACTGAGCCATCTCTCTCTGAGTGTTTTTTTTTTTTTGTTTTTTTGAGGTAGGGTCTTGCTTTAGCCCAGGCTGACCTGGAATTCACGAGATAGTCTCGGGGTGGCCTTGAATTCACAGTATTCCTCCACCTCTGCCTCCTGAGTATTAGGATTAAAGATGTGCACCACAATACCCAGCTAAAATTTTATTTTATGAGAGAGGGAGAGTGAGAGAATTGGCAGGCTAGAGCCTCCAGCTACTGCAATTGAGTTCCAGATGAGTGTGCCATCTTGTGCGCACGTGCAACCTTGCATGCTTGTATCACCTTGTGCATCTGGCTTATGTGGGATCTAGAGTCAAACATGGATCCTTAGGCTTTGTAGGCAAGTGCCTTAACCTCTAAACCATCTCTCCAGCCCATATTTTAATTTTTTATTCATTGTTTCTTAAGCTTCAGGCTGCAATGTATTCATAGTGGACAGAAATACAAATAAACAAAATAGAAAAAATATATTAAGAAAGCAGTTCCCAACCCATGAGTTTCAGTATTTGTTCTTTTTTCCTCATTTGAATCAGGACTTGCCACTTATTTGAATTCACACCAAGGAGTGAGGAAATGAAGAACAGGAAACTCTGTTGGTATTGGTCACATGCAAATGGTTCAAAATCCTGTGCTGTCACTGAGGAGGGACACGGTTCTGCAGGTGACTTACCTCAGCCTCTGCTTCCTGTTACTTAGAGTGACTTTCTAGCATATATCTAAGAGGAATATATGACCCACTTTGAGCTCCTTAGACTCCAGTACTACTAATTAGGCATCTCTTGATTTGCATATCACAATATTATTAATGACTCCTCATGGGGGGGGGAGTTTAAGGTGGGGTCTCACTCTAGCCCAGGTTGACCTGGAATTCACAGTCAGTGCCACCATGTCCAGCTACGCCTCATTTTTTTTTTTTTTTACAAAAAGTTAGATTTGCACTTTGCCAAGTTTACTTCACCTATGAAATCTCTAGAATTGACAACAAAATTCTTTGATGTAGCTGTTGAACTAATTTTAGATTTTTTTTTAATTTTTTTTGTATTTTTATTTATTTACTTGAGAGCAACAGACAGCAAGAGAAAGAGGCAGAGGGAGAGAGAGAGAGAGAGAGAGAGAATGGGCGCGCCAGGGCCTCCAGCCACTGCAAACGAACTCCAGACGCGTGCGCCCCCTTGTGCATCTGGCTAACGTGGGTCCTGGGGAATTGAGCCTCGAACCGGGGTCCTTAGGCTTCACAGGCAAGCGCTTAACCGCTAAGCCATCTCTCCAGCCCAATTTTAGATTTAAAAAAAATTAAACAATGAAAAATTGAACATTTCCAACACAATTTTTCTCTTTTCTACTTGTCTTTTTTTCTTGCTATTCCTTTTTTGTCTTCCTCCTTTCCCACTTTTATAAAGTTTAAATTAAGATCTGAACTACCTAGTGAATTCCAGATTTACCTGGGCTAGAGTGAGACCCTACCTTGAAAAACCGAAAGTATGCTGTGACAGTACTCATGGAGAGGAGGTCAAATTTTTATTTATTAATCCCAGCACTCAGGAGGCAGAGGTAGGAGGATTGCTGTGAGTTTGAAGCCACCCTGAGATTACAGAGTGAATTCCAGGTCAGCCTAGGCTAGAGCCAGACCCTACCTCGAAAAAAAAAAAAGAAATTAAAAATCGGGCTGGAGAGATGACTTAGTGGTTAAGTGCTTGCCTGTGAAACATAAGGACCTGGGTCCGAGGCTCCATTCCCCAGGACTCACTTTAGCCAGATGCACAAGGGGGCGCACACATCTGGAGTTCATTTGCAGTGGCTGGAGGCCCTGGTGCGCCCATTCTCTCTCTCTTTGCCTCTTTGTCTGTCTGTCGCTCTCAAATAAATAAATAAAAATAAAAATTAAAAAAATCTAGCTAGCTAGCTATATACTTAAGCACCTTCCCCCCCCCCACCCCCCCCGGGGTGGTAGGGTCTCCTTCTAGCCCAGGCTGACCTGGAATTCACTCTGTATTCTCAGTGTGGCCTCAAACTCATGGCGATCCTCTACCTCTGCCTCCTGAGTGCTGGGAATTAAAGGCATGCACCACCATGCCTGGCCCTTTTTGTCTTTTTTTAAGGTATGAAAATAGGAGTTGAGATTGTGTTGCTCCAATATTGAGTTGGGAGATAAGAGGAAAAAGCCACCCAGGGAAGAAAGGCCAGTGCGTGGCACTGCCCAGGAGGGTGGTGCTTACCAGGGCAGATAGTAAGGGAAAACAGTGCTGTGAAGAAGTTAGAGCATTATTAGCACCATCATAACACAGAAACGCATGAAAAGCTACAGACAAAATAGATGAGATGGAAAGGAAATGGTTGAGGTTCTTTTGTAAAGCTCATGGATCTTTGAGCACTTGATTTGCAGATAAAATGAATCTTTCAAACCAACCCATACCAATGTTCTTGAGGATGAACGAAGACGAGGCAGAAAGACATCTGTCTACAAAGGACTGGACTTTCTTTTGGAAAAGAGCAGCAGGTATTAAAAGACCACAAATCAATTAACATTTGACTTTTCTTTCCCCTTCATCATAAAAATAAAAATGTTTTATGCTGTATTTTCACTTATCCTTTCTTAATTTCATGTTATTAACCTAAGTAGGTCATTATTAATAGATGGGTAAACAGACAAAATGAAAGCAGATTGCAGGGCACAACTGGCTTTCAAATTTGTACCCTCTAGATTCTTGGTTTCTGTTCTGTATTTGTTAGACAGTCACAAGAACTGAAGAAGAGAGTTTAGGATATCTAGTACCCACTACCTTGAATCTTTCTGCACTTAACTTCTACCATGTTCAGTTTTATGTGGTGCTGGAGATGGAACCAGGGCTTTATGCAAGCTAGGCAAGCACTGTGCCAACTGAGCTACATCCTTAGTGCTAATTTTATACTGCACATTTTACGGACAATTCCTAAGTAGACCTGCAAAAGTGTGGCTCAGAAAGGGCCTTCCCACCGAATCAGAGCTGTGGCAATGGACTCTGCTTAGTTTGCTTGTGGTCACCAAGACCTTGAGAATTCAAGGGCAAAGTAAATTTTATTTTGTATTTTCGAAGAATGGAGAAAGTGCCCTGAAGGTTTGATTGGTTCTACCCCATTACTGTCACTATTTTTCAAACCATTACACATAAACTCACGGACACAAAAGATCCTTTCGTCAAAAACAAGATTCCCGGGAAATCCAAACCAAGAACAAGGAAAGAGCACTTATTTGCCTTCTCTAAAGTCTATTTACTGTCTAGTTAATATGGGTTTAGTTTTTTTTTTTTTTGGACATGCTAGCAAGTAATTACTTTTATGGCCAATGACTGCTAAACATTTATCATTAATTGCATGCTCAGAATCTCTCTCCTTTTAAAGTCAGTCATCTTGGTTTCCAAAAATTGTTTCTTCTGGCTAGGCTCTACAAAGCCAGGTGCAGAGAGGTGACCAGGTGCTAAGTGTCAGGACTGTCCTGTCTTTCACCTCAGCTCTTCAGCCAGGCCTTCAGAATATTCTCTCGGTTAGACAATCTATTCCCCCAGACTCGCAGATGCTATTCTCCCCACACTGGCTCTGCACAGAACATCATTATCTTTGCTGAGCTTCTGTCTCTATGGCAATAACAGATGGGAAGTGCTGTGGAATTATTCATGTTCAAAAAAGCAGGCAGTCAAGGCGGGGAAGGTGGGGGGGGGGATGGGAGAAGGGCACGACCTAGGAGCACGGGGATGGGGGCCTAGCGACTTGAGGCTCATGAGCCTTTTGGTAGGCCTGTTGGGAACGAGAGGAGGAAAAAAAAATCCACTCCAAGTGGACCTAAATACGCGCAACCTCGAAGCAGAAAGGCAAGGAGTAACTGGGCGAAAAGGAGGAGAAAGAGAAGGTGGGGGGGGGGGGGAAATGACGGCAATCTTCAGGGCTACCCGCTGCACTATTTCAGTTCCTGATCCAGCGGTGGGGTGGAAAGAAGGGGATTTCTTGATATTTCGAAATATGACGGAGCAGAGCTGACTGTGGCACTGGCCATCCCGGGCACCCACGCAGGGAGCCCCCACCGCACACGTCCCAGGTGGCAGTCCCAAACTCTCGTCCTCACTATTCTTCCCTTGTGTCACCTCTTTTGAAAAAAATAATAAATAAATAAAAGCCCAGAAGATCCAAGCCAAACCCGTTCTGTCTCTCTTGCAGACTTAGAACATGTCATTTATGGCCTTCTCTTGGGGATCGCGAGGGCAGCCTGGAGGGATGGCGAGCTGGGCAGCCGGCACTCGGTGTCCCCAGAACTTTGGCCTGTCCTCCCGCCGGGCCGGATGGCGGTCAGCCGTGGAGGGGGAGGAAGGCGTCGGGGTGGAGGCCGCCGGAGCGAGGCGGGGCGGGGCGCAGCGCCGGCAGCTGGCAGGGCGGCCGGGGACGAGGGGCCAGGCGGTGGGAGGGCCCGCGAGGCGGGGACGTCTGCTGCTGCTGCGGCTGCGGCGGCGGGCGCGAGGGCGCTGCGGGGCGGCCGCCACCCGGCTACCTCCGGGGCGGGGCGGGGCCCCCGGGCAGCTGCGGCCGCGGGTGGAGGAGGAGGAGGAGGAGGAGGAGGGGAGGGGAGGGTGCCCGAGCGTGACCTCGCCCCGCCGGCTGCTGGGGTCGTGCCCAGTGCACCCCGCGGCCGCCCTGCCCCCTCCCTCCCAGTCGCGCGGAGACCGAGCATCCAGGGCGCCCCCGGGTCTGGGCCCGTCACCACGGAGCGGCGGGTGGGGCGGAGGCGGGCCCCAGACAGCCGGCTGGGCGACTCGAGGAAGGAAGGAAGGAGGGAGGGCGGGCGGGCGGCGGCGGCGAGGTGGGGGTGGGGCGGAGAGGGAACATCCTGTCTGCGCCGGGTGCACCGCAGACAGCGCCGCGCGCCAGCCGCCCAGACGACGCGCGGGGGGCCAGCCGCGCCGGGCGCGCGCCCTGGGCTGGCGGGGCGGGGGCGGGGTGAGGAGGGAGGCCGGCGTGCGCGAGGACGCGTGCGCGCTCTCCCCCGCACGGGGGCCGCGCCGGGCCCCACACGCGCGTGCCCGTGCCCGTGCCCGAGGCGGCGCCGCGCGCCGCCGGGCGCCGCTGGCTCCGTTCCCGTCGCCCCTCCTCCCCGCCGCCCTCGCTCTCCCCCCGGGCGGCCGGAGACGGCGGCGGCGGCGGCGGCGTCTGCGGGAAGCCGTGTGTCTCCGCAGTGACGTGGGCGGGCCGAGGCTCGGTGACGTCAGAGGGCTGTGTGTAGCGATGTGTGTGGGGTTCGGAGCGGCGCCGGCACAGCCGAAGGGAGCGGGCGAGCGGCGGCGGCAACGGCGGCGACGGCGGCGGCGGGCACAGGTGCGGCCCCGGGTTCGGGACGAGGACGCGGAGGGGGAGGGACGCGGCGGGACGGAGAAGGGGGGACCCCGATCGCGGCCACCGGGGTGCCGGGGAGTTCACAAAGCTTCACCCGGAGGCCGGAGTCGGGGGGGGTCCTCGGGATGCGCGGGTCTCCGGGTGGGGTCGCGGCCCCGTGGGGGGGCACGCGGCGTGGGTGTCCCTTTGCTGTGCCCCCTGCCTCGCTGACCCCCCCCGCCGAGGCGAGTCCCTGGGAAAGGACAGCAATGCACTTGACCGGAGCCTCCGGGACCCCGGACGCTAGGACGCCCGTCACCATCCCCACTCTTCCCCCTCCCCCGCCCGCCCGTCCGTCGGTCCGTCCGTCCGGGTGCGCTCGGCGGGGATGCCCTGGGCTGGAGCTGCGGCTGGCATCCGGGCTGGCTGCCCGACCTGTCCGCGGCCCCTCGGGGTGGGCGGGCGGGCGGGTGGAGGAGTAGTCTGGGGGGCCGCTGAGGTCACCCCCAGAACTTCCCGGGGACGGGCTGCGTGGGGGATTTCCACCGTCGTTTCCCTCTCCCCGCGCAATGGGGCGGTGTGGGGAGGGCACTTGGGGTTATCCCGGCTGGCTCCGGTGTGGGGGTTGGGGGACTCCTCCCTCTACTTCCCTCTCCCCCCTTTCACACCTCTCCAGACGTCGCGAGTCAGCCCGGGGCAAGGCAGCCCGACCCACTTCGCAGTCGAGATGGGTGGGTGGCTTGACGCGGGCGGAGGGTCGGGCTGGAGGGGCGTCCCCGCTCTAGGTCATGCCTCCTTGCCCTCTCCCTTGGCTTGCGTGTCCCTGGGGTGGCGAAAGTCAGTACAATGGCTAGCTAGGTGGCTTTCGTCCGTAAACCTTCTTGGGTTTGTTGTAAGGTAAATCACTGGGAGTTTGGAAAGAAAAAAAAATAAAATTTTTTTCTTCTGTTTATTGGATTTCTTTTGGGTTGGTTCTCAGGAAGGAAGGAGAATCTCTTCTTTTTCCCTCTGCCTCCATTTGCATTCTTTGTGAGGTCTGTCTGCCTTGTGCTTTTTGTCCCGGATTAGTCTTGCTCAAGGATGGAGATTTCCAGGCATGGAGTCTTATGGCCTTTGGATTCCATTAAGCAAATTCGCTAACCTTGTACAGGGAAAGTTTTTTTTTTTTTTTTTTAATTTTTGCCTACATTTCAGAACAGTAGTATTCCCTGGCCAAACTAATTAATGCACTTGAGATTGTAACTTAGTTACATATGGTAGATATACTAACATATGTCTTCTGGTTCTTTTGGTTTTTTTTTTAATCAGATGATGAAATAGATTATTTTTTAATTAAAGTGGCATAACCGAGGCAACCTGTGACACTAGGTTTTAGGTGAGAGGATATGTAAGTTTCTTCATATTCTGAATTTGAGTAGCCTTCCCCCTTTTGAGGAACATTATTCCCATTTCCCAACTTCCATATTAGTTCCCATGTAAATGGTGTTTCTTCATTAACTTGGGTTAGATTTTAAAAAATCACTCATGTGTCACCTTTGGTAAAGTGAACTCGGTTTAAGATTAAGAAACTGGTTTCAAACTGACCCTTTGGCCTCTGGAGCAAATTCAAATGTAACTCTCCCTACCCGTTTCTCTTCTTCCAGATCAATTAAAAGAAGAATGAGCTGTAATCCCTGAAGATAACTGGGCAGCTTTTCATTTAGTATCATTTTTTAATTATAGACGTTCAAGTGGAGTCAAGCTGTTACTGGTGTGGAGATTTATACAAGTCTTCAGTTTGTCAGCACAAACAAGAGGCGTCATTTTTAGTGATATTCCCTCCTTTTTTTTTTTTTTTTTTTTGGTGTCCTTGGCAAAATTTAAATTCGGTTGCATCATTTTGTGTTTGGGTCTAGGTTTTATGACACAGTGATGGCATAAACTTTCCACATGCTCTGCTTAAAAAATTACAACAAAACCAACCAAACTCAACTGTTGCACTGAACTTTGGACATCTTGACTTGAGACATTGATAACCTTATTTTAATACGTATATTTGAAGAACTCAAGAAAAGAGCTTCCTCAGAAGTGTGTGCTTATATATTCCCTTTATTATTGGAAGCAAAATGAGGAATTTTATAGCGTTTACAGTGATATCCTAAGGCATAAGCAGAACCAAAATAGTTGCAAAATCGATTGAAAATTATCTTTGGAAATTTAAATTTTTTCTCTGAGTAAGTCAGTCATAAGTATTTGTATGCATTACTCTTCTTTTCCAATAAGCAACTGAATAGAAAATGCAAATCTCAGACTTAATTATTTAACCCAGTAGCATAGCAATGGAAAACCTACAGACAAGTTTCTCCCTGGTTAAGGGCTCAGATAAAAAACTGAATGGGATGGGAGAGGACGGCAGCCCTCCGGTGAAAAAAATGATGACTGACATTCATGCAAATGGAAAAATGCTAACCAAGGTGCCCACTGTGAAGAAGGAGCACCTGGATGACTATGGAGAAGCACCCATGGAGACCGATGGCGAGCCTGCCAAGAGAAGCTGTACTTCCGTTCCTGAACCTTTGAATTTAAATCCCAGTTTGAAACACACTTTGGCACAATTTCATTTAAGTAGTCAGAGCTCTTTGGGTGGACCGGCAGCATTTTCTGCTCGGTATTCCCAAGAAAGCATGTCACCTACGGTTTTTCTGCCTCTTCCATCTCCTCAGGTCCTTCCCGGCCCGCTGCTCATCCCTTCTGATAGCTCCACAGAGCTCACCCAGACTATATTGGAAGGGGAATCTATTTCTTGTTTTCAGGTCGGAGGAGAAAAGAGACTCTGTTTGCCCCAAGTCTTAAATTCTGTTCTCCGAGAATTTTCACTTCAGCAAATAAATACAGTGTGTGATGAGTTATACATATATTGTTCAAGGTGTACTTCAGATCAGCTTCATATCTTAAAGGTACTGGGAATACTTCCGTTCAATGCTCCATCCTGTGGGCTGATCACATTAACTGATGCACAAAGACTATGTAATGCTTTATTGCGGCCACGAACTTTTCCTCAAAATGGTAGCCTACTCCCTGCTAAAAACTCTTTGGCCCAGTTAAAGGAAACTGGCAGTGCCTTTGAAGTGGAACATGAATGCTTGGGCAAATGTCAGGGTCTGTTTGCACCTCAGTTTTATGTTCAGCCTGATGCTCCCTGCATTCAGTGTCTGGAGTGCTGCGGTATGTTTGCACCCCAGACATTTGTGATGCATTCCCACAGATCACCTGACAAAAGAACTTGCCACTGGGGCTTTGAGTCAGCCAAGTGGCATTGTTACCTTCACGTGAACCAAAAATACTTAGGAACACCTGAAGAAAAGAAACTGAAGATCATTTTAGAAGAAATGAAGGAGAAATTTAACATGAGAAATGGAAAGAGAACCCAATCCAAGGCAAGTTTTTTATTTTATTTTTTAAACTATTTTTATCTGTTTATTTGAGAGCCAGCAAGAAAGAGAGAGAGGGTGAGGGCGAGAGAATGGGTATGCTGGGGCCTCCAGCCACTGCAAACAAACTCCAGACACGTGTGCCCTCCTGTGCATCTGGCTTACATGGTTCCTGGGGAATCAAACCTGAGTCCTTTGGCTTTGCAGTCAAACACCTAACCACTAAGCCATCTCCACCCAAGGCAAGTTTTTTGAAGTAGCACATTAAATGGTCATATTTACTTAAGTTCTGCATTTAGAGTGTAACTGGTGTTAAGAAACTTCACTGCTCATGTAACCACACTGATAAATGTCAGGTTTGTATTGCAAATTTTAGTCCATAATGTATTCCGTATATTTTCTCATTTGAGCTTCTAAATGACCTTGTGAAAGAAGCAGGGTTATTCCCTATTTTACAGAGAATGAGAACAAGTGGCTTTTCTGAAGTTGTAGGAGTTAGGGCCTCTTTTGGTAATTTTTTTTTTTTTTCACACATCCTGCTTCTTGACTGAATCTGTTGTTTTCCTAGGACTCAAGACAATTTACACGTTGGGGTTGTGTTATCTCTATTTGTAAATGCTGTAATGGCCATCTAAAACTACCCTGGTAGTGGGCTGGTGCAAAACATTTTTCAAAAGGAATACCTATGAGTTCTGACATTTCTGTGCTTTGATATTGAGGTTTGATCAATATTGGAGACAAATTAAGACATTTATCTGAGTACTTTGGTTCTAATAACCAAGATTTTTTTTAAAACAAAGAATTAATGCTTTTGAAAAATTGTGACAAAGCCAGAATAAAGTTTATTTTAGGTTAATTGCACATTAATATTTATAAGGAGCCACCAGCAGAAAGATCTTAAATATTCTTTTTACTGCATTATCTGGTAGGCTAAGGTAATATTTTTATTTTAATTAAGTTATTGTTTGCCTGGGTAAAAGACAAGATTTGAATGTGTAAGTACTTAGTTTGATGTGGTTATTTTCTATTTTTTCTTGCATGATTTTAAATTATGTATCATACCTAACCCTGCTTAAAATGTATCAAGCTCTTTTTACATATTTTTCATGTATAATTTTATTTTCACAACAAAAGTTTGACCCATGTCTTAATAACATAAGTTTTTCCACTATTTTTTTCTTTGAAATACCACTGTTTCTATTTTACAGAAGAAAAGAAGTTTATTAAATGAGTAAAAGTTATGCACACCAAAGTTCGGGCTGAGACTAGCTAGGATTTAAGATTAGGTGTCCTGTGCTCTTACAGTTTTGAGGGAGAACCTTGAGAGTAATACAGTTTTCCCAAGTGGTTTGCTGTCTGAAGCCCAATGGTTAATTTTAGACTCCTTAGGGTAGTTTGCTGTTTGCTGCTTTCCCAAAGGTTAGTGCTTGAAATTCCTTGCCAGTGGCTATTAGATAAGTTTGTATTCTTCAGGCACAGTTACTAACTGGTTTTATAGCAGGATTGTCTCCAAGCCAGTACTTCATAGTGTGAAACTTGCTTGCAGCTGTATTGTGCATTGCTAAATTCATGCTTAGCGGTGACCTATACTCTTTAAGATGAGGGTGTCCCTTTTGATACTTCCAAAAAGCCTTGCAGTACCCAAGCAGTACCCTTCCATGTAAATAGGTGGCCACGTTGATTGCCAGATACTCTTGCTTAAATCTTCATCTCACTTGACAAGCGTTTTTAAATCAACCACCTTGTCTGTATATTACTGTGCTGAGTTTGGGTGAAAAACCACCTACCAGCCATGGTAAATAGGATGAATTGACAGAAACTGAATGGGATAAGAATTGGCTAAAATTTAAACCATCACCTGGGATGTAGTCCTTTATTGTTCCAGAATTTAATCATATCAATACATTATTGATTTGGGGAGCTTCTCTCTCATGTCTCTTTGCTATTTTACCATAACCTCCAAGCTATCTTTCCAGCCCCCTCTTTGTTATTTTAATTTTTGTGCAGAATTTTCTGTAATCTTCATATTTCAGTGTTGCTTCCAATTTTTTGTGAATTGAAGGAATTTAAGAGAATTTCCAGTCAGCTGTTTTAGAAAAAAAAAATAGTTCACATTTAACATTTATTGCTAGTCACTGCACAGTTTTGAAATTTATTCCTCCAGACATAGTGAGGTACTTTCTAAAGGTTTGTGAGGAACAAAAGTTAGAATATGTCCTCCTCCCATTCCCTGTTGTGTAACTGGTGACCGGTAGAAGAGCTGAATGGAGGCCTCTGACTAGAAGTCTAGAAAGTTTTCCTAAACCAAGTATAGTAGTAGAAGCTGCATTCTGAGGAGAATTAACTTTCCCTTAACCTCTCTTCATATGCTGCTGCTTAAATTCTTTATTGACCTGCATTTTAAATGGGGAAAGGGCTATGATCCTTGGTTGAGAAATGGTATTTTATTATGTTCTGGGAATGAGCAAGCTGGTAGTTCGATAAAATCAACCAGGAAGCTCATTAAAAAAATTAAACCAGGTTTATTTATTTATTTTTGGTTTTGCGAGGTAGGGTTTCACTCTAGTCCAGGCTGACCTGGAATATGTAGTCTCAGGCTGTCCTCGAACTCATGGTGATCCTCCTACCTCTGCTTCCCAAGTGCTGGGATTAAATTGGTGGACCAGTACACCTGGCTTTGTTTAATTTTTTCAGTTAAAGGACTATGCTGAATGTATTAACTTGCTGTATAGAGGAAATTATGTTAAATATGAATGATTTGATATGTTTATATGGCTTATATAGTCAAAATTTTGGTTTTTAGATTAAAATGAAAAACCTGACATTCAGTATGTAATTTTTGGGACTATAGTAACTCAATTATTTTTTTGTTAAAATTTTTGGCAATGCTATGAATTAAACCTAGGGCCTTGTGAATTGTAGTCAAGCACTTTACCACTGTGCTACTTTTTTTTTTTTTGTTTTTGAGATAGGGGTTAGGGTCTCACTCTAGTCCAGGCTGACCTGGAATTCACTATGTAGTCTCAGGGTGGCCTTGAACTCACAGTGCTCCTCCTACCTCAGCCTCCTTGTGATCCTCCTACCTCTGCCTCCTCGTGATCCTCCTACCTCTGCCTCCTTAGTGCTGGGATTAAAGGCGTGTGCCACCACGCCCGGCTTCTGTGCTATGTTTTCAACCCCAATAACTTAATTATTATTTTTAAAATATGTTATTTTTGTTTGTATATTTGAGAGAAAGAGACAGAATGGGCACACCAGCACCCCAACTGCTGCAAATGAACTCCAGACAAATGCGTCACCTCGTTCATCTGGTTTACGTGGGTCCTGGGGAATTGAACCTGGGTCCTTTGGCTTTGCAGGCAAGTGCCATAACTGCTAGGCCATCCCTCCAGGCCCTAATTATTTTAAATAACAGAAATTATGTTAATAATGATACTTATTTGCTTAGTATAGTTAATTTGCATAGTTGCTATGTGTAGATGTAAGAAGGTCTATTTTTAGTGAAATTTTTATTTATTTTAATATTTTTATTTATTTATTTGAGAGAGAGATATACAGAAGTAGGCAGGTAGAGAGAGAGAGAGAGAGAGAATGGGCACACCAGGGCTTCCAGCCTCTGCTAATGAACTCCAGATGTGTGTACCCCTTTGGGTATCTGGCTTACATGGGTCCTGGGGCGTTGAACCTGGGTCTTTTGGCTTTGCAGGCAAGTTCCTTAACCACTAAGCCATCTCTCCAGCCCGAAAAGTTTAATTTTTGTAGAACGATGTATTTTGGGCCCTTTCTTACTCAAGTCATAAGAAATATACATGATTCTAGCAGGCCGTGGTGGTGAATGCCAGTAATCCCAGCCCTTGGGAGGCAGAGGTAGGATCGCTATGAGTTCTAGGCCACCTTAAGACTACATAGTGAATTCCTGGTCAGCCTGAGCTAGAGTGAGACCCTACCTTGCAAAACAAACAAACAAACAAAAACCCAGAAGAAATATACGTGATTTTAGACCTGCCTAGTTATCACTGCACAGTGTTATTTTCAGGCTGTCCAATGGGAATTTTTTGCGCTTTTCATTAGAAAAAAATGGCTCATGTGGGCTAAGAGATGGCTTAGCCGTTAAACACTTGCCTCTGAAGCCTAAGGACCCCAGTTCAATGTTCAATTCCCCAGGACCCATGTTAGCCAGATGCACAAGGGGGCGCACGCATCTGGAGTTCTTTGCAGTGGCTGGAGGCCCTGGTGTGCCTTTTCTCTCTCTCTCTCCCCCTCCCTCCCACTCCCTCCCCCTTTTTCTCTGTCTGTCACTTTCAAATAAATAAAAAATAAATAACAAAAATAGCTAATGTGTTTCAGAGTGCACAAATCTATGCAAGCTATTTTTCTAGTATTTTTTTTTTCATTTCTTTAGTGGGTATTCAGCCGAACCAGAATTATATCAGTTATACTTCTGTCTGTGGAAAAAAGTTTGCTAAGCAAGCTGATGATTGGTAAATAAAACTTGAAGGGTAATGTTTATTTAAGATTATTTTCAAGCAGATTGGAAGAGGCCTTTTATAGTTGATAGGAAAATTATAGGTGGTTTTTCACTGTTAAAATCTCCTTCACTGTTAAAATCTCTTTCACTGTAGCCAGGCATGGTGGCACACGCCTTTAGTCCTAGCATTTGGGAGGCAGAGGTAGGAGGATTGCTGTAAGTTCGAGGCTACCCTGAGACTACATAGTGAATTCCAGGTCATCCTGAGTGAGATCCTACCTTGAAAAACCAAAAAACAAAACAAAAAAAAGCCCTACCCTAATCCAAAGATGACATATGTATTAAGATTTTGATTTTTAAAAAGTTTTTTTGGGGCTGGAGAAATGTCTTAGTGGTTAAGCACTTGCCTGTGTAGCCTAAGGACCCGGTTCGAGGCTCGATTCCCCAGGACCCACGTTAGCCAGATGCACATGGGGCGCATGTGTCTGGATTTCATTTGCAGTGGCTGGAGGCCCTGGCGCGCCCATTCTCTCTCTCTCTATCTGCCTCTTTCTTTCTCTGTCTGTTGCTCTCAAATAAATAAATAAAATTTATTTATTTATTTATTTGAGAGCAACAGACAGAGAAGGAGGCAGATAGTGAGAATGGGTGCGCCAGGGCCTCCAGCCACTGCAAACGCCCCTTGTGCATCTGGCTAACGTGGGTCCAGAGGAACTGAGCCTCGAACCGGGGTCCTTAGGCTTCACAGGCAAGCTCTTTAACCACTAAGCCATCTCTCCAGCTCTAAAAATTTAATTTTTAACATACAGACTGCTCTACTCTTAAGGAAGTAAAATAGTGTAATTTTGCTTTATACTTAAGGAAATACACCTTTCTTGTTTCTCGGTGGCACAAATAGATGTCCTAAAGATTATCAACTCAGATACAGCTCTGCTAGAGTACATCTTTTCAGGCCTTAGGTCCTGGTGTGATTCTCAGGATGTTTCTTTTCCCCTGAAAGAATGTTAACCATTTCTTTACCTTTAGTTTTGCATTTCATTTATGCAGAAGTCATTGGGATAATGAGATAAGCAAATGCACTAGAGAGAATAGCCAAGGTGGGACAGTGCCAGTAATAATTGTGGTAGATTTCATTAATATTTTGTCTCAGTGGTATAGTTTGTATTTTGTGATTGGTGCAAATTTTGATCAAGTAGATATAAGGTCAAAATCAGATGAAGTGTTTGTCCTCTTATGAGAGATGACTGAATATTGTGTAAGTTCTTGGAAATGTCTCCATGAGTTTGGCGACTAAACTGCTTTTCTCCCCTTGACTCTAGTTTAGTGTCAGAGGTAGTCAAGGAAAATATCTTCTTGTAAATATGGATACTTTATTTTGTTTTGTTTATTTCTTTTTAAATTTATTTATTTGAGAGTGACAGACAGAGAAATAGGTAGAGATATATATATATAGAGAGAGAGAGAGAGAGAATGGGCGTGCCAGGTCTTCTAGCCACTGCAAATGGAACTCCAGACGCGTGCGCCCCCTTGTGCATCTGGCTAACGTGGGTCCTGGGGAAGGTCCTGGGGAATCAAGCCTCGAACCGGGGTCTTTAGGCTTCACAGGCAAGCGCTTAACGGCTAAGCCATCTCTCCAGCCCCCTACCCTTTTTTTATGTATGTAAACACCAACCAAGCTATGGAGTATTTATTAATTTTCTTGGCAGTTCTGGGGAATGAACCCAGGCAAGGCTTTGCACATGGTAAGAAACTGATCTACTGTTGAGATAGATATATCCCTAGCCCAAGACTTAGAAAAAATTTTTTTTAAATTATTTTAAATATCGGTTTTATTTATTTATTTTAGAGAGGGAAAGAGGAAGATGAACATGGAGAGTCGGAGGGAGGGAGAGAGAGAGAAATCCAGACCGAGAGCTTAATTGGGCTTGCCAGGGTTTTTTGCTACTGCAAATGAACTCTAGACGAATGCGCCCCCTTCTCCTCTGGTTATTTCATTTGTTGAGAACCGGTCCTGGATACTTTGGCTTAGAGTCCAATGTCTTAAATGTTAAGGCGTCTCACCATTGCATTTTATTTCTTTTTTTTCCTTTTTTTCTCAATTTTTATTAATATTCCATGATTATAAAAAATATCCCATGGTAATACCCGAAAAAATTTAATTATCTCTTTACTTATTTAAGGAGAGAGATAGAGAGAATGGGCATGCCAGGGCCTCTACCTGCTGCAAGCTCCAGTTGCATGCATCACTGTGTGCATCTGGCTTATGTGGGTACTGGAGAATTGAGCCTGGGTCTTTTAGGCTTTGCAGGCAAGTACCTTAACAGCTAAGCCATCTCTCCACCCCAAGACTTTTTTTTTTTTAATAATGGCTTAATCTTTTTTCTGTTTTTCTTTTTTTTTCGAGGTAGGGTCTCTGTAGCCCAGGCTGACCTGGAATTTACTCTGTATTCTTAGGGTGCTCTTGTGTTCATGGTGATCCTTCTACTTCTGCCTCTTGAGTGATGGGATTAAAAGCGTGCGCTACCACACCCAGCTATTCTTTTAAAATACATATATTCATATAGCATTTGGAGATTTTAAAGTTTTTAGAACTATAGAGTGGTATTAAATGATTATTGAAATATTAATACGTATATGGTATATCTTTACCCTAATTATCTTGGCATAGCTAGAGTTGTATAAAGCTATTCACTACGACAAGTAAGAATTCTGAATATTGAGTTCAGATAGTTTGTACACAGTACACTACTTGGGTATTTGTTTGTGTAACAAAGTATAGTGTAAAGGAAGAACATGTGAGGTCTGTTAAAAGAGAGACATTTAAAAAGCCTTTACTATTCTAGACTTGCAACACCAAAAGGTCTGTGGTTGGTTCTCTTGGAGATAGTGCCCATCCCTATTATTTGGTTGAGATTATCTTGAGGTGATCAAAATAGATCTATTTGGATTAGATCAAAGTTTTATGGAATATCTTTCTTCCCCACAAAGGTTTTGGTAAAGTTTAGAGGAGTTCAGTTTTTAGGATTCAGTATGTTAATAGTAGTGTATGTAGAACCTTCATTTCCCTGGTGTATTATTGGTAGTTCTCAGAATGCTTTGGGAATTGTGCTCCTATGTTTTAACAAGTACTCATTTTTATCATTAAAAAATGGAATTTTTAACATTTTTTTAAAGACATGATAAAAAAAAAAAACCTTACTGATTCTCTTGGTCTGAGTTCCTTTTTTTTTTTTTTGTTTTTTTTTTGTTTTTTTGAGGTAGGGTCTTGCTCTAGCCCAGGCTGACCTGGAATTGTAGTCTCAGGGTGGCCTTGAACTCATGGCGATCCTCCTGCCTTCCCCTCCCCCCAGTGCTGGGATTAAAGGCGTGCGCCACCACGCCCGGCTCTGAGTTCCTTTTGAAGGTAGTTTTTCATTACATACTCCTTCTTATCTGGGGTTGCTCACATGGAGAGATGAGCTCTACAGAAATGAGTGTTCAAAATCTGTTGGAAAGCCATGTACAGAGCTTTAGACATTTTTTCTTGTCTTGAGA
This sequence comes from Dipus sagitta, assembly GCA_036346955.1. NCBI lineage: Eukaryota > Metazoa > Chordata > Mammalia > Rodentia > Dipodidae > Dipus > Dipus sagitta. The sequence continues at coordinate 80,950,797 of CM070781.1, forward strand.
ACCTGGTTGAGAATGGTCATGAAATCAGTTGGTTACCAGCATTTAAACAACACTACATAGAATAAAAGAGAAAATATTACATACAGTAAGATGAATCTCCATTTTGGTAGTGACAAGTCATTTGAAGGCCAAAATTATGGACTGTGATTTTATTTTTTATTTTCTTTTATTTTTCCCAATTTTTATTAACATTTTCCATGATTATAAAAAATATTCCATGGTAATACCCTCCCTCCCCCCACTTTCCCCTTTGAAATTCCATTCTCCATCATATCCCCTCCCCATCTCAATCAGTCTCTCTTTTATTTTGATGTCATGATCTTTTCCTCCTCTTATGATGGTCTTGTGTAGGTAGTGTCAGGCACTATGAGGTCATGGATATCCAGGCCATTTTATGTCTGGAGGGAGCACGTCGTAAGGAGTCCTACCCTTCCTTTGGCTCATACATTCTTTCCGCCACCTCTTCCGCATTAGACCCTGACCCTTGGAAGGTGTGATAGAGATGTTACTCAGTACTCCAGTCACTTCTTTCCAGCACTGTGATACCTTCTGAGTCATCCCAAGGTCACTGCCATCTGAAAAGAGAAGATTGTCTACCAAAAGTGAGAGTAGTGTTAATATAATGGTATAAATATTAAGAGAAGTGCTTACTGGGCAGTTTGATAAGCATTTATATACATTTTTCCAGACATCAGCAGATGCTACACCCCTAGGACTCATGACTACCCCTGTTTTAAGTTTTCAGTATCAGGGATGTATTCCCCCCCATGGAGCGGGCCTCCAGTCCAATTGGAGGGCAGTTGGTTTCTACCATGACAGACGTGCCCCCGTCGGCTCATTTGGCCTGGCTGGCCAATTATAAGGCTTGCAGTGTCCACTGTTGAGTATCTTCACTGGTGCTATCTCTTTCTCCCATTGAACTACATGTAGAATGGCTTCTTCCAGCTTTCTCTCAGGTGGTCTACATGGAGGAGGTTATCAGCTCAGTTTCAGCAGGATTTCTCAGTGGCCTTGCATCCCAAGTATGTGGAGTCTTCAGCAATAGGGTCTTACCATCTATTCCTGGTGGGAAACCAAGGGCCTCTGCAATGGCCTATAATGTGGGGCATCAGGGACCTCCCTGGCCAACAACTCACTGGAGGTATCCCATCCCTGGCACTGAAAATTTTCTAACAACGATCTATGGCTCCTGAGTGTTCCATTGTCCAAAACTGGAGGATTCCATATGATTTATTTGCATCCTCTTAGATTTTGATTAGCCCTCCCTCCACCTTTCCTTTACTCAATCTCTTCCCCTGACCTCACTTTGGGCCTTTTCACCCCCTTTAATGTATTGTTCTACTTACATATATACAATGCCAACCTATTAAGTACCCTCCTCCCTTCCTTTCTCTTTCCGATATATCTCCTTTTTAACTTTTAACTTTTTACTGGCTTCTGCTACTGAGTTTTTTCCTACTCATACAGATGGACTGTGATTTTATTAAAGCATATACTCCAAAATAAGATTGAAAAACAGCAGGACAATGGTGGCGCATGCCTTTAATTCCAGCACTCAGGAGGCACAGGTAGGAGAGTTACCATGAGTTTGAGGCCAGCCTGGGACTGCAGAATTGAGTTCCAGGTCAGCCTGGGCTAGAGTGAAACCTTACTTCAGTAGAGAGAACCCCAAAAAATGATTGAAAAATAAAGCCTGAGATTTTGACAAAGATTTCAATGAAAATGTGTTTGTGTCATTGAGATCATCCTTAATTGTTTGGGAATATAGCTCAGTGATAGAATGCTTGCCTAGTGTGCACAGGCTCTGGGTTTGCCAGCGCCTGGGCAATAAAAAAGCAACAGTCATATTTTTTATACTATTAAATGAATTGAACACTAAAGAATTACAGTATAAAATTTTTTGCTTTGAAAAGTCTAAGGATTAATAGGGTTTTTATCAGCTCCTTTACTTAAAGTTACAAAGGGAGGGTGGGATTACCAACTTTATGTGAAGGATTTAAGATTATAGTTGCATATTTACTTTAAGAATTTGAGCCTTTGCTTTTCCCACGAGCTTTTTTAAGTGCTTCAAACCTGCAAGGTAGGTGGTGAGTCTGATCATCAGTCTGTGGGAGCAGCAGGCGTTGCAGTGTTCCTAAAGATCCACCTTCGCAAAGAATGCAGATCTGCTGTCTCACTTTGCATTAGCTTGATAATTCTTGTGATTACAATGAAGTAAGGCATAAGACCAAGCTTAGCTGTTTGCTACCTTGTAACACAATTCCATTTGAGTTGTTGAGACACTCATTCACTACATGCTGGAAGTACTGAGGAAACTTGATAATGGTCAGAGGAATTAGGTTTCCTCAGGAAGAGTTGTTGGCAGCTGTTGGGTAGGGTGTGCTATTGACCTCTTGGATGTCTTAGTGTTGTTCATGGTGAAAAGACCCTGGCAGAGGTATTCACATTGTACCAAAGAAGTGTTTCTTAGTTTTGTATCTTGTAGTGTCTTTGGTAAGGATAATTTGTGTTAGGCTAACACAAATATGTCCTGTATGAGCATTCCATCTAGACTGTTCAAATTTACTAACCTACTTGCTATCTTTGAATACAAATAAAGAAAAAGATCATTATTTATAGCACTGTTTTTTTTGGGGGGGTGGGTTGAGGTAGGGTCTGTCTCACTCTAGCCCAGCTGACCTGGAATTCACTATGTAGTCTCAGGGAGGCTTTGAACTCTTGGTGATCCTCCTACCTCTGCCTCCTGAGTGCTGGGATTAAAGGCGTGTGCAGCCATGCCTGGCTTACTTAAATTATATTAATAATTTTGAAAATAACTTTAAAACTGATTTAATTCAGATTTTTTCCCATAGGGAATTTGCAAGTTTCATCAGTATTTTGAAGCATTATCTCATTTTTTGTCAGTTCATTAATGTTTGTCATTAGGAGTTAAAAGACCATAATATGAATTTGGTGTTGTGATTAAAAACCAGAGTGCTACCTAAAAGCAAAGTTTACTATTGAAAGTCAGTCTAGAATTTGTAAAATTATTTTTAGTACAGTTTGGAATATTTGGAATATTTGTATATGAATAGTTTTGAGTGGGTAGAATTTTGAATTTAAAAAGGGCTAAGAATTGTTTTTAATGAATCAAGCTCTCTAACATCTCCAAAATCCAATAGTTACTTAGGATATGTTTATCAAAGGGTTATATGTATAAAGTACTATAGTCAAGATGCAGAAACTTAGAGAAACATTTGTAAAATATTTTCAAATTTTTACTTATTAAAAATTAACTTAGGGGGCTGGAGAGATGGCTTAGTGCTTAAGCGCTTGCCTGTGAAGCCTAAGGACCTCAGTTCAAGGCTCAGTTCCCCAGGACCCACGTTAGCCAGATGCACAAGGGGGCACATACGTCTGGAGTTCGTTTGCAGTGGCTGGAGGCCCTGGCGCGCCCATTCTCTCTCTCTCTCTCTCTCTCTCTATTGGCCTCATTCTTTCTCTGTCACTGTCAAATAAATAAATTTTAAAAAATTTTAAAAAATTAACTTAGGGCTGGAGGGGTGGTTTAGTACTTAAGGCACTTGCCTGTAAAGCCAAAGGACCCAGGTTTGATTTGCCAGGACCCACGTAAACCACATGCATAACGTGGAGCATGCATCTCTAGAGTTCCTTTGCAGCTGCTAGAGGCCCTGGTGTACCCATTCTCTTTATCTCTCACTCTCTCTTTCTCTCTGTCAAATAAATAAATAAATTTATTTTAATTTTTGGTTTTTCAAGGTAGGGTCTTACTCTAGCCCAGGCTGACCTGGAATTCATTAAGTAGTCTCAGGATGGCCTTGAATTCATGGTGATCCTCTACCTCTGCCTCCCAAGTGCTGGGATTATAGGTGTGCGCAACCACAGCTAGCTAAACAAAATATTTTAAAAAAATTAATATACATTTTGGGATTTAAATTTTGCTTTCATAGCTCTTATTGGTGGTTAGTAGAAACAGACCCTTTGGATTGAAACAATATATCTGAAATTTTGCTTATGTATGTGAAATGAGCTTGCCATCTGTTCACTTTGAGGGAGGTAATGGTTGGGAAGATGAGCAGTAAATAAGGCTCAAACTTAAGCGATGTACTCCTTGCCTTTGCCAAGTAAAGTAATAATGTATTTGAATGTTTAGGTCCACAAATGGATAAATTGTCTCCATGTTAAATGGAAAGATAAAGGCCAGAGATACTCATATTTTTGCAAGCTAATTTGTCTCTCTGATCAGTACCATTACTGCTGTATCATTTAATTCTTTTTCTGAAAACCTCATTTATATGTTGACACATGCAGAGTAGACGAGATCTGGCATGTCTGTGAATGCTTCATTGTGTTAATATATGCTTAACTGTTTTTAGCATGCAGTTAGGATAATTTGTTATGAATGTGGTCCTGGTTTAGCACAGCATATTAAGTCAATTAACATGAAGCCCTTCATCACCGGTAGTGTGGTATGTTTCTTTGTAATTTGTATGTGTGATAGTAATACAGCCTAGAGACCGTTAGGTTCCCATGGGGCTTCGTGGAGGAGAAAGAGACCAAGTGTGAGTCTGTCTTGTGTATTGCATGGGAGCCAGTAGCTCTCTTGTCTCTTGTCTCTTGTCCCCTCTCCCCCACCCCCCATTCTCTTCCTTCTGGACTGGTACTTTTGCTGTTGCTGGTGATCCAGCCCAGCCTCACTTATGATGGACAATGTTCTGCCACTGAGCTACGTTCCCCCTCACCTCTTAAGAAACTTATACTGTGGGAATTAATGAGCTACCCTGTCATTCAAAAATCACTCAACAGGGCTGGAGAGATGGCTTAGCAGTTAAGGTGCTTGCCTAAGGACTCAGGTTCAATTTTCTAGGTCCCACATAAGCCAGAGGCACAAGGTGGCACATGTGTCTGGAGTTCGTTTGCGGTGGCTAGAGGCCCTGGCACACCCACTGTCTCTCTCTCCCCCTCCCTCTGTCTTAAATAAATAAATAAATAAATAAATAGCAATCTTCAAAAAAAGAATCACAGCTGGAGGTGGTGGTGCACGCCTTTAATCCCAGCACTTGGGAGGCAGAGGTAGGTGGATTGCCTGTGAGTTTGAGGCCACCCTGAGACTCATAATGAATTCCAGGTCAGCTGGGCTAGAGTGAGATCCTACCTCGAAAAAAACCAAAAAATAAATAAATAAAAAAGAAATCACTGGACAAATACCAAGTTCCTACTATATGATGCCAGGTACTGAAAATACAAAGGCAAGAATGTTCTTGTCTTCAAGTAGTTGTTTGAAGGCTGGATAGCCAGTTACTGGGGTTGACTAGGGGACTTAGACATTGGCTAGGGACTATATCAGATAATCTTTAAGGGGGATTTGTTTAGAACTCCTGATATATGACTGTTGGAGAATTGATGTGGGAATAGGAAACAAAGAACATCATTTGAGAGGGATGAGTATTTAAAAATAAATATGCTAACAGTTACATAAGGTAGTCCATGGTTAGAGATTCCAGAAATACATACCTGGTTTGAATCATGAATAAAAGTAAAGCTCATACAAAGACTTTCGAAATTAACGTAATAATTAAAACTGTCATATTGCAAGCTGAGCATGGTGGGTCACACTGATTATCCCTTAAAATAAACAAAATTAGGGCTGGGCAGATGGTTCAGTGGTTAAGGTGTCTGCTTACAAAGCCTAACCAGATGTACAAAGTGGCACATGCAAAAAAATAAAAAAATGGTACATGCATCTGGAGTTGGTTTGCAGAGGCTGGAGGCCCTGGCACACCTATTCTCTCTGTCTATATCTCTTCCCTTTGTTTGCTTGTAAATAAAACCAAACAAAATTACCTATGCTTACCAACATCTTTTTTTGGGAGGAGGGGTCTCTAGCCCAGGCTGACCTGGAATACTGTAGTCCCAGGCTGCCCTCAAACTCATAGTGATCCTCCTACCTCTGCCTCCCAAGTCCTGGGATTAAGGGTATGCACTATCACCTGTTTATCTAAAATTAGAATTGGAGTTTAAAATATTCTACCTATTAAGATATCCTTTAAGCACCAAGATTTAAAAAATGTAAACATTTTAAATGAATTTTAAGTGTTATACAGAAAATAGTTTAATGATGTCATCTTGATTGAAGACTTACACATCCAATGCTAACTCTCCTGTTAGTTGCAGAAGACAATTGGACTATATTAAATGACTTACTCTGGCCTATGCTAAAGCCTTCTTTTTTTCTTTTTTTTGAGGTAGGGTCTCTATAGCCCAAGCAGACCTGAAATTCAGTATGTAATCTCAGGCTGGCCTTGAACTCTCAGCAGTCCTTCTACCTCTGCCTCCGGAGTGCTTGGATTAAAGGTGTGCGCCACCGCACCCAGCTAAGCCTTGCTTTTTGAGGCAGTTTTGTATTTGTATTTTGTAATCCTCTTTCCTCCTAGGGCTGTTACTGTCAGTGAACATTCACTGTTTAGTATATGTTGCTGCAAGTCACTTCCCTTTTGAATCTACTACTAGAACAAAGCTTATAGGCTGAGAAGCTATGCAAACAAGTGATTGGTTTATAAATAAGCAGTTCCGTTTATCTAGATCCTGAAAATCAGATCAGAATCCTGATGCATATTTGAATTTTAAAGAATATTTCATCAGCTTTATGAAGTTTTTAAAAAATATTCTACTCAACTTGTAAACCCTTTTAAAGTATTAGTTTCCTTATAATTGTATTAGTGGTCTTATTAGTATCTTAAATTCCTTATCCAATAATCCTTAGAAATACAGATTTCCCATGAATACAAGTATTTTTATTATTAATTCTTTTGACCTTTTTATGGCCTTTAAGTCATCTCTGATGTCAAGTTGTATGTTTATTCTGGAGCTGTGTCCTCTGTTTTCCACCTCATTTGTTGTGAGCCCTGGGCTACTTGTCAGGTCTAGCCCCGAGCTTCCTCACTTGCATTGTTTTCCTCCATTAGCAGGATCTCAGGGTCAAACCACACACTGCTCAGGTTTACTCTTGGTGTAATTACAGTTGCAGATCATCCATTTCTGTCCTGATTTGGGATCTGAACTGAAATACTGGAGCATGATGCTAGTTCTTAGTGTTTAGTGGCTATCTCCTTTGTGAGTACTTTGTGTGTTAGTGTTGAACCCAGGGCCTTGTGCATGGTAGGCCCATGCTGTACTATTAAGCTATACTCCCAGCCCTGAATTTCGTTAGTGGACTAGGCTATAATTCCCCCAGCATGCCTCCTCCCTTTTTTTAAAATTAAATTTTATTATTTGCAAGGAGTGAGAGAGACTGTGAATGAATGAGTGAGAGAATATGAAAATGGGCATGTCAGGGCCTCTTGACACTGCAGATGGACTGTGCTTTGTACATCTGGCTTCACGTGGGTACTGTGGAGTTATACCTGGGCCATCAGGCTTGGGAAGCAAGTGCCTTTAACGGTTGAGCCATCTCCCCAGCCCAACATATTTTTATGGGCCTCTTTCCACTGCAAATGAACTCCAGATACGTATACTACATAGTGCTTCTGGCTTTATGTGGGTATATGGGGAATTGAAGCAGGGCTGGCAGGCTTTGCAAGCAAGTGCACTTTTAACTGCAGTCCAACTGTTCTTTTTTGCTTATCCTTCCTTTAACTCACTCTAATAGGTTTGCCTGTGAACCTCTTATCTCTGCTGTTTGCCTTGAGGTACCTGTCAGTTTTTTTTTTTTTATGTTTGTTTGTTTTATTTTGTTTTTCTAGGTAGGGTCTCCCTGTAGCCCACTATGTAGTCTCAGGGTGGCCTTGAACTCATGGTGATCCTCCCACCTCTTATCTCCTGAGTGCTGGGATCAAAGGCTTGTGCTTTTTCTGTCAGCTTCTTTAGCCTTCTACTTGTGCCCCTCCCCTCTTTTTCCTACGTGAGCAGGACAATGGCCATGATGAGTATGTGAGGGGAAGACAGTATAAAGCTAGCCAAAATAAGGAAGAGATTGGTAACTATAGGTCATTCATTTTTATCATGGATTTCTTTACTTAAGTTGCTTTTTTTTTGTTGTTTTTTTTTTGAGGTAGGGTCTCACTATAGCCCAGGCTGACTTGTAATTCACTATGGAGTCTCAGGGTGGCCTCGAACTCACAACAATCCTCCTCTACCTGTCTCCCGAGTGCTGGGATAAAAGGCATGCGCCACCATGCCCAGCTCTAGAACATTTTTTTAGATGTTTATATTTCTTCTTTTGAGGACTCTATTTAGTTCCATAGCCCAGTGTCTTTTGCTGTACAAAGCTTTGTAATTTCATGAGGTCCCAGGGGTGTTTTTTTTTTCTTCAGTTTTTTGAGGTAGGGTCTCATTCTACCCCAGGCTGTCCTGGAACTCACTATGTAGTCTCAGGGTGGCCTCGAACTCACGATGGTCCTCCTACCACTGCCTCCCAAGTGCTGGGATTAAAGATATGTACCACCACACCTAGTGATCTGTGGCTTTATTTCCTGAGCAATTGGGGTTATATTCAGAAAGTCTTTACCAAGACTAATATGTTGAAGGGTTTCCCCTGCTTTATCCTTTAGCAGTTTCAGAGTTTCAGGTCTGATATTAAGGCCTTTGATCCGTTTGGACTTAATTCTTGTGCATGGAGAGAGAGAAGGATCTATTTTCATCTTTCTACAGATGCATATCCAGTTTTCCTAAGACGGTTCGCTGAAGAGGCTGTCTTTTCTCCAATGAGTATTTTTGCCATTTTTGTTGAAGATCAGGTGGTTGTAGATACCTGGACTTACATATGGGCTCCTCTATTCTCTTCCATTGATCTACATGTCTTTGTTTGTGCCAGTACCATGCTGTTTTTGTTACTATGGCTTTGTTATATAGGTTAAAATCAGGTATGGTGATACCATCAGCCTTATTTCTGTTGCTCAAAATTGTTTTAGATGAGCCGGGCGTGGTGGCGCACGCCTTTAATCCCAGCACTTGGGAGGCAGAGGTAGGAGGATCGCCGTGAGTTCGAGGCCACCCTGAGACTCCATAGTGAATTCCAGGTCAGCCTGGGCTAGAGTGAAACCCTACCTCGAAAAACCAAAAAAAAAAAAAAAAAAATTGTTTTAGATATTCGAGTTTTTTTGTGCTTCCAAATGAATTTTTGGATTGTTTTTTTCTACTTCCATGAAGAATGCCATTGGATTCTTTGATGGGGATTGCATTAAATGTGTAGATTGTTTTTGGTAAGATTGCCATTTTCACAATATTGATTTTTCTGATCCAAGGACAAGGGGTATCATTCTATTTCCTAGTGTCTTCTGCAATTTCTCGCTTGAGTATTTTAAAGTTTTCATTGTAGAGATTCTTCACTTCCTTGGTTAGGTTTATTGTAAGGTACTTTATTATTATTATTTTTGCTGCAATTGTGAATGGGAATGATTCTCTGATTTCATCCTTTCTGTGTTTGTTGTTAGCATATCAGAAGGCTACTGATTTCTGTGTATTTATTTTGTATCCTGCTACATGGCTATAAGTGTTTATCAGCTCTACCAGTTTGATGGTAGAGTCTTTAGGGTCCTTTATGTATAGAATCATATCATCTGCAAATGCTAACTTGATCTCTTCTTTTCCAATTTGTAATCCTTTTGTGTGTGTCTCTTGCCTTATTGCTATGGCTAAGACTTCCAGTACTATATTAAATAAAAGTGGGGACAGTGGAACCCTTGTCTTGTTCATGATTTTAGTGGAAAAGCTTCAAGTTTTTCTCCATTTAGTATTATGATGGCTGTAGTTTTGTCATAAATAGTCTTTATTTTTTTAATTTTATTTTTATTTTTATTTTTTGGTTTTTCGAGGTAGGGTCTCACTGTAGCCCAGGCTGATGTGGAATTCAGTATAGAGTCTCAGGGTGGCCTCGAACTCATGGAGATCCTCCTACCTCTGCCTCCCAAGTGCTGGGATTAAAGGCGTGTGCCACCACGCCTGGCTATAAATAGCCTTTATTATGTTGAGATATGTTCTTTCTGTTCCCAGTCTCTGTAGGACTTTTATCATGAAGTGATGTTAGATTTTGTCATCTAATGAGATGATCATGTGATTTTTTTTGTCTTTGAGTCCGTTTACATAATGTATTACATTTATTGATTTGCATATGTTGGACCATCCCTGCATCTCTGGGATAATGTCTACTTGGTGGGGTGAATGATTATTCTGATAAATTGTATTTTGTTTGCCAATATTTTGTTGAGAATTTTTGCATCTATGTTCATGAGGGAGATTGGACTGTAATTTTCTTTTTTTATTCCATCTTTGTCTAGTTTTGGTATCAGGGTGATGCTGACTTTGTAGAAGGAGTTTGGTAGGATTCCTTCTTTTTCTATTTTATGGAAAAATTTGAGAAGCATTGGTGTTAGTTCTTCCATGAAGGTCTGGTAAAATTCACCAGTGAATCCATCTGGACCTGGACTTTTTTTAGTTGGGAGATTTTTTTTTTTAATAACTGCTTGGATCACCGTACTTGTTATAGGTCTATTTAAGTGGTTAATCTCATCTTGATTTAATTTTGGTAGGTCATATAAATCAAGGAAATCATCCATTTCTTTCAGATTTTTAAACTTAGTGGAGTATGTGTTCTTATAGTATGTTCTTATGATTTATTTTGAATTTCTCTGTTATCTGTTTTGATGGTGCCTTTTTCATCTCTAAATTTTATCAATTTGTGTCTCTTCTCTCTTTTGGTTAGATTTGCTAAGAGTTTATCCTTTCAAAGAACTAACTCTGTTTCATTGATTCTTTGGTTTGTTTTTTTGGTTTCTATTTCATTAATTTCTGCCCTAATCTTTATTATTTCTCCCGTTTACTGATTTTTGGTTTGCCTTATTCTTCTTTTTCTAAGGCCTTAACGTGAGCATTAAGTTGTTTACTTGTGACCTTTCTAATTTCTTATTATAGGCACTTAAAGCTGTAAATTTCCCTCTTAGGACTGCCTTCATTGTGTCCCAAAGGTTTTGGTATGTGGTGTTCATATTATCATTTGATTTCCTTCATCATTTAGTAGTGTGTTGTTTAGTTTCCATGATTTTGTGTATGCTCTATAGCTTTTTTGCTATTGATTTGTAGTTTGATCCCATTGTGATCAGATAAGAATACAAGGAATTATTTCAATTCCTATATTAAGATTTGCTTTGTGTCCTAATATATGGTCTATTTTAGACAATGTTCCATGTGCTGCTGAAAAGAATGTGTATTTTGCAGCGTTTGCATGAAATATCCTGTAGATATCTGTTAGGTCCATTTCTTCTATGACCTCATTAATCCAGATGCGTCTCTGTTCATTTTTTGCCGGGATGACCTTTCAATTGATGAGAGTGGGGTGTTGAAGTCACCACTGTGTTTGGTGTTACCTGTGACCTTAGTACTAATAGCATTTCTTTGATGAAGTTGGGAGCCCCCATGTTAGGTGCTGCATATATGTTTAGGATTGTAATATCCTCCTGTTGGAGTGTGCCCTTAATCAATATAAAGTGACCTTCCTTATCTTTCATAACTAAAGTTGGTCTGAAGTCTACCCTGTCAGATATCAGGATAGCAGCCCCTGCTTCTTTTCTAGGCCCATTTGCTTGAAACATTTTCCCCTTTCACCCTAAGATAGTGTCCATCCTTTGTAGAAAGGTGAGTTCTTGGAGGCAACAAATTGAAGGATCCTGTTTTTTAACCCAGTCTGCAAACCTGTGTGTTTTGGTTGGGGCATTGAGGCAGTTGATATTAAGAGTTCTCATTGAAAGGTGTGTGTTTATTTTTGCCTTTTTTTGTTGTTTTGTACTTCTGGTTTTACCTTTGCTCTCTTGTATTAACTAGTCTGAGTTTTTTTTTTTTTTCCAGGTTCTTTATATGTGTGCTTTTCTTTCTCTTCAGCATGGAGAATCCTTTGAAATATTTTTCTGTAGAGCTGGTTTTGTCTTGAGATATTCCTTTAGCCTGATTTTGTTGTGGAATGTCCTTATTTCTCTCTTTGAATGGGTAACTTTGCAGGATAAAGTAACCTTGGTTGACAGTTGTTATCTTTCAGAACTCGGGCTACATCATTCCAAGCCCTTCTGGCTTTTAAAGTTTGTGTTGTTGTGAACCTGATGGGCTTGCCTTTGTATGTGACTTGATATTTGTCTCTAACTGCTTTTAATATATTTTCTTTGGTTTGTATGTTTGGTAGTTTAATTATAATATGGTGAGGAGAGGTTCTTTCCAGGTTTTGTCTGTGTGGTGTTCTAGAGGCTTCCTGTGTCTGCATTGGCATTTTTGGGGGAAGTTTTCTTCTATGATTTTTTTAAAAAATTTTTTTGGTTTATTTTTTTATTTGTTTATTTGAGAGTGACAGAGAGAGAGAGAGAGAGAGAGAGAGAGAGAGAGAGAGAGAGAGGCAGATAGAAAGAGAATGGGCGCACCAGGGCTTCCAGCCGCTGCAAACGAACTCCAGACGCGTGCGCCCCCTTGTGCATCTGGCTAACTTGGGTCCTGGGGAATCGAGCCTCGAACCGGAGTCCTTAGCCTTCACAGGAAAGCACTTAACCACTAAGCCATCTCTCCAGCCCTTCTTCTATGATTTTGTTGAAAATGCCTACTGTGCCTTTGGAATGAAATTCTTCTACTATACCCTGAATTCTTATATTTGATCTTTTCATAGTGTCCCAAATCTTTTGAAATTCCCATTCATACCTTTCTATTAATTTGTTTTTCTCTTTGTTGGACTGTATTAGATCTGCCATCTGGTGTTCTAGTTTAGATATTCTGTTCTCTCCTTCATCCATTCTACTGGTGTGATTTTCTATAGAGTTTTATTTGACTTACTATGTTTTTCATTGTTAGTATTTCTGATTAGGTTTTCTTTATTATTTCTGTTTTTTATTCATGTTTTGTATTGACCTCCTTATTTCATTAAATTGGTTTCCTGTGTCTTTGATTCCTTTGATTTCCTCAAGCATATTTATAACTATTGTTTTGAAATCTTTCTCAGGCATTTCCTCTAAATCAGTCTCACTGGAGGTCATTTCTGATGGATTTATACTTTTGGCGTAGATTAACATTGTCTTGATTTTTTGTGTTTCTTATAATGTAGAGATTTTTGCATCTTGGATTAATTTAATGCTTGGGTTTTTTAATTATCTGCAGTATTATTAGATATTATCAATCAGTCTGATGTTATATATCTTCAGGGTAGGAGCTTAAGGTGCTAGGTATGGCCCTTAAGACTCTCAGAGTCCCCATAAAAGTGACCCTAGATGTTGGGTTTGCCTGCTATGAGAGTATTCTAGTAGGCTCTGGGTAGAACAAAATACAGGCAAATTGTATAAAGTTTAACTGAACAATATACACATTCAGTGAAAATCGGCATAGTATTTATGCAAGAGTAGGCATTGTGACAAACAGATCCTCTAACAAAGTCACAGTCCCTAAGGATGTGTGTTGCCCCACACCCTTAATCATGTCAACTGGGAGGCTGAGATTTCTGGTCTGTAGAGGTTCCCAAGGTCAGCTTGTGACCAAGTGAGATCCTGCCTCAACAAACGACAGAAGAGGAGACACAGGCAGTATAAATCAGGAAACAACAAATGACAAGCCCAAAATATAGCTTATTTAAGAATGGCAAATCCGACCATCCATCAGATTTAACACGTTTTACCCTCACATGGAAGGTGCAGCTAGTACTTCTGGTGTAAGCTCAGTTACGTTTTGGGGTGGCTTTGATCTCAGTTATCCTACATGCCCGCTTGGGTCCCTCTTTGCTGTGCTGTGGGCTTAGGTAGGCTGGCTGGGTTGCTGGGTCACTGCTCTGATCGCCTGTGCAGGGTGCTATGTAAGTGAGTTCCCTTCCCCAGGTCTCTGGTGCTTGCTGGTGCTTGTGCTGGAGGTGGGGGGAGGGGGAGGCTTTGGATGGTGGCTGAAGTTCTCCTGCTGGTCCTTGCAATCCTCTTCCTCATCAGCTGCTCATCCTCCCCTTCACGTTTCTTAAGTTTGTGAAGAGGCTGGTGTGAGTGGAAAATTCCCTCTCCTGGCTTTTCCTGCAGCTCAGGCCCAGTCTGGCCACCAGGGCTGTAGGGACCTGGTTGGTGCTGCCTCTGCTGGAGTTGCTTCTGCCTGCTTCTGTGGTCTCTAATGCTCTGGATCTCTCCTACTTCTCTGCTGTGGTTGATAATTTCTTATACCTTCACTTTTTAGTAGAAGAGTGCTTTTTGCTTTTTCTCCCCTAGGCTGCTTTGGCTTGGTTCCTATGCCGACATCTTAACCAGAAGTCTGGCTAAAGTACTTCTTGCTGGAGAGTGTCATCTAGTTGATTATCTGATAAATACTGTGGATTATAGTAGCAAGAATAAGAGTCAGAGGTTGTCAAAGCTGTATAATTTTATAGAGTATTATTTACAGTGGATTCTGAAGTGTAAAATTTGATGAAATTGTTTCTGGTAAGTTACAGGTAACTGGATGTAGTACTTTAAGGAAAGTTATTTATTAGAAAGTAGTTCTTAAAAAATGTGACTCTTGGCCCTGTCAGGTTGACATAAAATTAGCCACTGGGGCTGGCTGTGTAATAACGCAGTGGCAGAATGCTTCGATAGCATGGGCAAGGCCTTGGGTTTGTTTTAATACCTGAATTCCAATCCTGCAGCTACACAAAACAAACATAGTAATCACACTTTCCTTTTAGTAAACTTTTCAACATTTGTTTTTCTACAGACAGATACACCATCAGGAGTGGAATTACCATCATGGTATCCTGTTATAAAACAGGAAGGTGACCATGTTTCTCCAACACATTCATTTTTACACCCCAGGTAAGTGGGTAGTCATCTGTTTGCTCTTTGGTGGTCATTCATTCATTCCTTTAGCAGCTGTCTGCCAGAGAATGTTCTACGAGGTAGGAGCTTAAATTATTTAGGTTTGGGCTTTCTTAGTTAATAATAGATTATCTTTGAAAATTCAGAATTTGTTAACACAAATATATTGGGATTTAACATATCTTTTGTTTCTGTTTTTCATCACAAGGAAATTAAGGAGAATGATATTGTTTAGTTACTTTTAGAAAAATATCCAAAGAAAGAATTTAAAGTGAAATTCTATTGAATATTTGCAATAACCTTTATTTGTTGTTTGTGTTCTATTTTTGTTTTGTAGAAATAGATCATTTCATTTTTGCTCTGAAATAAAAAAAAATTGAAAGTTTTAATTTTTTACTCTTGAGCTTAACCAACTCTTTTAAGAGTTTGATGTGTTACTTTGGTAGTTTATTTCTTAATTTTTTGGTTTTTCGAGGTAGGGCCTCACTCTAGTCCAGGCTGACCTGGAATTTACTGTGTAGTCTCAGGATAACTTCAAACTCATGACGATCCTCCTCCCTCTGCCTCCTGAGTGCTGGGATTAAAGATGTATGCCACCACACTTGGCAGTTTACATGTTTTGTTTTGTTTTTCAAGGTAAGGTTTCACTGTAGCTCAGGCTGACCTGGAGTCCTGCAATTCACTATCTAGTCTCAGGGTGGCCTCGAACTCAGGGTGATCTTCCTACCTCTGCCTCACAAGTGCTGGGATTAAAGGTGTGCGTCACATTGCCCAGCAGTTTTCATCTTTTTAAATAAAAGTATAGTACAGGTTAGACGTTTTTCATTTACTGAGACCTAGGTTTTCATCTACTGCCATGAGCCTGTAACCCCTCCAAGATGGTGAAGTCTCAGCTTAGAATTTACACGTATACAAAATCACTTAACATATACTGCTTTCCAGGTAGATCTTTTAGGCACTCTTCAACCTGTGAGAGATCCAAAAAAAAAAAAAAAAATTTAGGGCTGGAGAGATAGAGCTAAGTTATTAAGGTGCTTGCTGGCAAAGCTAAAGGACCCAGGTTCGATTCTCTAGGACCCACATAAAGTCAGATGTACAAGGTGGCGCATGTGTCTGGAGTTCATTTGCGGTGGCTAGGAGGCCGTGGTGCACCTCTTCTCTATTTGCCTTTGACTACCTCTCTCTCAGATACATAAAATATTTAAAAAAATACTTCATGTATTTGAGAGAGAGAATACGAGAGTGAGAATATGAATGGACACACCAGGGCTTCTAGCTGCTACAAACAAACTCCAGAGGCATGTGCTACATAGGTACTGGGGAATTGAACCTGGGCCATCAAGTTTTGCAAACAAGTGCCTTTAACTGCTGAGTCATCCTTCCAGCCCTGAAGATTTTGTTTTTGTTTATGTGTTAAGCAGAATACTGTTTTCAGATCCAAAGTTCACTGATGCAGAGGAGTAACAGATTCACAAAGTGCATGTACGAGGAGATTATCTGAAGTGTGGGGAATGACTGTACCCTCACAGGTTACCTAGATTACAGTTTAAAATATGTTGAATATCTCCTTCACATTTCTCTGTGGAGCCTTGCAGATAATTTGCTAAACAAGTTTACGTGAGCTTTGAGAAAAATTGGTACTTAGCCTTTAAATCTTAATTTTATACAGTTGTTATTGCTGTTTTAGTAGATGTTTTAAGAAGATTGCTCTGTGGGTTTTGGTGCAAGAAGCTCTGCCTGGCATCTGGGTTGCACTGAGTCTGTTCTCTCTGAGAAACGTATAAAAAGCTCCTTGCTGGCCTGCTGTGCAGGCCATATTGGTGAAGTAGGTCTGAGCAAGGATTCCCTGCCTTGGAAGGCTATGGACTAAGAAAAGAGGCCTCCAAAGTAGTATGTAGCCTGTTTTCTTTCTGCAGTCAACTTGGTCTATTACTCAGAACTGCTAAACAGCTCCATGAAGTGCTTCATGCATTTATTATTTATTCATTCATTTATTGTTTTGTGTTTTTGAGATAGGGTCTCACTTTGTAGCTCAGGTAGGCCTGGAATTCACTATGTAGCCCAGGCTGATTTCAAATTCTTGGCAAGTCTTGTTTTCAGCCTTTCAGGTGCTGGGATTACAGGCATTTAATTGTCAGGTAGCTTTGAGAGAAAGGGGAAAGAAACTCATTTTCTTTCTTAGTGACTATCTTTTTGTGCTTCAAAATTACTCACAATGGGGCTGAGGAGATGGCTCAGTGATTAAAGGTGCTTGCTTGCAAAGAATGCCAGACTCTCAAAGTGGTGGATGTGCCTGGAGGTCATTTGCAAGTGACAAGAGGCCCTGACACATCTATTCTCTCTCTCTCTCAAATAAATAGAAATTAAAAAAAAATACAAAGTTACGTACAAAATAAGAAAAACCCCTCAAAATTTTTTTTTAAAAATATGGAATGCTTCATGAATTTGTGCGTCGTCCTTGCGCAGGGGCCGTGCTTATCCTCTCTGTTCCAATTTTAGTATATGTGCTGCCCAAATGAGCACCCTCAAACTTTTTGCAGTCCTAGAGTGCTGATTTTTTTTTGGGGGGGGGGTAACAAACCTTTTCTGTGACTTACATATTTTGAGTTGTTACATTGACTGTTTTGGTTAAAAGATACTGAATTTAGCCAGGTGTGGTGTTGTACACCTTTAATCCTAGCACTCGGGAGGCAGAAGTAGGAGGATTGCTGTGAGTTCGAGGCCACCCTGAGACTACATAGTGAATTCCAGGTCAGCCTGAGCTAGAGTGAGACCCTACCTCGAAAAACCAAACCAACAACAACAACAACAACAACAACAACAAAAAAAAAACCAACCAAAAAAACCCTGAAGTTGTAGAGTGATGTTACGTGTTTTAATTTTCCCTTAGGCATGATATGTAATGTGTGTCTTATTTTATCTCTGTTTTAGCTACTACTTATACATGTGCGATAAAGTGGTTGCTCCAAATGTGTCACTGACTTCTGCTGTCTCCCCATCTAAAGAGATCACAAAGACAGAGACAAGTAAGTCTATCTCAAGACAGTCAGAAAAGCCTCACAGTAGTAATAAACGTCAGAAAACAGTGTCTTACCCAGATGTCTCACTTGAGGAACAGGAGAAAATGGATTTAAAAACAAGTAGAGAATTATACAGCCACTTAGGTAAGTATCCAGAAGTTATGTTTTTAAAAAAGCAGATATGAACACATTTACTCAGTGTTTTTTTAAAGTTTTCTGTTTAAGTAAAATTTCCATATAATTAAAGCTTTTACTTTAAAACAACACTATCTGTCAAAACTGGGTTATTATTTGTACTTCAGCTGTGTACTTTTCTAGAGTGGTGAGATCTATAGAAGCTAATGAGATGACATACAAGGTGTGTAGCTTCATGTTGCAAGTGATTTTAGTCATCTCTAATTTGCTTTGAACTGTTTAATACTAAGTATGTATAAGGATGAGCAGAACTCAGAGAAATGTATGGAATGAAGCCAGTATTGAAAGCTCTGGAGTATAGGATGAGCAGAACTCAGAGAAATGTATGGAATGAAGCCAGTATTGAAAGCTCTGGGTCTCAGGCAAGCAGCATAGATACAGCATGATGACTAGCTATTTAAAAGAAAAAAAAAAAAAAGGGCTGGAGAAATGGCTTTAAGGTTAAGGCACTTGCCTACAAAGCCAAAGTACCCAGGTTCGATTCCCCAGGACCCATGTAAAACAGATGCACATGGTGGTGCATGTGTCTGGAGTTTGTTTGCAGTGGCTAAAGGCCCTGGTGTGCCTATTCTCTCTCTCTCTCTCTGCCCTCCCCCCAGATAAAGAAAAGAAAAAGAAAAAGAAAAAAGGGCTAGGAAAATAGCTCAGTCTTTAAAGGCAATTGCTTGCAAAGTCGGCTAACCAGGATTCAATTCCCAAGCTGCTCACATAAGCCAGATATAAGAAATGGCATAAGTATCTGGTACTCACTTATAGAAGGAAGAGGCCCTAGTGTGCCCACACACAAATGCACATGCACGAGCATGTGCAAATAAAAAAAAGAATTGGCACCGGGTGTGGTGGTGCATGCCTTTAATCCCAGCACTCGTCACATAGTGAATTCCAGGTCAGCCTGGGCTAGAGCTTGGAAAAAAACAAAAAAAAACAAAACAATACCATAAAAATCTGCATACTTACCAGGCCTGTAAGAAGAGCATGGACCCAATGGGACGTGTCTACCCAAAGGCTGTGTATAATGTTGCTATAGTAGCTCGGCTTTGTCCGGTGCCAGGCAGGCTGCTACGTTAGCTGCCTTGCAGCAGTTGAGCAGTCCTCTAATTAGGTAATTATCTCATAGAAAATTTAGATTCTTTCTTTTATTTATTTTTAAATTATTTATGATTTATTAGAGAGAGAGAGAGAGAGAGAATAGGGCCTCTAACCATTGTAAAAGTTCAGACCCATGCACCACCTTGTGCATCTGGCTTACATGGGTACTGGGGAATTGAACTTGGGTTCTTAGGCTTTGTAGGCAAGTACCTTAACCACGAAGACTTCTCTCCAGCCCGAAAATTGAGATTCTTGAGGGATTTCTGTACTGGAGATTGCTAAAACTTATTTTCCTTTGGATTTAATTATGGTAATCAGTACTTATATCATTGTCATATTTACATTATATTTTGTTCCCCAAATTCGGGTGTTTTTAAAAAACTTCAGGTACATGCCACTAAAGTATACAATAAAGTTTTTAGTCTTAATTGGCGGTGTGCATCACAGTTGTTTAATTCCAGAATACTTAATCACTCCCAAATGAAACCCTGTAATTCTTCAGCACTCACTCCCCATTCTCCTTTTCCTATAACTATTTGTTTTTAGTTTCTATTATTATTATTATTATTATTATTTTTTGTCAAGTAGAAATTTTGTATGGACACATCATGTGTTGGTACCATCATTTCCCTCCTCCCTGTCCCCGTTCCACTGCGGGCCTTCCTCTGGGATTGCTGTTATTCATTATGGGATTTTAGGTTATGAGTTGTGAGAGCAGCAGTCAGTCATTGTGTTGCGGAGAGGCCAGTGCCTCTGGATATTCCCTCCCACCTTGTGGCTCTTAAAATCTTTCGGCTCCCTCTTCTGCAAATTCCGTGAGCTATGGTGGTGCGTTTTAAGTCTAATTTAGTGTTGTGTTCTTGGTTTCTGCTTTGGCATATTTTGAGTATCCTCAGTGTTTGTCTCCATCATCCTGGCACAGGTTGTCAGACTCGCCATGGAAGTAGTATTCTTGCTCATCTCGCCAATTCTTCTGTAGTTTCACCTGGACCTTGGCTGATGTGTGAGGGGCGCTTCATCTCCAGGGAGTCAGCTATCTTTTCTTGTCTTGATAGGTTTTAGTTGTCCTCAGTTCTCACTGCCTTCTGAGAAAGAAAAACTAGATTCTTCAATGAGAGTGAGATCAGCAGGGGTTCCAAGGGATAAGCATTGTTGATTTAGAGAGGGGGCTGGAGAGATGTCTTAGTGGTTAAGCCACTTGCCTGCCAAACCTAAGGAGCTATGTTCCATCTCTGTCTGGATGCCATGTAAGCCAGATGCATGAAGGTGATGCAGGCACAAGGTTGCACATGTGCACTAGGTGGCACATGTGCCTGGAGTTCAACTGAAGTGGCTGAGGCCCTGTTGCACCAATTCTCTTTCATCTTCTCATTCTCTTGCTCTTTCTCTAAAAAAAAAAAAAAATACTAAAAGTAATTTTTGAGAGATTTTGATAGGTGTAGCCTCTCTTTTGGCCACAAACTAGTGGGAACTTCTCCTTGGAGACCATAGTCTTGGTCTCTCTAGGATTCTGACTTGGTTCCCAGTTCCAGTTAAGGGTTCATTTCCACTGAGTGGATTCTTAGCCGATCATAAAGCCATTGGTTACTCACTTAGGCTGGTTGCCATCCTTGCACAGATGTGTACATCTTGTCAGGCTGGTTGCTTTCCTGTAGCAGTATTCCCTGCTTGCTCATGGTGTTGGCTGTTTTCCCCCACAGCTCATGTAGCTCTTTGTAGCACTCTAAGGGCTAGCCTGGGAACTGGCTTCCTTCCATATTCCATCCGGATCTCTCCATGTTCTGTGTTGGCAGCATGTGGTGTCTTTAGCAGTAGGATCTTACCTTTTACCTCAGGTGGGTAATCAAGTGCTTTGAATTGATTACCTGCCTTGTTTGGAGATCTTGTAGATCTCTCCAATCAACAGCTCAGTGTGGGTTGTAACTGATTTCTGATACTGGGAGTTGCAAGCCAGAGCCAAATGTTTTAAAGGTTAAGCTTCACCCCACCCTCTCCAGATCCCTTCTTACTAGACAATTCCTTCCTACTCCTATTGAGGGTTGTATCACTTAGTCTGCTATCTAGGAGAAAGATTTCTAAGGTATGAATTCATTTTGGATTTAGTTTTGTGTATCTCCACCCCCTCCCCTACCTGCCCATTCCCCTTCCCTAAAAAACTTCTATCCCCATTATTTGACCCTGTAGTTGCCTGTCAGGTATGCCTGCAACTCAGGCTGTTCCAGGTTAGGGACCACAGATGAAGGAGAACATGTGGCATTTGTCTTTCTGTGCTTGTGGGAGTTTGCTTAGTATGATGTGTTCTAAGTCCATCCATTTTCCCATAAATTTCATTGTATCATTTTTCTTTATTGCTGAGTAGAATTCCATTGTGTATATATAGTACATCTTCATTATCCAGTCATGATATGATGGGCATCTGGGTTGATTCCAGTTTTTAGACATTGTGAATTGAGCAGCTATCAACATGGTTGAGCAAATATCTCTGCAGTGAAGAGTGGAGCCTTCAGGGTAGATGTCCAACAGAGTATTGGGTCAGTTGGTAACTCTGTTTTCAGGAGTCTCCATATTGATTTCTATAGTGGTTGTACAAGTTTGCACTCCTCCCACCAGCAGTGAACAAGGGTTCCTCTTTCCCCACATCCTCACCAACATTTACTGTCATTTAATTTTTTAAAAAAATGTATTTAATTATTTATTTATTTGAGAGAATGAAAGAGGCAGAGAGAAAGAGAGAGGGAGAGAATGGGCACTCCAGGGCCTCCAGCCACTGCAAATGAACTCCAGATGCGTGCGCCCCCTTGTGCATCTGGCTTACGTGAATCCTGGAGAATTGAACCGGGATCCTTTGGCTTTGCAGGCAAACACCTTAACTGCTAAGCCATCCTGATGACTGGAGTAAGGTGGAATGTCATAGTTGTGCCATTTGTTTTTGTTTTCCCTCTAGATTTGCCTATTTGGATATTTCATATAAAAAGAATTCTTACAGTATGAGGTCTTATGTGGTTTCTTTTGTGAAGCATATTTTTCCAGTCTAGGTGGCACGTATCTGTATTTCTTTTTTATAGTGTAGTACTTGGTTGCATATTTTGTTCATCAGCCTATTTTGTTCATCTTCAATTGACAGACATTTTGTATTGTGTTTACTTTCTGGGTATTATGAGTAATGCTATAATGAACACTTTGGGAGCAAGTTATACTGTAGGCATGTTTTCAGTTCAAGTATATATGATAGTAGAATTGTTGGGTCATATGATAACTGTTAACATTTTGAGAGACTGTCTGATCTTTCAAAGTAGCTGTAGCATCTTACATTGTCTGGCAGTTTATGACAGTTGCGTGCCCGTACATATTTGTTAGCACTTGGTATTGTGCTGCCATTGGAGTGGTGGTGATGTGGTTTAGATTTGTAATTTCCTAATGATCAATGATGTTGGGTATCTTCATGTTTTCTTGGACATTAGATATTTTCTCAGAAGAAAAGTCTAGTTCATATGCTTTGCCCTATTTTTAAGTTGTGTTGTCTTTTTACTATTAAGTTCTGTCTATATTCTGAGTCCTTAGCACACTGATAGACCGTTCTGATAGCTTCCTCTACTTTCTTGTTAAGGGTCACAACAGTGTATAAATTATGTTTTTATGAAATCCAGCTTCGGTTTTCTTTGCCGTATGTAAGAAAGGACTGCCTATATGGAAGGGTTTAGCTCTCACATTTGCCTCTTTGACCTTATGTTTAGGTCATTTTGGTGCTTATATGAGGTGTGAAGTGCAATTGCTTTTTTTCTTTTTGCATATGAATACTGTGGTCCATTTGTTGAAAAGATTATATATTATACATATTACTTATAAAATTTGAGTTTATTTCTATACTCTGAATTTTAAGTTTTAAAATTTTGGTATTTGAGACAGTGTTACTATGTAGCCCAGGCTGGTCTTGACCAAAATCAGCCTTCTACATGCTGCTGAAGTGAGCACTTAGACTGTGAAGTCTTTTCTTTTTCTTTTTCTTTTTTTCTTTTTCTTTTTTTCCTGAGGTAGCATCTCACTCTAGCTCAGGCTGACTTGGAATTCACTATGTGGTCTTAGGGTGGCCTTGAACTCATGGTGATCTTCGTATCTCTGCCTCCTGAGTGCTGGGATTAAAGGCGTGTGATTCCTCCAACTTCATTCTTTTTCCAGTTATTTATTATTATTATTTTTTAGAGACAGTGAATACGAGAGAGAGGGAGAGGGAGAGAATTGGTGTGTCAGGGCCTCAGCCACTGCAGTTGAACCCAGACGTTTGCGCCACCTAGTGGGCATATGCGACCTTTCGCTTGCCTCACCTTTGTGCGTCTGGCTAATGTGGGATCTGGAGAGTTGAACATAGGTCCTTGGGCTTCGCAGGCAAGCGCCTTAACTGTTAAGCCATCTCTTCAGCCCTTTTTTCCAGTTAATTTTGACTGTTTTGGATATAAATCATAGAATAAGCTTGTCAGTTTCTGTACAAAGATGAGCTGGGATCTTGATAGGGCTGCATTCTGTTGATTAGTTTGGTAGCATTGCCATCTTCACAATACAACATCTTCAGTGCATGCGCATGGGGTGTCTTCCATGTATTTGAGGTTTTAATTTCTCTCAGTGATGTGTTGCTGTCATTGTCCACATCTGGTACTACTTTCCAGTAATTTTATTGTTTTTGATAGGATTTATAAGTGAACTTGCTTCCTTAGTTTCATTTATGGATTTATTTTAGTGACTCTTTATTGGTGGTATTTATACTTTGTGACTCAATTTTTTTTCTTTCAAAGATCCATCAATCTCAAATAATTCTACAAGCAAAAAGAAATCTGAGTCTACTATTTGTAGTGTAGTAAGAGACGCAGGCAAGCTTGACACTACAGCTCCCCCTGCACTTGTCAAAGACGCTGTGTGTGAGGACGACAAAGGGAAAATCATGGAAGAAGTGATGAGGACCTATGTGAAACAACAAGAAAAGCTGAACTCGATTTTGCAAAAGAAGCAACAGCTTCAGATGGTAAGCTTATCATTTAAAGAAACAGATGATTGTTAAAAGATACCTTTTCAGATGTGGCAAATGCACTTAAGATTATTCAGTTTTACACCAGTAAGCAATTTTACACACTTTTTCATGATAATTACTTCTACATAGAACTAATATGGTAGCTGAGTTTTAGATAATCTTGTGACTTACTTTTTCCCAAACTAAAGTTTTTAGCATGATGGAAATAAAAAAATGGTACTTTGATTCTTTTTTTTTTTTCAGGAAGTGGAAATGTTGAGCAGTTCAAAGGCTATGAAGGAACTCACAGAGGAACAGCAGAATTTGCAGAAAGAGCTCGAATCTTTGCAGAATGAACATGCTCAAAGAATGGAAGAATTTTATGTTGAACAGAAAGACTTAGAGAAAAAGTTGGAGCAGGTAATGAAGCAAAAGTGTACCTGTGACTCAAATTTAGAAAAAGACAAAGAGGCTGAGTATGCGGCGCAGGTAAGGATGATTCTGTTTGCAGCGGCGCCTTTCAGTGTGGGAAGGGAAGCGTGCTTGGAAGAGTTACCTGCTCAAGCGAGGCTAGATTTCAGAATGGATAATTCTCTTAAATATAACTTTGTTATAGTAGCCAGTGATTTCTTTTTTGCACGTGTATGTATGCTGTGCATGTATGTATGTATGTATGTGTGTAGGCACATTTGTGGGGTCTTGAGGGGCCAGAGGTCAACAGTGGATGCCTTCTTCCACCTTGTTTGTTTATTTTAGAGAGAGAGAATGGGTGCACCAGGGCCCCTAACTACTGTAGACAAACTCCAGACACACATGCCACCATGTGCATCTGGGTCTTGGGGAATTGAACCTGGGTCCTTAGGCTTCACAGGCAAGCGCCTTATCCGCTAAGCCATCTCTCCAGCCCTACATCTTGTTTTTTACATGGGTACTGGGGATCCGAGCTCAGGTTCTCTTGTTTGTAAGGCAAACACTCACTGAGCCATCTCTCTTCAGTGATTTGTGTGCGTGTCCGTGTATATGTTAGTGCAGGCACACGTGTGCTGTGGTTCACATGTGGCAGTCAGAAGGCAACTTTGGATGTTGGTCCTCACCTTTGACTTTGGGGCAGGGTCTCTTGTTCACCACTGTGATGGCCAGGCTAGTTGGCTTATGAGCTTCCAGGTGATTGCCCTGCCTCTACTTCCCATCTTGCTGTAGGCATGCTGGTGTTACAGGAACCTGGCTTTAGGTGGCTTCTGGGAGGTCCATACTCAGGTACTCTTACAAGCCCTTCATCCACTGAGCCATCCCCCCAGCCTCAGTATGTTTTTTAAAAAAGATATTTATTTATTTACTTGAGAAAAGGGGTAGGTAGAGAGAATGGGCATGCAAAGGCCTCTAGCCACTGAAAATGAGCTCCAGACACATGACAAATGTGCCAATGTATATCTGTCTTACATTGGGTATTGGGGAATTGAACCTAGGTCCTTAGGCTTTGCAGGCAAGCACCTTAACTGCTAGGCCACCTCTAGCCTCAGTATGATTTTTTTTTTTTCCTGAGGTAGGGTCTCACTATAGCCCAGGCTGACCTGGAATTCAGTATGTAGTCTCAGGGTGTTCCTGAACTCTGCGAGTTCCTCCTACCTGTGCCTCCCTAGGGCTGGGATTAAAGGCGTGCAGCACACTGCCCGGCTTCAGTATGATTTTTTTTGACCTTTATTATTTTAAACTTTTATTGGGATTCTGTTATTTAATAACCTAAATTACTTAGGTCTAATTCTTTGAATATAAATTCATATTGTTTTGGGCTGGGAATGTAGCTCAGTGGCAGAGCATGCATATGCCCTGGGTTCAGTCCGTAGCTCTACATAAATTGAAACAAGTAAATAAATAAAATTTATATTATTATTATTATTATTATTATTATTATTTTTGAGGCAGGGTTTAACTCTAGCCCAGGCTGATCTGGAATTTACTGTGTAGTCCTCCTACCTCTGCTTCCCAAGTGCTGGGATCAAAGGTGAGCTCCACCAACCCTGGCTATTATTTTGATGCATATAGGCTTTCAAGTCTAATTTAACAAACGTGAAGTGTTATTTGCTATATTTGAAAGTGTTGGAGGCATTGATAAATAATTCTCTTTTGTTAATGGTAGCATGGGGAAGAAGAACAAATTGATGTGAGCAGGCTGTGATATGAGAGAGGCACAGTAGGTGTAGCTATGGGGAAAGTGCTGTAATAGTTCATTCTTCTTGATCCTTCCTTGGCTTTTCCACAATTGAATGTCGTGTCAAATGTCGGAGTATCAGATATTCTAGGGATGTGCGTGAAAATAGTTCATTTTGTAAAAAGCAGTTTAAAGGAAGCTTTTTACCATAAAAAGAGGAGGATTAATTAGAAAGACAAAACTGAAGGAAAACTAACAAAGCCTTTTAAAATCACACAGTTGGCAGAACTGAGACAGAGACTGGACCACGCTGAGGCTGACAGGCAAGAGCTCCAAGATGCACTCAGACAGGAACGGGAGGCACGACAGAAACTAGAGATGATGATCGCAGAGCTGAAGCTGCAGATTTTGAAGTCCTCAAAGCCTGCTAAGGAGTAGACGCTAGTGAAGAAGCCTGGCGGCGCTGCAGCAGGGCGTGTGTGCTTACTGCCTGCTTTGCTCACTGAGTGCCGAACGTCTTACCTGCATGGAGATGACTGGGCTTCTGTTCATTTGTTGGTCAGAGGAAGTGAGAGATTATATATTAGTACACAAATTTTTATGTTTTCCAAATGAATGAAAATAGATGTTGTTTTGTACTTTTTATTTTATTCAGTCAGCTTGGTAACTACAGTACTGTGTAATTTCAACACGTAGATAGTCTACCTATATTTCTAATGTAAATTTAACAATTGTATACTTTTTTAAAGTTGCATTATGTGATGCATTGTTATCCATATTTCAATTTTTGATACAATGGTGGCATCATTGTTCAAATATATGATATGGAATGACTCAAGGAGCTGACACTCCATTTTTCCCATTCGCACAATCTCCTAAGCTGATGTAGTATTCTAATTTTTATACGCCAGACCAGGTTTGCTTTTACTTACTTCAGGTTGTGGAATGAATTTCCACTCTTCTTTCTTTGTAATGCCTTTTAAAGAGGAATCTTGCTGGTGAAGTTAACCACATGGGTGCCAGCACACTTGGGAAAGAAAACATGCTTCATTATGCCCTGCTGGAAGCACGAGGAGCTTTTGTAATTTATATTTCAGTTTTGAGTGTGGTTATGTTTAGAAAATTATTTCTCAGTGACTCCAGAAAAATGAAATAATTTCTGAAATTTTTTGTTAATAGTGATGTGAAAATACTAATGTTCTTGAATAAGAATGATTCCATGGATGTACATTGGTTTCTATACAATCCATAATCCTCCTGTACAGTTTTTATATGTAGTCTTATATGGATCTTACTGAAATTTATATAATGGATTTGTTTCCTTTTAAATTATAAAATATTAAATACCTTCAAGGTTATTTTGAACTTTTGTAAGTTTAAATGTTATCTTAAAATTTGCACGAATGGACCATTACTCTTTAATATCAAAATCAGGAATTTGCAGTCAGCCAATAGTATCTGATAGGTTAATATAGGACAATTTAAATATCTGCTATTAAAAGTAATTTTTTCAAAGATAGTTTTAGATGACAAAGGAATTCCATGATTTGGGGAAGGCTAACACCTGCACTTTTCTTTTTTTGCACAGAAAAGTCTCATCATTTTTTCTAGAAAATTTCACATTAGTCAATGCTTGACTTGGCTTAAAAGTTACTAGGTAAAGTTCTTAGTGAATGTTAGTGTTTTGTTTTTATTTTGTCTTTTTTTTTTTTTTTTTTTTTTTGAGGCGGGTGTGATTATGTAGCCCTGGCTAGCCTGGAACTCAACTGTGTAGACCAGGGTAACCTCCAACGTATAGTGATCCTCCTGCTTTGGCCTGCTACATATTGGGATCAAAGGCATGGGCTACCATACTCAGCTAGTTTGTGACTTTTATAAAGGAGGTTCATGAAACCGCCATTGACATTATTATCTCATCAGATTTTGTTTTCTATGTTCTCTCATAAGGTACTATTTGAATTAAGAGAACTAAATTTATTTTTTAAAGTAAGTTAGCTAGAGTTAAGATTATATACTCTATATACCCCAGTGATAGAATGTCAAAAATCACTAGGTTTCATTTACTTGGTTAGTTTCATACTTTGTTTCATGGTACTCACATATCCAAAAAGACCTTTTTTGTACTTCTCAAGAGGTAGTTTGTGTTCTAAATATACTGTGATGTAAATGGGTATTTTGCATTTAATCTTTACTATATTAACCCTGTAATTTAACTTGCTGATTCTTGGAATCTCCTCTAGGAGGAAAAAAAATGTTAAAATGACATGTCCTTCCTATGTCGTTTATTTAGATCTGGATAAAGAAAAATTAATACATTTATAAAGTAGTTTTAGTTTAGTTGAAATTATTTGTATCACAGCTCAGCTTACTGTGAGGCAAACTCAAAGACCTATAGTACCATTTATTTTTCTGATTCAAAGTCTTTCTCCTTATGTTATTTAGCAAATAATCATTTTAAGTTCTAACTCAAGACTTCAAAGATAAATTGCTTATTCTTGAAAATTTGTTATTTTGAAATTCTAAGAAGGTCTTACCATATTACTATAAACTCTTATGCATCAAGTACAGGAACTGTTTTTTTTTAGTCCTTCACATAATAAAAACTTGCCATGTACAGTCTTCATTGTCCTGAAGATACTTGGATGTGCCATAGTTTCTGTCTTACCATGCTTGAAAATAGATTTTTTAATCACTTGTAAATATACCTATTGTTAAAAGTAACTTTAAATTAAATTGCACTGTATAGCTTGAAAACAAAATAGAAATTTTGTAATACTTTAAACATGACCTCTGATGAAATTTCCATATAAAACTTATCTTCTATTCCTGCATGCTCATTTTATGTGCTGGTTAAAAGTTTGTTTTGGTGTTAGTTTTTGTTTGTTGTATCAAGTTCACTAGGCAAGTAGAATTTCCCTCAGACTCCATAATGTTACTCTGTTTGAAAAAAAATGAGAATGTTTACTCTAAAAAGCTATACTATGGAGTGGCCTAGAAGAGTCTTGCTAGAGCATCTTTGGGAGAAAGACAATGTTAGCTTTGTACTGAGTGTTGCTTCGTTTGGGTGGCGATTATTTCTGTCTGTAGTCTAAATTTTATGAGAACAATGTACCAAATGTATAGAGGTAGTAAATATGAAAGCTCCTGTTATCAGGGACGCTCAGAACTACCATAAAATCACAAATGAAAATGTGAACAGTATGAAAAGATTTGAACAACTTAGCTTGGGCTTTAATTTTTTTTTAAGCATATTCTTTTGCTTGAATTTCTATGTCCTTGAGAATAAGGATGTTTTATGCTTCTTGAACCAATTTTATAACATTTAATATATAACCAGTTTATATGTAAAATCTTTTGTACAGGGGTGAGAAGGAGTAATAAATCATTTGTACATAGTGAATTATAAGGTGGTCATTAAAGTAGGTGAGATAGACCGAGTTTTGTGGCTTCTGTTTGAAGGAAAGCAAAAATGAAACATGCCCAAGATATTTCTCTAGAAATATTTGCAAAACTAGTACTGAAAGGTTTTAGTCAGCTTCAAGTTTTAGTTAACAATTTGTCTCAGTGTTAAGACATGTTTTGGTCATTTAGGGGAAGAATACTAATTTTTATTGGCCTTTCATGTGTTTTATCCAAATAACACGACATTAAGATTAATATGAAAAATTGTGCTCATACTGTACATCTACTCCTGTGCTTGGAACTACTTGTTAATAGTTGTTATGGAGGCTGTCAACAATAATGCACACATAACTGCTGTATTATACATGTGGAATTGGGAATTTAAACAGCTTCCATTTGTTTTCTAGTGTACAATATTTGAGCACTTCCACCTCTGAAATAAAAGCATGCAGATATTTTGTGCTGCATATTCTTTAAAAGGACAGTCTCTTCCTCCCCCCCCCCCATGGCTTCTAAATTATATAATGCAATTTGGAGCCTGTTTAAAAATATGTATGTCTTATGTAGTGCTACTCTTCTTGAACTAGAAAGTGATCAAATGTTAAAGCATTTAAAATTAAGCCCAGAAAATAAAATAGTCTTTAAAGTTAGTTTAATAGAAAAGAAATTTATAAGATTTTTCTTCAATATAGATACCTCACTTGAAAATAAAGCACAGCATACTTAAAGTAGTTCTTGTAAAACTATCCTACTGAAATAATTGCTAAATCTAGGACATCTTTTGGGTAGTTAGTTTGTGATAAATAAAATATATTTGCTTTTAGCTGTTCTGCTAGAAGTATTTGTTCCTCCTGAGAATTTTTAAGCTAACATACTAGTTTAAAATTATTTCTGAATTTCAGACCTGTGAATGCACTAAATGAATTATCTATCTTGCAACTATTGAAACAAACTGACTGTATTAACCATAATTCAATTTACAATTTTGCCAATGATAGGTAGTTTTATGATTAAAATTGCTGTGGCTGGTTGCATTACATGACACACAAAACTGTCCTCTACCTCACGTGAAATAAATATTTTATATGGTTTTACTAAAAAAAGACTCATCTATCTGGTCACTTAGTTTACAAATTTTGAATTATATTTATTGAAACATGACATACTGTGCTCTTAGCTTATACCTCAAATGTATTTTGTGCTGTTTTCCATTTTCATGCCTTGTAAATAACTTGTATAGATTGTGGATGAGATTCCAAATAAAAACTTTTAATGCCAATGAATTTGATCCAAGTCATCTCAGTATCACCTGTGTTAACTGTCTTGCCCCTGAAGAGTGACATTGTTTTCTCCTTTAGAGTCTATTCACTGATTTAACATCAAACACCTATTTTATTACAAAATTCAAAGTTTTATGTGATACTTCAAATGAAGAAAATGACAGCATATTGTGATGATTCTTTTTCATGATACTTAGGACTCTTATTTCCTGACCCTCAGTAGAAGTTATCTGTCATCTACTGCTATCTAACAAATTCCCCTTGGATTTAGTATCTTGAGAGCAACATGTGTGTCAGAGTATCTGAGCGTCCTAAACCAAGCAGGTTAGGTGCATGTTTGGGAGCTTGTACAAGAGTGAAGTGAGAATGTGATGGGCTCAGATCTGAGCGTGATTGAGCTGAGGAATCTGCTGTCAGGCAACTCACTCATGACAAGTGCTTACCGGCACGTGATAGACATCTGCATATTTTTGGACAAATATCTTTAAATTCTGTGCTTATTTAAAAAAAATCTGTGTTACAACATTGCTTCTCGGCTTTTTGGCTAAGATCAAGTGTAAAAATCTGGTTATTGAGCTGGGTGTGGTGGCACATGCCTTTAAAACAGCACTCGGGAGGCAGTGGTAGGATTGCTGTGAGTTCGAAGCCGCCCTGAGACTACATAGTAAATTCCAGCTCAGCCTGGGCTAGAGCGAGACCCTACCTCAAAACAACAACAACAAACTGTTATTGAGCTGTGAGTCCTTCATCTGGTCTTGTTTTTTCAGTGCTGAGAATTGAACCCAGTTTCTCTTGCGTGCTAAGTTCACATTCTAGATATTCTTTCTCAGAATATGATTTACAAGTATCTTTTAATTTTTATTTATTTGAGAGAGAGCAAGAGAGAGAGAATGGGCGCGCCAGAGCCTTCAGCTGTTGCAGATGAGCTCCAGGTGTGTGCTCCCTTGTGCGCGTGTGCAACATTGTGCGCTTGTGTCATTGTGCATCTGGTTTATGTAAGACCTGGAGATTTGAATATGAGTTCTTAGGCTTTGCAGGCAAGTGCCTTAAGTGCTAAGCTATCTCTTCAGTCTGACTTTTTGTTTTGGTTTTGTTTTTTGAGGTAGGGTCTCACTAGCCCAGGCTGACCTGAGCTATGTAGTACACTATGTACACTATGTAGTCTCAGGGTGGCCTTGAACTCAAAATGATCCTCCTACCTCTGCCTCCTGAGTGCTGGGATTAAAGGCATGTGACACCATGCCCAGCTCCAGACTTAAAAACTTTTTAATATTTTTATTTTTATTTATTTGAAAGAGAGAGTGGGCGTGTCAGGGCATCCAGCTGCTGCAAATAAACTGAAGATACATGTGCTACCTTGTGCATCTAGCTTACGTGGGTCCTGGGGAGTTGAACCTGGGTCTTTTGGTTTTGCAGGCAAGTGCCTTAACTGCTAAGCCATCTCTCCAGTTCCCCGACTTTTAAGTTTTTTTTTTTTTTTTTTTTTTTTTTTTTTTAGTTTTTCAAGGTAGGATTTCACTCTGGTCCAGGCTGACCTGGAATTAACTATGTAGTCTCAGGGTGGCCTGGAACTCATGGCGATCCTCCTACCTCTGCCTCCCAAGTGCTGGGATTAAAGGCGTGCGCCACCACTCCCGGCTCACCGACTTAAGTTTTTAATATTTTATTTTTATTTATTGTTAGAGAGAGGGAGAGAATGGCCACACCAGGGCCTCTAGCCACTACAAATGAACTTCAGACGCATGTGCCACCATGTGCATCTGGCTTACTTGGGTCCTGGGGAATCTAACCTGGGTCCTTAGGCTTCACAGGCAAGTGCCTTAACTGCTAAGCTATCTCTCCAGCCCCTGCCTAAGTTTTGATTCACACACCACAGCCATCACTGATTGAGTGACTTAATTTTAATATGACATAAGGATATACCTTCCGTTTTTTTTTTTTTTTTTTTTTCAGTAGGATCTCACTGTAGCTCAGGCTCATCTGGAATTCACTATGAAATTTGTAGAAAATGGGTAGATCTGGAAAGGTTTATACTAAGTGAGGTAACCCAGGCCCAGAAAGCCAAACGTCATATGTTCCCTCTCATATGTGGGTCTTAGCTACAAATGTATAGACTTTTGTGTGAGCAGGAACCAAAAATTGTTAGCAGAGATCCATAAACTAGAAAAAGGCTATAAGGGAGAGAGGAGAGGGAAGGATTTAAGGGGAGGTTATTGTATATATGTAGGAAGAACAGATTACAGGGAGTGGAAAGGCCTAAGCGAGGCCAGGGGAAGAGACTGTAAAAGAAGTCAGGGGGAGAGGGTCAATCAAAATTCCAGATATTCTGAATAAGACATATGAAAGCCTACTCTTTTGGATAATGGCACACCCAGAAGCCATACACTGTTACTAGAAAATTTTCAGTGTTGGGGATGGGATACCTTCCAGTGAGCTGTTGGCCAGGGAGGTCTCTGTTGCCTCCAACGCATTGCAGGCTATTGCCAAGGCCGTTGGTTTCCCACAAGAAACAGATGGTAAGACCCTGGTGCTAAAGACTTGTTTGAGTGGCAAAGTCACTGAGAAATAAAGCTGGTGCTGAGCAGAAAACCTTCTCCCTATTGACCAGCCAATTGAAAGCTGGAAAAAGCTGCACTGTATGCAGCCTTATAGGAGACAGAAGTCATCAGCGTGAAAACAGTGGACACTGGAAGCCTCAAGTTTGGCCAGACAGACCAAATGACCAAACGAGATCAATAGTGGCATGTCTGCTCTGGGGGAAACCAACCGCTCTCTAATTGGACTGGAGGCCCGCTCCATGGGAGGGAATACATGCCTGGTACTGAAAACCTAATCAAATGCCTATGGCAGGGGAGGTCATGAACCTTAGGGTATAAAGCCTGCTCTTGTCTGGATAAATGCATGTATTATTCTCACCAAATTGCCCTGAAAGTACTACACTTAATGTTCATATTCATATATTAATCCTACTCTCACTTCTGGTTAGAGAAGCTTTGTTTTCAGATGGTGGTGACCACTGGGATGACCCAAAAGGCAATATAGTGCTGAGAAGAGACAGAGGAGCGTCCAGCACTGAAACATCTCACACCCTCCAAGGCTCAGGGTCCATTGCTGAAGAAGTGGTGGAAAGAATGTAAGAGCCAGAGGAAGGGACCACTCCTTACAATGCAACTGTCTGGACAGAAATTGGTCTCGATATCCATGATCTCATAGTGCCTAGCAATACCTACACAAGACCCTCATAATAGGAGAAAAAAGATGATAACAAAATAAAAGAGAGACTAATGGAGAGAGGGAGGGGATATGACGGAGAGCAGAGTTATGAAGGGGAAACTGGGGAAGGGGAGGGAAATATCATGGTTTATTGTCTGTAAGTATGGAAATTTTCAATTAAAAAATATATATATTAAGCCAGGCATGGTGGTGCATGCCTTTAATCCCAGCACTCGGGAGGCAGAGGTAGGAGGATTGCCATGAGTTTGAGGCCACCCTGAGACTAGTGAATTCCAGGTCAGCTGAACTAAAGTGAGACTGCCTTGAAAAACTAACTAACTAACTAACTAACTAACTAAATAAATAAATAAATAAAAAGAAAATAAAATATATATTAGGGGCTGGAGAGATGGCTTAGAGGTTAAGTGCTTGCCTGTGAAGCCTAAGGACCCTGGTTCGAGGCTTGATTTCCCAGGACCCACATAAACCAGATGCACAAGGTGGTGCACGCATCTGGAGTTTGTTTGCAGTGGCTGGAGGCCCTGGTACACCCCTTGCCTCTCTATCTGCCTCTTTCTCTCTCTGTCTGTTGCTCTCAAATAAATAAAAGTAAACAAAAATTTAAAAATACATATATTAAAATAAATATTTTGATTTCTTTCTTAGTGAGAGAGGGAGAGAGAGAAAGAGTTGGGGAGGAAAGAAAAGAGAGAGGGACAGAGAATGGGCATGCCAGGGTCTCCAGCCACTGCAAACGAACTCCAGAAATATGTGCCACCTTGTGCATCTGGCTTATGTGAGTCCTAAGGAATCAAACCTGGTCCTTTGGCTTTGCAGGCAAACCTCTTAACTGCTAAGCCATCTTTCCGTCCCTGTGTCTGATTTTAATTGCTTTCTTTTTTTCTTAGTCTTACTAAAGCTTCGTGTATTTTATTTTATTTAGTTTTAATTTTTATGTTTTTTATTAGAGTCCGAGGGAGAGAAAGAGAGAGAGAGAGAGAATGGGCATGCCAGGGCCTCTAGCCACTGCAAACAAACTTCAGACACGTGTGCCACCATGTGCATCTGGCTTACCTGGGACCTGAAGAATTGAACCTGGGTCCTTAGGCTTCGCAGGCAAGTGCCTTAACCACTAAGCAATCTCTCCTGCCCTTATTTTATTTTATTTTTTTAAATATATTTTATTCATTTGAGAGAGAGAGAATGGGCATGCCAGGGCATCCGGCCACTGAAAATGGAGTCCAGATACATGCACGTCCTTGTGCATCTGGAGAATTGAACCGGGATCCTTTGGTTTTGCAGGCCAATGCCTTAACTGCTAAGCCATTTCTTCAGTCCCCTTATTTTATTTTTTAAAAAGCAACTATTATCCAGGTATGGTGGCTCATGCCTATAATCTCAGCACTGGGGAGGCTGAGGTAGGAGAATCACCATAAATTGGAGGCCAGGCTAGACTACAGAATGAGCTTCAGGTCATCCTGAGCTATTGTGAGTCTCTGCCTCAAAAGAAAAAAAAAAAAACGACAGCAACTTTGTGGGTATATAAAATTCATGTTGCTTTTCTAGTTTCTTACTCAGTTCCACTCTGATCTTTATTATTTTTTCCTTCTACCAACTTTAGGTGTAGTGTAGTCTTTTCTTCTGGGTATTTGGATGCTTAGCTTGTTTATTTGGGGTAGTCCTTTTTATGCCAATTATTAGGGAATATTAGAATGCCTCCTTGGAATCACCTCTGTGTTGCTATTTATTGCTGTAAACGTCCCTTCTTAGTATGCCTTTACGTGTGTACAGTAAGTCTTGGCATGTGCATTTTTATATGAATTTTATTTTATATTAATTATAACAGGTTATTCTCTTTTTTCCCCTCATCCCAGCTCCTGTTACCCTGGAGACCCTCCTCAGTGGGGTTATGGTACTCACTGTGGGGTCATGAAGGCCTTAGTCAGTCCCTGTGGAGTATCAGGGGACCGAGCCTCAGGATATTCCTACTCACTATGTGGCTCTTACAATCTTTCAGCACCCTCTTCCACAATGTTCCCTGAGTCATAGCAGGCACAGCGGCAGTCTAATTTAGTGTTGAGTTCTCTGTAGTCTCTGGGTTTCTGCTTTGATAGGTTTTAATTGATCACTGTGTTTGTCACCATCAACCTGGAGCTGGTTGCCAGGCTAGCATTAAGAGCAGTGTTCATGTCATCACTTCCCCTGAAATTTCTCCTGGGCCAGGGCAGGTGTGGTAAAGGTGGCACATGTCATGGTGGGTAGTGGGCTAACTTCTTGTCAATGGATCTTGGTTCTCCTCCATTTTTTCTGCCTTCTGTAAAATAAATCAGATTCTTCAAACAAGAGAGCAGCTTGAGTTAAAAGGGGGTATGGCATATACATTTCTGTGTTCACTTAGCTCAAGTTATTTTTCAGTTTTCTTTTTAGTTTCTCCTCCTCTTCCTGTCACCTTCTTCTCCTTCTTCTCCTCCTTCTCCTCCTTCTTCTCCTTCTTCTCCTTCTCCTCCTTCTTCTCCTTCTTCTCCTTCTCCTTCTTCTCCTTCTCCTCCTCCTCTTCCTCCTCCTTCTCCTTCTCCTCCTCCTTCTCCTCCTTCTCCTCCTCCTCCTTCTCCTTCTCTTCCTTCTCCTTCTTCTCCTCCTTCTCCTCTCTTCCTCCTTCTCCTCCTCCTTGTCCTTCTTCTCCTTCTCCCCCTTCTCCTTCTTCTCCTCCTTCTCCTCCTTGTCCTTCTTCTCCTTCTCCCCCTTCTCCTCCTTCTCCTCCTTCTTCTTCTCCTCCTCCTTCTCCTTCTCCTTCTTGTCCTTCTTCTCCTTCTCCCCCTTCTCCTTCTTCTCCTCCTCCTCCTTGTCCTTCTTCTCCTTCTCCCCCTTCTCCTCCTTCTCCTCCTCCTCCTTCTCCTCCTTCTCCTTCTCCTTCTCTTCCTTCTCCTTCTTCTCCTCCTTCTCCTTCTCCTTCTCCTCCTTGTCCTTCTTCTCCTTCTCCCCCTTCTCCCCCTTCTCCTCCTTCTCCTCCTTCTTCTTCTCCTCCTCCTTCTCCTTCTCCTTCTTGTCCTTCTTCTCCTTCTCCCCCTTCTCCTCCTTCTCCTCCTCCTTCTTTCTTCTTCTTTTTTTTTTTTTTTTTTTTGAGGTAGGGTCTCGCTCTAGCCCAAGTTGACCTGAAATTCACTCTGTAGTCTCAGG
Organism: Dipus sagitta; assembly: GCA_036346955.1. NCBI lineage: Eukaryota > Metazoa > Chordata > Mammalia > Rodentia > Dipodidae > Dipus > Dipus sagitta. Next base: position 80,988,104 of record CM070781.1, read on the forward strand.
CTGGCCTTGAACTCACAGTGATCCTCCTACCTCGTCCTCTCAAGTGCTGGGATTAAAGGTGTATGTGACCATGCCCAGCTTAGTTTCTTCTTTGATTCATTTTTTTTTCTTTGAGGAACATGTTTAATTTCTACAAGTTTTTGAAATCTATCCCCATATTGATTTCTAGTTTCATACTGTCGTGTCCAGAAGAGATACACCCATCTCAGCCCAGATGTCTTCACAGAAACTACACAGTCGCATCTTCACTGAGGTCAGGACTAGTGCACGCAACTCAGCAACTGCCCCCAGGTTCCCCAAAGGCACAGACACAGGCCTTACATAGCTAAGCTAGTCCTTCCACACAGGCTACAAGAGGCGACAGGGCCAACAAACGCACACATGCACTTAAGGCAGGGGGTGTGCTGGTTGTGGTCTTGGGTGGCAATTACCACTAAGGGCTTTTAGAACCCCTTCTCCCCGTAGAGAAGTCACGTGATGGAATCTTTTGGCACTAGCTTTGGCTTGTGAGCTCATTGTAGTGGTCATGATGCCAGTGTCTGAAGAAAGGCACCTGTGGAACTGGCTCTGGAGCTGAGGCCTGTGTCATGGCACACGTGTGTGAAGTAGCTGGCTGTGGCAGCTGTCATGTCCTAGATGTGCATGGGTCCCGTGCAGTCACAGAGTCAGGGTGGAGTTGTAAGCACTGAGGAACCTGCAGAGGCTCTGAGGGTGTGCATGCATGGGGTTGGAAGAAGTCGTAGCTTGCTCCCTAAAAAGAGAGATAAAAAGAAATTTCATCTTTACACACTGTGTAAGTTTTTACCTATACATATATATATTTTTTCTTTTTTTTTCTTTTACATAGGTTATAGTCTTATATCCCCTTCTCCCCCATGGCCATCTCGTTTTTACTGCAGGCCCTCCTCAGCAGCGTCCTTGGTGTTGACTGTGGGGTAACTGGGGCCTCAGTCTGGAGGTTGGGGAGGCTGTGCCCCAGGATACTCTACCCACCCTGTGGTCCCTACAATCTTCCTGCCTGGTCTCGTGCAACCATCCTGGAGCCTTGCTGGGTGTGTTAGCAGTTAGTGTTGAGATCTCTGTAGCTTCCATACTTCTGTTTTGATGTGTTCACCACAGTGTTTGTTGCTGTTTCCCTGGAGGTGGTTGTTGGGCTAGCATTGGGAGCAATACTCTATCTTGATGTGGACCTCAGTTCATTCCAGTTCATCAAGCTTTTTAAAAAATTATTTATTTGGGAGAAGAGGGAGGGAGATAGAGAGAGACAGAGACAGAGAGAATGGGCACACCAGGGCCTCCAGCCTCTGCCAACAAACTCCAGACACATGTGCCACCTTGTGCATCTGGCTTGCATAGGTCCTGGGGAATCGAACCTGGGTCCTCTGGCTTTGCAAGCAAGCACCTTAAGTGCTAAGCCATCGCTCCAGCCCAAAGCTTTTTTTTTTTTTTTTTTTTTTTTTTGGTAGTGTTTCATGTATCTCAGACTGATGTAAAACTCTATATAGTAGAGAATGAACATGAACTCCTGATCCTCCTGCTGGAATCACAGGCATACAGTACTGTGCCTGACTTTGTAGTGCTAGTTTTGAAGGCTGGGGCACCTTAAAGAAGAGGATGAGGGGTCTACTAGCAGAAGTAGGTAATTAGGGGCAGGTCTTTGAAAATTATTTGTACTTCTGGTTCCCATCTCCGCTCTCTGCTCACTAGTTCATGGCACTCCGGTATTTCCATCACCATGGCCTTTCCTGCTGTGATAGACTGAGACCCTCTGAAGCCATAAGCCAAAGTAAACCTTTCCTCCCTTAAGTTATTTCTGTAAGTTTTTTTCATCACAATGATGGAAAAGTAACAAATACCTGAAGTCTTTGTCCTGTAGTCTGGATATCTGGGTTTTTTCAGGGATGGCTTTTGCAAATCTTTGGGGCAGTTGTTCTTTTGAATGGGTAATATTTCTGTTTCTTTGTATGGTTTGTGACTTTTTTTTTCAACTAGACATTTGAAAATTATAACTGGTAACTCTGGCAATTAGGCAGTTCCTTTCCCCCGGGATTTGCTGCTTTTGCGCACATGTGTGTGCACGCGCGCCACTTAGCACAGTGGTTTTTGGGAGGTCGGAGGACAATCTTGGGGTGTTGTCCTTGCATGGCATTTTATTTGAGACAGGGTTTCTCTTGGTTTTGCTGCTGCAAATGCCAGACTAGCTAGCCAATGACCTTCGGGATTCTCCCGACTCTGCCTCCCAATGCCACAGGTGCCTTTGGGATTACAGACACATGTGCTACGTGTCCAACTTTATGTGAGTTTTGAGGTTCTGAACTCTGGTCATCAGACTTTGAACTTTTAGCCACTGAACTGTCTCCTCGGATTCTGATTTAGTTTTTTTTAATTCTATTTTTAATTTTTATTTATTTATATATTTGACAGAGAAATAGGGAGAGAGAGAGAGAGAGGGAGAGAGAGAGAGGGGGAGCATGGGCATGCCAGGGCCTCCAGCCACTGCAAATGAACTCCAGACACATGCGCCCCTGCCGGGCTCCCCCGACAGGTAGTGCTGAGGAAGGACCAGGCCCGCTGGTTCCTCCCAAGGGGTTGAGGAAGAGGGTGAACGTCAGATGACTCAGAACCTCTCCTAGTCACTGGACAGTCGGGAGTCTTCTCGAAGCAGGAACTCGCTTTATTGTTACAGGCGGTTGCCTATATAATGTTGAGAACGAAGGCGGGGATTCTAGGATGGGGGAGAGGTAAGGGCCAATAGTAAACTGTGACTATTGAAATGATAATTCCAACTCCTACATGGAAGTAGCAGGCAAGAAGCCATTAGGCATCTTGCTGAGTCCTAGCTGGCCAGAGACAGGTCGCCAAACTTTAGCTAGGCTCAGGAAGTTCCACTAGGCCTCGCGTACGGGCCTCTCAGGGCCTAACACACCCCCTTGTGCATCTGACTAACGTGGGTCCTGGGAAATCGAACCTGGGTCCTTTGGCTTTGCAGGCACATGCCTTAACCACTAAGCCATTCCTCCAGCCCTAGTTTTTTTTTTTTAATTTTTTTTGTTTATTTTTATTTATTTGAGAGCAACAGAGAGAGAGAGAAAGAGGGAGATAGAGAGAGAGAATGGGCACGCCAGGGCTTCCAGCCACTGCAAATGAACTCCAGACGCGTGCGCCCCCTTGTGCATCTGGCTAACATGGGTCCTGGGGAATAGAGCCTCGAACCGGGGTCCTTAGGCTTCATAGGCAAGCGCTTAACCGCTAAGCCATCTCTCCAGCCCCAGACCTAGTTTTTTAAAATGGTTGAAGGCTATATTTACCTATTTGTTTGGAGACATTAGGAAACTATTTTTTTAAAGATATTTATTGTGTGGTTGCTGAAGAAGTGTCTATCCCATTAACTTATATTTTACTCATCTTCTGATGGATTGCCTTAAATGACAAGAGCCAATTTAATAGGAAGAAATAGAAAAACATTCCAAAAGACAAAAAAAAAAAAAAAAAAAAAAGAACAAAAGGCTGGAGAGATGGCTTAGCAGTTAAGGCGCTTGCCTGTGAAGCTTAAGGACCCCCCAAACCCACATAAACCAGATGTACAAGGTGGCACATGCATCTGGAGTTTGTAGTGGCTGGAGGCCTGGTGTGCCCCTTTTCTCTCTCTACCTGCCTCTCTTTCTCTCTCAAATAAACAAAAATAAGAATTTGAAAAAAAAAAAAAAAAAAAAAAAACAAGAACAAGCCGGGCATGGTGGCGCACGCCTTTAATCCCAGCACTTGGGAGGCAGAGGTAGGAGGATCGCCGTGAGTTCGAGGCCACCCTGAGACTCCGTAGTGAATTCCAGGTCAGCCTGGGCTAGAGTAAGACCCTACCTCGAAAAACCAACCAACCAACCAACCAAACAAACAAACAAAAAAAAACAAGAACAAAATCATTCAACCAACTCTCCTGGTCTTTGCAGTTAAACTCTATCTCCTTCAATACTTCAATACTCACTAGGATTGAAGTAATCATAGAGGTCAGCCTAAGGTTGATGTAGTCCCGGGGATCAGCCCAAGATGAATGCTTGACTTTCTCAAGTCTTCTCTGGGCTTATTTCTTGCCTGGGCATGCGTGTGGCTTTGTAAATTCCTCCACATGCACAGCTCTTTTGAATGCCCTGTTTGCCAAAAGAACTTCACCCAACTTCTCCAGACTGTCTTTAGACAGTCTTTTTTTCTCCCCAAACTTTGAGACATGGTCTCATGTATCCCAGTTTCTCCAAACCACAGATATCATTTTATAAACTCCCAGGGACACGACCCCCTGATAACACAGCCTTGGGCAAATCACCATCCTTTAGGTCCTTTGACCGTTTTCCCATGTTCTCAAACTTTGGGGTGGGTCAGAACAACCTGGTTTGGAATGTTGGTTCTTGGGCTCCCCTCCAAACACTGACCCCTTAGGGCTGGGGTGGGACCCATAAATCATTTTAGCTGACTGAGTTGTATGCTGAGGATCCCCATACCATACTACAGAAATCCTGGGTGGAATGACTGGAGATCTTTGCTTAGACATCCACGACCTGGCAGTCTGAGCTCTGTTCTGTTTGGGACAAGGTCGGCTGGGTGAGGGAGGAATGGATTGGCTGAAGAGAAGTGTCACACAGCCAGGTCAGCCCCCATGAACACGTGGGTGACTCTGCTGTACTCATGGAGGCCAGTGCAGAAGCAAGAGAAACACCGAGAAGTCCTCAGATGCCCAAATGCTCTTGTGGTCCTGGACTTCTAGATGTGTGTTTTCTCTGACCTTTTGTCGACACAAACACAACCAGGCAGCAGAGGAACCCAAGGAGGTTTTCTCCCTAGCAGAGACTACAATATCTAGAAGGCTTGGAAAAATGAGGCAGTGGTGTCTTGTGTTTGTCTCAGCTGGTTTTGCTCAGTATGCTGTGGCGGGAGCAATAATAAGAAGGTGGTTTCGCTCACAATACACACAGACCCTTCTACCTGAAGCTGGGGCTGTGGGAATCAGCATGTCCCCAAGTCTTCCCAAAACAAAAATATGGTTCCTTTCTCTGTGGAGCAGAGACCACCGAGATAGAACTATGATATAGGGTGGAGAGAACAGCCTCACCTATCCTCAATACATTTTTTATCTTATGAATGTTTTGAAAGTTTGCTATCAACCATTTTTTACAAATATCTTCATATATGATCTCATGCCAACAAAACTGAAAAAAATAAATGTTTTGCCAGGCATGGTGGCACATGCCTTTAATCCCAGCACTTGGGAGGCAGAGATAGGAGGATTGCTGAGAGTTCAAGGCCACCCTGAGACTACATAGTGAGTTCCAGGTCAGCCTGGACTAGCGTGAGACTCTACCTTGAAACCCCCCCGCCCAGTGTTTCAAATAATTTAAAAAGAGTAGCATATTCAATCGATATATATTCTACTATAGGCACTACAGGAAACAATGTAACCCCTTTCTAAAAAAAAAGATATGTTTAGCACATTGTTTAGCATACATTATATGGAAATCCTAGAATTTATCCTAAAGAAATTATCATGTGTACATAAAAAGATTTACCTGGAAAAACATGTTCATGGTAGGGCTGGAGAGATGTCTAAGTGGTTAAGGCACTTGCCTACAGAGCCTAATGACCCAAGTTTGGTTCCCTTGTACCTACATAAAGCCAGATGTACAAAGTGGTGCATGTGTCTGGAGGTTGCTTATAGTGGCTGGAGGCCCTGGCACACTCATATTTTTTTTCCTCTCTCTGTCTGTCTGCTTGAAAATAAATAAAAATATTTAAGAAAATGTAAAAAAGGCCATGGCAACATTGCTCAGAGTTCATGTATGATTAGATGCACCCAAACAATGGAGTATTGTACAAATATTTAAGTCTGTTTCGGAATTTTACAAAACTATATGTACTTTATTTTAAAATACACAAAGAATATATGCAAAAGAAATTACCCTAATGACATTGTCCTAATAGGTGATCTCTTCTTCCTCCTTCTCCCTTTTCCCCCTTCCCCTTCCCTCCCCTTCTCCTTTTGAGACAGAGTCTCACATATCCCAAGCTGGCCTCCCACTTGCCATGTAGCTGGGGATTACCTTGACCTTGTGATCTCTTCTGTCTCTATCTCATGACTCCTGGTTTATGCAGTGCAGTGGATCCAGTCTAGGGCCTGCTAGGCAGGTATTCTACCAATAGAGCTACATTCCCAGCCCCCAGGCAGTCTGTGAAGTGTTTCTACCTACAACTTATTGACTCATGCACCTGCATGTCCCTGGTCCACACTGTATCCTTGGCAAGCAGTGTTCATTGCTTTTTCTAAGCCCAAGCTAGACAAAACAGAGATGCATGTCTTGAGTGAGTCTTTCAGGTATCTCCCAAAGAAGTTGTTAGTGGAGTTTTAGGGCCAAAGCCTGAGTTCTGAGAGTCCCAACAGACTGGGGTTTGCCACTCATATGGATATGTCAATTAGGGAGACAATAGTGAAAAGTAAAGAAAGGAGAGGCGAAAAGGGTTCAGGCTCCAAGTCCATCTCCAGGACACTGACTGAGCTTCAGGCTTGGGTAGAGGAAGAATGTGGGTAGGGGGCACGGGGAATCATAATTACCGTAGACTTGGTCAAGGTGTGGTCTAGTTGATCCCTATCTCAGTTCTAGTTCTGCAAGCTGGTTCTAAGATGTCCTTATTGCTTGAGGGGACAAGCTAGTTCCCATGAGATGATTGCTTCTGTTTTGGGGTAATCTCATGACGGAGTGATTTGTCTGAGAGGCTCTGCCATTCCTGGAATACAAGGTGAGTGCAGGTTCAGCACAATGACTAAACCTCCAGGCACCTTTTGAGGGTCTGGTACAGGACACTGTAAAAGCTGACAGAAAGATGACTCAGTGACTCTTATCTTTGTGCCTTCATCCTTGAGGGAGATGAGACAGGTTAGGTAACTCTGGTTTTCAGACACTCCTTAGTGACTAACATGTCTATGCAGAGTTAAGCAAGTGACTGACCCAAAGTAAGAAAGTTGCATGATGCAGACAGAGGTCTGAGGCATCGTGTTTCTTTAATAAAAGTAGTGTCTAACTATCTGTGATAAGATTAGAACAGTTGCATATAATAAATTTCAAATAAAGTCCACCCTTTCTCTCGTCTGAGGGAGGGAAATGGATTTTGTCTGTTTGCTGCTGGAGAGGGGATTGGGCCAAAGGCATGTAAAAACTCTACACATGTTTCATACCATTTTCAAAGATGGCTTTCTCTTTTCTTTTTTTAAAAGCAGCTCCCTAATTATTTTATTTTTTTATTTGAGAGAGAGAGAGAGAGAGAGGGAGAGAGAGGGAGAGAAAGAGAATGGGCGCACCAGGACCTCCAGCCATTGCAAACAAACTCCAGTTGTGTGTGGCCCTTTGTGTATTTGGCTAACGTGGGTCCTGGGGAATTGAACCTGGGACCTTTGGCTTTGCAGGCAAATGCCTTAATTGCTAAGCCATTCCTCCAGCCCAAAGATGGCTTTTTTCTTAACTAACCATGTGCTTGCTTGGTTACTATAAACTTTATATTATTTTGTAAAGGACCAAAATTATTGTTTTCTTATTTTTATATAATTAAAAAATATTTTATTTCCTTATTTAGAGAAAGAGAGAATGGGTGTGTCAGGCCCTGTAGCCGCTGCAAACAAACTCCATGTGCATGTGCCACCTTGTGCATCTGGCTTATGTGGGTACTGGGGAATTGAACCTGGGTCCTTAGGCTTCACTAGTGCCTTAACCACTAAGCAATTTCTCCAGCCCTTTTTAAACTTCAAAAAAAAAAAAAACTATTACAGATAGATAGATAGATAGATAGATAGATAGACAGACAGAGAGAGAGAGAGACAGAGAGAGAGAGAGAGAGAGAGAGAATGGGCAGGGCTGCAAACAAATTCCAGAGGCATGCACCACTTTGTGCATCTAGATGGCTTATGTGGGACCTGGAGAATCAAACCTGGGGTCTTAAGCTTTTCAGGCAAGCGCCTTAACTGCTAAGCCATCTCTCCAGCCCCCCTTTTTAAACATTTTTATTGACAAATTCCACAATTATAGACAATAAACCATGATAATTCCCTCCCCTTCCCCACTTTCCCCTTCACAAATCCACCCTCCATCATATCCCTGGCCCTCTCAATCTCTCTTTTATTTTGATGTCATCATTTTTTCTTCCTAATATGAAAGTTTTGCAAGTGTAGGTAGTGCCAGGCATTGTGAGGTCATGGATATCGAGGCCATTCAAAGCTATTGGTTTTGACAGTTATTTTCTACTGTTTTCACTGTGGTGAAACCACTGATTGGAGCTTCCTAGTCTACCATTTTTATTACTGATTAGCCAACAGTCTCTTTATAACCTCACCTGGCAAGTGATCTAGAAACACTTCTGTCATACGCCATTGGTCATATTGACTAACCCTGTGAGAGAATAGTTACTCTTGTCAACTTGAGCGGATTTAGAATCAGCATGGAAACAAACCTCTGGGCATGTTTGTGAGGGAGTTTCTAGATCTAGGTTAGTTGCCGAGGGAAGACCCACCCTAACCTTTCCATGGGCTGGGGTCCTGAGCTGAATAAAAAGGAAAGAGTGATCTGAGCACCAGCATTCGTCTCTTTCTGCTTCCTGTCTGTGGGTGTCATGTGGCCACACATTTCACACACCTGCTGCTATGCCTTCCCCACCATGATGGACTGTGTCTCTTTGAACTCCCAGCCCGAATAAACCCTTCTCCCCTTACTCCTTTTAGTGACGGATACAGAGGGAATCATACAAGACTTTCAGCACCAGGAAATGGGGATCACCGAGGGTCATCTTAGAAATCATTTACCCCTTACCACAGTATAGTGCCAGAAAATTCCTCCCCGAAGACTGGCAGTAAGGCAGTGAAACACTATCGGGAGGGCTCCATAGCAGGGAATCTTAGACATTAAAGCTAGAGTTTTTGAGTATAGAGTCCAGTATTGAGCTCAGATCTGCTCTGGCTTGACACTGATCCTCTAGCTTATTACAGGAATGAGTCAGACATAGAGTGTGCTTTTGAGGGGTTCCCAGACACCTGAAAGATGCCTTCAAAGCCACGTGGGTAAGTTAAATGGCAGAGGTGTACACAGGACACTAAGGTGAGAGGTTCACCAGTTCAGCCTGGAAGGTGGGGAATGTTCCTGGTCAAGGTGACACCCAGACAGAGATTTGCAAGGAGGGAGAGCCATGGAAAGGGAGGAGGAATCTGTGACTGTTGGGGGCATTCTAGGCCAAAGTTGCATGAGGACATATTGGAAATTGTACCAATACTACAACTGTTACAGATATAGTATTGTATTTACTGAGATAATCACTTGCAATAAACCCAAAGTACAGGACAAATTTTAAAATATGTATTTTGTTCTTTTTTTAAAAAAATATTTAATTTAATTTATTTGAAAGTAAGAAAGAGTAAGATAGATATAAAGAGGCAGATAGAGAGAGAATGGGCACGCCAGGACTTTCAGCCATTGCAAACAAACTCCAGATACATATGCCACCTTGTGCATCTGGCTTACATGGGTCCTGGGGAATTGAACCTGGGTCTTTTGGCTTTGCAGGCAAGTGCATTAACTGCTAAGCCATCTCTCCAGCCCTTTTCTTTTCTTTTTAAATGTCATGTGTGTATGTATGTACATATGTATGTGTGTGTATGTATGGCTGCACGTGTGCCATGGTATGAATGTGGAGGTCAGAGGACAACCTTAGGGAATTAGTAACTGTCCTTCCACCTATTTTTTTTAGAAATATTTTATTTTTATTTATTTATTTGAAAAAGAGAGGGAGAGAGAGAAAGAGGCAGAGAGAGAATGGGCACATCAGGGCCTCCAGCCACTGCAGATGAACTCCAGATGCATGCGCCCCCTTGTGCATCTGGCTTACGTGGGTCCTGGACAGTTGAACCTGGGTGCTTTGGCTTTGCAGGCAAGTGCCTTAGCCGCTAAGCCATCTCTCCACCCCCCCCTATTTTTTTCTTAAATCATGTATACACTTGGTTTGGATACATCATGTACTGGTATCATCATTTTTCTCCTCCCTGCCCCCATTCCACTGAGGGCCCTCCTCACTGGGATTGCTGGTATTCATCATGGGGTTGTGGGCTATGAATTGTGAGAGCAGCAGTCAGTCATTGGGAGGGGAAGCAATACCTCTGGGTATGCCATCCCAACCTGTGGCTTGTACAGTCTTTCCGCCCCCTCTTGTATAATTTTAAAAATATTTTATTTTATTTATTAGAGAGAGAGAGAGGTAGAGAGAGAGAGAGAGAGAGAGAGAGAGAGAGGGAATGGGTGCACCAGGGCCTCTAGCCAGTGTAAACAAACTCCAGATGCATGCACCACCATGTGCATCTGGCTTATGTGGGTTCTGGGGAACCTGGATCTTTAGGCTTTGCAGGCAAGTGCCTTAACTGCTAATCCATCTCTCTAGCCCTCTTCTATAAAATTTCCTGAGCCATTTGTGTGTGTGTATGTGTGTGTGTGTGTGTGTGTATGTGTGTGTGTGTGTGTGTGTGTGTGTGTGTGTGTGTGTGTATTTTTTTTTTTTTTTTTTTTTTGGTTTTTCAAGGTAGGGTCTTGCTCTAGTCCAGGCTGACCTGGAATTCACTATGTAGTCTCAGAGTAGCCTCAAACTCACAGTGATCCTCCTACCTCTGCCTCTCAAGTGCTGGTATTAACAGCGTGCATCACCATGCCCTTCCACCTATTTTTAAGATAAGATTTTTTTTTTTTTTTTTTTGCCATTGAGAAGGTCAGTCTAATTGGCCTATGAGCTTTGGGATTCTCCTGGTTCTATTGCTGTGGATACTGGGGAATCAAAGATGGTTACATGATGATGTTACAGAGACATGAGTAAGTGCTCAAAGACTCTTAGGTAATAAATATTTTTAAGCATTTAAAATATTTTGCACCTAAAAATTAAGAGAATTTTCTCATTATCAAGACAACTCATGTTTATTGTAGAAAAATTGGAAACTGTCAGTAAATCAAATATCAGTAATTAATTGCTGTGGGTGTGTTGAAATTATGGATGTGTGTCCCCTGTGTCTAGTTTTACATGGGCACTGGGGATTAAACCCAGGTTGGCAGGCTTGCAATGCAAGCACCTTTAACTGCTGGTCTTTCTCCCCTTCCCAGTGCATGACATATACATTTTTATATTTTTTTAGTTTTTTTTTTGAGGTAGGGTCTAACTGTAGCCCAGGCTGACCTGGAACTCACTCTGTAGTCCCAGGCTGGCCTTGAACTCACAGTGATCCTCTACCTCTGCCTCCCAAATGCTGGGATTAAAGGTGTGCACCACCATGCCCAGCTTGACATACAGTTTTTAAATATTTATACTAGTATTTTATTTTTTATTTATTTTTAATTTTTTTTGAGGCAAACCCAACAGACTGGCCTTTTTTGAAAAAATGATATTTATTTATTTATTTATTTATGAGAGAGAGAGAGAGAGAGAGAGAGAGAGAATGGGCTTATGTTGGACCTGAAGAATCAAAAGTCCTTAGGCTTTGCAGGCAAGCACCTTAACAGCTAAGCCATCTCTCCTAACCTGACCTCTTTTTTTTATGTGAGAGAGCAAGAGTGAGGTGCAGAGAGAGAGACAGAGAGAGAGAGAGAGAGAGAGAGAGAGAATTGGTGTGCCAGGGCCTCCAGCCACTGCAATGAACTCCAGACGCATGCGCCCCTTTGTGTACCTGTGTGACCTTGTGAGCTTTGTCACTGTGCATCTGGCTTACGTGGTACCTGGAGAGTTAAACATGAGTCCTTAGGTTTCACAGACAAGTTCCTTAACCACTAAGCCATCTCTCTAGCCCTAGTATTATATTTTTAAAAACATTTTTTATTTGCAAGCAGAAAGAGAGAGAGGGAGAGAGAGAGAGAGAGAGGGAAAATGGGCAAGTCAGGGCCTCTGGCCACTGCAAACACACTTTGTGCATCTGGCTTTATGTGGATACTAAGGAATCAAACACAGGACAGCAGGCCTTGCAAGCAAGTGCCTTTAACCTCTGAGCCACCTCCTCTTCCCCATGCATGAAATATTTTGATAAGAACATACACAAGGTGCTGTAGGACCCCTGAGAACGCCTCAGGGAGAGGTAGAAATGTCATGTTGTGGGAGGTTCTTGGCCTCACTAAAGCTTTTGAATGAGTGTAAGTTAAGTGAAGACAGCCATTTCCAGCAGAGTGGAGGGCAAAGTATAGACAGCACAGAGAGTGAGGTGTGACGTCCTCTTCATGAGGAATGGCCCAAGAGTTCAGCTGGGGTGAGATGGACACTGCTTGGGGAGGATATTGCACAAGTGGTGGGGGTTGTTGACAGAGTTGTGCTACAAGGGGTTGTGTGATTTTTGTATCCTTAGAGTTTGAAGCATGTCCTCATGGTGAAGAAGACTGCTAATGAGGTAGTGATATACTACCATCAGGATGACCACATTGGGGTGGGAGCGTAGCTCAGTGGCAGAGCATTTGTCAAGCGCACACAAGGTCCTGAGTTCAATCCCCAGATAATCAGGGGAAAATAAAAGATGGGTTCATGATAAATCGAGACATGAGTAATGCTTAAAGATTTACATAAAAACAGGTATTTTTTAAGCACTTAAAATATTTTGCACCTAAAAATTAAAAGAATTTTCTTTTGGGTTGGTGAGATGGTTTAGCAGTTAAGGCACTTGGCTGCAAAGTCAGAGGACCCAGGTTTGATCCCCCAGTACTGACGTAAAGCCAGCTGCCCAAGGTGGCACATGTGTCTAGAGTTCGTCTGTAGTGGCTAGAGGCCCTGGAGTGCCCATTCTCTCTCTGTCTGCCTCTTTGTCTCTTTCCTAAATAAATAAATAAATAAATAAATAAATAAAATACAAACAAATTATAAATATTTTCATCATTATCATGTTTATTATGGAAAAATTGTAAAATGTAAATCAAACAAATGTCATTACTCAAAGAAATTATTTGTTAAATTTCAGTGTACATTTTCCAAACATACTTATATGTATTTTAAATATTTTATTTTTATTTATTTATTTGAGAGAGAGAAAGAGGCAGAGAGAGAGAGAAAGAGAAGGGGAGAGAGAGAGAGAGAGGATGGATATGTCAGGGCCTTCAGCTGCTGCAAACAAACTCCAGATTCATGTGCCACCTTGTACATCTGGTTTACATGGGTCCTGGGGAAGTGAGCCTGGGTCCTTTGGCTTTCTAGGAAAGTGCCTTAACTGCTAGGCCATCTCTCCAGCCCTATTAAAAAAATATTTTTAGCCGGGCGTAGTGGCGTACGCCTTTAATCCCAGCACTCAGAAGGCAGAGGTAGGAGGATTGCCGTGAGTTCGAGGCCACCCTGAGACTCCATACTGAATTCCAGGTCAGCCTGAGCGAGAGTGAGACCCTACCTCAAAAAAGTCAAAACCAAAAAATATTTTTATTATTTATTTATTTATTTATTTGAGAGATAGAGGCAGGCAGATAGTGCAAGCAAGAGAGAGAGAGAGAGAGAGGCAGAGAGAGAGAGACAAAGACAAAGAGAGAGAATGGGTATGTCAGAGCCTCCAGCCACTGCAAATGAACTCCAGATGCATGTGCCACCTTGTGAATATGGCTTTATGTGGATCCTGGGGAATCGAACCTGGGTCCTTTGGCTTTGCAGGCAAGCGTCTTAACCACTAAATCATCTTTCCAGCTTCCATTTTATGTATTTATTTATGAGAGAGCAAAGGAGAGAGAGAGAATTGGCACACCAGGGTCTTAACCACTGCAAACGAACTCCAGATGCATGTATCGCCTTGTGTGTGCATGGTCCACCTGTGCGCATGCATGTCCTTGTGCATTTGGATTATGTGGGTACTGGGGAGTCAAACCTGGGTCCTTAGGCTTTGCAGGCAAGTGCCCTAACCATTAAGCTATTAATGTTTTTTAATTTTTATTTACTCATTTATATAAAATGTTTTATTTTTATTTATTTATTTTAGAGAGAAAGAGAGAAATAGGTAGGGGGAGAAAGAAAGAGAGAGAGAGAGAGAGAGAGAGAGAGAGAGAATGGGTATACCAGGGCCTCCAGCCACTGCAAAGGAACTCCAGATGTGTGTGCCCCCTTGTGCATCTGGCTTACGTGGGTCCTGGGGAATTGAACCTGGGTCCTTTGGCTTTGCAGGCAAGTGTCTTAACCACTAAGCAATTTATTCAGCCCCCAAATATTTTAATATATTTTTACATGCATTTTTAAAAGCTTCTAGGGCTGGGGAGATGGCTCAGTAGCTAAGGTTCTTTCCAGCAAAGCCTAATGACCTGGGTTTGATTCTCCAGTACCCATGTAATGCCAGATGCACAAGGTGGTACATGCTTTTAGAGTTTGTTTGCAGTGTCTAGAGGCCCTGGTGTGCCCATTTCTCTCTCTCTCTCCCTTTCTCTTCCTCCTCGTGCAAATAAATAAAAATATAAATAGTAAAAAGCTTCTAGTTTAAATGACATTTATCAATGTGTACTTTGAAAATCATATTTTATAACGTATCACCTACTTCTTAATTATACTTAATTAAGATGCAAATTTCAAAACTTCATTGAATATTTTATAATATTTTTAAAGAAAGTTGGAGAAGCTGGATCAAAGTCTGTGTATTTTTGTTGTTGTTGTTATTTTGCTTTTTGAGATAGGGTCTTGCTGTAGCCCAGGCTGACCCTGAATTTACTATGTAGTCTCAGAGTCTCGAACTCATGACAATCCTCCTACCTCTGCCTCCTGAGTGCTGGGATTAAAGGCGTGTGCCACCACACCCATCTTATTTATTTTTAGTTTTTGAAGAATATGTATGTTTTAAATCTTTTTGCCATATATTGCCAAATTACTTTAGAAAAGGCTTAGGCCAGAGGCTGCTGTTGACATTTTGTGATTTTTCATTCTTTGGATTTGTTATTTCTCAGTTCACTTTTATTTAGTATCAGTGGGAGATTGTGAGCACCCTCCAGTGGCCAAGATAAGTTTTGCAAAATGATATTTTCTGTGGAATTAGAATCATACCTAACTATTAAATCTTCACAGCTGAGAGAAAGGGGTGCCTGAGTTTAAAAGGTCTTACTTATCTTGTAGGTGGAGCAAAGAGACGCTGGTTCATCTCCTTTCAAATTCTGTCCCTGTGCTAATGAATTGTACTGCAGGGTTATATGAAGATTGATTGTGTTTACAAACAGACGCACAACCAGCTCATTAACTCTTTAGCATGTATGGAAGCTCACGTTCACTCATCACTTATTATGAGTTCAGCACTGCTCCAAGACTTGCAGTGGTACCTTTAGTTCTCACAGCCTCTATGAAATAATGGCTACTATTAATTCTATTTTCTGTATTTTTTATTTTGTGTGTGTGTGTATGATGTGGGTGTGTATGGGTGAGTGCTTGCACATTTGTGGGGTTGGAGGACAACTCTGGGGTGTTTCTCTTCTCCTCACACCCACTTGAGACACGACTTCTCCCATCCAGCTACCAACCGGGCCCTACCCTGCTTAGCTTCCAAGATCAGGCACGTTCAGGGTGGAATGGCCATAGACTGAGACACGATTTCTCTTACTGCAGAGGCTTGCTATCTTCAGGCTCTGCCTCCATGGCCATAGGAGTGCTGGGATCATAGACACTTGTGCCACTTTGCGTAGGGCTTTATGTGGGTGTTGAGGAGGACTGAATTGGAGTCAGAGCCAGGTATATTGGTAAATGCCTTTAATCCCAGCACTCGGGAGGCAGAAGTAGAATCACTATGAGTTTGAGGCCACCCTGCGACTACAGAGAGTGAATTCCAGGTCAGTCTGGTCTAGAGAAAGACCCTACCTCAACGCCCCCTGCCACTCTACCCCCCAAAATAATTTGGATTGGCAGGTTTGTAAGCAAGTGCCTTTAACTGCTGAACCATCTCCCTAGACCTATTAATGCCATCTTATTGGTAGGAAATGCAATATTAATCAGTTAACAAAGAGATTAGATGAGTTATTCCCCTAGTGCCCATAACCACCCTGCAATAATGTCTCCTTTGATCTTAGTATTCAAGAATGTCCTCAGTCAGGACATTAACTTACTGTTGCAGTCAGGTTCTCATTGTTGGCAGAAATCACCCAACCAAGAACAGCTTGTGCAAAAAAGGGTTTATTTTGCTTATAGACTCGAGGGGCAGCTCCATGATGGCAGGGGAAAACAATGGCATAAGCAGAGTGGACATCATCTCCTGGCCAACATCAGGTGGACAACAGGAACAGGAGAGTGTGCCAAACACTGGCAAGGGGACACTGGCTATAACACCCATAAGCCTGCCCCCAACAATACACTACTTCCAGGGGGTGTTAATTCCCAAATCTCTATCAGCTGGGAACCTAGCATTCAGAACACCTAAGTTTATGGGGGACACCTGAAACAAACCACCACATTCTGCCCCTGGCCCCCATAAACTGATAACCATCCATGATGTAAAATGCAATGCATTCAGTCCCTTTAAAAGTCCCCATAGTTTTTATCAATCCTAATGATGTTCAAACATCCCCATAATCCAAGGTCTTTTAACTGAGCCATAATATCAAAAAATCGCCCCCAAACCCATAGTGGCACAGAATAAACATTCACACTGCAAAAGATGGCATTTGGCATAGTAAAGAAATTTTCAACCAATACAAGATTTAAAACAACCAGAGCAAACATAAAACTGTAGCTCCAAGTTCAACAACTCTAGTCAGTGACAAATCTCCAAATCTGCCCAAATCTGAAAATTCTAACCAGCAACAAGTCTTTGGAGTTCCAATTCTACCCCTCCAGCTAGGCTACTTACAGTCCTGGAAAACTTCATCTAGGGCTGACAGCTTTCCTTAGCAGCCACCTCGTGGTCCTGGAATCTCCACTGGGTCTCCACTGCAACTCACAGTCCATCCTCATGGCTCCATCAGGTCTCCATGCAGGCATCCAGCAAATCTGCTTCACACTGCCCATGGCCGTTTCCAAAATACAAGACCCTGTTGCAAACTCAATGACCCTCTCTTTCTTGCATTTTTTATACTCCACAATACCAGGTAGGGTGCCAATTTGTTAATCCAGGGGGGAATAAAGCAGACTTTGAAGAACAGGACACTCCTTGAGCACTCAGACACAGGCATAACAGCAAGTCTTTCATACAAACTGCTTCTAGCCCAGTCCAGGCTAAGTTCTTTTTTACCCTCATAAGCCAAACCTCACAGTCCTTAGTTCTTACTGCATTCAGGTCTTTCAACTCTGACCAGAATAGTCCATCAAGTTGTAACTAAAGCACTTCAAGGTGTCTCTTAGGCCAAGGTTTCAAATCCTTCCACATTCCTCTTGAAAATCAGCTCCAAAAGGCCAAAACCACATATTCTGGTGTCTAACAGCAAATGACACCACTCCTCAGTACCATCATTGCTGTTGCATTCAGGTTCGCATTGCTGGTAGAAATTACCCAACTAAGAGCAGCTTGTAGGAAAAAAAAAAAGAGGTTTATTTTGGCTTACAGGCTTGAGGGGAAGCTCCATGATGGCAGGGGGAAATGATGGCATGAGTAGAGGGTGGATATCACCCCCTGCCCAACATCAGGTGGACAACAGGAACAGGAGAGTGTGCCAGACACTAGCAAGAGGGAACTGGCTATAACACCCATAAGCCTGCCCCCAACAATACACTGCTTCCAGGAGGTGCTAATTCCCAAATCTCCATCAGCTGGTAACCTAGCATTCAGAACACCCAAGTTTATCAGGGGCACCTGATCCAAACCACCACACTTAGTAAGTACAATTGTTTATGTAGGTAACAAAAAGAAAAGATATTGGGCATATGGTGGCACATTCCTATAATCCCACTGGGGATACTGAGGCAGGAGTCTCATGAGTTCAAGGCTAGCCTGGGCTACTAAGTGAGGCCTTGTCTCAAAAAAAGATAAAAAGAAATAGAACAAAACAAACAGCTTTTCTTTTGTTCATTTGTAAAATGAAGCAGTTGTATAGTGTTGATAACAGAATTTATGGTTTTTTTTTGTTTTTGTTTTTGTTTTTTCGAGGTAGGATCTCACTGTGGCTCAGGCTGACCTGGAATTAACTATGTAGTCTCAGGGTGGCTTCAAACTCACGGTGATCCTCCTACCTCTGCCTCTTAAGTGTTGGGATTAAAGGTGTGCACCACCATGTCCGGCAGAATTTATGTTTTTAATGTAATGAATGACTAACAAGTGGACATATGATTAGATGGTATTGTTTTATCATTTACATGTTTTCAGTAAAAGACTTAAAGTTTGACAAACTGGTTTGTACTTCAATGTCCTAGATAGCTAAATGAAAATCCTTTTTCCTTAATGTATGAGCTAAGGACCTTAATGCTGGGGCTTTTAAAGTTTCTTTTTTTTAATTCAGTACTTACATTTTTATTACTACGATATTTTTAGTGATTTCCAGTTTGGACTTGAAAAGAGTACTTTTACTGCTAGTCAGGAAGTGTGATGTCAGAGGTTGAGTCCCACGCGGGCAGGGACGTGGATGAGTAGAACTGGTTGTTTGAAGGCAGAGGAGTGGACATGAAGCGAGAACTGCAGGTATCACATATTTTCATTGTCTTGGTTTATTTACAAGCTGAAGGAAGGCACATTTGGGATAAAATGGCTTCTGAACAAATGCTATTATAATTGTATAATGAAGGAACAGAAATGAGACCCTAAAAAGGCATTCCTCAACAGCTGATTATTTGTTTATATTACTTATATGTTTGTTTGTTTGAGGGAGGGTCTCCCTCTAGCCCAGGCTGGCGTTGAACTCACTGTGTTCCTCTATCCTCTGCCTCCCAGAATGCCTGGTCATTTGTTTTAAAATTGTAGTTATTTATTGTGTGTGTATGTGTTCGTGTGTGAGTGTGGGTGTCTGCACCACAGCATGTTTGCGGAGGTCAGAGGACAATTTTTTGGGTTAGTCCTTGCCTTACTCCTCATTAAGAATTTTTTTTGTTTGTTGATTTTTATTTATTTGAGAGCGACAGACAGAGAGAGAAATAGGGAGATAGAGAGAAAGAGAGAATGGGCACACCAGGGCCTCCAGCCACTGCAAACGAACTCCAGACGCGTGCGCCCCCTTGTGCATCTGGCTAACGTAGGTCCTGGGGAATCGAGCCTCCAACAGGGGTCCTCAGGCTTCACAGGCAAACGCTTCACCACTAAGCCATCTCTCCAGCCCCACTCCTCATTTTTATTTTTATTTTTATTTTTTTTATTTATTTTTTTTTTTTTTTCCCACTCCTCATTTTTAGACAAGGGGTTCTCTCTCTGGATTCTCTGCTGCTGTTCTGTGCTGGGTTTTTACAACTTCAGCGTTCTGTTTCTGACTCCATATCACTGTCAGCATGAGGCCTTCTGTGGCTCCTGGTGGGGTCTGGGGAGTTGAACTTGGGTATTCTGGCTTGAATGGGGATTGCTTTATTCACCGAGTCATTTCCTCAGTCTATGTTTAATATTTATTTAGAAATGAGGGTCTTACGATTGTGTGGGACTGGTCTCAAATTCCTGGACTTAACCAACCTTCCTTTCTCAGCCTCCCAAGTAAGTGGGATTATAGGTATGCACCACGGTGTCCAGTTTAGTAGGTGAGTTTGAAGTTCTAGGTGACAGTGGTGTACAGAGGTGCTGTGCTTTGATGATGCTCAAGGCTGGCATCCTTAGGTAAGAAGAAACTTTCCAGAATGAGAGCTGAGCGGCACACATCCCTTGTATCGGAGAAGGCTCCACGGTGGGTGGGTCACTGCAACCACAAAGAGATGAACTCTGCCCTCTGCCTACTCCCTCAACCAGTTCTAATCCCCCTTTTTTTCTGCACAATGTGTATTTAGATTCCGATTCTGTAACACTTAGATGTTTTGTTCCCTCAAGCAAGACAAGAGAAGTGCACATTCTAGTTAAGTTTAATTATTTAATTTGGCTTCTGTGAAGTTGGGGTTAATCCCATTTCTCTACAAGACACAGCTCCCTTCAAAAGCATTTTTATCAGCCATGCAATGTTACAAAGCAGCCACTAGTAGGCGCTGAGAGCCCACTTCTTTGGCCCAAAGCTCTCTGCAGAAGCTTGCCTTGAGAAATGTATTAGAGATCTAACTGAACTACATTTTTGTTTGGTGAACACTTTTTAGGTGCACATGGTTGAATAACAGCTGGGACTGTCTCGTTTGTTCAGTTCACATCTGTTTTAGCACATTGATTGGCCGCCTCTAAATCCTCTCTTTCCAATACTGTTGGGTAAGAATAGACTTAAGGATTTCTTGCTGAAGTCATAGGAAGGAATTTTACATTTTTTCATAAGGAAAGGAATATTGAGTTTAGGGTCAGAGACCTGCCATTGGGTGTCCTCTATGCATTTATAGTTCTATGGCATACTGTAGGAATGAGGAGAGGTGGACCACAGAATTTTCTGAGAGAAAATCTAGGTGGATCGGGCTGCCTAGACCCTGGAAGGCTGTCTCCACCCAAAGGCTACCTGGAGCCCTGCTGGACCTGGAAGGCTGATTTATTGAATTACGCTACATGGAACTTGGACCGCAATCACATGGAAAGCTTAAGGTGTGTTACAGCAAGGCATGTGGGTGGTGTTAGCTTTCTGGTGTGAGCCAGAAAGCCTTCCATACTACCCAGAAAACCTTGCCAGGGGACTACATCCCCAGGGCCTGTGGCCCCTGGAGTCATCTGCTATGGATAGTAAAGGATCCTTGTGGCTTCTGTCCACCTGCTGGTGACTATTGCTGCTTGGCTTCCTTTGGAATGGACATACCCTCTCTTATGGCTAATTTATCCAACCAGGTTATATCCTTGCTGGCCTCCGGGGAGATTGTTTACACACCAGCCTTACTGTTTCTCTTATTAGATAATGATGATAAAAACTATCTAACTTTGGGCTGGGGAAATGGCTTAGCGGCTAAGGCACTTGCCTGCAAAGCCAAAGAACCTAGGTTCGATTCCCCAGGACTCATGTAAGCCAGATACACAACGTGGCACATGTGTCTGGAGTTCATTTACAGCAGCTGGAGGCCCTGGCGTGCCCATTCTGTCTATCTCTGCTACTCTCTCTCTCTCTTAAATAAATAAATAAATGAATAAATAAATAAATAAATAAAACTATTTAACTTCATGTCTGTCAAACACAGCTTGAATTTCTAAACCATCTCTGTTGCCTTAAACCTTACAGTACCCCTAACATAACACTTTCTCTTCTCACTACAAAGCAAAGAGAAGGTGAGTTAAGAAACGATTCAAGTGGTGAAGATGGCTTGTGAATTCAGGAGGTTCCATTCTAATTCCGTAGCAGTTTTGACAATGTGGCAAGTCATTTTATATATTTAGACACATTTTATACATGCATATATTTTTTAAAATATTATTTATTTATTTATTTATTTGAGAGAGAGAAAGAAGCAGAGAGAGAGAGGGAGAGAATGGGCCTGCCAGGACTGGCAGCCACTGCAAATTAACTCCAGATGCATGTGCCCCCCAGTGCATCTGGCTTACATGGGTCCTGGAGAGTTGAACCAGGATCCTTTGGCTTTGCAGGCAAATGTCTTAACCGATAAGCCTTCTCTCCAGCCCAAATGCATATATTTAATCAGATTCATCCTCATTACCTTTTCTTGTCCTCCTCTCCCTCCTGCCGAACGCCTTCTTCCCAGTAACCCAACTTCTACCTTGATGTCGTGTGTCCCATTGAGTTTAACTAGGGCTACATGTATGAGCATGGGCAGGGGTTATTTGCCAGAGCATGGGTAACTTACTGGACTTTTATGTATTTATACTTAGTACAAAAGCTATTTTTGGATGGTATAAAGAAAAATCTGGAGATATCCAGATTAATAGACCTTGTGATTGAATACTCACAGACACAAGAGTTTACTCAAAAGGGGGACATAGGGCTGGAGAGATGGCTTAATGGTTAAGGCGCATGCCTGCAAAGCCTAAGGACCCAGGTTTGATTCTCCAGGTCCCATGTAAGCCAGATATACATGGTGGTGCATGTGTCTGGAATTTGTTTGCAGTGACTAGAGGCCCTGGAACGCCCATTCTCACTCTTTCCGTCTCTGTCTCTAATAAATAAATAAATAAATAAAAATCTTAAGAAAAAGGACATGTTCCTGTCAAACAGTTTCCACAAATCAAACTTGCATGGGTACAAAAGTGAGAAGACTGAGCATCAATTCACAACACAGTAGCAGGTTTATCAAATGTTTACTTTGTACCAGACATTACTTTTGGCTCCATATGCAATTAGGTTACATAATCATCAAGCGATCTATGAGTTAGGCACCACTTCTGTCCCCATTTACAAATGAGAAGAGGATGTCAGGAAATGAGCTAATTTGCTCCCACTGTCAGTAAGTAATGGAGCCAGGACTTGAACTCCATGGTCTGGCCTATGTTTGTATCATCAATAGTAACTGACATTAAGTGTCACTAGGGCCAGTCCTTGAACTAGCACTTTGTGTGAGTTGTCTCTTTATTTAATTTTTAAAATTTATTTGCAAGCAAAGAGAAAGAGAGAGAGAGAAAGAGAGAGAGAGAGAGAGAGAATGGGTGTGTCAGGGCCTCTTGCCACTGCAAATGAACTCCAAATGTATGCACCACTTTGTGCATCTGCCTTTATGTGGGTACTGGGGAATAAAACCCAGGCTGTCAGACTTTGCAAATCCACAACTTTAACCACTGAGCCATCTCTCCAGCCTCTGAATTATCCCTTGAATCCTCACAGTAACCTTAGTGAATCATTTGTCACAAAGAACCTGATGGTCACAAAAGTTAGGAAGAACCCATTTGTTTCCTCAAGGCCAGTCTTCCCTAGACGACACGGTGACCTGCAGTGATTCTAGCATTAGGAAGTTTAATACCTATGACCTGTGATCAATATCCAAGGTTTCAGAATGTTGAGCAGGAAGTATCTGTGCTTGCTAAAGTCCTTAATTCCTCCAAATCAAAAAATCGGTGAGGAGGCAGGGCCACAATGAATAGATCAAGAGGCACATTAAGATAAGCCACATATAGTTCAGAGTTACCACTGTGCAAGTCCGAGGTTGTGGTCCAGTGGTGGAGCCCTCGCTTAGCCTGCTCAGGCCCCTGAGGTGCAGAGGAGGGCCTTGTTTGAATGCATGGAGAGAAGGAAGCTGACCCTTGCTGTTGGTGATGCACACTTGGACACTCACTGTGGGCTGGCGATTTTCGCAGCAGGATATAGATACTATTTTATTTACAGTATGAGCTAGCTTTCAATGTATCAGAAGTAGGACACGGAGACCTTCAGGAACATCCAGAAACTGATAAATAGGACAGGTTCCCACGAATGGGTAGGGAGGGAGGTGAGATGGGCTTATGGAATCTTGCCCTTTCTTTGCTATGAACTTGAACGACTTAACTTTTCTGGGGCTGTTACTTTTATGCATAATTGACAACTGTTCCTACCAAGAAGGTTGTGAGAATTCAGTGAGCTACAATTTGAATGTATGTACACACAATATATAACAAAGCTTTGTGAGTTCCTATTATTGCTGTTATTATTGTCACCTGCTGCCTCTGATGGTTTTCTACCACGGATTCAATCTTTATGATTATTTTAGTATCCATGGAGTGCTGAGTTCTTCGCCTCTGTCCTTTCTGGCAGTTATTAGTCACTTACAGAAGGCCATGGGAGAACTGTACCCCGCCCCTTTGGGGGTGCTCACAAGCTGGGAAGAAGGAGCAAGTAAGTGGTTAGAAGTTGCGGAGGGAAGGAGCCAAACCCTTAGACGGAGATAAGAGAGAGGCAGCTAGGAATGATGCTCTGCGAGCCGCACTCCAGCCTCGACGCGCCCCACCTTGGCGCTCTCCAAGTCTGGGCATCTCGATGGAATTATTTACTTGCCAGAGCACTTCACCGGGCTCGGGGCGGCCTGATGTCCCCCTCCCTCTTCGGAGCCCGCTCCGCGATTGGCTGGCTCGATCCGGGGTCGTCGCTGATTGGCCCTCGCCAGGCCCGGCCACGGAGTTTAAAGAGGGGGCGGGGGCGCGCTGCCCAGCATCGCCGCTGTCCCAGCCGGCCGGCCGCGCGTCCCAACTCCGCTGTCCCCCCGCCGAGCCAAGCGGCACCCTCGAGGGAGAGCCGGGGCAGGCGCTGTCCAGCCCCGCGACGGTGACACAGCCGGGGAGGGTCGAGGCGCTCGGACGTCGGGGCGGCCACCATGGTGGCCACATGCCTGCAGGTGGTGGGCTTCGTCACGAGCTTCGTGGGCTGGATCGGCGTCATCGTCACGACTTCCACCAATGACTGGGTGGTGACCTGCGGCTACACCATCCCCACCTGCCGCAAGCTGGACGAACTGGGCTCCAAGGGGCTGTGGGCCGACTGCGTCATGGCCACCGGGCTGTACCACTGCAAACCGCTGGTGGACATCCTCATCCTGCCGGGTAAGAACCCGGGCTGCTAACCCCGGAGTCTGAAGCACAGGGGGCGCAGAGCTTTGCTACAGTTTTCCTACCCCCAGTCCCACCTTGGTGTAGAAGAATTAAGCAACCCCAAACCACACCCTCTCGGCCTCAGTTTCCTCATCTGGAATTTGGGCTCACATTTTGGCCAGTGGTTACAACTGGCTAGTCGCTTTAAAATTTCACTGAATAATTGTAGACGCATGACAGGAGCCCAGCCCATGTAAATTCCCCTCTCTTCCTGCGTCCCAGCATCCCACCTTTGGATGACCAAAACTGCTTTCTGGCGCTGGTCCCCGCCTCCTCCCACTTGGGGTCCATCTTCGGACTCGCCCAGGCGCAGGCGAGTTGTGGAGGCGCCCAGTGATTTAGGCCCTCGCTCTGCAATCGCCAGGTTTAGAGGATCCCAATTTGTTCTCCCAGGACCCAGGGTGTGTCTTATCTCCCTTGTTTCCACCCTACCTCCTCCATGGGGTTCCCCAACAGCGTGATGAAGCGGTGAGACCCTTTCCCGTCCCGGTCCTTGAGAAAGCTCCACTGAGAGCCCGGGCTCAGCGGGATGCGGAGGGGGTCACTTCTGCGATCTCGAAGTTGGGGATCCGAGGCCTCAGGAGGGAATATTGGCAGGCCACCACCTCTCAGATGCCTGCCTAGGACGGGGGTACATCTTCCCTTGTTCTATGGAAATATTCCGGGGGGAATAGTTGCAATTCCGTTTTTAATCTCTAGGAAGTTGGATGATTTCCGAGGTTGTGGGTCCCGTCTCAGGTTTTCTGCTAGGAATCTATCCTGCTCTGTCCCTCTCGCTCGCGAGGCTGACTCAGTTCCTCTGGCTTTTGTGGATCGTGGGCCTTTAAAGGTGCATCCTGGCCTTAAGGTGTGCGTGAACCAGGCCTGAAGTTGCCAGTCTGGATGCCATTCACTTTGTGCCCTGGATCCCTTTTAGCTCTCAGTAGGAGGGCTCAGGGCACATCAGGCCTGCCTTTCACTCCTCTTCCCTCTATGGGACTTTCAGAGGGACAGAACTCAGAGAACCCAGGCTGAATCCAGCTGCAGTTAACGCCAGCCTCCTGGACCTAGAGCTCACAAGCTGGGTGATGTGCAACAAGCTCCTAACCTCAATGAACCTTGATTGTCTCCTTTAAAAATTAACATGGGACCAACTTATCTTTCTGGATTGCTTGGAGGAGTCCGAGAGAAGAAATGTAGTCCTCTGAAGGGGGAGATGCCCTTCAGAAACAGCAGCTGGGGGTCTCTGTTGAAAGCTGGGCATAGATGCCCAGAGTTTTGACTAAAGCATAAAACTATTCTCAGCTTCCTTCCTCGAAATTAAGTTTCCTGAGCGTCCTGTGCAGATGCTTGTTTTCAGAGAACACAGGTCATGCTGTGGGGGCTCATGTATTTAAGGAAGAGTCCTTCCCTTAAGTGTTGGATGAGGGTAGGGGCAGTCTTTGGTCTCCATCTTCTGATTTCCAGACATGGCCTTGACACTGTAACCCACGTGGGCTGCCTGTGCCATGAATCTCAGAACCTCTGTGTCCAGTTGACTGCTTCCCTTGTGTCAGCCCTGGCTCTTCTCCCAGCTTCAGGGGAGGAGCTGGGCCACGAACTTCTGGGACTCCTCTCTGGTGTGTTCAAACCCATAGATACCTGATAAGTTATCTTCAATTCTGAAGCTGAACTGGTGGTGGTTACAAGAGAGCCCTCTTAGAGTCTAATTTGAGGCATTGCTAAGGGACAGCATTCAAGCTGTGTCTTCATGCTCACGGGAGGGTGCCTGGGTGTTTCTTCCCACTGCCATTAGCTCCGCCTTGCCCAGGCCACTACCTATAACTTGCATGGGGTGGGGGGGATAAAAAGGGACAGTCATGAACACAGCTTTTAAAAAATAGTTAAAAAATATATATTTATTTATTTATTAGTGGGGGGGGGGGAGAGAGAGGGAGAGATAATGGGCACGCCAGGGCCTTTAGCTACTGCAAACAAACTCCAGATGCTTGTGCCACCATGTGCGTCTGGCTTATGTGGGTACTGGTGAATCAAACCTGGGTCCTTAGGCTTCACAGGCAAGCACCTTAACTGCTAAGCCATCTCTCCAGTCCTCAACATTTTTTTAAATGTTTCAATGGGTGTCAAATAAATTGAAAGGTAAGACAGTAAACTTAAATCTATGAAATTCTCCTAGTACCTTATTAGGTATATTATGCTATAATCTATCTCTTCATGAAGTTATCACTTGGCATTTTTGATAGTAGAGAATAGATAGCTTTGCTGTATGTGTCATACTCAATTCACATCCCTTCACTGATGGTTGCTTACATGACCTTTTATGGGTACATGCAGATTAAGACAGGTGTCTGCCTTCCAGGTTTCCCCAGGGCAGGAGAGAGACCTTCTGAAGCAGTGGCAGAGGGTTGGGGAAGCATGCCCTGGCACAGCGAAGGAAGCAGGACATGGAGCTCGTCCCTCTCTGGGTGGCAGGGTTCATGAGGACAGCAGGAGGAAGCCTTGGTTTTAGCTTGCTCTTGTTCAAGGCCACACATTATTCATGCCTAATATGAGTCAGGAAGAAAATCACTGAAGATAGAAGTAGTGCACTGGGCCAGATGTGGTGGCTCATTGTCTGTAATCCTACCACTGGGGTGGCTGAGGCAGGAGGATCACAAGACTGAGAACAGCCCGAGCCACATAGTGAGACCATGTTCTGAAACAAAAAGGATTATACTATACAGAACACAGTACTACTGACTACTCATGTTTGAGTACTCAGCACAGAAATGTTCTAAGCACCTTGTGAATGACTAGTTAACTTGATCTCCAGTAGATTTCTATTAGAGAGATGTGAGTGCTATCATTATTACTCTATAAATGAGGAAAGTGACATAGCAGGTAATTAACTTGACCAGGTCACACAGGTAGACCACGTCATGGCAGACTGGAACCAAGCACAGACCACAGAAGATTGCTTTGAAAAATTGAGTTTCCATGTGAATCTTTGACACGGTGTAATAATAACGTAAATAACGCCTTGGTCTCTCCATCCTAAAAGTGTGGCCAAGTGTGTTCTAAGCCAGGATCATCCTTCTGTTTAACTAGCACACTCTTCTTTTGTTGCTGGGTTGCTTTAAAAGTTGAAGGTGTGTGGGGATCTTGGATGACCTTCTAAGTCTCTGAACAACCAAGAAAAAGAGGGAAAGTGGTGTTGAACGCCTGGCAGGTGTGGGCTCAGGGGCAAGAGAGCCCTGTCTAACCCCCCTCCACTGCTCTCTTGCTGGCAGGCTACGTGCAGGCCTGCCGAGCCCTCATGATTGCTGCCTCGGTTCTGGGTCTACCGGCCATCCTGCTGCTGCTGACGGTTCTTCCCTGCATCCGGATGGGCCACGAGCCCGGTGTGGCCAAATACAGGCGGGCCCAGCTGGCTGGCGTGTTGCTCATTCTGCTGGGTAAGCTCCCTGTATATATCACCCCAACGCCAGCAGATCTGATGAACCTCGGATCTTGCAGTGGCTACTTCATCAAGATTGAGATCAACAGCAAGGTGGAAGGAGACCATGAGAATCCACTGGGCAGTGTACCCCACAATCTGTATTCCTTTACATGCCAGAAGAGGTTTGAAGCTGGGGGGGGGTGTGGGTGATGGATTATTTGGTAAAGTACTTGCCATACAAGTATGAGGACTTCAGTTAGGAGACCCCCCCCGTCACACCGCCAGAACCCATGTAAAAGCCAGGCATGGTGGCGTGGGCCTGTAATCCTAACATAGGAGGTGGAGACATGTATAAACTTAAGAATTTTCTTAAATTTCTTAGAAAACTGGAGCAAGTTGGCTAGTTGTCTAGCTGAATTGGTGAGCTCTGGACTGAGTGAGAGACCCTGTCTCAAAAGATAAAGTGGACAGCAATTGAGGAAGGCACCTAGTATCAACCTCTGGCCTCTATACACATATGTGCACAAGGGCAGAAGTATGTCTATAAGGAGCACTGAGCATTTATAAGAAGGAGAGAGAGAGAGAGAGAGAGAGAGAAAGAAAGAGAATAGGCAGAGAGAGGTACCACTTGGTGCATCTGGCTTTAAGTGGGTACCGGGAAATTGAACTCAGGCCTGCAGGCTTTGCAAAACAAGCTCCTTTAACCACTAAGCCATCTTCCAAGGCTTACCTGGAGCTCACTTTGTAGTCCCAGTCTGGCCTTGAACTCACAGTGATCCTCTTGCCTCTGTCTGAAATTAAATACGTGTGCTACTATGTCCAGCTTTTTTTTTTTTAAAGGAAAAAAAGAAAGACAAGATTTTGAAGGTAAGAAATATCTATGGGAGAGCAGAAGGACAGAAGAGAGTTCTGTAGTGGCTTTCTAGTTGTGGACTCCCTTTTAGAATACCTGTGTCCTGGCCCCACAGCAGGTGATTGTCCAGGGATAGTCTGGAGATCGGGTCAGGGAAAGATATATATATATATATGTATGTATGTGTATGTATATATTTTATTTTTTTTCTTTTGAGGTAGAGTCTCTAGCCCAGGCTGACCTGGAATTCTAGTTTCAGAGTGGCCTTGACTTCACAGCAATCCTCTTATCTCTGCTTCCCAAGTGCTGGGATTAAAGGTGTGAGCCACCATCCCCAGCAGGAAAAGATATTTTTAAGAAGTTCCCAAGGTAATTCTCAATGCAGCCAAAACTGAGAACCTCAGTGACTATATAAATATAGAGTAAAGAAAGAGAGGTGAAAGGAAATGTATATTGAGGGTGACAGACTAGTTAGGTGATGAGTTAATGTTTTAGTCACAAATGTTCAGTAAGCATGCATGCTAGGTACTATTGTAGGCATTGGAGACCTGTTAGGGAAAAGATAGGTTTTTTTGTTTTTGTTTTTTAAGGCAGAGTCTCACTGTAGCCCAGACTGACCTGGAATTCACTATATAGTCTTAGAGTGGCCTCGAACTCACAGTGATCCTCCTACCTCCGCCTCCTGAGTGCTGGGATTAAAGGCGTGCACCACCACGCCTGGCTAGTTTTTGCTTGGAGTATACACAGATATTCTAAGCCATGCAATATGTAATAGCCGTCTTCAAAAGATATGTAAACAGTGCACATAGGTAGGAAGGCATGTAACCCATACTGGAGGAGTTTGCCAGAGTAGAGGAAGCCAGTAACGAGAGGCCACAGGTTGGAGGGAGGGACAATGCAGGCGGAGAGGCAAGGACATGTGTTCACTCAGTTTTTCTGATCACACACGCACAGAGAGGGTTGATTTAACACTTCATGTAGGGGAGGGCCTGGTAGCTCTCTCTGCTTTCTGTGGTGGTGTCTCTCTCTCTGTCTTTCTCTCCAGGGTGTCACATATTCCAGTGAGTCTTCGAATTTGCAATGTCATAAGCTTACACCATCTTACTTGATTTCTTACAGAGAGAGGGGATCAAGCCCAATGCCTCATGCGTGCTAAGCAAGCACTCTACCAACTGAGTTACATCCTCATCCTTGTTTTTTTTTTTTTTTGGATGTCAATTCCTCTGGAAAGCTCAAAGTCCTTTCAGAGGATGTGAATGTTTAAGAGTAGCCGCTCTTGTCACAAAGCGTACACACCAGCGGGGAGAAATTGATGTGGATAGAGGTTAGATATAAAGTCGCATTCTCCTAGAACAAAGAATTCTCATCCCATAACTGGTAACCAGATTGTGTGCTTAAGGGGTTAGGAGACGGCCCCCCAGGTTCTGTGTGGGGTGATGCCATTTAGGGACAGTTACTGGTTTCGCACCCACTGTTATACCAGTGAGGTAAGAGAACATGAGAGGGGGGTATATTTCCCCAGGATTGCAGGGGCTTGTGAAGCCATGGAGAATTCCAAGTGTGTGTGTGTGTGTGTGTGTGTGTGTGTGTGTGTGTGTTAGTATGTTGTTGAAAAGACCTATATTTTTCAGACAGCTATCTGGCCAGGGAAGTTTTGATTTCATCCACAAAGGCTGGGTGTGTGCACCATCTGGAATCCGCCCTCAGTTGCCAGTGCTTGATCTAACTCACAGCCTCACTTCTTGTGGCACTTCCCTGAGGCCCGACCTCCCATCTAAGTCCTTTTCCAACAGAATGGCCAAGGCTCTACAAGTACACAGATTACGGAAGGAATCCCGGTGCAGCCCTTCTGTCTCAGACTCTGGCTGTTGTTACTTTTCTCATTCTTTCAGATGTTCCAGAAGATTCTCCTGGGTCCTGAGGTGGGCAGAGCCAAAGGATGGGTCTGTTGTCATCAGTGTTTAGTAATTCTGACCTTTTGTGGCTGGAGATCTAGGTCCGTTGCTAGAGAGCTTGCCTAGCATACATAAAGCCCTGGGTTTGCTACCCTGCACTGCACGAACTGGGTGGTATATGCCTGGTGATCATGTGGCAGTGACCCTAGCACTTGGGAGGTGGAGAAGGATCATATGTTCAAGGTCATCCTCCAGGCTATATAGTGAGTTGGAGGCTAGTCTGGGCTACTTGAGACCCTGTCTCAAGAGAGAGAGAGAGATAGAGAGAGAGAGAGAAAGAGAAAGAAAAACAAAAAGAAACTCAGGTCTTACACAAGAGAGTCCTGGAGTGTCCATAAGTGAGAGCATGCACAAGTGTGAGAACACATTGAAGCAGGCACAAACAAACCCCGTGGAAAATACAGGGCTATAAGCAAAGCATATGTAGATAAATTAAAAAAAAAAAAGCCTTAAAAATAGTGATGTTGTCTAGTTGAACAACCAGTTTTATTTATTTACTTTTTTTTTGTGGGATGGAAGGGGCAGCAATCAGTCAATGGTTTGAAACTTCCCAGCTGAATTGATTTTTCTTCATCTTTTTTTTTTTTTTTTTTTTTTTTTTCCAGGTAGGGTCTCACTCTGGTCCAGGCTGACCTGGAATTCACTACGTAGTCTCAGGGTAGCCTTGAACTCTGGGCAATCCTCCTACCTCTGCCTCCAGAGTGCTTGGGGTTAAAGGCGTGCACCCCCATGCCCAGCTTTTTCTTCATCTTTTGAAGGTGGTTTGGTACAGGGAGGCAGTTTCATAGATGAGGAAAGTGAGGTGGGGCTGGGGAGTGGGCACACCTCCTGGGCTCTGTTTGCCTGTGCCAGCGAGGCTGTGGGGACCTCGTCATCAGGTCATCGGAGCGGGATGAAGGGACTCAGCCACCTCCAGCCCTGCATTCATCCGGCTGCCTCTTCTTTCATTGTTCCTGTGCAGATCTGCTTCTCGGTCAGTGGCCGCTTGCACTTGGGATGTATGTTGTTTTGCCTGGACCCAGCTGGCTCTGGAAATGTGATGTTCATTGCCTGGAGTGTGACACCTGCCCATCAACTGCTTCTGGGTCTTCTCATCCCTTGGCCCCAAGAGCCTGTGTGCCGCCCAGGGGGGTGGGTGGGGGCCGGCCAGAGTCTGAAGGCTCCCTTTGTGTTGTTTTGAGGTGCTTGTGTTTTCTGTCACTCTCCCAGGAGAAGCTGGTGCTGGGCCCATGCTGGGTCCTAGAGGTCACTGGATGGTGCGGTGGCAGAGCTGAGGCTGCTGAGCGAAGGGGGCAGGGCAGCAGCGCTGCGAGCTAGTCCTCACACGAGAAACCCCGGTGGACAACTATCTGCCCAGCGGTCTCAGTCAGCAGTGAGGATTTGGCTCCTGCTGTGGGGAAGGAACAAGAGCCCCGGGCTGCAGCTTCCTGAGCAGATGTGTAGCTCAAGGAGCAGCAGGTGCCTCAGATCTACCGTAGATCTGAGGGGAATCTAAGCTGTTTGTAGATTATCAAGATTCCCTGCCAAGGCAGAAGGCACTGTGCCCTAAGTTATTTTATCTTGTCAGTTGGAGTCAGACCCAACTGTACTGAATCAAGACTACTGCTTTCTAGCTGTGTGAACTGGAGCAGTTACTTCATGTCTCTGAGTCTTTTTTCTTTTCTTTTCTTTTTGGTTTTTTGAGGCAGGGTGTCGCTGTAGCCCAGGCTGACCTGGAATTCACTATGTAGTCTCAGGGTGGCCTCGAACTCATGGCAATCCTCCTACCTCTGTCTCCTGAGTGCTGGAATTAAAGGTGTGTGCCACTATGCCTGGCTTAAAATTTTTTTTAAAATGTTTTAAAAAATGTTATTTATTTATTTGAGAAAAAGGCAGAGGGGGGAGAGAGAGAGAGAGAGAGAGAGAGAGAGAGAGAGAGGGAGAGAATGGGTGCGCCAGGGCCTCCAGCCACTGCAAATGAACTCCAAATGCATGTGTCCCCCTGTGCATCTGGCTTACGTGGGGCCTGGAGAGCAGAACCGAGATCCTTTGGCTTTGCAGGCAAACGCCTTAACCGCTAAGCCATCTCTCCATTCCCAAATTTTTAATTAAAAACATTTTTTTTTGTTTTTTTTTCAAGGCAGGGTTTCACACTAGCCAAGGCTGACCTGGAACTCACTATGTAGTCTCAGTATGGCCTCAAATTCACAGAGATCCTCCTACCTCTGCCACACTAGTGTTGGGATTAAAGGTATGCACCATTACACCTGGCTTGTCTTCTAATATTTCTATAAAATGGGCAATAATACTGCCTCCTTCCTGGGTTGGTAAGAGTGAAATGTTGTATGAAAATTAGTGGTTTTTTTTTTTTTTGAGGTAGGGTTTTGCTCTAGCTCAGGGCTGACCTGAAACTCACTATGTAGTCTCAGGGTGGCCTCGAACTCATGGCAGTTCTCCAGGGTGCTGGGATTAAAGGAGTGTGCCACCATGCCCAGCTTCTTAATGTATGGAAATTAGTTAGCATGGAATCTGACACAGTAAGTGTTCTTCCTATCCATGGTTGTGATTATTGTTGTTGACAGAGGAAACAGCTAACCCAGAGGGCAGTTGGGTATCTTCCTAACAATGCTTGAGCCCTACAGGGTGAGGTTCACATGCAGAACTGTTGAAGCGAGACAGTAACTTGCTTCTGGAAACACCACCTTGTATCCTGGCTTAGTGGAAGGGTTTTTTTTGGTTTTGTCAGTGGATATCTGTGTGGGGATCAATAGTTCTTTGCTTCTCCCATCATGAAAGGACCCCAAATCTTTGTTCTGAAGATCCAGTTCTCTTGCTGCAAGTTGGAAAGTATTTTCTTTGGGTGTTTCTTCGGAAATGGGGTGGGGAGTGGAAGGAAAGGAATTGCTCTTTGCTCTCTAAATGGCATCCTTTCATCTCCTCATTTTCCTTTCTAAACATCACTCCCTGGTGGCTTTATTTGTAGTAGGAAAAATTGTTTTAACTGGTCACTTTCAGGTTAATAGCGAGTTGTGATAAAATGAAGGGTGGGGGCAAATGTGAGACAAATTGAGCTTGTCACACACACAGAATTAGGATCTTTGGGTGTGGAAAGAAAAGTGATGTCTTAATCCAGGGTGTAGGGAGAACATTTATACAAATCTTCCTGCATACTTATTTGATTTATACACACTTAGCCCTAATTTAAATCAAATGTCGCCTGGTTAGTGGCAAGGATGTGGCCCTTTGAGTAAGACTGTGTATGACAGTGATCTTGCCAGTCAACTTAGAGGCACTGAATGCCTTATGAATCCTTCTTGTCTTTGAATTCTGTGAGTTCCTTTTTGAGAAAAATTAATAAGTGGCCAGGAATGTGACACAGTATAGAGTAAATACCTAGTGTGTTTGAGAACTAGATTCAGTTCTAATATCACACACATACAATATATACACAATGAAAAAATAAACAACTGATGAGGCTTGCTTTAAACTGCTATAGGAAAAGAAAGATAATGATTCACGGAATGTATACTAAGGGGAAAATGTTGAAAATAGACCAGGAAAATTCCACTGACTTGATGGTTATTATAACCATTAGCTTTTCCTAAAAGTCCCCTGTGTAAGAGGTAAATGTCCTCTGTCTGCTATGTTTTCTTATGTTAATATTTTAGAGAATGAGAAATGAGAACAGAAAAACTCAAAACTTTTTCAGTCTCAAATGAGAGGAGAATAAAATATGACTCCAACTAACAGCTCATTAAAAAATCTTGTTACTTGTTCCCCAAACTGTTTTTGTCTGTATCTATGTCTGCTTTTCCCTCTCTCTCTCCCCCTTCCTTTCTCCCATCCTGTAGTCCTTAGGGTCTCAAATACTGGGATCACAGGTATATGCCACTGTGCCCAAATGGCTTAAATGATTTCTTTGTGAAAAGCTATATTAATTGGCTACTCAAGTTATATGCTATAATAGTGTTGATTTGTCAGAGATTGCGTTCAATATATTGTAAAATGCTAAGTGGAGGCTTTTAAAACCCATATTGTGGAAAATTCCAAATCTAAACAAAAGGAGAAAGAATAGCATAGTAACCCCCCCCCCCCAACAAATCCAAACTCCATCTCAGTAAAGGTGAACTCACAGCCAGTCTGCTCCATCTTCCCACTTCACCATCCCTTCCAGGCCCCACATGTTTTTGGTGCAATTCTACATGTATCCATGGAAGACTTTTCCCATTATTATTAATATAGTCAGAATAACTTAAGTAATTTTAATCAGAATATTATTTTGTGCTAGAAATGATGATTTAAAAGGTCCTTTTACTACTTAGCATTTAAAATTACAAAGCCTAAAGAAGTGCTTATCAGAGGAAGGGAGACATGTTCGCATCTGCCGATTCATTCTCTCATTCTCTTAGTCATTACTTCCCAAACCAGATGCATCTGCATCAATTTGATTTAATTTCTTCACATTTCTTGCCTTTTCTTTTTTTTTTTTGCAAGTAAAACTTTTTAGTTGAAACATAATAATTGTTTCATATTTAAGAGATTCTATGTATCACATTTATTTAGCTTCTGAATATTTTCATGTGCTATTTAATCTCTAAAAAACTGAAAAGATAAATACTTAAGTTTTATTATTCTAAAACCATCTTCCCAAATATCTTCCATTTAGTTAAGTCATATCTTAAACTTAAAAAAATAGTTATGGGGCTAGAGAGATGGCTTAGTGGTTAAGGTACTTATCTGCAAAGCCAAAGTTCTCAGGTTCGATTCCCCAGGACCCATGTAAGGCAGATGCACAAGGTGGCACATGTGTCTGGAGTTTGCAGTGGCTGGAGGTCCTGGAACATCCATTCTCTCTCTCTTTCTCTCTCAAATAAAAAAAAATTATTAACTTTACTATATGAACATTTTGTGTTTCGGTCATATTCCCATTTCATACTCTCATAGCTCCTCTCCTGTGCACTCATTACACTGAGGATCCTTCTCAGTGGGGTTATTGATATTCACTGTGGAGGGTCATGAATGCACCAGTCAGTCTGTGTGGTGAAGCACAATGTCTCAGGATACTACTTCCCACCCTGTGTTTCTTACAATCTTTCTGCAATGATCCCAGAGCCTTGGCAGGCATGTTATGAGTCTCCTCTCAGCCCTCTGTGTCCTCTGAATTTCTGCTATAATGAGTTTTGAGTTTCAGTGTCTACTGACGTCTCCCTGAACGAGGTTGTCAGGCCAGCAGTGAGAGCAGCACTCATGTTTAAATCATCACTTCCTCTGTAATGTTGCCTGAGTCCTGGTAGGTGTGATAAAGGTGACTCATCTCATGCTAGGCAGTCGAATATCTTTTTCTTGTCATCATGATGGATATTGGTTCTCTCTGGCATTTGCTGCCATCTGTTAGAATCAGATTATCTAAGAATGAGAGCAACATGGATCAAAGGGAATAAGCACAGTCCTTTAGAAGACTGTTTGATGGGCATAGCAAAGAACAGTGGGAGCTTCTCTCTAGAGTCTATGACTTTCCTGCTGATAGGATTCTGACTTGGTTCTCAGTACCAGGTATGGATTCTCTCCCACTAAGCAGGCCTCATATCCAATCACAGAGCAGTTGATTATCTGCAAAAGCTGTGTGCCACTATAGCATAGGCATGTACATACTGCCTTGCAGGATTCCCGTGCTTACTCACTTTGTTGGTGTCCTTTAATCTCCAGTCATTCACATAGCACTTTCCAGCACTCTGAGGGCTAGCCAGGAGGAAGCTGGCTTCCTTCTCAGTTCCAGCACGATCTCTTGATGTCCCATGACCACAGCCTGTTGTGTTTTCAGCAATAGGATCTTACCATTTAGTTCTGGTGGGTAACCAAGTGATTTGACAATGGCCTACATTGTTTTGGGCACGTCATGGGCCTCCATGATCAACAGCTCACTGTTGGGGTAACCTGGTTCTGGAACTGGGATTTACTAGCCAGAGGCTATGGTTTCAGGATTAAAGTTTCTCCGCCCTCTAAAGGGCATTTCTGCCTGGGCTATTCCCTGCCACCACACCTCTTATTAAGAGTAAGCTATAGCCGGGCATGATGGCACACGCCTTTAATCCCAGCACTTGGGAGGCAGAGGTAGGAGGATTGCCGTGAGTTCAAGGCCACCCTGAGACTATATAGTGAATTCCAGGTCAGCCTGGACTACAGTGAGACCCTATGTTGAAAAACTAAAAAACAAACAAACAAACAAAAACCCCACTTCCTTTGGGCTGGAGAGATGGATTAGTGGTTAAGGTGCATGCCTGTGAAGCCTAAGGACCCAGGTTCAATTCACCATGCACATGGTGGTGCATGCGTCTGGAGTTTGTTTACAGTGGCTGGAGGCCCTGGTACACCCATTCTCTCTCTGTCTCTCTCTCCCTCTCTTTGTGTCTCAAATAAATACAATAAATCTTTAAAAAACAAAAAATAAGAGTGAGCTAGATAACCGGATAAAGGTTTCTATGGTACTGATTCATGCTGTCATTAGTTTTGTGTAATTCCCCCCACCCTCCCTCACCCTCATCTCCTCCATACCCTTCTAGCCTCTGTATTTTGTTCTTCCATTTGCCTGCCAAGCATCTCCTCCTCTTTTTTTTTCTGTGCTGAGGACCGAACCCAGGGCCTTGCGCTTGCTAGGCAAGCGCTCATCCACTGAGCTAAATCCCCAACCCCGCATCTCCTCCTCTTATCCCTCGTTTCCACTCTCGCCTGGCCTCATTCTAGTTACTTGCCAATACTCCTGATTTTTTTTTTTTTTTTTTGATTTTCGAGGTAGGGTTTCACTCTGGTCCAGGTGACCTGGAATTAACTCTGTAATCTCAGGGTGGCCTTGAACTCATGGCGATCCTCCTACCTCTGCCTCCCTAGTACTGGGATTAAAGGCATGCGCCACCACGCCCGGCTACTCCTGATTCTTACTACAATGTACAGTCAACTCAAGCTGTTTCAAGTTAGGAACACATATGAGGACAAACATGTAGCCATTTGTCCTGTGTCCGTGTGACATCAATTAGAATGGTTTTTTCCCAACTCTATTCATTTTTCTGAAAATTTCATTATTTCATTTTTCCTTACCTCTGAGTAGAATTCTATTGTGTGTATGTATCACATCTTCATTACCCATTCATCAGTTGATGGACATCTGGGCTGATTCCAATTCCTACCTATTGTGAATAGAGTAGTGACAAACATGCCTGAGAAAGTGTCTCTGTAGTAAAGAGTAGAGTCTTTATGCCCAGGAGTGGTGTAGCTGGATCAAATGGTAGACCCATTTTCAGATTTTTGAGGAGTTGCCACACTGATTTCCATAGTGGTTGTACAAGTTTGCACTCCCACCAGCAGTGAATAAGGGTTCCTCTTGCCCCACATCCTCATCAACATTTGTTGTCATTTCATTTGCTTGATAATTATCATTCTGACTGGAGTGAGATGGAATCATGTGCTTAACTTTAAACAAAGGTGTATCCTGGCCGGGCGTGGTGGTGCACGCCTTTAATCCCAGCACTCAGGGAGGCAGAGGTAGGAGGATCGCTGAGAGTTTGAGGCCACCCTGAGACTACACAGTGAATTCCAGGTCAGCCTGGGCTAGAGTGAGACCCTACCTCAAAAAAAAAAAAAAAACAAAAAACAAAAACCAAAAACCAAAAGGTGTATCCTGTCAACTAAAGAACAAATTGGAACACATTAGAAACCTGTTCACAATGGAGGCAAACATTTTCAATCTTTGAAGAGGAAAGGATTCTATTTATGAAAGAACCAAGTCCAGATGAATCTGTGTATACATATTGAGCCTCTCTTTTCTTGGCTACGTTTCTCCT
Organism: Dipus sagitta; assembly: GCA_036346955.1. Classification (NCBI taxonomy): domain Eukaryota; kingdom Metazoa; phylum Chordata; class Mammalia; order Rodentia; family Dipodidae; genus Dipus; species Dipus sagitta. Next base: position 81,026,610 of record CM070781.1, read on the forward strand.
TTTCTTAGCTACCACTTTCTTATTTAGCTAAGAATTCTCCCAAGGTTTTACTTTTTCTTCCCCTAAACAAATAACAGACCCCCCTAAACCTCTTTTGCAGTTAACAATTACAACTTCTGAGCCAGGTGTGGTGGTGCACGCCTTTAGCCCCAGCACTCAGGAGGCAGAGGTAGGGTACACCATGAATTCAAGGCCAACCTAAGATCATATTGTGAATTCCAGGTCAGTCTGGGCTAGAGTGAAACCCTACCTCAAAAAAAAAAAAAAAAAAAAAAAATTCCCACAAAAAACAATGACATCTTCTGAAGGTAAAAGAGGAGGAAGAGTGAAAATTCAAGGACTAAAATTCCTCTTATTTTTTAGAGGCTTAATTTAAAAATAACTTCTGACATAAAATGAAAAAGGATGAAAACTCCCTTTGTGGTTCTTTAATTTTTCTTTACTTTATAGGTAACTGAGTTTTCAGAAGATCCTTTCATTATTTTCTCTAGATAACTTAGTCATTCCAAGCTCTTTCTTTCTTTCTTTCTTTTGGTCTACAAATAAAAATAACCTAGCAAGCCTTCTATGTATTTAAGAAAGTCAAAAGTGAGTGTGTTTTATAACTAGTTCACATTTTTTAGTAAAGCAGGGATTTGACTTGCATTTTTAACTTTACTGGCCCAAACATACCCTTTTCTCCCTGCAAATCATTCCAATAACTGAGTAAATTCTCCTTTTTCAGTTTCTAAACGTTTTTCATTTTGAGTTCAATTGGAGGTCGTTGTTTCAAGCGAGCTTTTCATTTCCTTTCACGTTGTGTGGCAATCTGCTATTTCTTCGTGGTTTTGATGTGGTTGTCTTTCAGAGCCACAGGCATTCCGCCGGACTTCATTTAGCTACGAGGAATGAAAGAGCCTGCTGGTGCTCATATATTTGCCTTGTGTTGCAGGGATTATGAAACAAGGAAGTTTAAAAATATATGTATATATATTTTATTTTTATTTATTTATTTGAAAGAGGAAGAGAGGAGAGAGAGGAGAGAAAGAGGGAGAGAGAATGAATATGGGCGCTCCAGGACCTCCAGCCGCTGGAAACAAACTCCAGATGCATGCACCACCTTGTGCATCTGGCTTACGTGGGTTTTGGGGAATCGAACCTGGGGCCTTTGGCTTTGCAGGCAAGCGCCTTTACTGCTAAGCTATCTCTCTTGTCTGACAGAAGGAAGTTTTAATGAGATAAGCCCTGAGATTGTGACTCTGAGTGTGTGAAAGTCACACTAAAGTTTTGTGACTTTCAAAATCAGCTTTGGTGTGTTTCGCATCCATCCATTCCATCTGTCTGTCCTTCCATCTTGTCTGTTTCCATTTATCCATTTATTCATTCAGCCAGCCCTATGAGGTCATTACATAAAATATGTAGGCTCCTCCACCCCCCCTTTTTATTTTAAAGTAGGGTCTCAGTCTGGTCCAGGATGACCTGGAATTAACTACGTAGTCTCAGGGTGGCCTTGAACTCACGGTGATCCGCCTACCTCTGCCTCCCAAGTGCTGGGATTAAAGGCGTGCACCACCATGCCTGGCTGGCTCCTACCTTTTATAGTGAGTTGCATATAATAAAATTTAACAGAACTTTCTAAGACATGCAAAACCAATTGATATGGAGCCCAATTTTTTCTTATTTGAAGTTAACCCCATTTTATAGTTTGCTTAGAATTAAGAGAAGAATTAAGTGAATTAAAGGTAATATTCTGTCTTATTCTAGAACATTTAAACCAAGTTTTAAAGTTCTTAGGTTTCATGAGAAGTGGGGAAGGGTTTCTTACATGTATGCATACATGTGAGTATAGAGATACAGTAACTGAAAAGCATAAAACTCATTTGAGCCCTAAGCTATTTTGAAAGAGTTGGTTGTTAATGAGACAGATTGGTTGGATTGAACCATATCAGTTGTTTGGAATTAAACCTTTTTTCTCCTCTTACCTTTTCCTCTCATAAGCTTGGGCATTGGGAAACTCTTGCTAGTGCTTTTTTTTTTTTTTTTAAACTTTTTACTTTATTTTATGTGTGTGTGTGTGTGTGTGTGTGTGAGAGAGAGAGAGAGAGAGAGAGAGAGAGAGAGAGAGAGACAGAGAGACAGATAGATAGATAAAGAGACACACACACACACACACACACACACAGAAGAGAATGGGCACGCTAGGGCCTTCAGCTACTGCAAATGAACTGCAGATGCATGTACCACCTTGTGCACCTGGCTTACGTGGGTCCTGGGGAATTGAACCTGGGTTGTTTGGCTTCACAGGCAAGCGCCTTAACCATTAAGTTATCTCTCCAGCCCTAGTGGTTATTTTTGTCCACAGCCCACAGCAGAGTGGATGCCCTCTTTGGGAGTCTGGGGATTTGTGTCAGATTGCATGTTCATATGGGGGAAATCTGTGGCAGTACTCTCTGTCTGAAACACTGTAGAAGAGGATTTCTTTCTGTTCCCTGTCCTCATAGAGAAAAGGGTTTTTCTTGGCCATGGGGGAAGTATGTCTCTAGTAACCATTAGTTCTCCAAGAGGGCTTGACTTAGTAGTCCATGGCTGGGGGATGAGCAAGAAAAAATTTTTTCCTTGCATTTGAATTTTTCAAATCCCTGGGATTGAAATGGAAGACTCATATAAACACGGGTCTTGAACATTCTTCACAGAAGGAAAATACCTCCTCACATGGTATGCCAGATAAAAGTATACGGAAACAGATGGAATTGTGCTTGTTCTTTAAGGAAAAAGACTATAGGAGAGAATTTTTTTTTTTTTTTTTTTTTTAGTGGTGTGGCCACTGGTAAGGAGCTCATGCTACTGTAAAAATCCTTTACTCAGGATCCTGTCATCCTGTGGCAGAACTAAAGAAACGCATGGGGACACACAAAGATATGAAAATGGACAAAAGAACTGACTGGTTGGAAAGAAGGAGGGGAGCAGTAAGAGTGGGAGGGGCACAGGAGAAAATAATGAGAGGCGAATGGTAAAGATACATTGTGACCTGCGTGTGGTGGCTCACTCCTTTAATCACAGCACTTGGCAGGCAGAGGTAGGAGGATTGCTGTGAGTTCAAGGCCAGCCTGAAACCACAGAATGAGTTCCAGGTCAATCTGGGCTACAGTGAAACACTATCTGAAACAAACAAACAAACAAGAAAGCAAACAAACAAACAAAGAGCTACATTGTGTTTATGTATGAAAATGTCATAATGAAACCCATTATGGTATATAATTAACATATGCTAATAATTTTTTTTTTTTCGAAGTAGGGTTTCACTGTAGTCCAGGCTGACCTGGAATTCGCTACGTAGTCTCAGGGTGGCCTTAAACTCACAGCGATGCTACCTCTGCCTCCCAAGTGCTGAGATTAAAGGTGTGCGTCACCACACTCAGCTTTGAAATATATATATTTTTTAATTTTTTTTGTTTGTTTATTTATTTATTTGACAGTGACAGAGAGAAGGAGGCAGAGAGAGAGAGAGAGAGAGAGAAAGGGTGCGCCAGAGCTTCCAGCCTCTATAAACGAACTCCGGATGCGTGCACCCCCTTGTGCATCTGGCTAACATGGGTCCTGGGGAATTGAGCCTCGAACTGGGGTCCTTAGGCTTCACAGGCAAGCGCTTAATCGCTAAGCCATCTCTCCAGCCCAGCTTTGAAATATTTTTAAACAAAAGAAAAAGGAAGCCATTAATATGTAAGATCTTAGCTTCTTAGATAATCTTTTTAAATTCCTTTATTATATGGGTAGCTTGTAATTAATGGAGTTAGACTGTTCAAAAATCATCTTGGGTAATTCAAAGCCTCCCAATGACCCTTTTGCCCCAGGCTTTTTCTTCTTCCTCTTCTTCTTCTTTCTTTTTTTTTTCCCGAGGTAGGGTCTCACTCTAGCCCAGGCTGACCTGGAATTCACTATGTAGTCTCAGAGTGGCCTCGAACTTATGGCAATCCTCCTACCTCTGCCTCCCAAGTGCTGGGATTAAAGGCGTGAGCCACCACACATGGCTCTTCTTTTTTTAAATAATATTTTATTTATTTGAGAGAGAAAGAGAGAAAGAATCGGCTCATCAGGGCCTCCAGCTGCTGCAGGTGAACTCCAAATGCATGTGCTATTTAGTGCATCTGGTTTTACATGGAATTGAACTCGGCTTTGCAGGCAAGCATGTTAACCACTGAGCATTCTCTCCAGCCTGGTACGTTTCTTTATTATGCATGCATTCCTTGTTCACGGGGTGCACATAGTGCATTATTAGCAAGAAACTGTCACAAACCACACAGATGTAACAAGATAGTTTAAGGTCTTTCAAAATGGCTAAGACTTAAGTCCTTTCTGTATTTTATTTTATTTATTTATTTTTATTTATTTATTTATTTTCTTTCTGTATTTTATAGTTGATGTACAGGGTTATTATACTTGCATGCTGATGTTAAAGAGAAGCATATTTCTTCTCTGTGAGCAGAAATGGTAAGTTGGGAGACAACATAACATGTGTAGAAATCAGATGAAAAGCCTGCTGAGTTATGGGGCTGGAGAGATGGCTTAGCGGTTAAGCGCTTGCCTGTGAAGCCTAAGGACCCCGGTTCGAGGCTCGATTCCCCAGGACCCACGAGAGCCAGATGCACAAGGGGGCACACGCGTCTGGAGTTCGTTTGCAGTGGCTGGAAGCCCTGGCGTGCCCATTCTCTCTCTCTCTCTGCCTCCTTCTCTCTGTCGCTCTCAAATAAATAAATAAAAATAAACAACAACAACAAAAAATTAAAAAAAAAAAGAAAAGAAAAGCTTGCTGAGTTGAAAGTGACAAGGCTTCCGCAGGTGGCAAACACAGGCTGGTAATGCCATGCCCTGTCTTGAACTTGATGGCTTTTATGACTAGTCATTGGAAGCCCCGAAATTCTTATTAGCCTTATGTCTGCCAGTTTTTATGTGCCATCTCAAGTTAAAGCTTTAACTAAAATTTCTTTCTTGCTGTGGTTGTAAGAAATTGGATAATAACAAAGAAAGCCACTGGGTTACTTTGCTTTAACTTGTGTTGTCTAATAAAGGGCCAGTAGACACACATCACCATTTAAATTACTATTATTATTATGTGTAGTATGGGAAGTGGTGTGTGTGGTGTATGCATGTGTGTGTGGGCATGTGCACATAGCCCATGTGTATACATGCGGAGGTCAGAGGTTCTTGCCAGCTGCAGAATTACTTTACTTAGGAAGAGAGGAAGAACTAAATGACATGAAAGCTATTTCTTTTTTTAAAAATAGTTTATTTATTTATTAGAGAGAGAGAGAGAGAGAGAGAGAGAGAGACAGGTGAGTACAGGCACACCAGGGCCTTGTGCTGCTGCAAACAAACTCCAGACTCACGTGCCACTTTGTGCTTCTGGCTTTGCATGAGTTCTGGGGAATTACTGGGGAATTGAACCTGGGCCGGCAGGCTTTGGAAGCAAGTGCCTCTAACCACTAAACAATCTCTCTAACCCACTATTTCTTAAATCCATAAAAATCGAAACCCCAAAGGAACGTTGAAATGATTGGCACAAAGCCAAATTCTCTACCATGGCAACCCATTTTGACAAATTCCATCATGGTAACATCCTTGAATGGGTAAATTCTTTTACTCCGGCAACTGTTCATTTATGAGTTGAGGTTTTGCAATCATGGACAGCATCACACAAACCCAAACCCTTGGCTGGTACTCCACCTGTGCCTAGCGGCAGTATTCACCACAGCAAGAGAAATTCACAGCTTCTCCTGGTCTAGGTAAGATGAATTGACTATACTGAAAACAATAGGCTACCTTATTTTCCATCTCCAAATAGCCCTGTCATTTAGTCACCCAGCCAGTATACACTGAACATATTCTATGTACTCGGTGCTGACTCAAGCATTGCGTTTACAGGCATACGTAAGACATGATCTCTAACTTCATGGGGCTTAGAACATGGCATGGGAAGTAGACACTTAAAGAGATAATTAGGATATGGCTGGGTAAGTGTAACAGCAGAATCATAGCTCTAGATATAAAGGCGTGATGTACAAGTAAAAACAAATACATAGTTTTTAGGGTTTATGATTCTTTTGAAGCTTTTGCAGGGGAGTTTCATTTGCTTCTGTTACTTGTTGGGGGAAAGAAAAAGACCAGCAGTTTGACAGGTCTATGATGGAGTAAGTCAGCTCGTGCAGACATCTATGCTGAGATTGCTCAGAGAGCAGAGGTGTGTGTGTTGGGGTTTTTGGGAGCTAGTTGGAAAGGGTGTGTTTAAGAAGTGCCCACTGCTCTTGGTAAGTGATGGGTATGCCCAGTCACACGCTGGCTCTCCCTCTCTTCCCAGCTCTCTGCGCCATCGTGGCCACTATCTGGTTCCCCGTGTGCGCCCACCGCGAGACTACCATCGTGAGCTTCGGCTACTCCCTGTATGCGGGCTGGATCGGCGCCGTGCTGTGCCTCGTGGGTGGATGTGTCATCGTCTGCTGCTCTGGGGACGCCCAGTCATTTGGTGAAAACCGTTTCTACTACTCTTCCGGTTCCAGCTCCCCAACTCATGCCAAGAGTGCCCACGTATAAGAGAGCTGCCAGGCTGCCCCAGAGGTGCTATAGATGCTGGTCCTGGGGCCCTAGGTTTGCTTGCCACAGTTAGGGGAAGCCCACTTCTCTGCCAGGCACCAAAGCCGAAGTTCTAGAAAGCATCCTGTCTGGCATTTTGCAGTCTTAATACCCCTCCTCCCCATCACCTTTCAGTTGCCTTAGAAGATATCTCTAGTTCAGATAATGGCCACAGTTTTCTCATGGTGTTGCCTGCTCTTAAGTTCTTTTCATGGGCGTTCCTTTGTCATTTATTAAAAAATAATGTTTTATTTCTCTTTTACAATTTAAATGTCTTGCAAACATTGATGACTTGGGTGTGGGGAATGAAATAAAAGACACTTTTCAAATGGACACAGTGACAATGGGAGTCTCACAAAGATGCCTCTCTGTTGTTTTCTTCTATTCAGTTCCAAGGCCACTTATGAGATAGAAAAAAGATAGAATTGGGAACATGGGTGGGAGGGGGGGATCATGGAACTTTCTCTCTGTGGGAAAGCTTCCCTTTTTAAAGCTGAGGGTGAGAAGCTTTCTTAGTTTATGATTTTAAATTTATCTGTACATACTTTTTCAAGATTGATCAAATTTTTTTTGGATCACTTTTATAACCATGGTTTTCCTGAAGTTCTTTCTTGATTGATCAACATGAAGGAAATGAACCAAATATACTTTAATTCCGCCGTAAATAACAGGACACAGGAATATAACATGAACTGACATTCTGCAGCATATTTTTGATTTTCAGGTTTGTCTGATGTGGTCTTTAACCCATAGCTACACATGCCTCCAATTAACACATCTTTAAAGCTTTCTTCTCTTTTCTCTCTGTTTCCATTCTGTTCTCTATTTTAAAATGATGTTGTTTAACATAAATTGTACTGTTGAACTTGACTTCCCGGCTGTAAGCACTGATGAGTATCAGTATCTGAGACCCCAGACTCTTCAAACACGGTTGGTGCATTTTGTTCAGGTAAAATTTGTGCAATAAAATAACAAATTATCTGCAAAACAGGCCTCCCATCTTTTGTTGTGTCCGGAGTATCAGCTACTGATTTTCAAAAGTCTCACTTGCCTCTATTATAGGGAGTCTGACCACTGAGTCAAGGACAAATCACTCTATATTTCCCTGAGTCATTCAAAAGTTACACTCTATTAACTATATCATGGTGGCAATGTGTGATTATGAAACCTAGGAGTTCTCTAGGTTTCTTTTCTTCTTTTCTTCAGGTGTAGGGTCTTGTTCTAGCCCAGGCCAACCTGAAATTCACTCTGTAGTCTCAGGGTGGCCTTGAATTCATAATCATCCTCCCACCTGTGCCTCCCAAGTGCTGGGATTAAAGGCGACACCATGCCTGGCCCTCTTGTTTACTTGACTGGAATGTTTTATTTTCTTACCCCTTTATGTCATGGGGAGATGAGTGGCCATAAAAAACCATGTTCTAGGTAGGATACAGTTTAACTCCATATCCTTTGAGTACATATAAGTTTTTTTTTTTTTGTAATTTTTGTTGCCTTTTTTTTGTTGTTGTTGTTTTTGCATGTGCTTGCTAGTAAGCCAGTATGATCAAAACACTGGTATTTGTGCATGTGTGTGAACATGCATATAGAAGGCACAAGTAGATCTTGGGGGTCTTCCCCAGGCATTCTCCACCTTATTATTATTATTATTATTGTTTTCCGAGGTAGGGTCTCACTGTAGTCCAGGCTGACCTGGAATTCACTATGTAGCCTCAGGGTGGCCTTAAACTCATGGCAATCCTCCTATCTCTGCCTCCTGAGTGCTGGGGTTAAAGGCATGTGCCACCACGCCCAGCTTCCACCTTATTTTTTTAAAAAGATATTTTTATTTTTATTTATTTATTTGAGAGAGGGAGAACATGGGAGAGAGAGATAGAGAGAGAGAATGGGCACACCAGGATCTCCAGCTACTGCAAATGAACTCCAGATACATGTGCCACTTTGTGCATCTGGCTTACATGGGTACTGGGGAATCAAACCTGGGTCCTATAATGATAGGCAAGCACCTTAACCACTGAACAATCTCTCCAGCCCTCCACTTTATTTTTGTTTTGAGACAGAATCTCTTGCTTAATGTGAAGTTCACTGATTCAGCAAGGCCTGGGGCCCTGTGCCGTTCCAGTGCTGAGATTACTGGTGCCTGTCACCATGTCTGGCATTCTACGAGAGTACTGGGGGTCTGCACTCGGGTCCTCAGGCTTGGGCCGCAAGCACTTTACCCACGAGCCATCTCCCCAGCCCCAGAATGCTGTTCTTGATCATCTGGCTTCTTCCCCGAGGCGACTGCTTATTTTCTCTGAGAATGGAGTACGCTAAGCCCACCCCACTTTCGCTGCAGCATGAGAGGGGAGACCTCAGGTCTCTCTCAGCTGATGTGGCCTGGCTACTTAGGGAGTCCCATTCTGTAGGTCATGCCTGCCATGTTAGAGTTCATTACCAGTTTGTGAGAGGAGATAGCTGATCCTCTAGAATGCCACTGTCCAGGGCTGGAGAGATGGCTCAGCAGTTGAGGCACTTGCCTGAAAGTCCTAAGGACTGGAGTTTGATTCCCCAACATCTGTGTAAAGCCAGGTACACTAGGTAGCACATGCATCTGGAGTTCGTTCGCAGTGGCAGGAAGCCCTGGTGTGCCCATACTCACTCTGTGTCTGCCCTCCATCTCAAATCAATAAATAAAAAGAATTAAAATGCCAATGTAATTTGAAATTTCTAATAGCCATGCTAGAAAAGATAAAAAATGAACAAGTGAAATTAATTTTAATATGTTTCATTGAATTCACTACATCCACCATGTTATCATTTCAACTTGTATGCAGCCCATGAGATTTTTTCACATTCTTCTTTTTATATTTTGGGGGCTCCAATATGTTTTATACTTATAGCACATCTTAATTTGTATTAACCATATTTCAAGGGCTCAGTAGCCCATAGGTGTCTAGGGGCCATTGGTTTGGTTAGTACAGCTGTAAAATAACAGGTTCTATCCTAGTGATCAGGAGGGAATGAATTGCGTTTAAAGCGCTGCCCTGTCATTAGAGTTTTGTTAGATGTTGGCAAGTACAGAGGCTGGGGAGGTGGCTCAGTTGGTAAAAGCACTTGCCATACAAGCATGAGGGCTCAACCCTGCATGAATTTGATTCCCAGTGTGGCCACACATGCCTGTAACCCCAGTCCTGTGGCCACACTCACAACTCCAGACCAGGAGGATCTCTGGGGCTTGCTGGTAAGCCAGTCTGATCAAAACAATGGCAGCTGCAGGTTCAGTGACAGTCTTGTCTCAAGAAAACAATACAAAAAAAAAAAAAAAAAAAAAAGAGGGCTGGAGAGATTGCTTAGTGGTTAAGGCATTTGCCTGCAAAGCCAAAAGACCCAGGTTTGATTCGCCAGGACCCACGTAAGCCAGATGCACAAGGGGCACATGTGTCTGGAGTTTGTTTGCAGTGGCTACATGCCCTGGCGTGCCCATTCTCTCTCTGTCTGTCTCTCTTCTATTTCTCTCGCTCTATGCTTGCAAATAAGTAAAAAAAATTAAAAAAAAATGATAGAGGAGGACACCTGACATTCTTCTCTAGCCTCCGCACGTGTGTGCACAGGACATGCACATCTATACACATGTACATTATGTATGCACACACAACACTACACATGCTATACCCAAATACCAAAGAAGAACCTGGTAAGTACAATTCATTAAACAGTTAAGACATATCTTTGGTGAAGACAATGATTCCCTCAATCATATGCAAATATCATGGAAATCTCAACACATTCCCTTCCTAAACAATAGAGAAAAGGGAATTTATGCTCTTGAGACCTGCTTCTTCCAGGAATATATATTTAATCCTGCTCACAGTCCCCATTTTATGGATGAGAAAATGAGGTGTGGAGAGTTTATGTTGCTTGTTAAGGTCAGACAGCCACTATATAGAATTAAGAGGGATTTAAGTTAAGTCTGAAGTTGTCACTCTTCAATGTAAGATCTTACTGCTCTAGGAATCAGGTATTCACACTTTTTTTTTAAATTGAGAACTCTACTGTAGGAATGTATGGCACATTGGTCATCTTCCCATTGCTGTTTTCTTCTTCAGACATGCTTTGAGGAGATCTGGGTCCAGACATTGGCGCGTAGCTATGGCTCTGATGAGGTGCCCCCCCACACACTTTGAGAAACAGCAGTGTCAACAGTTCTCAAACGTTTCTGGAGTGCTTGTAAAACCATCCCTTTCCCCCTCTGGGATGGTCTTCAGGGGTTAGACAATTTCAGAAGCAAGACCATTTTTTTTCTCTTATCAGCCTGTTCTGAAGACACAGTATGTAGTGTTTGGTCATGATTTTCAAGAATTTGACACAAAACAAACTAGAGAATTGAACGTTTCAAGGGAAACGCTGAATCTAGCTACATATGTTCATGACGATGACAGCCACAGAAAGAGAAGATTGTGTGCTTACAGAATACAAGCATACTTGTGCTGAACTGGGGGCTCGGTGTAACAATAGAACAAGGTCTGGTTGTATCTTTTCCTGTTTCTTCTCTTTTTTTAAATTAAAAATAATCTGCGTGTCAGTGGCTCTCTCTACACTGTACACAATGAGAGCTGCAGCATCTTAAATGTTTGGCAGGACATTCATGCTCATGACATCACATGCTGAGAGGACAGGGAGGCCACTGTGGGGCCGGCCCTGGGGGGGGCCAGTATCAGTGCAGCCATTGAGATGGCCCCACAAAAGAGTGTGTGACTGCCAGATGTGCGCCTTCATGGAGACTGAAGGAGGATTGTGGGGGGGAGGACACTGGCACATGCTGCTGATGGCTTGAATAGCAGCTCTTGAGGAATCTATATTTCTCCAGCTCGTGTAGCATCTCAGAGCTCAGGCTTTGTGGCTGTGTCTGGGGGGGAGGGAGTGGAGATGGGGGGACTTGTCACTGCTCCATGCTTCATTGTTGAGATGTAAAATGTGGAAATGTGAAGCCATTCCTAGAGGGTCATGGAAAACAAGGGTCATCTGCAGACTATCTTCCACATAGCATTGAGTACCTGTTGACATCTCTTTCTCTTTGGTTTAATCACATGTAGCTCAGATGGGAATTTTGTTACAGTACACATTCTGATTCTGGTGTGGGCAGACCTGAGATTTTGCATTTAAAAAATATTTTATTTATTTATTGGAAAGAGAGAGAGGGAGAGAGAGAGAGAGAGAAAGAGAGAGAGAGAAAGAGAGAGAGATTGAGAAAAAAGGTGCATCAGGGCCTCTAGCCACTGTAAACAAACTCTAGATGGATGTGCCACCTTGTACATCTGGCATAAGTGGGTACTGGGAAATTGGACCTGGGTCCTTATGCTATGCAGGCAAGTACCTTAGTGGCTAAGCCATCTCTCAGACTCAGATTTTGCATTTCTAACTGGTGCTGATGCCATTTGCCTACCCCCACACCCTGGGTAACCAGCCTCTGGAGTCTGCAAAATGCAGGCCATCTTAGCTATGTTCATGAGTGGTGCCTCTTCTGGGCAAGTTCCTGGCCTTCATTCTGGAGCTTTGCTGGCCAATAACTCCAGTGCAGAATCATTCCTTTGACTTCATGGGCTCTGTTCTTCAATAAAACATTAAGTAGAACCTGGCGTGGTGTTTCATGACTTTAAATCTAGCACCCAGGAGGCTGTGGTTGGAGGTTCAAGGCCAGCCTGAACTATAGAGTGAGTCTCAGATCATTTATTTTGGGCTAGATTGAGACCTTGCCTCAAAAAAGCCCAAACCCAAACCCAACCAAAACAACATCTCACAAAGCAAACAACAATCCCTGCCCCTACAAAACCCATTAAGCACCTAGTGAAATGGTGGGGCTTATTAGCACAGGTAAGTCAAGTACTGCTGGTTCAGGAAGGCTGGTGACTACATTTCCAGGAATTTTGTGAGCTAGTTGATGTTGCATAGGTAGCTTTATTAAAATTTTTCTTTTATTATTCATTTACTTATTTATTTGATAGAGAAAGAGGGAGAGAGAGAGAGAGAGAGAGAGAGAGAGAGAGAGAGAGAGAGAATGGGCGTGCCAGGGGCCCCCAGCCACTGCAAACGAACTCCAGACTCATGGGCCCCCTTGTGCATCTGGCTAACGTGGGTCATGGGGAATCGAACCGGGGTCCTTTGGCTTTGCAGGCAAACACCTTAACCACTAAGCAATCCTTCCAGCCCAGCATAGGTAGCTTTAATAACAGCCATGATATAGTATTTATACCAAACACTACAAATCAGGCATTTCTCCTCATCTGGCTCTCACATTCCAGTTAGCTGCTAAACACTTACCAGGCTGGCACTTGGAGAAGTAGACATAAGCTACTGACACCTTTGGTACTTTTATTGTGCAAAACTGCGCTTCTCCTTTTCCTCAGAAGTGCATATAAGGGAAGGCGGGGAGAGCCCAAAGTACATCTGGTGATGGAGAAAAGGAGACATGGCAGCTGCTAGGTTGCAACCATGTGTGCCTGTGTCCTGAGTCAGAGGGCCTTGGTGGCCTGAGCAGAGGAAGGGCTGTGTCTCCACCTGGTAACCTGATCCTAGCTAGGTTCAGAAAAGTCAACAAAACTCACATATAACAAATACTAGGGCTACCAGGTAGGTGTCTAGAACCATCCTGTCCTCTTTTGACCCTCTTATGCTGGTTTTATTGGTATCATTAATCTGATTTCTAGAAGTTTCTTGACAGATTCAGTTTTGAAAAGTCCTGATTATAAAAGCAATACTCCAATAGTTAGCATTTGTTGTAAGTTTATTCTTTTTTAAAAACTTAAAAAAATTTATTTGTGTGTGTGTGTGTGTGTGTGTGTGTGTGAGAGAGAGAGAGAGAGAGAGAGAGAGAGAAAGAGGGAGGGAGAGAGAGAGAGAGAGAGAGAGAGAGAAAGAGGGAGGGAGAGAGAGAGAGAGAGAGAGAGAGAGAGAGAGAGACGCAGATAGAGAGAGAGAATGGGAATGCCAGGACCTCCAGCCACTGCAAACTCCAGACTCATGTGCCACCTTGTGCATCTGGCTTACATGGCTCCTGGGGAATCAAACCAGCATCCTTTGGTTTTGCAGGTAAGCGCCTTAACCACTAAGCTATCTCTTCAGCCTGAAAGTTTATTCTTTGCCAGACACAGTTCTGTTGTTTTATCAGTTGCTAATGATTTCTCTTTATAACAACACTTTTAAGTCATGGGTCCTTTTGACTGTAAGTTTTACAGATGACAAGGTTATTACACAGAGAGGTTAATGTCTCTAAGTCATACAGCTATTGAGTAATGCCTATTCATTACAGAAAATTTGAACACAGAGGGAAAATGCAAATAAGAAAACAAAAAAAGTCACCCATTATTTCCTCATTAGGGTAATTTCTTTTGTACACATTCTTCATTGTATTTGGAGACAAAAAGTCTAATGTACTTTACATACAATAAATAGGGAACATTTTCTTATTTCATTATTTTTCTATAATGGATCTAAATATCTGCACAATATTCTGCTATTTGGATGGATCTTATGATACATGAACTCTCAGTAGTATCTTGGCTAATTTGGTTCTTTTCTAATTTCTTATGAGTAATTTTGCCATGAGCATTGTTACAGATAAACCTGCATATACACATGATGATCTCTTTTTAAAATTATTTAATTATTTTCAAATTATTAATTAAATTATTATTATTATTATTATTTTTGTTTTTTTTTTTGAGGTAGGGTCTCACTCAAGCCCAGGCTGACCTGGAATTCACCATGGAGTCTCAGGGTGGCCTTGAACTCCTGGTGATCCTCCTACCTCTGCCTCCCAAGTGCTGGGATTAAAGGCGTGCACCACCACGCCTGGCTTAAATTATTATTTTTAATAACTTATTTTTTTAAGAGACCCTGTCTTTTAAAAAAAATTATTTATTTGAGACAGAGAGAAAGAGTGGGACAGAGAAAGTGAGCATGGGCCTGTTAGGGCCTCCTGCTGCTGTAAATGAACTCCAGATGCATGGGCCACTTTGTGCATCTGGCTTTGCAAAAAGTGCCTTTAACCACTGAGCAATCACTATAGCCCTTTTATTGTTATTATTATTATTAATATTATGAGCGTGAGAGAGGGAAAGAGCAAGAGTGAGAGTGAGAGCGAGAGCGAGAGAGAGAATGGGTGTTCCAGGGCCTCCAACCAGTGCAAATGAACTCCATATGCATGTGCCACCTTGTGCATCTGGCTTATGTGGGTTCTGGGGAATTGAACTGGGGTCCTTTGACTTTATAGGTAAGCACCTTAACTGCTAAGCCATCTCTCCAGCCCTATTATTATTATTTTTTAAATTATGTGATTAAATATTTTTTTGCTTTGGCTTGTGGTGTGTGTGTGTATGTGTGTGTGTGATGTGGTATATGTGGTGCATGCATGTGCATGTGTCCATGCAGCACCCCATGCACTTGCTTGTGAGGGGGTGTGCTTGCCTTCAGTGGCAGGAGAGGGACATCTGCTGCTCTGCTCCATCACTCTGCCACTGGTTCTTATTTAAGATGGAGTCCCTTACTGGTAGAGCTGGAGAGGTGGTTCAGTGGCTAAAGGTGCTTGTGTGGAGTCCTTTACTGATCCTGGAGCTTTTTTTTTTTTTTTTTTTTTTCCCTCTCTGGTCTATGCTCTGCTATGGGACTGGGGTTACAGACACATGTGGCCATGCCCAGCTACTTATGTGAGTCCTGAAGATCAAACCCCAGCACTCTCAGCCCTCCTCAGGCCTTCATGCTTGCACAGGAAGTGCTCTTAACCACTAAGTGATCTCTCCAGCCCACATGAAGATCTCTTTAGGATAAATTTAGTATTCTTACTTTTTTTTTTTTTGCAAGGGGATGCCTAGCTTCCCCTAGTGTTTATAATAGAATATAGTATATCAACTTAGTATGCCGTTCTTTTAAAATAATTTGAAATATTTATTTTAAGTTTTGCATGAGATTATATATGGAAATATTTGTAATAAGAGGTTGATAGGAAAACTTCAAAGACATCCACAACAGGAGAGAAGGTGTACCAAGGATAGGTGGGGCTGTAGTTCTACTTGCCCTGTAGTACAGTTCTATCTTGATGGGCTCTGCTCCACAGAGAAAGGAGCCTGCTTGTCTTCTGGGTGACTCGATGTGGGGGGGGGGGCATACTGTTTCCCATAGACCCTGCTTTGGGTGGAAGCCTCTGGTATATTGTGAACTATATCCATTTTGCTTATTGCTCTCACTATAGCACACTAAGCATAGTATACAGAGACAAACATAAGGCAGGGTAAAATGACTCCCTTGCCTCATTTTCCTGAGCCTTCTAGACATTGCAGCTTACGCTAGGAACAAATCCTCTCTGGGTTCCTCTGCTGCCTGCTTGTGTTTTTGTCTACAAAAAGTCAGGGAAAACATACATCTAGAGGGGTGAGAAGGCCCAGAACTGTGGGAGAGTTTGGGCAGCTGAGAACTTCAGAGTGGTTCTCTTGCTTCTGCGCTGGCCTCTGTGAGTACAACAGAGATCCCCACATGTCCATAGGGGCCTCACTTGGCACCCTATCCACAGGCTGACCTGGCTGTGACGCTTCCCTTCAGTTCCAAGTTTTGCCAATCCATTCCTCCCTCACTCAGCTGACCTTGTCCCAAATAGAACAGAGTTCAGACTGCCCAGCCATGGATGTCTAAGCAACCAATCTTTAGTCTTTTCATCCAGGATTTCTGTACTATGGTATGGGGATCCTCAGAACACAACTCAAGTCAGTAAAATGATTTATGGGTCCCATTCCAGCCCTAAGGGGTCAGTTCCTGGGGTAGAGCCTAGGCAGCTATATTATAAACAACTTGTCAGGTTAATCTGATCTGCCCTGAAGTTTGTGAACCATGGAAAATGGTTCAATGAATGTAAGGTATAGTGATTTGCCCAAGACCATGTTTCTAGGGAGTCATGTTAAATTACTTGGTACTTTGCAAAATGATGAAACTGTTCATGCTTTTGAAGGCATTCCATTAGAGTGAACAAACCTGGGAAGATGAGAGTATTCCAGCTGTATGGAAAACCCGAGTCTTGGAAAATGAGGCCAACACTCAGAAGGATGTAGGAGCCTAAAACAAGAGAGCTTATGGTATACATGGGACTGGTCCTATGTTTCTAGGCCAACTTCATGGATGCCCTTTGATCCCACAAACAAGTACTAAGCCTTTTACTTTTCCTCTTAGGGTTTTGTCAATTGTAGCCCGAAGCATTCTGCTTGTGCAGGCTCCATCACTAGACACGACTCTGCGAAGCCCCTGGGTTCCTTGCTCTTCCCTGGGTGGTAGTTCTTTGCATTAGCTGCGTGGCCCCAGCGGGCCCCTGACTCTCCTTCATGGCCATGAGAGGTCCAGAAGGTGGATGAATGAAGTCAGCCAGTCAAGTTCTGCCCTGGTACTTCTCATACTGAGGTTCTTCTCCAGCTTTGAGGGCTGCCAGTGTCTGTGGCTGTCCATCAGCCTGCTGAGGATGCTGTCTGTAGTGAGACACAGGAAGCAGAAATTAGACCTGGAGGACAGGAAGCCAAAAACATTAGGTCTCTAGTCCTAGGTGATCCTAGAGCCAGTACCATGCACAGTTTTTGGTCACAGCTAGTGTATTTGTTACTTTTCTCATTTCTGTGATGAAAGGGCTGACAAAAAGCAGCGTAAGGAAGGAAGAATTCACTTGGGCTCATGAGTCTTAGGGTACGGTCTGTCATAGCAGGGAAGGCCCGGCAGCAGGAGCGTGAGGTGGCCCGTCACATGATGTCTGCAGCCAGGAAGTCAGAGAGATGACTGCTCTTCACCAGCTTGCTTTCTCCTCTTTGTCAGTCTGCCCCCTCCCCCGCTCGCCAACCAGCTGCTCACAGTCAGGGCGGGTCATTCCCTTTAGTTACTCCTGGATGGAGATCCCTCACAGACATGGCCACAGCTGGATCTCCTAGGTGACTCCAAATCCAGTCCAGGTGACAGTGGAGATTAGTCATCACTTCTAGTCTGAGCTAAGTTGCCATCCCTTTTTTCTTTCCTCTCTTCTCCTCTTCTTCCTCCTCTTTCTTCTCTCTTCCTCTTCCTCTTTCTCTCTCTCCCTCTCCTCCTCTCTTCTTCTTCTTCTTCTTCTTCTTCCATCTCTCTCTCTCTCACACACACACTTGCCATAACATCTCATTCTAGAGCCCAGGCTGGCCCAGAATTCACTATGTGGCCAAAAATCCTCCTGCCTCAGTCACCTGACTGCTGGATTAAAGGTTGGAGCCACCAGACCTGTTTAATAACTGTCACTTTCACACTTTGTTTTCAATCAAGAGTCTTCTGCCAGGTGTGGTGGCATACACTTTTAATCCCAGCACCTGGGAGGCAGAGGTAAGAGGATTGTCATGTGTTCAAGGACACCCTGAGGCTACATAGTGAATTCTAGGTCAGCCTGGGCTAGAGCAGGACCCTACCTCAGGGGGAAAAAAAAAGAGTCTCTGGGTTAGAGGACTTCCTGAACTATTTGGCTTACACCTCAACTGTGTGGGCATCTGTAGTCTGGGCTGCTGCTTCTGAGTTCATGCTGCACAGAGGGTAAGGCTTCACTCACACACAACCCCCTCACTACTGCCTCACAGGCCTGGGGCTTTTGCCCCTTATATATTTATTTTCCTGGCTAACTGGGAAAGAGGAAAATTTCCTCAAATGAATTAGTGATGTTACCGAGAAAAGGGGACACGGATTCCAAAAGGATCCAAAATAAAGCACGTCCATGACCTTTAGCCATCTTCAATAGTTTCATTCAAGCCCTCCTCCTCCTGTGTGTGTGAGAGACTATGTGTGCACATGGTTATGCGAGCGTGTGAGGTCAGAGGTCGAAGTCAGATGACTCCCTCCAGTATTGCTCTCCAGTTTCCACCAGTGAACTCAGAGCTCACGGAGTCAGTCTAGCTAGTTAGCTAGATCCTGCCTCCTCCTTCAGAGTGCTGCGGTCACAGGCAGGATGCTCTATCCACCTGGCATTCATGTAGGTGCTATGGATCCAAACTCTGGTCCTCATACTTGTGTGACATGCATTTTACCAAGGGAACTGAACCACCACCCCAGTCCTCAAGCTCTTAATTTCTTGTTTTAAATATTTTGAATTCACTATGTAGTCTCAGGCTGTCCTAGAACTCATGATGATTCTCCTACCTCTGCCTCCCAAGAGCCGGCATTAAAGGCGTGTGCCACCACACTGGCTCTCAAGCTCTTAATTTCTTGTACATTGTCCCCATTCCCCACTGCTCTGTCCTGTCTCCCCATCATCCCATTGAGACAATCAGCTATCACTAAACAAAGGACACTTTATAGAATAATATCCCGAGAATCAATTCTGACAAAATTAGAACTCTTTCTGTAAGGCTGTTTGTATTTTCAGTAAGTCTAAAAAGCTTACATTAATTAAGATATTTCCCTCAGGCTGGAGGGATGGCTTAGTGGTTAAGGCATTTGCCTGCAAAGCCAAAGGACCCAGGTTCGATTCCCCAGGACCCACGTTAACCAGATGCACAAAGGGGTGCAAGTGTCTGGAGTTCATTTGCAGTGGCTGGAGGCCCTGGCACATCCTCTCTCTCTTTCTCTGTTAAATAAATAAATAAATAAACTGACCTTTAAAAAAAAAAAAAGATGTTTCCCTCACTCTGCCTTCTGCATGGAACGGAGCAGAATTCTGAGGCAGCTAGCCTTCATTGTGTGGTGTCAGCTACGTACTCCTTAGCTGTGCTGTTTCCAGTTACTTTTCCATCATAACATAGTGATATAGGATTCAAAATCTTATTTAATACCTAAAAGTTCACAAACTCTTTAGACTTTGGTCATCTTAACATGAATTTTGAGGACATTCACTAATACTCTATTGTATATCATCATTTGTTGATGGATTAAGCAAACATTTAATGAGCATTTGCTATATGCCAGGCATGTATTACCTAACAGATAGAAAAAGGAAGCACATAGGATTTAAGGTGCTTGTCTGCAAAGCCAAAGGACCCAGGTTCGATTCCCTGGCACTCACATAAGTCAGATGCACAAGGTGGCACATGCATCTGGAGTTCATTTGCAGTGGCTGGTGGTCCTGGTGTGCCCATTCTCTCTCCTTCCCCCATCTGCCTCTCTCTTTCTCAAAATAAAAATAAAAATTAAAAAATTAAAAAAAGAAAGAGAAAAAAGAAGGACAAAGAGAGCCCCAGCCCTCAAATACTCACAGTTCAGTGATGCGGTCAGGTAGGTCATGAAGATTGACACCACAGTGCCTTATCATTCTCATCTTTTATCTACACTGGAAAGTTACACCCTGACTGAAAAGGGAAACTAAAGCATGACTAGATCCCAAATTAAAGATAAAAGGTCCCAATAAAAAATAATAAAGATAAGAGACTATAGAATATTTAATGTGTGAGTGCCTATTGACTAGGCCTTCCTCTGACCGTGCATGTTTTCTATGGCTGTGGAAAATCAGCCTGTATCTAAACTTTCTAGAGCCTAATGACTTAGCAAGGTGTTGGCGGAGAAGTGCTTCTGTGGAACGTCCCACTGAGACCCACAGAGGAGCGCGCTGTTTCTCCCAGAGCTACACCCTAGCTGAAAGGTCAATCTTTAGCTTGTCTGAGTGACTTAGAAAGTCACTGCCCAGGTGTCAGAGCTCAGCTTCTATTGTGACAGTGCAATGGGGACACAGCTACTAGCTGCCACCTGAAGGCACTTAAAGGGGGGCTGAAGCAATGTGGGGCCTGAAGATGGTGAAGGATGCTGAACTATCCCTAAAGGAAAGCATGAAGAATAATGTTGCTTTTCATAGCTGATTTTATTTGTGGTGTGTGTGTGAGCGCGTGCGTGCATGCATGAGCATGTTTGTATATGCGTATATGTGTGGAAGCCAGTGGACAACGTCAGTGATGTTTCTCAGGATGCTATCTACCTTTTAGGAAACAGGGTTTCTCATTGACTTGGAGCTCACCAATTAGGCCAGACGGGCAAGCCAGTGAGCCCCAGAGATCTGCCTGTCTCTGCCCCGCCCCTGTGCCTGCGTTATAGACATGTGTTACTATGCCCTGCATTTTACATGGCTACTAGGATCCAAATCAGATCCTCATGCTTTTAAAGCAAACACTTTCCTGACTGAGCCATCTCCCCAGCCTTCACAGTTGCTTTTAAAACCATCTGATCAACTACCAGTAGTAACAACTTAAACCTAAACATTTATTGACCGATGAAGAAAGGTAACACACCACTGTGTGAATTATCCATGAAATTCATCTTACAAAATGTAACAATGAGAGTCTGGTGATCCATAGTCCATGCTCAGTCTGGTGGCATTCCTCGGGGGTCTCAGCTCCTGCAAGTACATTATTTCACCAACCCAAGGAGGTGGCTCTTGGACTCATGGTCTTAGGGCAATGTACATATTGCAGGTGGGAAAGGTCAAAGAGAAGGGCAAAGGTCAGTTGCCTGCTGTCTCCAGGGATGTTCCTGATGCTGTCACAGGTAAGTCACATGCTTCACCTAGCAGCAAAAGCTCAGAAGTATAGTTGGTGTCAGGTCAGGGGGCATGACACGGGTACTGTGTGTGAAATAAAACTGAATTGTGATGGAATGTCATTTACTGAAAGCACAGTTCAAATTTAGTGTTTGATTCTTGGATGTAAGTACTATCACAATTAAAAATATTAGGGCTGGAGAAATGGCTAAGTGATTAAGGCATTTGCCTGCAAAGCCAAAGGACATAGGTTCGATTCCCGAGAACCCATGTAAGCCAGATGCACAAGGTGGTGCATGTGTCTGGAGTTTGTTTGCAGTGCCTTAGAAGTCCTGGCACTCCCACTCTCTCTCTATTTGTCTCTCTCTCTCTGCTTCTTTCTCTCTCAAATAAATAAATAAAAATCAATTTTTTAAAAAAATATTAGTTTTAGGGGCCATGCTAATTTTTGGACCTCTTCATCTTCCAAACAGATGTTTTTAGAAAGAGATGCTTTATCTGTAGTCAATTGGAAATTTAAGCTTCTCCACAGAATAAGGGTAATGGGACGCTGTCTCTGGAGAGAGGAGTCACACACTCCTGTTCTCACCATTCTACTAACAGGCTCTCAGGAAGGTAAGGAGGGGATTCGCTACCCAAGGGGGTAAGCATGGTCATAGATTTTGGGGCTCAATTAATGACATATAACCTGTGTGTAGAAAGTAGAGTCATGGGGAGCCCTTTGCTAGATGTGCCCATTGTTACTATCACTTGTTAGCGATCCCTGATGCTGCTAGCCACGGTGGGGGCAGTATGCAGACTGCAGATTTGGTTTGCAAACAAACAACAAAACGAGAGTACTTTTTTTTTTTTAGTTAAAATATCATTGAGTTGGAAAACTTGAGCATATCAATCATTCAGTAAGGCCTCCTTAGGAAAATGACATTATGATTTTTGCCCATTGTCCTTTTGAAGTTAGCTAGTTTGGACTGAAAACTTAAGAGAATATACTAGGCCAAGTGCTTCTTGGCCTTTTGGCTAAGAGCAAGTGGAGAATACACTAGGTCAGGAGGTCTTTCTGAGCTATTTTCAGGCCTGGGGGACCCCAGAAAGAAGCAGAGAGCCTCAGTTTTGTGTTTATTTATTTATTCATTTGAAAGAGAGAGAGAAAGAGGCAGATAGAGAGAAAGAGAGAATGAGCACACCAGGGCCTCTAGCCACTGCAAACAAACTATAGACGCATGCGCCTCCTTGTGCATCTGGCTTACGTGGGTCCTGGGGAATCGAACCTGGGTCCTTAGGCTTCGCAGGCAAATGCCTTAACCACTAAGCCATTTCCCCAGCCCAGTTTTGTGTTTTTTTAAAATTATTTGTTCTTGGCTGGGAGAGATGGCTCAGTGGTTAAAGGCGCTTGCATTGCAAAGCCTGAAGACCCGGGTTCTACTCCCCAGGATCCACGTAAAGCCAGATGCACGAAGTGGCCCATGCATCCGTAGTTTGTTTGCAGTGGCTGGAGGCTCTGGTGTGTCCATTCTGTCTATCTCTTTTCTGTGTACCTTTCCCTCTGCTTGTGAATGAAATAAATTAAAAAAATTATTTGTTCTTATTTATTTAGGGGAGAGAGAAAAAGAGCAGATGAGAGACAGAGAGAAAGAGAGAGAGAGAGAGAGAGAGAATGGGTGCACCAAGGCCTTGAGCCATTGCAAACAAACTCCAGATGCATGTGACACCTTGTGCATCTGGCTTATGTGGATCTTGGGGAATCGAACCTGGGTCCTTTGGTTTTGCAGGCAGGTGTTGTAACCGCTAAGCCATCTCTCCAGCCCTCAGTTTTGTATTTTTAATTGGCTTTGGAATGGAAAAGAAGGGAAGCTCTGGTTCCGATTTTTCAATATGTCCTCTTTTTCCAAAGCAAAAGAGAATGGACTGTGCCAAGACATGGAGGCTATAAAAGAGTCTTTCTCCATGTTAAGGTTGGGGATTCTTTCTGGTGTTGTGATAGGAACAAAGGATCTCACACAGTGTCAGGCAGGGCAGCTGATGAGCTCCTGGTGGAGAGGGGGGTGGGCTAGGTGTCCCCTGACCAAATGTGGTACTCACTTTATGGCTCACTGGAGAGTTAGGCTCCACAAACACGTATGAACCCTCCTTGAACCCTGGAGTGTTCCAGGCAGTACTGTCACTGTGCACTTACAAGTTCCATATGTTCACCACCCATGGTGAAAGCACTTTTCCCTTTTGTCAGTCCTCAAATTGGCCCCTGCAGGCTGGTTGTCTCTCCCCATCAATCGGTCATTCTCTGCAGCCAAGCTTGCTCACCTCATCCCCCAAGTCTCCGTCCTGATCTCGGTATCCAGAAAGATCATCCTTTGGGGTGGGAGTCTGGCTGAACAAGATTGACAAAATATTCTGCAGGCCCTTTGGGCACAACAACAAATGAATTGGCATCAAGTGCACCCATCTTCTACTTTGCTAACTAGAGACAAAAGCATCACAGAATTGGTGAGAAGAAAAGAAGACATGTCACACTCTCATTTTCAAAGCATTAAATCACTACATGATGATAAGTGATAAAATGCCTCTCATTTCCTTCCGAGCTTTCTCCTAACTGGCTGGGCATTTCTGGCACCATAAATTTCATCATATTCATGAATTCAAATCAGCGTGTTATTAGGAAAGATACTGCAAATGTTGGAAAGATACTGCCTTTGTTGGGTCAAGTGAATTTATTTAATAATCAGATCTTTATATATATATATATATGTATATATATATATGAAATTTCATATATATACATATAATTTCACATTATCTTTTATTTAGTTCAGTTCAAGTTCTAGGCTGTTCAAATTGAATTTTAGAGAGTATTTCTTTCCCTTTGCTTGTTATAAAATAAAGTAGATGGGCTGGAGGGATGGCTTAGCAGTTAAGGCACATGCCTGTGAAGCCTAAGGATCCAGGTTCAATTCTCCAGCACCCATGTAAGCAGATGCACATGGTGGTGTATGGATCTGGAGTTCATTTGCAGTGGCTAGAGGCCCTGGCATGCCCATTCTTTGTCCCTTCCTCTCTCTCTCATAAATAATTAAAAATAAAAAAATTTAAAAAAAACTTAAAAAAAGCAGTTCATGACATCCCTAAGGGAGATAATTCTTCATCCCTGTATTAGTTACCTTCCTCCTTACTGTGACAAAATGCCTGAAAAAGCACATTAATGAGGGAAAGGCTTATTTTGGCTTACAGTTTCAGGGCATAGTCCATAATAGCAGGGGAGGCATGAAGGCAAGAACATGAGGCAGCTGCTCACGTGTTTATAGTCAGGAAGCAAAAGCTTGCTTGTGTTCAACTGGCATTCTCCTTTTCTTCTTTTTATTCTGTCTGGGACCCCAGATATGAGATAGTATCACCCCCATTTAGGATGAATCTTTCCTTCACAGCTATACTTCTTTGGAAACACCCTCAAAGAGACGTGTCTTGGTGGTACACATCTTTAATCCCAGCACTCAGGAGGCAGAGGTAGGAGGATCACTGTGAGTTCGAGGCCACCCTGAGATTACATAGTGAATTACAGGTCAGCCTGGGTTAGAGTGAGACCCTACCTTGAAAACCCTTAAAAAAAATGTGTCTGAGGTGATTTTAATTGGTGAGCAATCTTTTTATTTATTTATTTATTTGAGAGAGAGGAAAGACAGAGAGAGAGAGAGAGAGAATCGGCATGCTAGGGCATCCTGCCATTGCAAATGAAGTCCAGATGCACATGCCACTTTGTGCATCTGGCTTTATGTGGGTACTGGGCATGTGAACCTGTGGCATCAGGCTTTGCAAGCAAGCATCTTTGAGTGTTGAGCCATCTCCCCAGCCCTAAGGTGATTTAAATGCAGCCAACTTGACAATGAAGATTAAGATCAACCATCATATCTCCTCATTTTGTGTCTTCACTTACATTCTGTGAGTGGGACTCATGGTATATTTTATATCTTTTTTTTTTTTTTTTGTTTTTTTTGAGGTAGAGTTTCCCTGTGGCCCAGGCTGACCTGGAATTCACTATGTAGTCTCAGGGTGGCCTTAAACTCATGGCAATTCTCCTACCTCTGCTTCCCGAGTGCTGGGCTTAAAGGTGTGCACCACCACTCCCGGCTCTATTTTATATCTTTACTAGTCAAACATATGAGATTTTCTTTTTTTAATAATTAATTTACTTTTTATTAACAACTTCCATGATTGTAAACAATATCCCATGGTAATGCCCTCCATCCCCCCACTTTCCCCTTTGAAACTCCATTCTCCATCATATCCCCTCCCCCTCTCAATCAGTCTGCCTTTTATTTTAATGTCATGATCTTTTATCTCCTATTAGTATGGTCTTGTGTAGGTAGTGTCAGGCACTGTGAGGTCATGGATATCCAGGCCATTTTGTGTCTGGAGGAGCACGTTGTAAGGAGTCCTACCCTTCCTTTGGCTCTTACATTTTTTCCGCCACCTCTTCCGCAATGGACCCTGAGCCTTGGAAGGTGTGATAGAGATATTGCAGTGCTGAGCACTCCTCTGTCATTTTCCCCCAGCACCATGATGCCTTCTGAGTCATCCCAAGGTCACTGCCATCTGAAAAGAGAAGGTTCTCTACCAAAAGTGAGAGTAGCATTAATATATGGGTATGAACATTAAGAGAAGTGCTTACTGGGCAGTTTGATAAACATAGTATATATATTTAGCCAAACAGCAGCAGATGTTACAACCCTAGGGCTCATGACTACTACTGTTGTAGGTTTTCAGTATCAAGGATGTATTCCCTCTCATGAAGTGGGCCTCCAGTCTAATTAGAGGGCAATTGTTTCCCCCATGACAGATGTGCCACTATTGCACCTGTTAGCTCATTTGGCCTGGCTGGCCAATTATAAGGCTTGCAGTGTCCACTGTTGAGTATCTTTGTTTTGTTTTTTGAGGTAGGGTCTCACTCTGGTCCAGGCTGACCTGGAATTCACTATGTAGTCTCAGGGTGGCCTCGAACTCACAGAGATTCTCCTATCTCTGCCTCCCGAGTGCTGGGATTAAAGGGTGTGCCACCATGCCTGGCCCTATTTTATATCTTTTCTAGTCAAACATATGAGATTTTCATTCCATGAACTTTTGTTACTTATTTCCTCTCTCTCTCTCTCTCTCTCTCTCTCTCTATATATATATATATGTATATATACACACACATATATACATATATACATACACATATATGTATATATACACACACACATATATACATATATACATACACATATATATACATATATACATATATATATATATATATATATATATATATATATATATATGTTTATTAAGTTTTTTGGTTGTATGGCACATAAAGTGGACAAAATATTGGAAGAATATGAAAGACAAAATAATACTTAAATTTTGTTTCATATTATTTATTAGTAGCACAAGATATTTTCATTCTTTTAGTATGTGCAATAATATTTTGGTGAAAGGAATGATTCTGAACCTTTATAATTTGGGAACAAAAAACCGTTCAATATTTCATTAGTTGATTTTAGTGGCTTCTTTTTCTTCTTTTAGTGCTGAGGGATTTAATCAAGGGCTTTGTGCATGTGAAGTACACTCTCTACCACTGAGCTACACCCCAGCTCCCTTTATGGCTTTTGTACTTTCAGGTTTACTGCTTTTGCTGCCAAGGTGTCTTTTTAAGAATCTTTCCAGGCATGGTGGCATAAGCCTCTAATCCCAGCACTCGGGATGCAGAGGTAGGAGGATTGCTGTGAGTTCGAGGCCACCCTGAGACTCCATAGTGAATTCCAGGTCAGCCTGGGCTAGAGTGAGACCCTACCTTGAAAAACCAAAAAAAAAAAAAAAAAAAAAAAAAAAAAAAAAGAAAAGAAAAGAAAAGAAGAAAGGAATCTTTAAACTGGGCATGGTGGTGCACACCTTTAATCCCAGCACTTGGGAGACAGAGGTAGGAGGATCTCTGAGAGTTTGAGGCCACCCTGAGACTACATAGTGAATTCCAGGTCAGCCTGTGCTAGTGAAACCCTACTTTGAAAAACAAAAACAAAAGCCCCCCCCGTAACTCTCCAAAATGGCTTTTTTTAAATTAAAATTTTATTATTATTTATTTGAGAGCGACAGACAGAATAAGAGGCAGATTGAGAGAGAGAGAGAATGGGTGCACCAGGGCCTCCAGCCACTGCAAACGAACTCCAGACACATGCGCCCCCTTGTGCATCTGGCTAACGTGGGTCCTGGGGAATCAAGCCTCGAACCGGGGTCCTTAGGCTTCACAGGCAAGCGCTTAACTGCTGAGCCATCTCTCCAGCCCTGAGATGGCTTTTCTTGAGTTATTTTAATAAAAACAGATAATGCAGTCTATGAGACTCTGTAAATTGGTATTTGTAATCTATGAAAAAAAAAATCTTACAGGGCGTGGTGGTACATGCCCTTGGGAGTCAGAGGTAGGAGGATTGCCATGAGTTCAAGGCCACCCTGAGACTACATAGTGAATTCCAGGGCGTGGTAGTGCATTCATTTAAACCGAGCACTTGGGAGGCAGAAGTAGGAGGATTGTCGTGAGTTCAAGACCCTGAGATTACATAGCAAATTTCAGGTCAGCCTGGGCTAGAGTGAAACCCTACCTTGAAAAACTAAAAACAACAACAACAACAAAAACAAACAAACAAACAAACAAAACCTATTTTATTTTCAAATACAATGTATGGCAGATACCTTATCATTGCAGGGACAAAACATCTGACCAGGGCTGTAAAGATGGCTTAGTGGTTAAAGTGTTGCCAACGAATTCTAAGGACCCAGGTTTGGTTCCCCAGTACCCATGTAAGCCAGACGCACAAGGTGGTGCATGTGTTTGGAGTTTGTTTGCAGTGGCTGGAGGCCCTGGTGTGCCCATTTTCTCTATCTGCCTCTTTCTCTCTCTCAAAATAAATAAATACATAAAAATTAAAAACAAAACAAAACAAAAAACACCTGACCAGAAGCAGCTTAAGGGAGAAAAGGGTTTATTTTGGCTTTCAATTTTGAGGAGTATTTCTAACTTGGTGGGAAAAACATGACAGAGCAGACAGCTGCGGCATCACATCTTGCTACATCTTGTCATGTCATCTGTTATCATATATCAATAGAAGGCAGCAGCAAGAGAAAGCTCGCTCTGTACTCCCAATAGGCTGGACTAATAAATCTCAGGGTCTACCTCCAATGCCACATATCCTCCAGAATGGTTCCACCTCCCAAGGGCTGTCTCTGTCAGCTAGGGACTAGATAGGAGGCTTTATCACAAACACTTGGGGCTCTTGGGAACATTTTATGTTAAAATCACCACACCATATCCTAAGTATTGTATTATTGCATTGTACTCCATAAATTTGTACAGTTATTGTGGCAACTAAAATATTAAGGAGCATATTTGAATGAAGGTGTGGTAATAGCTACTTTCCTCATTAATGGGGATTGTCTTCCCTCTAAGTTGTTGAATATCAGACCCATAGAAGTGGTCTCAAGGATGTATGATCCCATAGAGAATGATAATAAGCACCATAATACAATGCAATATAACACAATATAACTAAACCTTGGATATTGCATATAAGGCTTTACTTTTCTTAATTTTTAGATTAAGAGAATGATAGAAAATGGAGGTTCTAACATATGTACAGGTCATATCTTTTTTTTTCAAACAGTTTTTTATTAGCATATATTAATTATACATTACAATGGGTTTCATTATGACATTTTCTTTTCTTTTCTTTTTTTTTTTTTTTGGTTTTTCAAGGTAGGGTTTCACTCTAGGTGAGGCTGACCTGGAATTCACTATGGAGTCTCAGGGTGGCCTCGAACTCACGGCGATCCTCCTACCTCTGCCTCCAGAGTGCTGGGATTAAAGGCGTGCGCCACCACGCCCGGCTCATTATGACATTTTCATACATGAATCTAATGTACCATGATCTTTATCTCTTTTATCTTTATCTCTCTTTATCCTCTCTTGTCTCTTTCTCCCTCTCACTAATCCCCTTCCTTGTCCCAAAAGTTCCCCATCCACTTTAATGCCTACTTTTTTTTTTCTTTATTAGTTTTGCAAGCTTTAGATTTAAAGAGGGACAGAGACATATAAACAAATAAGTACATTGACCATGTAAAGTGGTACTAAGCATGATGAAATGAATGCAAACTGCACAGAACATGTGGTTGGAGGAGCAGGAGGGTAAATTCCATAAATTCAAAGACAGGAGATACATTTGAAAGGAACTTGAGGGATGTTGCCATTACCTTCTTGTTGCTAGGACCAACACCTGACCAGAAGCATCTTATGGGAGAAAAGGGTTTATTTTATGCTTATAGGCTTTACAAGAAGCTTCATTATGTCAAAAGAAGTTGACTCACTTTATCATACATCCATAGCAGAGAGACAACAGCCAACACCAGTAAGCATGAGCTGACTCTGAACATGCAGGGCTGGATTCAACCTCCAGGTCCAGCCCTGGTGACACGCCTCCTCCAGCACGGCTCCACCTTACAAATGCTCCAAGATGAGGATTAAGTAGGAAACTAAAATCACAAGTGCCTGAGGCTATGAGAACATTTTATATCCAAACCATTACCTTCTGCCCTGGACCATAGACACAGAAACCTCCCACAATACAAAATTCACTCAGCCCAACTTCAAAAGTCCCCATAATCTTTACTAGTTTTAACAATGTCAAAAGTTCAAAGTCTCATCTGAGATTTAAGACAGTCTCCTAACTGTGTGCCCTGTAAAATCAAAGCACCAGTCACATACTTCCAACAGATCATGGCATAGAGTAAACATTCCTAATTGCAAAAAGAAGGCATAATAAGGAGAGACTGGGCCAATGCAAGATCAATAAACAGCAGGCAAACATCAGACATCTGCAGTTCCAAGTCTGGCATCTGTATCCAGTGATGAAGCCTGGAGAAAACTGTATCCTGAGCCAGTAGCTTGCCTTGACAGCTGTCCCACAGTCCTGCTATTTTCAAAAATCCTATGGTTTCCATTGCAACTCACAATTCATCCTCATGGCTCCATTGGACTTGCATGCAGGGACTCCAACAACACTGCCTCACATTGACCAGCAACTATTACCAAAAACAAACCACATTGCAAATCCAATAACCCTTTCTTTGCTGCATTTGTAATACTCAAATAGTACCAGGTGGGCTGTCAAATTTGTTAATCCAGGGGCCGAAGATGAGGAGGGGGAGGAAAGAGGAATAAAATCAACTTTGAAGAGCAGGAAAACTCCTTCAGTATTCAGCCTCCCTACTTTCGAGAGTCAGCATTCTTCTTGTCCCAATGCACAATATCTGGCCCAATGTCAATGGTGGTAATTTCTCAAACAACTGCAGCTGAATGGAGCTAATATATCCTGCCCAATTTTCATTTGTGTGCCACATCCATATGCGCACACCAGTCCATTTATTTTAAATTCAACCCTGCTCAAGTTCTTAGAACACAGGCAGAATGCAATAAACCTCTCACACAAACTGCTTCTATCCCAGTTTGGACATAATGATAATCTCCTCATAAGTCAAGCCTACATAGTCCATAGTTTTTTCTGCATTTAGGTCTTTCAACTTTAGCAGAACAGTCCACGAAGACTCTACTTAGAGCACAGCAAGGCATCTCCATTTTTAAGGTTTAATATCCTTTCAAATTCCTCTTACAAGTCAATTCCAAAAGGCTAAAAGCCACACAGTCAGGTTTCTAGCAGTAATGAATCTACTCTCTAGTACCAATTTTCTGCTTTAGTTATCTTTTTGTTGCTGGGAAAAACATCTAACCAAAAACAGCTGATGGAGGAAGATTTTTTATTTTGGCTTACCGTCTCAAGGGGAAGCCCCATTACGACAGGGAAAACATGGTATGAACAGAGGCTGGACATCAGCTCTGCCACAGCAGGTGGAGATTGCAGTGAGCATGTCTCTAGCAAAGGGAAGCTGGCTATAACATGCCTAAGATCACCCCCCCCCAAAGAACACACCTCCTCCAGCAAGGCTCCACCTACCAAATGCTCTAAGCTAAGTAGGAAACTTAATCACATACACTTGAGGTTATGGGGACATTTTACATTCAAGCAACCACAAGGGATAAGTGGAAGTTTGCTAAATGGTCATGGAAGTAAAGGCTATTTGAGAAGCCACAGAGGAGAAGAAAGTGTACTTATATACTGAGAACCTTGTGGTGTCAGAAAACAGAATGCTGGAAGAAGGGTCAAACCAGAGAGATGGATGGGAGGTAGGCTCTGAAGGGCTCTACTCTGCTGGGGGTCACTGGAGATTTAAATAAAGTAATGGCCTTAATGAAGTCTAGCCATTATTTATTTATTTATTTTGGTTTTTCAAGGTAGGGTCTCACTCTAGCCCAGGCTGACCTGGAATTCACTATGGAGTCTCAGGGTGGCCTTGAACTCACAGCAATCCTCCTACCTCTGCCTCCCGAGTGCTGGGATTAAAGGCATGCGCCACCACACTCAGCTAACTATCATTTATAAAGCATGAATGACATGGAAATTTTGAAAATAATGACATGTTTTGGCAATCTGAATGAATTTTTTTTTTTTTCCTGAGGTAGGGTCTCGCTGTAGCTCAGGATGACCTGGAATTCACTATGTAGTCTCAGGATGGCCTCGAACTCATGGCAATCCTCCTACCTTTGCTTCCTGAGTGCTGGGATTAAAGGTGTGTGCCACCACACCTGGTCTGAAATTATGTTTGATTGAACTTAGCAATTAATTATTTCACATATTCTATGTGGTAGGCAGTATTACCAAGGCAACACAAAGGTATATAGGAGCATACTTTATATTTGGTGGAAAGACTCAGAAGAATATTTGCCACCAAAGACAGAAATGTATGTATTTGTCTTTTAAAATTGTGATTTTTTGGGTATCATTGATATCCAGAATAAAATTAACATTAATATTTAGAACTTAATCATATGTAGTCATGCATTGCCTTAATGAAGTTTCAGTCAACCACAGGCCATATATGTAACAATGACTCCACATATCATGACCCATAACATTTGTTTCTTAGATCTATGGAGATATATCAGTTTGTGTACACCCCTCCCACACATGGGCCACAGGCATACACATACACCCCCTGTGCAAGCACACACACAAAAGAATAGAACATGATTTTGAAGAAAATCTAGAGGAAAAAAAATATAAAAAAGAGAATTCAGAAACTGGTGGAATAACTCAGTGGAAAAAGTGCTTGCATTGCAAGCATGAGAACCTGAGTTCAATGACACCTGCAGTTATCCTCCTGTGACCTCTACATGCATGTGTGTACATGTATATGTACACCACCCAGATGTACCCATATACATAAAATACACATACATACATGAATACTCCCCCAACATGGAAGACTATGCAAAACTATTCCAAATTAGACTTCTCAGAGTTTACAATAGCTGACCTTGTATCTAATTCTTTTCTAAATATTTTTGAGTGCTATATAAAATACATGTATTTTCAGGCTGGGGAGATGGCTTAGTGGTTAAGGTGTTTGCCTACAAAGCCAAAGGACCTAGGTTCGATTCCTCAGGACCCACATAAGCCAAATGCACAAGGTGGCACATGCATCTGGAATTCATTTGCAGTGGCTGGAGGCCCTGGTGTGCCCATTCTCTCTGTCTCTCTCTCTCAAATAAATAAATTAAAAAAATAAAAAATATGTATTTTCAGATCTCAAGACTTGCTTTATATAATGCATGCATCTTACATTTAGAATTTAACATAATGAGCTGAAGAGATGGTGCAGCAGTTAAGGCACTTGCCTGCAAAGCCTCACAACCCAGGTTGATTCCCCAGTACCCACATAAAGCCAGATGCACAGTGGCACATCCATGTGGAGTTTGCAGTGGCTGGAAGCCCTGGTGTGCCCATCCTCTTTCTCTCTGTCTCTCTTTTCTCTGTCGCTTTCCACTTGCAAATAAATACATAAAAATATTAAAATAAGAATTTAACACAATGAATGAAAGCTCCTCATGTTATTGCACATTCTTTGAACACACATTTTTGCATGGCTGCATGGTACATTGGGGCTATTTGTGTCTGTAGGTTTTGCTTTCCTGGATTCAACCAGCCATAGATTGAAAACACTTGGGAAAAATGTGTCTCTACTGCGCTTGTATAGATTTCTTTTCTTGTCATTATTTCCCAAATCCTACAGTGTAACAAGTACTTGCAGAACCTTTGCATTGCTTTAGGAATTGGAAATAATCTAGAGATGATTTAAAGCACATGGAGCGTCCAGTACTATATCACTTTGCATTAGGGACTTGAGCAGCTGTGGGCTTTGGTATTTTGGGGGTGGGGGAGTCATGAAACTACCCCCCTCATGAATAGCCAGAGATGAATGCCTTCTCTTTACTGCATTATAATTAATTTTAAACACTTCCATTTTGGGACATTAGACTGATTACAATTTTTTAGTATGTTTATAAATTATAATTATAAATATGTCATTTGGTATAAATAAATATGTCATTTGGTATAAATCTTTCATCATGTCTCTATTTCTTAGGACCAATTTCTAAAAGCAATTCAAAGGACCTGAAGTTTTTCAGGTAGGTTAATGCTGAATGCTTACTTAAATGGAGTGATTGAAATTGTTTTCACAGTGTTGGGGAGATAGCTTGGTGGTTAAAAGTGCTTGCTTGAAATTGTTTTTATTTTTGCAAAAGTACAGTTAGCCTCCAGATGATGAGGGAAAACTTGATTTATGTTATTCAAGACTGTAGCCAATATTTATTGAGTGCCTTTTGCCTCACAGACTGTGAACTGGGGCGCAGCAGGAAGCAAAGGAAATGCAGACACTGTCCTGGTGGTGATCTGGGATGCTAGAAATCAGTTATTCTAAAGACAAGGAAATACTTGAGTTTACACGGTCAGTGTGATGGTTAATATTATCAACTTGACAGGATCTAGAATCACCTAGCAGACAAATCCTGGAATGTCAGTGAGGGATTTTTCTAGATTAGGTTAATTGGGGTGGCCTAACTGTGGAAAGTACCATTCTGTGGGCTGGGTTCCTGGGCTAGGTAAAAATGAGGAAGTGAGCGGAGCACTAGCCTTCACTCTGCTGTCAGATTCCTGACCGTGGGACTCCATGAAACCAGCTGTCTCCCTCTCCTGACACCACATCTTCCTTGCAGTGACCGATTGTGTCTCCTTTGAACGTCACAGCAATGTGAAAAGTAATATACCCACTGAGGGGCAGTTTGCATCCCTCCAGCCATCTCTCTCTTACAGGCTTCATGTCAGGGCAGGTTTATGAGCCCTCATTGTATTAGATCTACCTCTGGGCAAGGCTGTGAGGTGCATGGGGCCAAGTGTGTCTTTGGTACTCTGGCTTCACGCTTCCGTGTCCCATTCCTCTTCTGGACTCCTCCTACTCTCTCCCAGACACCCAGGAGCTTACTAATCTTTTCTTAGGACTTATGCAGACCTGCTCTCTGAGAAGGAGCAGATGGGATCAGTTATCCGATCTATCTCACCTTGGATGAGTTAAGACACTGTGTTCCTTCTTCCAGGGGGAGTTAGCTGTGAAGGCATTTAGAGATCTGCTTCACTGAGGGACAACAGACATTGTTTCCAGCGGAGGAATTCCAGGCATCAGGAAGTAGATTAGGGTACAGGAACTTTTCTCTACTGACCTTCAAAGCTTATAGCTTGCTAAAAGCATCCTTGGAAAACCCTCTACTTGCCTGTCCTTTTTACCAAGGTCTGTTAACCCAAACTCCATCTTGTTATACAAGATAAAATAGGGCTGGAGGTGGGGTGTGGAATGCGAATTCAAGGAGATTATATTACATCTTGGACAAATTTTATCACAGCCCATTATAGGGGGTTGATTTGGAAACCAAACTTCACCAATCAAGGATGCCTCACTGCCAGGAGACCCCCGTCCCCACCCTGTGAGGAGTGTCTCCATGGGAAGGAAATAGTCTTCCAGCCTCCAGAACTGAATTTGGATGGACTGTTTCCTCTTTGGATTCTGTTCCAAATTGCATTCTCATTTCTGTGTTTGATGTTAATTACTGTCACAAATCATTCCTATTTCCCCTTTCTAGAAGAAAGCCGGCCACAGTACTTATCTCATGGAGTTAATTGACAAACAGAAGGTTCATTTCTTCCTGAAAACATTCTAAATGGCTTTGATGGGTAAGTATCAGATTTACACATACAGGCAATAAAAGCTTGGAGAATTTGTATTTCATAGAAATGGGGTGTGTGGTTTTCTCTCCCAACTTGGACAGCTGAGCATTTTGCTGCCCTGGGCCTACTTGAGGGCAGCTTGAGCTTGGAAGAGGCTATCCAGCTCTTACACGTGGGTAAAGGATAGGAAAGAAATTTAGAACCAGAAAGACATGAAATTTCCTGTCTGTGCGCTGCTCAGTGCACAGCTCCGTGGCATTAAGTCCATTCACGTTGTTTTGTGACTGTCACTACCATACTAGAATTCTTCACCTAGCAAAAGTGAGGTTCTGTACCCCTTAGTGCTTGGCAACTACATTCTACTTTCTGTCTCTCAATTTTGACTGCTCTAAGTACCTGTGGAAGTGGAATCCTCCAGCACTTATATTTTGACTGACTTTTTTTTCACTTAGTATAATGTTTTCAAAGTTTATCTTGTGGATCGTGTCACAATTTCCTTCCTTTTTACCATGGAATATTCCATTGTGTGTATTTACCACATTTTTCTTGTCTATCTACTTATGGACACTGGGGGTTATATCCATGTTTTAACTATTGTAAAATATGCAGCTGTGAACATGAGTATAGTACGTATATTTCTGTGAGACCCTACATTTAATTTTTCTGAATATATATGTGCATATATTATGTATAATTATATATCACACACACACA
This sequence comes from Dipus sagitta, assembly GCA_036346955.1. Taxonomy (NCBI): domain Eukaryota; kingdom Metazoa; phylum Chordata; class Mammalia; order Rodentia; family Dipodidae; genus Dipus; species Dipus sagitta. The sequence goes on from CM070781.1 coordinate 81,062,589, forward strand.
TATATATATATACATATATATAGGTACATGTATAATTGCTATATCATATAGTGATTATATTGTAAAATTTTCAAGATAATTCCATATACTCTTTTACATTTCCATAAATTACTATACAAATGTCCAATTCCTCGACATTTTAACAATTATTGAACAACCTTTTATTTTTTATATTTTTAAAAAGATTTATATTTATTTATTTACTTATTTATTTGAGACAGAGAGAGAGAGAAAGAGAGATAGATAGATAGAGAGAGAGAGAGAGAGAGTGAGAAGAGTGAGAATGGGCATGCCAGAGCCTCTAGCCACTGCAAACGAACTCCAGACACATGGACCACCACGTGTATCTGGTTAACGTGGAACCTGAAGGATAGAACCTGGGTCCTCAGGCTTCGCAGGCATGAGCCTTAACTGCTAAGTCATCTCCCCAGCCCTATTTTTTAAAAATAATTTTATTTGTTTACTTGCAAGGAGAGAGAAATAGAAGAGCAACAGATAGACAAAATTGGTATATCAGGGCCTCCAGCTGCTGCAAATGGATTCCAGATGTATGTGCCATTTTAGGTGTCTGGCTCTATGTGGGTACTGGGAATTGAATTCAGGTTGTTATGCTCTGCAGACAAATACCTTAATTGCTGAACCATTTCCCCAGCCCCTAATTTTTAAAAAGTTTTATTTATTTATTTATTTATTTTGAGAGAGAGAAAGAGAGAGAGAGAGATAAGCAGGTAGAGAGAGAGAGAGAGAATGGGCACATCAGGGCCTCTAGCCACTGCAAACAAACTCCAGATGCATGTGCCCCCTTGTGCATCTGGCTTATTGGGGACTGAAGAATTGAACTGGGATCCTTAGGCTTCACAGGGAAATGCCTTAACCACTAAGCACTTTCTCCAGGTCCCCTCCCTTATTTTTTTATTTATTTTTTATTTTTTGAGGCAAGGTCTCACTCTAGCTCAGGCTGGCTTGGAACTGACATCAATCCTCTTACCTCAGCCTCCCACATGCTGGGATTACCAGCATGAGCCCCACACCCTGCTTTAACCTTTAATTATAAATGCATGTAACAAGGTTATCTTTGGAATATTAATCCAGTTGTTTTGATACTGGTCATTCTGAGTGCCAAGCTGTCATTCCTTTTGCATATGTAATCTTTTCCATGGCAAAATGGGCAACCCCTATTCCAGCTGAGGTTGACAGTCCTTAAGAACAGGGACAATGGTTGGGGGTGTCCTTGTCAGACAAAAAGAGACGTGGAAACTAGCCCTTGCTGTTCCTGCTAGTGGTGGGCAGTGGAAAAGAAAGAGTCAGGATAGAGAGGAAAGAATACATGTTCAGGTTCCCCTTCCCATGAGTGGAGGTGTGGTAGGTGTGGGAAATATATATATATATATATTCAAGATAATTCCATATACTCTTTTACATTTCCATAAATTACTATACAAATGTCCAATATATATATAATTTATCTATATGACAGAGAGAGAGAGAGAGAAAGAGAGAGAGAGAAAGAGAATGGGCTTGCCAGGGCCTCCAGCCACTGCAAACAAACTCCAGATGCTTGTGTCCCCTTGTGCATCTAGCTTATGTGGGTTCTGGAGATTCGAACCGGGGTCCTTTGGCTTTGCAGGCAAACACCTTAAACGCTAAGCCATCTCTCCGGACCTCATAAATATGTTTTATTTTTTTATTTTTATTTTTTTTTCGAGGTAGGGTCTCACTCTAGCCCAGGCTGACCTGGAATTCACTATGGCGTCTCAGGGTGGCCTTGAACTCACGGTAATTCTCCTACCTCTGCCTCCCGAGTGCTGGGATTAAAGGCGTGTGCCACCACGCCCGGCTATAAATATGTTTTAATTAACAGTTACTAATCATCTCTATGAGCAGCTGCAGCAACACTGGCTCTGAGCCTCCATGAACAGAGCCCAGATAAGATAGTGTGTTGGATAAAATGACAGAGAAGGAAATGTCTGGATACTGAAGCCTGAGATGGTGCATCTGGTCCCTTAAATCTCAGGATGATGAATTCTAAAGTGGACCAGCAAAGGCCTGGATCAGGAATGAAGAGGCATTAGCATGCAGGAACTTCAACTGAGCTCATTCCAGACCTGTCATCCTGAAGCCCACATGACCAGGTGGGTCAGTTCCCTTCCAGAGGTTGCCTGTCCAGGCAGCCAATGTGCAGCAGAATCCATTAAAAGCCCGGAGTATCCTAGTTGTCCAGGATCCCAATATTCCTTCTCCTTATGAGATCATACAAGTTCTGTTCCCAGGTGCCATTTTGGAGGAGGAAATCCAAAGGACTCATTTATCCCAAAGACTCAGCCATCTCAAAGACACCGCACTGGAAGTCAACTGTTTCTCTGTAAGTGAACACAGGCTATTTCTGCAGACTTTTCAAGAGAGAACAAGAAGGTGTTGGAAATAAAGATGTAGCAGGCTCTTTCCTTTCAAATCATGTGGAAAATGTGTGATTCTGTCACATCCTCTACTCTTTCTTTCTTTCTTTCTTTCATTTTTCAAGGTAGGTGTCTCATTCTAGCTTAGGCTGATCTGGAATTCACTATGTAGTCTCAGGCTGGCTCGAACTCACTGTGATCTTCCGACCTCTGCATTTGGAATGCTGGGACTAAAGGCATACGCCACCATGCCTGACCTCTACTTTTTCTTAAGGTCATTTTATAACATCAAAAGTGAAAACTAGCCAGGCATGGTGGTTCACACCTTTAATCCCAGCACCCTGGAGGCAGAAGTAGGAGGATCACAGTGAGTTCAAGGTCAGCCTGAGACTCCATAGTGAATTTCAGGTCTGCCTGGGCTAGAGTGAGACCCTACCTCAAAAAAAAAAAAAAAAAAAAAAAAAAGCCAGGTATGGTGGTGCATTGGTGAGAGGCAGAGGTAGGGGGATCACTTGAGTTCGAGGCCACCCTGAGACTACAAAGTGAATCCTAGGTCAGCCTGGGCTAGAGTGAGGCCCTACCTCGAAAAACAAAACACAACAAAAACAAAAACAAAGTGAAAATTGAAGCTACCATCACTGTCATGACAATCGGGGTTGGGACCGTAGGCAGGCAATGTTTTCATAATTTGTCAAAATGAATGGAAAGATCAAATGGAACGTTTCATATTAAACTCAGGATGGTGCTGAGGGTAGTGGGGAGCTGTGACTCATAGGAGTTGGTACTTGGATGGAGGAGGTAATAATGAGGTTGTGTCATGAGCAGGGTCCCAGATATAGCTTTGTACTTTTGTTAGGAGAAAATAGCCGGAGGGAGGCTCTCCTGAGAGTCTACCAGGGTGGGAACCTCTATACCCTCCTCCCAGAAGTAGAGTTAATTTAGAAAGGCTAGATAGCGCTGACTTTCTGCCAATTTAAATTTTATTAGTCAATCAGCTCTGAGTTTTTAAAATATTTTTATTCTGAAAATGAATTTTCTACAACAATGCAAGTAATTTCAAAAGGAGCTCATTTAACTGTCTTTTCTACAAAGGATAATTGAAACACTTAAGGCAAGATTCACTCATTCATTTTCATTTACGAATGAAAAAAAAAAATAACAGACTCCAGGTACTGTTAAGGTTAGCATGATACGGGAAGCTCCTGGTTCTTTTTTCTTTTCTCTTGGTAGTCTGCTGAGTAAAAGCATTTTATCACTGTGGTTATCTTATAGCAAGACACTCACTTGTGACTTTTTATAAACCCATTTTTAAATTTAAAGGCACACAATAAAGCTTTATGCATTTATTAAAATATACACATTTTGGTAAATTTATAATTTTCCCTTAGTATTTTGATAAATCAAAATATTGTTAACATCACAGTCATTTTAAAATAAAACACACTCCATAATACATCTGCATATTATTTCTTTCTTAATGGTACATTACAACACCCCATTGTACAATGCACCAATGGGGTTTAAAGACCACAAAACGAACACACGTTAACAAATACAGCAATTTCATATAAAAAAAAACAAACAAACTAAAAACCTAGCAGAGAACGACACCAGAAACTACCATCTGCAAAATGCAAGTTGTACATCTCAAGGACCAAACAAAACTGAAGCAAGTTAGTAAAATTTACAAGTTGTATTTATAACTTTGGATATGACTTAAACAGTAACATTTCTTTTCCACAGTGAGAAGAACTAGAGTGTGGGGTCCTGTTGGTGTGTGTACATGGAATGAGAACATTAGCCACTCTCTTGAAAACCTGCAGCCCCTTCTCTCGGCCCAGAAAGTTGAGGTATTTGTGCACCTTCATAACATTAACAGTGTCTCTGCTTTGGAAAGTTGGGGTTCGTGATTCCCAGAGTGAATTTTCAACTTGGGGACTGCGAATGAGACAAGCATTGCCAGCAACCGTCAAGGAGCATCAGCGGGTGTTCATGGGGCGGTTTCCTCATCTCAACATCAGAATGAACGCAGCCCTTCAGAGTCGCCACCTCCGGAGAAGTTCACATGGCCCACAATTTCCTTTAGCCAATGTCGCCAGCGTTAATGTCAGGAAAGCTTAGTAGGAAAACAAACCGATGGAAAGAGCACAGAGGAGGTCCCTAACACAAAAATTCATGCTGCCCTTGTTTCTAACAGTAAGCTGTTTTCTCTCCTTATGTGAACTGGCATGCACTAAATATTCTTAATAGTAAGAAATTAGAGCCACCTACTGTCAGGAGACTTCAAGCCCACGGCGACTTTGTGGAAGCCCCGTACGGTTTGTGTAATTCCATGCATGTGTGTAGAGTACTGTTGAATGATTTAGACACTATTCTAGTTGACGCAGCAGAACACTCCTTCACTACTTATGGGCTTTAACCTTCCACTACTAATCTCTTTTGGGCTTTAAGTCCTGGAAAAAAAAAAAAAAAGAAAACAGGACATTTATATGTCTCTGAGAGAAATCATTTTGGCAAAAGGCAACTGCCTAGGTATTGTAGAAGGTTTTGTGTGATGCTGGAGTAGAGTGAGGTGGCAAGATGAGGAAGGTGTCTTAGAAAGGAAATCGCTCCCGAGGAGGCGTGCGCTGCACACACACAGCCACACATGAAACGGACTCTCTTCTGAAGTCGCAGAGAAAATTAGAGTAGGATGCAGGACTAAGATAATGCTTATGTGCAGAAAAGTTTTTTTTTTTTTTTTTTTTTTTTGCCTGTCTTTCACCATTCCAACTGAAAAACAACAACAACAATAAAAGAAAAACAAACCCAAAACAATAGTGTAAACTCCAAGGGAAGCAGCTTTCTGGCTATGTCTGTGTTGGGGGCTGTGAGTATGGAATGCTGTTTTGACACCTGCGATTGTTTAACTGTACCTACGTACAATTTCGTGGCTAGACTACCACTGGTTACCTGCTGGGGCCCGTCTCTGTCTCCAAAGGGCTTCTCTGTGGATAAATGGGTCATCAGAGAGATCCCATGAGAACGACGTGAGAAACACTTGCCTTGACAGTCTTTTTGGTACAGGCATGAAAATGGAAAGCTGTCACTCAGCCTTAGTGGGGTGTATTTGCATTGACCTCCCTCCCAGGCCTCCTAGGAAATTAATGTCATTTCTGGACTGTTTGCTAAACTGAGGCTTGAGTCCAATAGTGGGCCATTCATCCACTGTCCCCAAGACTTTGTGAACACAGCTCAGCTCTGGCTTCAGATACAGCTCTTGATTTCTGACTTCCCACAATCAAACATTCTAATGCAAGACAACATTAGGTAGACCTGTGGTTGACTCTCAGGGACACCTCAGGTTCCTGGTAAAACCTGGAGGCAAAAGGAACAGCAATTGCCTTTGCCCAGATGCCTTCTCGAATAAATGCAGCTTCTATTTATGAGGCGGAGAGAGGGAGTCTCTGGTAAAGTGACTGTCAAAAAGCATGAATTAAAAGATGTCAAATTTCTCAACCCTTTCCCACAGAATGAAGACATTTCTTTGAGTTTTATTTCCTAGTAGTTACTGGTTTGTATCCTGACAGATCCATAGGTGCTGGAAAAGAATGGATTGCTAAACTGAACAACTTTCCTACTAGTTTTAAACATGTTTGTCAGGACCACGATGGAGGCACTACTAGATTTACGAAATCCAATTGGATTCTTCACTTAACTCCACCATTCAGTTTTTTTTTTAAACTAGTTCAAAGTAGCCTAGCACTCAACTTGAATAACAATGGACCTAAGATTTTTATTATTTAGATTAGACAGCTATAAAAAGCTTGTTAGCAAACCAATTTTTTAAAAAAAAGTTGTTAGATTTTGTTGTTGAAATTAATCATAGAAAAATTTAAAGGGGCTGCCAATAACTTTGTGTTGTGTGTCTGTATGTTAAGAGACAACATTTTTCCTCAGGTAATGATGAAATCAGAGAATTCAAAGGAGGTATTATACATTACTTTAAGTGTGGCGTTTTTTTCTGGAATATGTTAATTTGTCTTGGTCTGTGTACACAAGCTGTCAGCTTCTTGAGTAGGCGACGATGTCACTCTCCTAGCTCTTCTTTCAAGTCCAGCCTTCCCTGATTCACCCTTTCATTACCTCTGCAATAACTCCCCACTCAGCTTCACATTCGGGTCTATCCGTGACCCCTGCCCTATTTTCCTGGCATTATTTCTTATTGCTCCCCATGTAAATCATGCATAAATTACAAGCTCCCGTCAAACTAGTTCCTTGTCTCCCTGAAAAGAAGTAATAGAACTAAGTATTCGGAAGACAGCTGTTAGCCATAGCCTGTACCTCACACACCCTCCACTGGGCACCCCTTTCTTCCGTCTCTACCTCATAAGAGTCTGCTCCTTCCACAGCCTTCAAAGGGTACTGTATTCTTTTTCCATATTTACCCCTAGAGAACAAATACTTTTGTATTTCTTAAGAGCTGAATCTCTTTTATTTATTATATCTGTATATGCCATAGTGCACAATAGGCACTCTATGGATAATTGCTGAAGAACTATTCTATTTTCTTCCAGCTCGTTGTCATTCATTCATTCACTCACCCAATCATCAGACATTTACTGACACCCACTACATAGCAGGTACATGTAGCTGGTAAAATCTAGGTTTGAAGCTTCTCTGTGGACTTCAATGTTCTGTGCTATTTCAGTGGTCACTGCTATTTCTGCCTTCATGTGACAGTACCTTTGATCCGTACTGCCAATTCTACTAATTTTTTTCAAGGTGTCCCTCATTGACAAACTTCATAAAGCTTGTCAAGGTTCTGCATTTTTGCCATGAACACACTTCTGGCTTTGTACTGTTTTGTCTGCTTCTATTGTCATCAAATTCTTCACTTAAGTGTTCTGGAGCATGTATGTTTTCATAGCTGCCTCAAATTGTTCTGAACGGATGCAGATTACCAATAAATAAGTAGATTAAAATTTTTTAAAAAATCAAAGAATTTGTTCCAAAGCACAAATCTACACACCTAACCCTCACTGGAAGAGCACTCCTAAGACAATTCTCTATAAGGTGATCTTACTTCCAATTCAGTCCCACAAATGTGCTATTCAGATATCTGTTAGGAAAACTCCATTATCCAATTCTGCCCAGTTCTAGTGGCTGATGGAATTTAAATACTGCATTGTGAAATCTGGTATTATTTCATGGGAGATGGGAAACAGAGGAAAACACATCTATGTAGAAAATGTTTTCAGCCATACTGATTGTTTTTAAAGTAAGTTAGAAAGATGACCTATCAATGTTAGAAAAAGAGATCAAAGCTTCAAATATATGAAGACACTATTGGGAAAAATGGCTTCTGATGTGAAAGTGGCCCATAGGATCTGCACACTATCAACACTGACCGTGCTAACTGCTCTGTGCTGTCTCTTATGTCACAAAAATCGCACATACATGCCACCAGACTCTTGCTAATTTGATACCTAAACCTCATTAGTAGGAGGAAACTTTTCACCCATGTTACGATTTTGTTATTTTGCATTCACATTTCTCTTACACATGTTCAATGAACACAACTTCACCTCATCTATCTGTATGTGTACTGAGCTTAACAGGTGGGATTTAAACTAGCCAGATTTCTTGAACCCTAAACCAGTTTAAATCTTTGTTCACACAACCATTACTGATAATTATTTTACAATGAACTCTCAGGGTTATTTGCCACAGACCAGGCACTGCATCCTCATGGTTAAGTTTAGGCAAAAGGAAACACAGCATGTCAGACATTACATTAAGATGACAAACGAGAGGCTAGAGAGATTGCTCAGTGGTTAAGGCTCTTGCCTCCAAAGACTGAGGACCCACGTTCATTTCTCCAGTTCCCATGTAAAGCCAGATGCACAAGGTGGAGCATGTGTCTGGAGTTTGTTTGCAGTGGCTGGAGGCCCTGGCTTATCCATTGTCTCTCTTCCTCTCTCAAATAAATAAATAAATAAATAAATAAATAATAAATAAATAAGAAAAAATTTAAAAAAAAGATGACAAATGAACTCAAGAAGCCATAGTTCTCAATGGTTAATATGGAGTAGAAAACAAGGTCATAAAGTTGTAGTTATCTGAATTGTGTGGCATACACTGGCTATAAGCATAATATGTAACTTATTTAAAAAGCACTATTATTTTTTTAAAACTCAGTTTCACGTGATCTTTATCTGCTTTGTTGAAGCCCTGTGAATCAAGTCATGAGATCTGGTGAAGTTGGGTTGTTTTATCTACATGTGTTACATCCCAGAGCTGCTCTTCCCTGGATGGTATACCTCCAAGGGCACATGTTATAGTTCTTTGCATGCCCATTCTTTCACAGTTGGTATATTTCAGTCAGTTAGTTGATGAGAAAACATCTTTTGCTTCCTCTCTGACCTTAATGCCAGCCAAGAAAGCACGAGTCTCCGACTCTAACAAATAAAAGATGCGAATGTTGATATGTTTGGGAAAACTTTTGGCAGGATGATCAATTGAGGAGAGAGGGAGGGCTGGTAGGATTTGCTAATTTTCCTCCTTCCCGAAAACTATCACAAAAACCTCGGCATGATGGAAATCGCCTTCACATGCACGCGCACGCTTTTCAGCGCAGCTGCAGGAACGCATGTGATATCAGGGGAGAATTTATAGCTCGCGTGTTTTCCTGTCGCAAACTCATCTGCCTTGTTTCTGAGACAATTCTTTTAAGATCTCCTCTTGCTGCCCAAACTTAAAACCTTATCAGGTAGCTGTTTCACTGGGCTTCAGTGAAAGTGCTTTGGAAAACGATAAGCAAGATCTCAGTGTGAGCTAGCCCAGGGGAGGAAGGTTCAGAAGGGAAAAGTGATCTCATGGAATGCAATGACCTCAGCAGCTGGGCTTCAAAAAAAAATTTTTTTTTTTTTGGTTTGTTTTAAGAGAGACCTTGTCCATTCAAGTGTTGGGGAATCTCAAAAAGCTTCAGGATTTATAATTTTAGAAATATGAAGTAGAATTTGCAATGTGATCTCAATGGCTGGGTCACTTCTCCCAGCAAAGATTTTTATCTGATTATAAAACAAACAGCTTACTTCTTCAAGACATAGCAGTGGCATGGAATCATGCTTCACCCGTACCTGCTTTCATCGTAATCGGCAGGAGCTTAGATCTGGAATACGGGAAGGCATGACAGAGCGTTCATTTCTGCCAATGCCTTTCTGGCCTCCACTGTAAGAGTTGGTTATTTAAGTCCCGTCCCCCCCTCCCCCACGGGACATTTTAATGTAAAGCTTTGATGGCCCATCTTATTATACTTTTGGGTCTGAATGATTGTTTTTTTCAGGGGAAATGGTCTCAGAGTCCTCCGGTTCTTGCTGGATCCTAAGGTTGTAGGTTGGAAATTGTGAGAATTTTGGTGAGTTAAAAGAAGTCTGTGTCTGCTCCATGATTTCTTTTTTTTTTTTTTTGGAGGGGGGGAGGGGATTGCATGGGTAAGATTTCAGGACAGGATGTTTCTGATTGAGGAGGGAATGACACCCACTTGCTCCCTGCCCTGAGGCAGCAGGCAAGACCTCTGCTGAGAACTGAGCTTTGCAAGCATCGCCCCCTGCCTCGGGACATCCTGGGAAGGACTGTGCTCTCGGTGGGTCCATCCTGTGCTTCTTGGGGGTCTCAGTAAGAAGCAGAATGATTGAACTGGCAAAGCAAGTTGGATAAAAGACTAGAAAATAGAAAACGCTGTCTCCATCAGCTCTGAGGGTTCACTAAGATAGAATTTTGTGTGGCCTCCTCATTTTTTTTTTTTTTTTTAAACAAAGGGAGCAGTTAAGAGCCCTGATTAAAACCATCCTGAACAGCAAAAGTAGCAAATGACAGGCTGTGGCTGGGGGCTGACTTTGGGGAAGGCTGGATCTGTGAAATGAGAGTCAAAAACCAAAGTTTTCGCCTTCTAGCCCACAGGTTAAGTGACTGAAAATCAACCATCGTTTCCACCCTCTTGTGTGTTTGCTCTTACTCTGGAGAGTAATCTAACTCGTCATTTGCGATCAGGGCCTCTGAGTTCTGTTTGTGTTTGCTTTTGCTCTTCGCTTTGCTACTCGTCCGGCTGTTTGCCTTCGCATCTGACATCTGCTGGTAATAGAAGCCTTTGTCCTCAGCCGGCCCGCCCCAGTCCTCCTGGCTCTCTCCCTCGGTGGCGTAGGAGAAGCCCTCCTCCACCGAGAAGGGGTCATCCACGTCGTAGCGCTGGTAGGTGCTCTGGTGCAGGGCTTCTTCTCGGGCACTGATTTCCAGAGTGCTGTTCCAGATGCCGTACCCAAAGTAAATGAGCATGCCTGTGAGAGGTGGGAGGGAGAAGGCACAGGTGAATAAGAAGTTGCTAGGATCCCTGAGGTCAATGGGTCAAGGGTGGGGGCTTTGAGGCCAGCCTGAGACTACTTGGTGAATTCCAGGTCAGCCTGGCCTAGAGCGAGACCCTACCTCAAAAAACCAAAAATGAAAAGCCTAAGGCCAATGGAGAGATCACTCAACCAGAGGTGATGTACATTAGGTCTACATGCTGTTTTTTTTAATTTTTATTTATTTATTTGAGAGCAACAGACAGAGAGAGAAAGAGGCAGACAGACAGAGAGAGAGAGAGAGAGAGAGAGAGAGAGAGAAAATGAATGAACATACCAGGGCCTCCAGCCACTGCAAACAAACTCCAGATGCATGTGCCACCTTGTGCATCTGGCTTACGTGGGTACTGGGGAATCAAGCCTTGAACCGGGTCCTTAGGCTTCACAGGAAAGCACTTAACCGCTAAGCCATTTCTCCGGCCCTACATGCTGTTTTGAAGGGACTTGAAATTGATGGCCTTTAAAAATTAGTAGAGAACCTTTAATCCCAGCACTAGGGAGGCTTAGGTAGGATTGCTACGAGTTTGAGGTCACGTGCATACATTGTGGATTCCAGGTCGGCTGAGGAGATGGCTCCATCAGTAAAGAGCTTCCTGGAAAGGAAGAGGACATGAGCTGGGATCCCCAGCATCCATGTAAAAGCTGGGCCAGCGCTGAGAAGATGGAGCTAAGAAGTGCCCTAAGGCTTGCTGTCTAGTCAGATTTATGAGCGCCAGGTTCAATGAGAGACCTAGCTTAAAAAATATATTGGAAAATGACTGAGGAAGACACCTGACATGGAGACCACATGGTCTCCACATGCATGTGCACACAGGTGCATGTGCACACACATATGCTCCCACACACATATGAACATGCACAAAAAGTCAGACCTTATAGTTGCATGGTGTAGTGCCTCTGTTATCCCGGGACTTTGGAGGCTGAGGGAGGAGGTTGGAGGGTTCAAGGCCAGTGTGTGCATATAGTAAGACTCTTTCCAAAAACAAACACATGACAACAGCAAAACAAACAACAACAACAACAACAACAACAACAAAAAGGGCCTGGAGAGATGGCTTAACAGTTAAGTGCATGCCTGTGAAGCCTAAGGACCCTGGTTCAAGGCTAGATTGCCCAGACTCATGTAAGCCAGGTGCACAAGGTGGCACATGTATCTGGAGTTTGTTTGCAGTGGCTTGAGGCTCTGATGCACCCATTCTCTCTCTCTCTTTCTGCCTCTTTCTCTCTATCTGTCTTTTGCTCTCAAATAAGTAAATAAAAAAAAAAGAGAAAAGAAAAAAAGAAAGAAATTGGGGCAATCTTGCACTAAGCAGCCAGTATTTACAGCTTCTGTTAGAGGTATGATAAGGTTGCATGTACAATCATGGCAGCTTTTGGCTGGAGGTGAAAATTAGCTGCTTTCTTTTTTTCTTTTTCTTTTTTTTTTTTTGGTTTTTGAGGTAGGGTCTCACTCTAGCCCAGGCTGACCTGGAATTCACTATGTAGTCTCAGGATGGCCTCGAACTCATTCTCCTACTTCTGCCTCCAAGTGCTGGGATTAAAGGCATGAGCCACCACGCCCGGCTGGCTGCTTCTTTAGACAGGTTGTGACCCTCTCAGTCCCCACCTTTCCTGCTGACATTCAGTCATTACTCTCACATAGCTGACAGCCAAGAATTGGAATTTTCTGCCCAGGGTTAAATATTTATGGTATAGTCCCAACCTTTCTCATAACACTTTATTACCTGCTGCCTCCACTTGGGGCCTCCAGCTCTTGTTTCCATCTCAGCACACACAAATTATATGATGATTGATCTTGTCATTTATTTTTTTTCTTTCACTCACCACTAGCATAATCTATTCCTGCCCCTCCAAGCTATGCTCCTTGTTTAGTGTGGACTCCCAGTTTGTGCATGCCACCATTATAGCCCTTAAAACATCTGTCATGTGATTATCTGTTCCAGGTGTTTCCACTTTGTAGACTCTGCAGAAAATAGGGCCTTAATGTTGCCTAAAGGAATGAACGAGTGTTCCCAATGATCACATATGTCCAGCATAGCATCTCTGTGTTGGTGTCATTGCAAACAAAGGAAACGCTCCTTCCTGGAAATGCAGAGCATTCATGTGGCTAATGTTCCATTCCTATGACATATGTAATATACATATTATGTGTATGTGCATGTGCACATGTTAGTATGTGTGAGGGTACACATGTGTGTGTGTGTACATGTGTGTGTGTGTGCATGTGGAGGCCAGAGGCAGACGTTGGGTGTTTTCCTCAATTGCTCTCCACCTCAGTTTTTGAGACACTCACTGAACCCAGAGCTTACCCACTTTGGCTAGACTATCTGGCAGCAAGCTTCAGGTATCGCCCTGTCTCTTCCTCCCCAGCACTGGCATTTCAAATACGGGCACCATGCCTGATGCTTATTTGGGTGCTGGGGTCTGAACCTAGGGCCTCATGCTTTCATAGATTGATCTGTCTCCCCAGCCCACGTATGATATTTTTGAATATGGGAACAGTTTGTGAGCTACTTTTTCCATTTTGAAAAGCCTATGAAGTTCAGGGTCTAGAAAGCTGAGAAGCATAGCATCTCTGGTTACAGGGCACAGTATGTGAGTAGGACACTGGGTTCACCTCCAGCATCCATCACTAGTATCCATGGAAAGCACTGAAAGTCAGAGCAGCTGTATGATGCAGAGCCTCTTTGGGGGTGAAATGTGGTAATGGTAAGTTTCAACACGCTGCACTTGCAAGTCATACTGGGAGTTTTTGAAACACTGATATCCGAGTCCCGCCTCAGGAAAGTTTGATTTGATTGGCTTTCTGTGGGACCAAGTGTAGGCATGTTTTGTTTTTATTTGTTGACACACAGAGAGAGAGAGAGAGTTGCCAGGGTCTTCAGCTGCTGCCGACAAACTCCAGACGTGTGTGCCTCCTGTGTGCATGTGCAACATTGTACACTTGCCTCACTGTGCACCTGGCTTACATGGTACCTGGAGCTTAGAACATGAGTTCTTAGGCTTCATAGGCAAGTGTCTTAACCGCTAAGCCATCTCTCCAGCCCTGTAGGCATGTTTTTAAACCTTGATAGGTATTATAATGGTTAGCCAAGGCTGAGAATTGTTTGGACATGCTCACTGGGGCTGACCACTGGACACCAGTAATTCTGCACCCCCTCCTTCCACCGAGCCCCAAACAGCTTCTTCTGGTGGTATCTTCTGGTGGCTATGCCAACCCTGCAGTGTCTGCTTGGCTGTTTGCTTAGAGCCTCAAGTTCGGATTGCTTTCTCACTCTGGGTCTTGAGGAATCTTGCTCTGTTTTGAATCTAAAGCGTGTCTTTTTAAGCTCAGATTTCCCCCTCTTTGTCTCAAATGACTTTCTCCCCATTCCCTTTTGAGCCCCCCCCCCCCAGTGAAATCAACTTTCCAGGAGCCAAAGAAAGCAGAGATTTATAGTCCTAATTGGTAATAAACCCTGGAGTTAATCATTTGCAGATGTAGCTGTTTTGGCTCAAATAGCAGCTTTAACTTTTTGAGAATGGGTCTTTACTCTTCATTGCCCGTGGGTGGAGGTGGCTATGGGGTAACTACTTCCCTTGTGTAGAACCAGAAATCCATTTAGGTCTCTTCTAAGAGGGCCAGGGTGCTGCTGCTTAGACAATGACTCTGTCTGAAGCATGCCTGGGACCTGGGAATGAATTTCCAGTGACCATGTAGGAGCAGCAGTCACACACCTCCTTTTGGTTAACTTTACTCTTCGCTCCTAGATATTCAGGCACATGCAAGTCCTTTTCTTTCATTCCTACTTGGTATTATCAGGTCTTTTTTTCCCCCCAGACCTCTTCTCTGGCCCTATTTATACATGGGCTATTTCTCTGCTGAATTTAACTCCCCCCCCCATTCCACTTACCCTTAGTATCTTTGCTTTGCCACTACACAACCATGACAGCTCAATCACTAGCTTGACATTGATTCTAACACACCTTTCTCTCTTTCTACCAGGAATTTGGGGATCAGGTAGATTCATACTGTGGGGATTTGCTAAAATCCTTGATGATTGCTCTAGATGCATAGATATTTGGGCTGTAGAAGACCCCACAGATCACCTATGTAGTCTAATGGCTTCATTTTACATAAAACACAGAGGCTGGGAAACATTAGGTGTCCTGCTTGGGTTTGGGAGGGGCAGAACCAGCCTTCCATGTAGATAGTCTCTTGTACCTCCAATCCATCATACTTCGTTCTTCCCCTCACTGATTTATAAACTATCTCATTGCAATAAATATTAAGTTAGGGGCTGGAGAGGTGGCTTAGCAGTTAAGGCACTTGCCTAAGGACCCAGGTTTGATTCCCCAGTTGCCACATAAGCCATATGTAAAAAGTTGCATATGCACCAGAAGAGTTCATTTGTAATGGCTAAGGGCACTGGTGCACCCATTCTCTCTCTCTCTCTCTGCATCCTTTTGTCTCTTATCTCTCTCTCAAATAAATAAAAATATTTAGTTAGAATTTAGGTCTATACAATTGTTGCATGGTCTCACTCAACTGTAGGTCCTACCCTGGATCAGCCTGAGTTGCTGACATACCTGAATGGCATCTCAAGGCTTGGACAATAGGGAGGGTAAGGCTTGGGGGAAGGGGAAGGATGGAGGGCACAAAACTGAACCCAAATTGAACTGGTACCATAGAATCTTATATCCTGGAAGTTAGACTAAAAGGTGGAACCCTCAAAAGGACCTTAGGGGGAGCACCTGAATCGAAGGGCCCTGGAGAGGGTGAGACAAAGCCCATTTCTCCTGTTTCTTTTTCTTCTCCTTTTCTTTTCTCTTTTCCCTTGGCACTGATCTGTAATTCCCTGTACCAGGATGTGGTTTACATCCATGATGAGCTGTTGATCAGTCTCCCAAAACAAAGAAGACAGACTTCTGTCAGAGCACTTGATTGCCAGAGGTTAATGGTAAGACCCTACTGCTGAAGACACCATACGCTGTCGCCATGGACCATGGAGAAACCTGGTTGGAATCTGGAAGAGAGCCCATCCCCAGACAATTAGCCCATCCAGTGCTGGAAGGTGCTACATGAGCTACCAGAGGAAAGTGGCTAACATCTGTCCAAGCAACTCAAAGTCCAAGTGACTCAGAAGCAAACAACCTGACATGATGCTCACACAAGTGAAATAGTGGCACACAGCTATGGTGGGTAACCAACTGATCTTGGATTGGCTAACAGATCCACTAAGTGGAAAGGAAACTGTATCTGGAACTGGGAAACAAGTCTGAATTGTATTCAGATAATGATTCTGCTTTTCATTGTCAAGCTCCCACTAACCTTGGGCTGTAAGAAGGTCTACACCCTTTAAATTCTCTCTAAATTAAGCCAGGAGTGGTGGCACATGCCTTTAATCTCAGCACCAGGAGGCAGAGGTATGAATATCACCTTGAGTTTGAGGCAACCCTGAGAATACAGAGTGAATTCCAGGTCAGCCTGTGCTAGAGTGAGATCCTACTTTGAAAAACAAAAACAAAAAAAATCTCTAAATTAATAATGGTTATCCCATTTAATTGGTGCTGACTTCACACTGTTGGAGAATCTGCTTCTCTTTTTCATTTTTTTTTTTTTCTTTTTTTTTTTTGGTTTTTGAGGTAGGGTCTCACTCTAGCCCAGGCTGACCTGGAATTCACTATGTAGTCTCAGGATGGCCTCGAACTCATTCTCCTACTTCTGCCTCCAAGTGCTGGGATTAAAGGCATGAGCCACCACGCCCGGCTGGCTGCTTCTTTAGACAGGTTGTGACCCTCTCAGTCCCCACCTTTCCTGCTGACATTCAGTCATTACTCTCACATAGCTGACAGCCAAGAATTGGAATTTTCTGCCCAGGGTTAAATATTTATGGTATAGTCCCAACCTTTCTCATAACACTTTATTACCTGCTGCCTCCACTTGGGGCCTCCAGCTCTTGTTTCCATCTCAGCACACACAAATTATATGATGATTGATCTTGTCATTTATTTTTTTTCTTTCACTCACCACTAGCATAATCTATTCCTGCCCCTCCAAGCTATGCTCCTTGTTTAGTGTGGACTCCCAGTTTGTGCATGCCACCATTATAGCCCTTAAAACATCTGTCATGTGATTATCTGTTCCAGGTGTTTCCACTTTGTAGACTCTGCAGAAAATAGGGCCTTAATGTTGCCTAAAGGAATGAACGAGTGTTCCCAGTGATCACATATGTCCAGCATAGCATCTCTGTGTTGGTGTCATTGCAAACAAAGGAAACGCTCCTTCCTGGAAATGCAGAGCATTCATGTGGCTAATGTTCCATTCCTATGACATATGTAATATACATATTATGTGTATGTGCATGTGCACATGTTAGTATGTGTGAGGGTACACATGTGTGTGTGTGTACATGTGTGTGTGTGTGCATGTGGAGGCCAGAGGCAGACGTTGGGTGTTTTCCTCAATTGCTCTCCACCTCAGTTTTTGAGACACTCACTGAACCCAGAGCTTACCCACTTTGGCTAGACTATCTGGCAGCAAGCTTCAGGTATCGCCCTGTCTCTTCCTCCCCAGCACTGGCATTTCAAATACGGGCACCATGCCTGATGCTTATTTGGGTGCTGGGGTCTGAACCTAGGGCCTCATGCTTTCATAGATTGATCTGTCTCCCCAGCCCACGTATGATATTTTTGAATATGGGAACAGTTTGTGAGCTACTTTTTCCATTTTGAAAAGCCTATGAAGTTCAGGGTCTAGAAAGCTGAGAAGCATAGCATCTCTGGTTACAGGGCACAGTATGTGAGTAGGACACTGGGTTCACCTCCAGCATCCATCACTAGTATCCATGGAAAGCACTGAAAGTCAGAGCAGCTGTATGATGCAGAGCCTCTTTGGGGGCGAAATGTGGTAATGGTAAGTTTCAACACGCTGCACTTGCAAGTCATACTGGGAGTTTTTGAAACACTGATATCCGAGTCCCGCCTCAGGAAAGTTTGATTTGATTGGCTTTCTGTGGGACCAAGTGTAGGCATGTTTTGTTTTTATTTGTTGACAGAGAGAGAGAGAGAGAGAGAGAGAGAGAGAGAGAGAGTTGCCAGGGTCTTCAGCTGCTGCCGACAAACTCCAGATGTGTGTGCCTCCTTGTGTGCATGTGCAACATTGTACACTTGCCTCACTGTGCACCTGGCTTACATGGTACCTGGAGCTTAGAACATGAGTTCTTAGGCTTCATAGGCAAGTGTCTTAACCGCTAAGCCATCTCTCCAGCCCTGTAGGCATGTTTTTAAACCTTGATAGGTATAATAATGGTTAGCCAAGGCTGAGAATTGTTTGGACATGCTCACTGGGGCTGACCACTGGACACCAGTAATTCTGCACCCCCTCCCTCCACCGAGCCCCAAACAGCTTCTTCTGGTGGTATCTTCTGGTGGCTATGCCAACCCTGCAGTGTCTGCTTGGCTGTTTGCTTAGAGCCTCAAGTTCGGATTGCTTTCTCACTCTGGGTCTTGAGGAATCTTGCTCTGTTTTGAATCTAAAGCGTGTCTTTTTAAGCTCAGATTTCCCCCTCTTTGTCTCAAATGACTTTCTCCCCATTCCCTTTTGAGCCCCCCCCCCCCCCCCCAGTGAAATCAACTTTCCAGGAGCCAAAGAAAGCAGAGATTTATAGTCCTAATTGGTAATAAACCCTGGAGTTAATCATTTGCAGATGTAGCTGTTTTGGCTCAAATAGCAGCTTTAACTTTTTGAGAATGGGTCTTTACTCTTCATTGCCCGTGGGTGGAGGTGGCTATGGGGTAACTACTTCCCTTGTGTAGAACCAGAAATCCATTTAGGCCTCTTCTAAGAGGGCCAGGGTGCTGCTGCTTAGACAGTGACTCTGTCTGAAGCATGCCTGGGACCTGGGAATGAATTTCCAGTGACCATGTAGGAGCAGCAGTCATACACCTCCTTTTGGTTAACTTTACTCTTTGCTCCTAGATATTCAGGCACATGCAAGTCCTTTTCTTTCATTCCTACTTGGTATTATCAGGCCTTCCACCCCCCCAGACCTCTTCTCTGGCCCTATTTATACATGGGCTATTTCTCTGCTGAATTTAACTCCCCCCCCCATTCCACTTACCCTTAGTATCTTTGCTTTGCCACTACACAACCATGACAGCTCAATCACTAGCTTGACATTGATTCTAACACACCTTTCTCTCTTTCTACCAGGAATTTGGGGATCAGGTAGATTCATACTGTGGGGATTTGCTAAAATCCTTGATGATTGCTCTAGATGCATAGATATTTGGGCTGTAGAAGACCCCACAGATCACCTATGTAGTCTAATGGCTTCATTTTACATAAAACACAGAGGCTGGGAAACATTAGGTGTCCTGCTTGGGTTTGGGAGGGGCAGAACCAGCCTTCCATGTAGATAGTCTCTTGTACCTCCAATCCATCATACTTCGTTCTTCCCCTCACTGATTTATAAACTATCTCATTGCAATAAATATTAAGTTAGGGGCTGGAGATGTGGCTTAGCAGTTAAGGCACTTGCCTAAGGACCCAGGTTTGATTCCCCAGTTGCCACATAAGCCATATGTAAAAAGTTGCATATGCACCAGAAGAGTTCATTTGTAATGGCTAAGGGCACTGGTGCACCCATTCTCTCTCTCTCTCTCTGCATCCTTTTGTCTCTTATCTCTCTCTCAAATAAATAAAAATATTTAGTTAGAATTTAGGTCTATACAATTGTTGCATGGTCTCACTCAACTGTAGGTCCTACCCTGGATCAGCCTGAGTTGCTGACATACCTGAATGGCATCTCAAGGCTTGGACAATAGGGAGGGTAAGGCTTGGGGGAAGGGGAAGGATGGAGGGCACAAAACTGAACCCAAATTGAACTGGTACCATAGAATCTTATATCCTGGAAGTTAGACTAAAAGGTGGAACCCTCAAAAGGACCTTAGGGGGAGCACCTGAATCGAAGGGCCCTGGAGAGGGTGAGACAAAGCCCATTTCTCCTGTTTCTTTTTCTTCTCCTTTTCTTTTCTCTTTTCCCTTGGCACTGATCTGTAATTCCCTGTACCAGGATGTGGTTTACATCCATGATGAGCTGTTGATCGTCTCCCAAAACAAAGAAGACAGACTTCTGTCAGAGCACTTGATTGCCAGAGGTTAATGGTAAGACCCTACTGCTGAAGACACCATACGCTGTCGCCATGGACCATGGAGAAACCTGGTTGGAATCTGGAAGAGAGCCCATCCCCAGACAATTAGCCCATCCAGTGCTGGAAGGTGCTACATGAGCTACCAGAGGAAAGTGGCTAACATCTGTCCAAGCAACTCAAAGTCCAAGTGACTCAGAAGCAAACAACCTGACATGATGCTCACACAAGTGAAATAGTGGCACACAGCTATGGTGGGTAACCAACTGATCTTGGATTGGCTAACAGATCCACTAAGTGGAAAGGAAACTGTATCTGGAACTGGGAAACAAGTCTGAATTGTATTCAGATAATGATTCTGCTTTTCATTGTCAAGCTCCCACTAACCTTGGGCTGTAAGAAGGTCTACACCCTTTAAATTCTCTCTAAATTAAGCCAGGAGTGGTGGCACATGCCTTTAATCTCAGCACTCAGGAGGCAGAGGTATGAATATCACCTTGAGTTTGAGGCAACCCTGAGAATACAGAGTGAATTCCAGGTCAGCCTGTGCTAGAGTGAGATCCTACTTTGAAAAACAAAAACAAAAAAAATCTCTAAATTAATAATGGTTATCCCATTTAATTGGTGCTGACTTCACACTGTTGGAGAATCTGCTTCTCTTTTTCAGATGGGAGCTGGACCTGAGGACATAAACGACCCAGCACAATCCACCCTGGCCACAGCTGAAACCACAAAGGAATTGGGGAAATGAGCAAGAATGCTGACTTCTTAGTGAATCTGATATCAGCACAAGGGTGAAGGAGATAGACACTGAGGACACTCAACATCTACCAAACCAGAGATCCAGAGGCTCCTAAGTGCCCACCACTGAAGTAGACTTAAAATGCACCCAACATGGCTCAGGGAATTTTGCGGAAGAGGGGGTGGAAAGATTGTTAGAGCCACAAGTTGGGATATTTTGCAGAGAGACATTGCCTCTCCCCCATAACTGACTGCTGCCCCCACCATGCATGACCCACAATCTCCATGGGGGTTGACCTGTATTCCCAATGAGGAGGGCGTCTTCAGAAAAGGGGCAGGGAGGGGGGAAAGGATGGTACCAACATGTGTTGTTTACATACTAAATATGTCCGTTTCTAATAAAAATAATAAAAAAAGAGTTAGAAAAAGAATTTGGGTCTATATTTGTTCTTGGGAGTGCCAGGCCTGGAAGGTGCACATGTATGAATATATGCACACGTGTGTGTGTGTGTGTGTGTGTATACATTAACTGTGATTACAGTGCATACCCAACACATACATACATGATGGATCTTTTCATGTTTGCTCTGCCCCCCTACAGTGTCACAGATGTGTCGCTCTCTCCAATATCCATTTCATTTTTTTTTTTTTTTTTTTTTTTTTTTTGGTTTTTCGAGGTAGGGTTTCACTCTAGCCCAGGCTGACCTGGAATACACTATGGAGTCTCAGGGTGGCCTTGAACTCACGGCGATCCTCCTACCTCTGCCTCCCGAGTGCTGGGATTAAAGGCATGCGCCACCACGCCCGGCTCCAATATCCATTTCAAATATGGGTGCTGTCCCCAGAGCAGCGTATACAGGTAGCCTGCTAGAACAAACAAGCAATTCTTTTGGGTTGTCTGCCTCTGTCTTTTTTGCTGGTCCTCAACTCAACTCAGGGAAAGTGGTGAGAGGCAGAGAAAGATGGAAAAAGAAGAGAAATGGAGAGGGACAAAGCAACAGGGAGGACAAGTGAAGGGGGTGAGGGAGGGAGGGAGGGAGAGAGAGAGAGAGAAGGAAGCATGTCCTACCATCTGTCACACATAAACAAGGGCTTTGTGTGGAGGAGTAAACAGTGGGCTAAAGGCCTGCTGTGTGGAAGCAGGCTTTTGTTTCTGCTCTTTTTTTCTTTTCCAGCTGGCTTAGAGAACAGTGCATAAGGTAGTTTCTGAAAATTCCAGGGGAGTTCTGGGAATCCTGAGTTCTTTACACTTCATACAGCCCTCATGAGCTGAGGTCCTCTGGTCACACTGTCTCTGTCTCTAGGAGCTCCAGCGAGATGCTACAAATGCCGTGGTGTTCAGACTCTTGAAAAGAGTGCATGTGCTAATGTGTGTGCATGCATGCATGCATGCACGTATGTGTGTGGTTGGAGAGGTGTTTATCCTGTGTACTCATGAGCAGGGAAATGGGGCACAGAAAATGTAAGAGACTGTCTATAGCAACATGGTGAGAAGTTGAACATGAATCCTTCCAGATTTCTCCATGTCCCGACCCAGGAGACTTTGGCTTCTCTTATTTTCCCCATTAACCAGGGAAGACTATGAGGCATACATAAAGGGGATGCAATTTTTCGCTTTTTATTTTGGGTAATTTCAAAAAGAGGAACAAGTAGTATACATGAGCCCCATTCCTCATCACCAGTTCCTCACCCCTGAACCCTGAGCCCTGGGTCTGAGAATTACGGTGAAACAAATCCTTTCTATCATAGATATAATTGGTAAATATTTTAATATACATCTCTAAAATACTCTTTAAAAAGACAGCATCAGAATCACGTCTAAGATTAATAATAATTTTCAAGTGTTATCTGATAGCCAGCAATATTAAAATTTCTCTGAATTATTATACACATGGGATAAAACTATCATAGGATGTTACTCACTTATTCCAATAATGGTATGTAACTCCCAGAATCAGCATGGGTATCCTTGTTTGAAATAGTTCTGAGCATCGTTCTTTAGTTTTATTGTTGAGACTTGGATGATGTTCTTCTGTAAACCCTTACAGGTGGCAAAGTTTTTCCTTGGAGGGTAGATTTAATTATTGGTATAAGCCATAAGTGGAACTGAACTTGAAAAATAAGGTGGCTATACAGAATGGGAAAAACTTTTCCAACTAGACATAGAAAGGAGATTAATATAAAAAATATATAACTGTAAAATTTGCCCCTACCAAATCAAATCATCCAATTAATAAGTGGGCTAAGGAACTGAACAGACAGTTCTCAAAAGAGGAAATTCAAACAGACAATACCTAGTTAAAAAAAATCAATGGCATTGAATAGACATTCTGTATATTTTTGAAATTACCTAAAATAGAAAGTGCATAATTGCTTCCAATTCATGTATACCCCATAGGATTCCCTGGTAAATGGAGGACATAAGAGATACCTTAGCCATCAGGGAAATGCAAGTTAAAATTGTTTTGATATTCTGTCTCACCCTAGTCAGAATTGCTATCATGAAGAAAATAACAACAAATTCTGGCAATGGTGTGAGGAAAGAGGAAAACTTATTCGTTGCTGGTGGGAGTGCAAAACTGGTACAGCCATTGTGGAAATCAGTGTGGAGGTTTCTTAAAAACGGAAAGTAGGGGCTGGCGATTTAGCTCAGGGGAAGAGCACTTGCCTAGCAAGCACAAGACCTTCAGTTCAGTCCTCAGCACTGAAACAAACTGCAAATAAAACTACCATATGATCTAGCTATACCACCCTTGGGTATATACCTGAAGGACTCTAAGTCACCTTCATAGATACTAGCGTGTTCACATTTATAGCTGTTCTCTTCACCATAGCCAGGAAATGGAACCAGCCTAGATCCATCAGCAGACAATTGGGTAAATATGGTATGTATCTGGAAATCATTAAATGAAATAAATCAGACTCAGAAAGACAAATATATATATATATATATATATATATATATATATATGGAGAGAGAGAGAGAGAGAGAGAGGTGGATTAAAGTGTTTACATGTGTGCAGATTCAGGTGGCAGTTAATAAATGATTATTTGTCCTTAGGTGCTTTCTCCACAAGACTGCTGTCCTGAGTTTGCTCCCCAGCACCCGTGTAAAAGTCAGACACAAAGTGTTGCACACATCTATAATCCCAGTGCATTTATAGCAATGGAAGGTGGAGCTGGGAGAATCCTGAAGCTTGCAGACCAGATAGACTGACTGGTTTTCCCAGTAGCAAAAGCAAGAGAGACCCTATCTTAAAGAAAGTGGAAGGAGCTGGGCGTGGTGGCACACGCCTTTAATCCCAGCATTTGGAAGGCAGAGGTAGGAGGATCACTGTGAGTTCAAGTTCAAGGCCACCCTGAGACTACATAGTTAATTCCAGGTCAGCCTGGGCCAGAGTGAAACCCTACCTCGAAAAACAAACAAAAAAAAAAAAAATGGAGGAGAGAATTGACACCCTGAGGTTGTCCTCTGACCTTGACATGTGAATATACATTGCGCACCCATACACACCAATATACGTACATATACACAGAATTATTTGAATATTTAACACTGCTTCTTATGTACTTTAATCTATTGATTTCCAATTACACATACAATTGACGGGTGCTGGTGGCATGCCTGGTGTGGTTAGGACAGGGCATGGTCAGCAGTAACTACAGAAATCTATCAGCATTAAAAATTTTTTTTTTTTGTTTTTTGAGGTAGGATCTTACTCTAGCCCAGGCTGACCTGGAATTCACTATGTAGTTCAGGGTGACCTCGAACTCATGGCGATCCTCCTACCTTTGCCTCCTGAGTGCTGGGATTAAAGGCGTGCGGCTGGCTATTAAAGAATATTTTAATTAATTTATTTGCAAGCAAAGAGAGAGAGAGATAAGAGAGACAGAGCCAATGGGTGCACCAGGGCTTCTAGACACTGCAGACGAACTCCAGATGTATGCATCACCTTGTGCATCTGGCTTTATGTGGGTACTGGGGACCTGAACCCAGGTCATTAAGTTTTGCTGGCAAGTGCCTTAACCACTGAGCCATCCTCCAGTCCTCTATCAACATTTAGTCAACAGACATGGCTGTCCTGGAGCATGGAGGGTAAACCCTTGTCAACAGAATGGCCATGAGTCCTGGAGCCCTGTGGCAGGATCAATGGAGGGAAATATTCAAAGGGAAGCTCTGGCTTCTTTTCCAGGCAGAAGTTCCTGGGTGGAGAATGTGCCTGGAAGAGGCTCAGGTTAGACAGGACAAAAAGTCATGCCCAGAGCAAATGAATGGGCTTTATTGACTAAAGTACTTTGAGATTTTAAAGCCCTTTGTAAATAAGCCTTGTAGCAGCCATCAGCCCAGAGAAGTTAAGAACTACCTAACAAATCAGCTATTGAAATAATGCTGAAACTCACTGCTCTTGACTCTAAGATGATAGCTCCTTCGTCCCACCCAGGGGTCTCTGGGGAAGGTTCTTGAATGTTGAGCCTGTCTTCTGATGCTAGGGCACCTCTGCGCCAGCTAACCAAACATCCACCCATTTATGTTGCTCTATCCTGTGCGAGTTAAGCAAGTGAGCCCAAGCCCATAGATGAAAGGCAAGGGTGAGGGTGGGGTGGAGAGGTCGGGGAAGCTCAGAATGAGCGCTGAACTCTGAAAAGAGATTGGGTGATAAACAACAGATTTCCATCTCACATGCACAAACAGTGAAAGTGCAGTGCAGCCCTCTGATCTCTGACGTCCCCCAAGAGTTCCCAGTGTTTTGCGTGGAGCTCTGTGCTTGTGGTAGAGGAGGTGGGCCACGTGACCTTGGGCTGGGCGGCGCGGCCTCCTCGGGCGCGTGTTCCAGCAGGAAGCCCTGCCTGCAGCAGATAGCTGAAGCACTCCGTTACGCCCGGGAGGGCTTTTTGTTTTGACTACTCCGGGATCAGTTTTCCAAAACACACATTTGCCAGGGTAGGAATGGAGATTGGATGGTAATGAGACGGGTGTCCACCCCACCCACCACAGTCCTCACCAACTCCCACTCTTCTGGACTGTTTTGAAACATACCACATAAGCCCTATTGATTGTAATCACAGTCGGGTTTGTTTAATGTAGTGTGGCCAGAAAGATGGGGCCTGGGGGAAGGGATGAGGGGGATGTTCTCTCCCTGGCCCTGTAACTGAACTAATGTAAAGTCATGTGACGTTGTGATCACTGTCTCCTCTGCACATGGAGTTGGAGACCCTTACTTTATTTGAGGCATGTAAGAACCATGGAGCTAAAGCAATCTTCTTATACAAATCCAGTAGTAATCAGAAATTCAAGAGACACGTGTCCACGGGTTCTCCAAACATGTGTACGAGAATGTTCATAGCAGCCGTGTTCTTAACTGCTCCAAACAGGAGCCAGCTTAGAGAGGTTCACTAGCATGGAGACATGTATTGTGGTGTTCTTACACCATGAAAAGAGAGAGATAACCAGCAGTCAGAACGAACAAATGGAAGCCACAAACCCAAACGTGGATGAATCTCACAAACAATGTTAAGATACAGAACCCAAATGCCCCCCGTTGGGGACACGTGCGCCACTCACTCCAGCTTCAAGCCTTCTACCTTTGCAATAGTTATTTATTCCTTCATTCTATTGGCTCCAATGGGAGTCAATATTTTGGCTGCCTCTGGTGGCATAGGCCTGCCCCTTCTTGCCTTCCCTGCCCATGCCTGTCTGTGTACAGCCCAGCACCATCTACCGACAGGCTGTGGTAGGCTTCACTTCCTCACTTCCTGGCACCACACCAGCCCCTTCACCATGCTCATGGGGCTTTTGTGATTTTTTTTCACTCTTCTGAACAGGATTTTCCTACCGGAACTGCCATTTGTCTTCTCCTTTGCCTCCGAGAAGGATGTCAGTCTCACTCACAGGACAGACCATCAAGAATTTTGATATCTGGGTGGGTTGAAACTCAGCTAGTAGAGTGCTTGCCTAGAGGGCACACAGGAAGCCCCGGCTTTCATCTCCAGCACCACCTCAACTGCGTGTGGTGGCCCATGTCTGTAATTCCAGCACTCTGGAGGTGGAG
The DNA here is from genome assembly GCA_036346955.1 of Dipus sagitta. Classification (NCBI taxonomy): domain Eukaryota; kingdom Metazoa; phylum Chordata; class Mammalia; order Rodentia; family Dipodidae; genus Dipus; species Dipus sagitta. Next base: position 81,089,289 of record CM070781.1, read on the forward strand.
GCAGGAGGATTAGAAGTTCAAGGTCGTCCTTGGCTACATAGTGAGTTTGAGGGGACCCTCAGGCATCTGGCTATCTTGGTGCCCTCTCAGGTTCCTTTTCTCCATTTTCCTTCCCTACCATGGCTGGTTCTGTTCACTTTCCAATAGGATCTCGGGCAATAGACCAGGCAAAGACTATAAGGACTTGCTTTCTTTTTAAAATATTTACACTGTGGCATAGGATGTAGGAGGTTCATTGCCCAGACTACAAGTCCTGTCAGTTCTCTAAATCTATGGACACAAATTCAATTTCCTCACAGGGACTGAAAAACAAAATTCTAAGTCTAAACATGGTGGCTCTCATGGTAAGTGACTTAGCCTATCAGATTACTGGTTCATGATAAGGGACCCATGGGGAACAGTAGGCCTGACAGAGACCATGGAAAATACCATTACATGTAATCTCACTGAGTCCCTGCTGGTTTCATGGTCCCTGAGACAATGCCTAACCCCTTGAGAAGTTCTTTCGCAAATCTCTCTCAGCTCAGAGGAAAGGGAAAAGCAGGACGCTTTGTGCTTGCTTGGTTGGGATTAATAAACATTTACTGCTTATATTATTTCTCTTGTCTGAAGGAAAAGAAACACGTGCTGGGAAATCTTGTTGGGGATTGTGGCTCATTTTACTCTGTGAGTTATGCTCTTGTGAAGGTCAAAAGCTTAGCAAAACACTGTTACAAAAATGCTGTAATTGAGATTCATTTTGAGAAGGTTGGATAAAAAATGTGTCTAAGAAGATTATCGAGTTATGAGTCAGCCTAACCATGTAAATCTTCTTTTTAAAAAGTAGCTGATGTCTTATAAGAAGCTTCATTTCAAAATATCTCTACATTCCTCCTAGGGAAGTTAGACAGTGCATGAAAAGATTAAGAAGAAAAACCTGATGCTTGGGAGCCTCGGAAGTTTAGAGGATATTGATTGCATAAGATCATTAGAGGATTTTTTAAAAGCCAATTTGGGTTGTAGGATGGATATATTTTATACACAAAAGATTTGCTTTGCTGGCCTGGAGACATGGCTTAGCGGTTAAGGTGCTTGTCTGTGAAGCTTAAGGATCTAGGTTTGATTCTCCAGATCCCATGCAAGTCAGAGGCACATGGCGGCACATGCATCTGGAGTTCGTTTGCAGTGGCTACAGGCCCTGGCATGCCCATTCTCTCTCCCTCTCCCTCTCTCTCTCTGTCATAAATAAATGATATATATATACATATATATTTTTTAAAAGGTTTGCTTTGTCTTTTTTGTCATGCTTGTAAAAAAAATATGTGTGGTGTGGATGTGGTATGGGGCATGGATGTTCGTGTGGATATGGTGTGTGTGTATGTATGATGCATGCATGCTTCTGCAGATGTGTGTGCCCTGCTCACATAGTTAGGAGGCCAGAGGAGAAAGTCACGTGTCCTCCTTTATCACTTCCACTTTTTTTCCCTTGAGATGGAGTCTCTCACTGAACCTGAGCTGCTATTTTTTCAGTCAGACCGGCTGCTTTGCAAGCCCCAGTGATTCTCTGGTTTTCACTCCTCATCCCAGCACTGTAATTATAGACATGTGCCCTTGCCCAGCCTTTTATGTGGGTGCTGGGTGGGGATCAAACTCAGTCTCTCTGAGGACATCATGCCTGCACCGAACCACAAGCTCTCTTACTCTCTTTTCCAGCCCAGAACTTGTTTTTGAAAACATTATTTTGCAATTAACTTATTTGCCCTGCTTGATAATCTCTTCTTTCTAGAGCAGGGTCTCTCAAACTTGTGCATGCATTAGAATTACCAGAAGTCTTGTTAAACCTTAGATGACCCTCAGCAGTTCTGATAGCTCATCCCCAGTGCTATCAGTGCTGCTGGGCTGAGACCTCACTTGGAGCACCTTTGACCTATCATTGCAAACCTGGCTGCACATCAAAAGTTGCCCGACGGAGCTTTAAGAAGTGCCTCACACTTGGCCACACCACACCAATTATATCAGACTATCTCTGTGTGGTGGAAGTCTGGGTTCAGAATGTTCCAGAAGTAAGCCATGGCAGTACTGATGTGTAACAAGGGTTGGCAGTCTTTCTTCTTAGTATGGCCACTTTAAAAAATCCTGATACCAAATCAGCTAGCAGCAGGTGTCTGGAAACACTAGCAGTCTTTCCCACATGTGGCTTGTGGGCCATGCTTTGTAGTCACCTGTTGAACCATAGATACCATTGTCTATTCTCCGGCTAGCCCAGTCAGCAGGGTGGCAACCTCCTGAGTCAGCGGGGAACAGTTTCTGAGGGAGTTTGGAGTCTGCTATTGGCAAGAGTGCAAGACACTCAGGGAGTTTCCTCTGTCAGATAACTGGCAGGGCAGCCTGAGTTGGTGTAGTTCACATTGTGCTTTGCCATGCGATAGTTAGCCTGCCCATGCTGATGGACAATGAGTCATTTCAGATTAAAAAAAAAATCAGTAAATAAATATTTCTTATTGCCTTTTCTATTATTTTCTTATTTGTGCCCCCAAACAGCAAGCAGTTTAAGGATGTTACAGATAAATAAACTGAGGCCCAAAGAAGTGAGCTGAAATTTTCTTTTTTTAGGGGATGTCAGAACTCTGATTTGAGCTCGACAGTGTTGGATATCAATAGTTAGGACCTGTTACCCTGCCATTTCACTACGTTTTCAGAATATCTTTGGTATTCCAGGAACTAGAGATGTTATGTAGAATCAGCTATTGAATTTGTGAGGCTTAGCACAAAAGAGAAACATGGGGCCTCTTGTTCAGAAATTATTAAGAATTCAAGATGGCAGCAGCAAACCATTCAAACAAGCCTGGGACCCTGTATACAGGTGCCAGGCCCAGGAAGCCAGGCCTGATGTCATGTGTTAACCACTACCAAGTATTTTTTTTTTTTTTGAGGTAGGGTCTCATTCTAGCTCAGGCTGACCTGGAATTCACTAGGGAGTCTCAGGGTGGCCTTGAACTCATCCTCCTACCTCTGCCTCCCAAGTGCTGGGATCAAAGGCGTGCACCACCATGCCCTGCTCCAAGTGTTCTTTTGATCAAATCAGAAGATCTGCTTAGAGACATGTGGAGGGTTGATGGGAAGGAACCCCAGATCTGAGCATGGATACTGGGTCCTAGTAATTTCCTGCTGACCTTGAACATGTTATCCCAGTTCTTGGAGCTTCAGTTTACATTTCTGTAAAATCAAGAGAGGGACGAGCCGAGGGGTGATGACTATGTGACTTATAGGCTTCGTGTCTAGTCTTATAGCTGTCATCATAGGGCACTTTGTATCCAACCTTCCTGAATTTTAATCTTGGCTCTGCTATATTCTCTTTATGTGCCCTCAGGCAAGTTCCTCAGTTTCTTCATCTGTAACATAAAGACTGCTTTGAGGAACTAAATAAGTTAATACATAACTAAATCTCTTAGAATAATGGCTATGTGATAAATGCTATATTGGCATAAATTACTACCAGAAATCATAGGGAACTGGTACAGGAATTAATGTTATTTTTGTTAATATGACTCACCTTTTAAATTAAAAAATCATACATGGTCTCTTCCTAAGCAAAAGCATTTGCAAAGTCACTGAAAACATGTGTATTTAGTTTTCTAATGTGAAAATGCACAACCACAGGATATTCTAGAAAGTTCATTTCAGATCTCTCTAATATCAGCTGCAATATTACCAGTGGGATAGACACCAGGTTTTGCGTGGCATTGTGCTACATTAAAAAAAAGCCCTTCCAGCTTTAATAGTCTGTGAATGAATGAGTCAGTTCAAGTCTATTAATGATCATGCCTTCATTAAGATACATGGCTCCAATATTTCTATCCACTACAGCCACTTTTTTTCCAGAATAGGGTCTTTGCACTTGTTAGCTACAGTGGATAGTGTTAGAGAGATAAGTGATTGTAAATAAATTATATAAATGGCAAAAATCTTGACAAGTCGGTGGTATTCTTTCAAGAAATCCTTCTAAAGCCACTTTTTGAATACTGAAAAATTGGGACATTACAGGAAGGTGCAATGTAGAGGGAGAGGGTCTGCTGGAAGGCCCATGTCCTTTCCTTTGACTGCTATCTCTCCAACTAAATATCCTTCAATCCCTACTCACAGTCTGCTTCCTCGAAGTCCTTTTTTGGCTATTCTGACTTGAAGTTTATTTCCTAGCCATTGGAAAATGTTACAATCATTTAATGAGCGTGTCTTGAGCACATCCCACAGGGATGTTGTTCTAGGCACAGAGGACACTCAACGGACACCCTCATCCCTGGTCTCTATAGTGCATTTGTCGCCTTGCCCTGGATGGCTGATTCTTGGCTGTTGCTCTTGCCTCTGCTTAAGGCAAGGGATGCTTATCTGTCACTCTCCTCGTATCTGTTATCAGAGACCCCAGGGTTACCAAGCTGAATAAGGCACAGAAAAGCAGCAACACAGGAACTTTAACATTAGTGTTCTGTTCAAGTTGTCATTGCACACGTCTCTGGTCACCTCGTGAACATCAGCGATTATCAGAGATAATGAATATGTAAAAATGCAACTGCAATATACATTGATATAAAGTCAAATTAGAAATCTTGGCAAAAGCATAGGCCTTCCTGAAGTCATGACAGTGAGTTTTGAGAACAAACTTGAATTCACTTGGAAAGATATGAGTAACTGAGGATCAACAGTCACACCAGTTATTAACGATGGAAGAGAGAATCAACAGGGATGATCGTGTGATGGGTACTTCCCATGAGCATGTCAAAGGGTGAGAAAAGAACCTTAGGAAAAAATGAAAAGTTCTTCTTTTAAAAAAAGTGTGTATATCAATAAGCCTCTCTAATAACTAGGCTTTTCCCTTTAATTCAAACTGTTCTCATCTTTGATTGGAGAATCTGTTCTACTTTACAGATGGTGGAGAATACTGGGGAGAACCAGGATTCATGAATACATCAAGAATAGAGAGCTGACTCTCTGAGCTGAGATGTGTCACCTCCACCTCATCTGCCCAGGCCCAGAAGTCACTGCAGAGGAAGTGGTAACATGAATACTGCTCTCACTGCTAGCCTGAAAGCCAGCTCCAGGGAGATGGTGACAGACACTGTTGTCACTCAAACCTCATCAAAACTGAGATCCAGAGTCTACAGAGAAAGCAACAGTAAATCAGATCTCTATCTTGTCCGCCAAGGCTCAGGGAACATTATGGAAGAGGAGGCAGAAAGATTGTAAGAGCCCCAGGGTGGGTGGGAGTAGCCTGAGATACCATGTCCCTCCACCCTGCAGAGACTGACTGAAGCCTCTTGGTCCCCACAATGAATACCAATAACCCCACCAACGAAGACCCTCAGCAGAATTGGGGTGGGGGAGAGGGGATCTAGCAGTATAGCCTTTTAATGAAAAAAATCAACAAATAAAATTTTAAAAATGTCAAATAGCATCTGAGGCCTGTATCAGAGAATTCCCAATTTTGCTATGACCTATTATCAATACAATTGAAAAATGACAGTTGTATCAATGCATTTGAAAAATATCTTGATTTATGCCTTTCTTTTGAAAAAATATTTTATGTATTTATTTATTTGAGAGAGTGAGAAAGAGGGAGAGAGAAGAGAGAGAGAGAGAGAGAGAGAGAGAGAGAGAGAGAGAGAGAGAGAGAATTGGCTCACTAGGGTCTCTAGCCACTGCAGATGAACTCCAGACATATGTACCACCTTGTTCATCTGGCTTACATGGGTTCTGGGGAATTGAACCTGAGTCCTTAGGCTTCACAGACAATCACCTTAACAGCAAAACCATCTTTCCAGACTCCCTTTTTTTGTTATAATAAAAACTGTTACCATATTGGAATATGGAATTGAGACAACCTGACTTTGTGTTCCTGGGCCATGGTCAATTCTATTTGCCTATACAATCAATTTATCTTTTGTTTCCTTTAAGAAAAGTATGTGGCTGGATATGGTGACGCATGCCATTAATCCCAGCACTTGGGAGGCTGAGTGAGGTAGGAGGATTGCTGTGAGTTCAAAGCCACCCGAAGACTACAGGTTGAATATAGGGTCTGCCTGAGCTAGTGTAAGACCTCAACATCCCCCCCAAAAAGTATGAGTATGCATATGTATGCATGTTCATGTGTGTAGGCATGTGTGCACATGCATATGTATGCATGTTCAGGTGTGTAGGCGTGTGTACACATGCATATTGGAAGCTAGGTGACAACCTCAGGTGCCATTGTCAGGAATGCCATCTACCTCTTTTTGAGATAGGCACTCTTACTGGCCTGGAGCTCACTGATTAAGCTAGATCAGCTGTCTGGTAAGGCCCAGTGATCTACCTGTTTCCACCTCCCCAGTGCTGGGATCACAGGCCGCCCAGCCTAACATTTTACATGAGTCTCAGAGATCAAGCTCAGGTCTTCGTGCTTACAAGACCATGCTTTACCAACTGAACTCTCTCCCCACCCTTAAAGTTCTTGAATATTTACATAAATCAATCTGAAGTAAGAGATGGTGCCATGGTGAAAGTGTTAGAAAAATAATGCCAAAATCCACACTTAATTCATTCTTTGTTCATTTAAAAACATTATATCATGATTTTCCTTTTATTTCAATTTTGTCAAATTTAAGGTAAGCGAATTTCTTCGTATTTTTTCCTACGATGTTCAGTGTCTAAGATGAAGTTTCAGGCCTTTTACGCTGGTGTTTTTGTGCTCTCTATAAATGTACATTCATTTTAAGTCAACGTTTTCTGGTAACCTGTCCTCAAATAAGTTCTTATTAGTCCAGTAATTCAGTATTTAACAAAGCGATGGATTGATTGGCATCATTCTTCCAGAAATAATGACCAAGAAGGTAGCAGGCAGCAAAGGAGCAACTGGCTGTGCTGACTACGGTAGAAAGCACAGGTCCCTAGAAGCAGCCAGAGTGGGTAATTTTGGGATAAGCTTGCTCGAGACCTTAAAAGGGAATGCCCAAGCCTCCACAGGAAGTTGCTTACCCACAAAGCACCAGACCGCAAACCGGATCCACGTGATGGTGGAGAGCTTTAGCATGAGATAGATGTTCACCAGCATGGCAAAGGCAGGCACAAAGGGGAGGCAGGGGGCCATGTAGGGCAGCTTCTTGGGGTTCTCTGGCTGCTGCAGGATCACAAACACCAGGGCGCTGATCAGCAGCACCATCAGAACAACCAGAAGGATGGCCCACCAGCTCTGCCCCGAGATGTAGTCGGAGCCAAAGATGATGAAGGAGCAGAAGATGAACATGAGGATGAAGAGCAGGAGCACGCAGATGGTCACCGTGTGCCCTGTCGCCGCTGTGGGTCGGTCCATTTTGCCTGGAAGGCCTAGCCGGATTCTCAAGGTGTAGTAACGGGGTCCGATCAGCTTCTTCAGCTTGATGAGATAGATGTTTTCTGACTCATCGGCTTCTATGCCTGTGGTCATGTCCACGGTGCCGTAGTTGGGGTGGTTGACGTTATAGGTGGACTTGTCTGATTTCCCAATGAGCATCTCATTATCTCCCAAGGACGGCAGGTTCTTGGCCCCACATGTGTTGGTGGCGGGGCCAGAAAACTCTTCCCCTTCACTCATGGGAGAACAAGCTTCCTTTTCACAGTCAGCCAGAATGCCTTCCTTCTTTTTGGTGTGCTCCTCAGACAAGAACTTGACAAACCCATCGATGTCACTCTCGGGTTGGTATCGGAGGAGCAAGACGCAGACAGAGACCAAGGTGTAGGCAAGCAATGTCCCGATGGACATCATCTCTATCAGGTCCCTCAGGCTGACCAGCAACGAGAGGAGAGCTGCCAGGAACCCTGACACGATGCATGCCACCACGGGTGTCTCTGTGTAGGAACTCACATGAGCCAGGAACCTGGAAAGGAGGAGGAAGGAGAGAGATAACAGAGCACTACTGACAGATATTGATGACATACCAATGCAAGGAACAAGATTGCTGTGATTATGGGATGGAGAGATGGCTTAGCAGTTAAGGTGCTTGCCTTAGAAGCCTAAGGACCCAGGTTCCCCTCCCCAGAGCCCACATAAACCAGATGCACATGTGCATGCATCTGGAGTTCGTTTGCAGTGGTTGGAGGCCCTGGTGCACCCATTCTTATTCATTCTCTTTCTCTGACTCTGGTAAAAATAATAAATTAAAAAAAAAAAAAAGATTTCTGTGATGAGTTCCTGTTCCTACAGCTCCAATTTCCTTCTGCACACAGCTTTAACTCTGTCTGCTGTTCCTTAGCTTGTGGAGTATAATTGAAAGAGAATTTAATTCCTTAATTTTTTTTGTATGTGCATGTGCAAATGGTGTGTGTGTGTGTGTGTGTGTGTGCATGTTTATATGTACATGGGAGAATGGGTATGTGTGTGCATGCAGTTGTATATGTGTATTCATGGAGTTCACAGGTAGATTTCATATGTCTTCCTTAATTACTTTCCACCTTGTTTTTTTGACATAGGGCCTCTCCCTGAATTAAGAACTCACTTATTTGGCTAGAGGTATCCAGCAAATCTCAAGAATCCTCTGTTTGTGCCTTCCCAGTGCTGGGCTTATAGGTGTGTACCACCAAACCCAGCTTTGACGTGGGTGCTGGGGATTTGAACTTAGGTCCTCATGCTTGTGTGACAAGCACATTACTGATTGAGCCGTTGCCCAAAATTTTGGCTTGAGGAAAACTTTTCTTTTTAAACTTATTTTAGAGAGAGTGAGAGAGAATTGGCGCTCCAGGGCCTCAGCCACTGCAATTGAACTCCAGACACTTGCACCACCTAGTGCGCATGTGCCACCATGTGCTTGCATCACCTTTGTGCATCTGGCTTACATGGGATCTGCAAAAAGAGATTGAACCTGGGTCCTAAGGCTTCACAGGCAAGCACCTTAACTGCTAAGCCATCTCTCCAGCCCTTTTAAACCTTTTGATTGACAATCCTCAGACATATTCACAAAGCATTCTGATCATAATCCCCTCCTACCACATTTCTTTTCCCTCCTTCCCTCATCCTCACTCCATCAAACCCTTTCTTCTTTCCAACTCATACTTCTATTTTGGTGACATCTTTGTGTGTGTGTGTGTATGTGTGTGTGAGTGTGTAAAACGCAAGCTTCTTTTCTACTATTCCTACTCAAGATGTGTTGGGAAGGATTGATTGAACCCAGGAGGTCTACCAGATATCAAATGGAAACATAGGAGATGGTTGGAGACAGTGACACACTTGCTGTGGGGTTGTCTCTACACCCATGGATTTGCAACATGACCATCATCTTCAGCTTGGCAGGAACATACATTCTCAGGTTTCACCCAAGATCTACTATGTCAGAATCCTTGGAGGTGGTACTCTGCTAAGGTTCCAAAATCCCACAACACACTGCCCACAACAAAACTACAGGGAGCTAGCTGGCCACATAGCATGACGAAGAAGCTGTGCTCACGGGCCCAGGCTCAAGTCTAGCCAGTTACCAAGTGATGATGAGAAGATCAACAAGGGCGATGGATGACAAGACCCTTCTGCAGCAGTTCCTGTGGGCTTTAAGGAGGCTCCTCTCCCCTTCTCTCTCCTCCTGGCCCTGTCTGTCTCCTCTATTATTCTTCATTCCTCTCTTATTTTTTCTTTTTCGTGTGCATGTGTTTGTGATGCACATGCTTGTGTGTATGCATGTTTGTATGTATTTAGATGTACACATGTGTGCATATGCAAATGTGTGTGGAGGCCACAGGCTGGTTGTGTGTCTTCCTCAAACATCTCTACCATTAAAAATTATTTATTTAGGCCAGGTGTGGTGGCGCATGCCTTTAGTCCAAGCACTTGGGAGGCAGAGGTAGGAGGATCCCTGTGAGTTCAAGGCTACCCTAAGACAACATAGTGAATTTCAGGTCATCTTGGGCTAGAGAGAGACCCTACCTTGAGAAACCAAAAAAAAAAAAATTATTTAGGGGATGGAGAGATGGTTCAGTGATTAAGGCACTTGTAAACAACAAGGTTCACATCCAGAGTTCATTTGCATTTCTCTCTCTCTGTGCTTGCAAATATTTATTTATTTATTTGCATGTGTGTGTGTGTGTGTGTGTGTGTGTCTGTCTGTCTGTATGGATGTACCAGAGTCTCTTCCTGCTGCAAGTGAATGCTCATCTGGCTTTATGTGGATGGCTGGAGAATTGAACCTGGACTGGCAGGCTTTGCAAGCAAGTACCTTTAACCCTTGAGCCATCTCCCCAGCCCCTCTACCTTTGTATTTATTTATTTTTTAATTGTTTTTTTTTGGCTTTTCGAGGTAAGCTCCCACTCTAGCCAAGACTGACCTAAACTTACTCTATAGTGGCATGTACCACCATGCCTAGCTTAACTTTCATTTATTTAGTGTGTCTGAGCATGTGTGTGTGAGTGTTCCTGTGTGTGAGTGCAAGCACACATGTGCCATGGTACATGTGTGGAGGTCAGAGAACTTTTGGGTTCACCCTTATCTTCCACTTTATTTGAGACAGCATCTCTGTTTGCTGTCCTGCACTCTTGAGTTTCCTGAACTTTCTCCTGTTGTTGCCTTCCTACTTGCTGTAGGTGCATTGGGATTCCAGAAGCCAGTTTCAGCTTCCGGTTTTCATGTGGAGTGTGAGGATCCAAAATTCAGGAAGTCAGAGTTGCATAGCAAGTGCTTCATCCACTGAGCCATCTCACCAGCCCTCACCTTAGTTTTTGAGTCAGGGTCTCTCATTGAGCCTTGAGCTCACTAATTTGTCTAGACTGGCTGGCCAGAAGGCCTCAGGGTTCCTCCTGTCTTGGCCTCCCCAGTGCTAGGATTCCAAGTATGCCACACTACCCAGCTGTTAGAAGCGTGCTATGGGTCTGAACTCAGGTCCTCATGCTTGTGTGGCAAGCACTTTATCGACTGGGCCATCTCCTACCCTCCTCCCTGGATTTCTTCTCCTACTTTGCGATTCAACCAGGACTGTGAATGTGTTAGGAGCCCCAACATCTTTCCTCTTAGTATTCCTTGATAGCAGAATGACCTTTTGGATGTGTACAGTTACCACACCTTCACTCTTAGACCCTTCTTGGTCCATTCACCAACCCAAGCACAGCGGCTCTGACGTGATGATGACTTTAGGAGCTGAGCAAAAGGGGGTCAGCTGGTGGCAGAGCTTTGTCTCTGAACCAGCTTCTTCTGGTGGGTTCATGGAAACCAAGAAATGGGGTCACATCCTTTCTATCACCAGCAGATGGGACACTTCATGACCACCGAAGCAGCTAGAACTCCCAATACACTGGTATGGTTAAAAGTCTGGGTTTTAGAGTCATACAGTTCTGCTTTCAAATCCTTAGCCACTGGGGCACTTAGGGCAAGATTTTTTTTTCATCTAATTCCTCGAAAACTCATCCACAGAACAGAGTTATTGTGAGAACTCAATGGGATGCTGTATCCAAAGCACTCAGAATACATAAATACTCAATACATGGTAGCTGTTGCTGCTACAATAATTAGGCTGTCTTCAAAGGGTCTTATCCTCTCTTTCTGACTGTTGAATGTTTTTCAGAGGAACTTTGGAAAGAGGAGTAGGTACCTGGTCTCAATATGAGGGCAGGCCAATGTCCTGGGATGGGTTCTTCTCCTTGGAAGTTCCCTCACCCTGTGTTCTGTAATTTGACACCTGCCACCTTCAAACAGAACACCATTGAAGAAGAGCAACTGGCATGTGTGTGTATGAGGGCTGGGGGGGGCATATCAGCTGGTACTGACCTGAGGGACCCAGAAAAAATTGAGGGGCCATGTCAGGATCTAAACTCTTTTCACTCAAACTTTCTCCCAGTCTCTAAAAGGTATTCATCAAAATTACTGTCAGGTTGCCAATGGGTGATAACCTCCCAGTCAATTTCATGGAACACAACCCTTACCTGAAAAGGAGCCCGTCGCCAGCCATGGCATAAATGACCCTGGGCATTGGGAAGAGGGAGCCCAGCAAGCTGACTGTGAGTCCTGCAACCGACCCAATGGCCACGACAAATTTTGCAGCATAGAAGCCATGGGCCACAAACATCTCCATGAGTGGGGACTCCGTGTCGATGGCGTAATATGGAACCATCAGAGTTAAGATCATGCTCACCTGTTAAAACAAGAGAAGACGTGATGGAGGCAGAAGGGAATGACAGTATGGGCGAGAGACCTGGAGGGAAGGAGAGAGCTCCAACATGGAGGTGGATGTTCTCATGGGCATAATTTGCCCTCCATGTCTTCTCCCCAGGTGTCACTTCAATGGATGAGACCAGATAATCTCCAAAATTTCTGTGATCCCATGGTAATTAACCTTGCCAACTGTTTTCTTCTTTCTTTATTATTATTATTTTTTGTTTTTTCAAGGTACGGGTCTCACTCTAGCCTAGGATGACTTGGAGTTCACTGTGTAGTCAGTCTTAGGCTGGCCTCTCTCTCACTGTGGTCCTCCTACCTCTGCCTCCCTAATGCTGGGATTAAAGGTGTGGGCCACCATGACCAGCCTAATCTTGCCAACTTGATGGGATTTAGAATCACTTATGATACAACTTCTGGACATGTCTGTGAGGGAGTTTCTAGATTAGGTTAATTGACATTGGAAGACCCACCTTGACTGTGAGTCGTACCATTCCATAGGCTGGGTGTCCTAGACTATATATAAAGGAGAAAGTGAGCTGCAAGCCAGCATTTATCTCTCTCTGCTTCCTGACTGTACAGGCAATGTGACTGCCTGAAGGTCCTGTAGCCACGTCTTCTCCACCATGATGGACTAAATTTTCAAACTGTGATCCAAAATAAACCCTTCCTTCCTAAGTTGCTTCTGTCAGGTATTTTGTCACAGAAACAAGAAAAGCAACTACTACAGAGCCTTTCAGATCTGAGGATAAGCCAAGTTTATTGTGTGTGCTGCCAAGGTCCACCTCTGGAGGAGGGGGTGGCACGAGGGATGTGAGGAAGGAGACATGCAGGGAAGAGGCACGATGCTGTTCCTTCTATCCTTCCATTCCTCCCTCCACACAGGGATAATCAGAGGGTGGACAGCATGACATCACTTGCATGTTTGTGCATAGAGATTGGCCCACTCATAAAATGTCTGGGTGGGCAATGAATTTCTATTCATAGACAATTTTGTTTTGCAGCTTGGCTTCACCATCCTTTGGTCTGGCTTCCTTAGGTAATTGCTAAAGATGATGTTTTTGTGGGGGGGGGATGCTGAATGGCAGGTCTGACAGGCTGCCACCCTGTCGTGGTTTGATTCAGGTGTCCCCTATAGACTTAGCTGTTCTGAATGCTAGGTTCCCAGCTGAATTAACGCCTCCTGGAGGCAGTGTGTTGTTGGGGGCGGACTTATGGGTATTATAGCCAGTTCCCCCTTGCCAGTGTTTGGCACCCGATGTTGGTGAGGGGGTGATGTCCACCCTCTGCTCATGCTGTCGTTTTCCACTGCCATCATGGAGCTTCCCCTTGAGTCCGAAAGCCAAAAATAACCCTTTTTTTTCCCACAAGCTGCTCTTGGTCAGGTGATTTCTTCCAGTAATGTGAACCTGACAGCAACACACCCCTAGCTCCTGACTCTTTCCTAATTGGGACTTTTAGATTGTTAGAAATTTAAGTTTCTTCTCTCCCTGTGTGTAATCATGTGTGTGAATGCAGGCATGGTGCATGTGTGCAGGTCAGAGGACAACATGGGATGTTGGTCTTTGCCTCTTCACCTTGCCTGAGGCAGAGTTTCTTGTTCACTTCTGTGCCTATCAAGCCAGCTGGCTTGTGAGCTTCCTGGGATTCTCCTGCCTCTGCCTGCCATCCTGCTGTAGAAGGGCTGGGGTTACAGATGCTCCCTACTGTGCCCAGCTTTGCATGGACTCTGGAGACCCGAACTCGGGTTGTTATGCTCACTGAAGTTGTCTCCCCACTTAATTATCTCCCCAACCTCTAGAATTACACATTTCTTTTGAGCGGCTATCTCAGAATCTCTGGGGTGAGCGGTGTTCAGAAAACTATCCTTTAAAAGCAGCCCCTAGCTTCTTCATTTTTCCAAATTGTGATGATATAAGTGTAGAGGGACCTTAGAACCTGGCAGTGTTGTGACTACCCACCTGGTGGCTGGTCATATGGTTCCAGGGGTTAAGGGGATGTTGGTATGGCTAAGCAATTTCTGTGATACAAATGCTGCCGTGGGAGCTGAGAGAGGAAACATCAAATGGATGGAAGAGCAGCTTGGGGTATCCTGAGGAGACCAGGCTGAATGCTTCATCCTGCTGGAGGCCTTGGGCAGGGAAACCCCAAGGGTGAATTTGAACTGGTATGAAGAGACTGTGCCGAAAGGAACTGCGTTCTCCCTCCAACCCCACCACCACCAGATATCAGGGGAAGACAGTGTCTAGAGGACAATGTGTTCTCTCTCCCCACTCCGGGAGCCTTGCCTCTTTGCTGCCGGGAAGCTCCCAGAAGACAGAAGAGCATTGAGGGCTATGCATAGAGGCCACAGTGCCTCTGCTCGCACACCACCCGTTACTGCCAGCCTATGACCTGAGCCGCTTGGACAGCAGCCCACTCCTTGCACACTGTCCCTTGGGCAGTGGTCAGACACTGGGAGCCTGGATGAAGGGAGGGATGGTGATGGAGGCTCAAGAGGCCAAAACTGAGATATGGACCTAGGGTTTTCCCTTCTCTCCAGCCTCAAATGCTGAGATTATTATTATTATTATTTTTTGCCATTAGTGGGTGTAACTATAAGTGACACAAGACGCAGCCATGCTAATACCAAGAAGGTGCAAGGAAAAGCCTATATCCCAATAGAGTCAGGGACATAGTCCTATAGCTATATATATATAATATATATATATAATATATATATATATATATATATATATATATATATATATTTGGTTTTTCTAGGTAGGGTCTCACTCTAGCCCAGGCTGACCTGGAATTCACTATGGAGTCTCAGGGTGGCCTCGAACTCATGGCGATCCTCCTACCTCTGCCTCCCAAGTGCTGGGATTAAAGGCGTGCGCCACCACACCTGGCTCCTATAGCTACATTTTAAGGTCAAATATACAAAGGCTATGAAGAGGGTCCCATCAGCATTTGGTACTTACAGACACATATGCTGTCAGGCAGATGAGCAGAGAGGCCGTGATAGCATAAGGGATGGATGTGTTTGGGTTCTTGGCTTCCTCTCCAGTGGTGGCAATGATGTCAAAGCCGATGAAAGCATAGAAACACGTGGCTGCTCCTTGTAGCACCTGTACAAATGATAACATTTTTGTCAGATTCAGAAGGTCTGGGCAGAACCATGGCTTCAGTGTGGTTCCCACTATTGCCCAACACCCTTGTAGCCATTTCTGAATGGTGCGGTATGGAACATGGTAGAGCTTGTGATAAACACCCAGTTCTGATCTCTCCTACTTTCTTGCTGTGTGACTGAGCAACTTCCTTATGTGTTGACTAGAGATATGGCCAGATAAAAATTGGCACAGTTGGGCTGGAGAGATGGCTTAGTGGTTAAGGTGCTTGCCTGCAAAGCTAAAGGAACCGGGTTCAATTCCCCAGGATCCATGTAAGCCAGATGCACAAGGTGGTACATGTGTCTGGAGTTTGTTTGCAGAGACTGAAGGCCATGGAGTGCCCATTCTCTCTCTCTCTCTTTCTCCCTCCCTCTCAAATAAATACAAAAATAAATAAAAATAAAGTTTAAAAAATTGGCACATTCAACACATTCAAATAACTTTTGGAAATAAATAAATTGGCCATTCCTATGTTTTAGGGAACACATTGGTGTTCCTGTGCTCTGTTTCATCTACCAGTTCTACCAGAGCAGAACCAGAGTTTGGTTTTCTGCTCCTTTTGAGGGCTGAGTGACCTGGCTGGGTATGCAGCAGGAGGCTAGAGCAAAGCTGGGAGTCGCCATTTACCCAGTGACATTTGCTGGTGTCTGTCTGCAGGAGTTGATATGATTTTAAGGGTGGTTAGGTCGTTAAGATGTTAATAAAAATCTTCTATCAAGGTATGTGTGACGTTCTTCTAGAGAATCTGCTGAAGTTTAAGCAAGGTCCCTTGCCTTGATATTCTCATTATTAACTGAAAGTGAAAAGAATGTCTCTTCAAATGCTTGGCGATGTCCTTGTAGGGGAAGGTGGGCTTGTATGTCCTGCGTGAAGTCACAAACAATAAGTGTTGAAGGTAGAGCCGGTATGGAGTGGACTATCCCTCACTTCTCCACATGTAGTTTGTAAAAGATGTGCAAAATAAACACTTTTCCAGAGTTTTTACTCTTAACCTTCCCTACTGATTTCTTCATAAAAACTAATGAAAACATTAAATCCCAGAACCTGCAAGGTACATCACAAAATTGAAGATCTCAATCCTTCTAAAGTAACCATCTCTCATTGGTAAAATGAGGTGGTGTCTTCTGCAGACTTCCCAACTTGGGTTGCCAAGCTCCTGACCTAACCCAGAGGCTCTTGTCCTTGGGGCAATGGCATTCTGGGGATCTGTGAATTTTGTTGGAAAAGAACCACATTTTTATTTTCACTAGCTTTTAACTGAATTTTATCATTTTATTTATTTATTAGGGAGAGAGAGAGAGAGAGAGAGAGAGAGAGAGAGAAAGAGAGAGAGAGAGAAAATGGGTGAATCAGGGCCTCCAGCCACTGCAAACAAACTCTAGATGCATGCGCCACCTTGTGCATCTGGCTTATGTGGATACTGGGGAATCGAGCTTTGGACCAGGGTCCTTAGGCTTCACAAGCAAGTACTTAACTGCTAAGCCATCTCTCCAGCCCAATTTTAGCATTTTTTTGATTATGAGGGTGCTGTGACTTTGTCACCCATAACAATCAGATATTTACATACCTGTATGATCTGTTGCAGAGATCTTGAAATAACACCTGTGCCAAATCATACTGGTTATTAGATATGGATATTAATATTAAAGCACCAATGGAGAAGCATATCATTATATAACCCTTTGAGATTCATTAGTGCATTTCTATAGAACTGATTTTGATTTTTTGTGTAATTAGATTCTTTGTTTAAAAAGAAAATTTGTAAGGGATCCAATAAGTTTCATCATATTGCAAAGGGGTCTATAGGACAAAATATCATAACTCCTACTCCTCTAACAGGTCAATGGACAGAGTCTCTCAAACATAAGCCGCTCCGTCCATCTTCTAAGAGCTCTTTTCTGGGACAGAAGAAAACTACTTTCCATTTAGCAAAGTCCTTTATACCAGGACATGGAAAGTGTCTTTGGCTGCCAGACAAGGAGAGAGAACAGATTCCACTGGCAAGTATTACTGGTTTTCAAGGATGAACACAAGCTGAGATTGAAGGTTTGATGAACAGTTTTGATCAAGGTGAAGCCTTGACTTAAAGTCGCTTTCAGCCGGGGTGTGGTGGCACGTGCCTTTAATCCCAACACTCAGGAGGCAGAGGTAGGAGGATTGCTGTGAGTTCGAGGCCATCCTGAGACTACATAGTAAATTCCACATAGCCTGAGGTAGAGCGAGACCCTACCTCCGAAATCAAAAAACAAAAGCACCCCTCCCAATTTCCCAAAACCATAAAAACAAACAAACAAACAAACAAACCCAAAAACGCCTACTGGGGCTGGAGAGATTGCTCAGTGGCTAAGGCTTTTTGAACTGGGTTTGATTTCCCAGTACCCACGTAAGGCCAGATGCACAAAATGATGCATGCATCTGAAGTTCATTCGCAGTGGGCTAGAGGCCCTGGCACACCCATTCTTTCCTTCTTTCTCTCTCTCTGCTTGCAAATAAATAAAAGCTTTTTTGTTTATTATTATCAACATATTTTGTATGAATACATCATGTGTTGGTACCCTCTTTTCCCTCGTCCCTGCCCCCACTCCACTGAGGACGCTCCTCAGTGGGGTTGCAGGTATTCCCCATGGGGTTGTGGTTTATGTGTTGTGGGAGTAGCAGTCAGGTATTTTGGGGGTTGAGGGAATCCCTCTGGTCATGATGTCTCAACCTGTGACTCTTACAATCTTTCCACCCCCTCTTCTTCAAAATCCCCTGAGCCGTGGTGGGTGAGTTTTAAGTCTACTTCAATGATGAGCTCTTAGGAGCCTCTGGATCTCAATTTCTCTCTTTAAGTAGCTTCCAGAAGAAAACAAGGCCTGCTTTCTCTTCCTTTAACATCTCTTTCCCTTATAAATACATCCACATACATGCATATGCATATATAACACCCTCTCCCTTACAGGTTATATAGTGACTTGGCATGAGAAGTATGTGTTGGGGCAAATCTACCTTAGAAAATGGTGAGATGTGGATGACTCATTCCTATGAGGAATAACAGGATACCTAGGGCTGTCTGACCAGAAAAGCAGAAGACGTCATGGAGGACACCTCCAAGTATCAGAAGGATTAGACAGGTCATGGCTGGAGCAGAAGGACCACTCTGAGCTCCCGAGGCTCCTAGAGTCGTGCATGCAGGAAGGACTGGGCTTGTTAGCAGTGGAGACTGTGAGACCATCTGGCTTTAGCTGGTTCTGCCCATGGTATCTTGGTGACCCTGAATATGTTTCTAATCTCTCAGAGCCTAAGTTTATTTATCACTAACATGGGGCTGTCTAATGACACTGAGCTCATAGTGCTATTACAAAGATTACACGAGATAAACTACCATCATGAAATACAGTAAATGCTCAACAACTGTTGACTTTTGTCATCAGCATTATCACTAATACTGTGAATTGCTTTGGAGTGGATGAAATTCAAGAGCACAAGGTCACCCATTTAGAAACTGACACATACATATTCACCACTACCATGTGCCAGGAACTGTGCTTAATGAAGAGGATACAATTACTAGCAAAAAGTATTCTGAGCTTGACCTTGTGGGGCTTGGAGATTGAGGATACTCTAAGACCCCAATGTCTCCTGGACTATGGTAGCAAACTGAACAAGATTAGTAAGTATCTACATTATTTTAAAATGCTCTGCTTTCTAAGTGGATGAAAGAATGGATGGCAAGTGTTGATAAGGATTAGATATCAGAAAATTATGATCCAGGTGGGCAGAGGGGAAATAAGTTTGAAAGAGAAAATAGATTAGCCTGAATTTTCATATGTGGAACTAGAAATGACATGAATGAAAAGACTGGAGGTAGTTGTGGCAATTGTTGTCATCTGTAGGGCAGAGTGGTGTCCCTGGAGTTCAGTGAGAGCTGGAGAGGGGAGCAGGGCCAGCCAGTAGGAGCACCCAGCTAGTGTGGGCTCAGGGCTAGTGGTACTGAGGAAACAACACCCTGGTTTTACTGTCCTCTCATTTGATTGCCTGCTAATATCTCCCACTGGCTAATGTCAACAGGCAGTAACGAGGAGCGAGTCTTATACAACACAGGATTGACATGAGGATGGCAGTAGACTTGAATAATGGAGGGAAATGGGGCAAGGTCAGCATACCTGCCAAGGTCAAACAGACTCTTGCCTAAGAAGACAGATGAACAAGATCAGCAAAAGATCACCTTTGTATTAAGTTAGTTTTTTTTTAAAGTTTTTTGTTTTTGGGACAGATTCTTTTTTTTTTTAATTTTTTTGTTCATTTTTATTTATTTGAGAGTGACAGAGAGAGAGAGAGAGAGAGAGAGAGAGAGACAGAGACAGAGACAGAGAATGGGCACGCCAGGGCCTCCAGCCACTGCAAACGAACTCCAGACACGTGTGCCCCCTTGTGCATCTGGCTAATGTGGGTCCTGGGGACTCAAGCCTCAAATCGGGGTCCTTAGGCTTCACAGGTGAGCGCTTAACTGCTAAGCCATCTCTCCAGCCCCGAGACAGATTCTTTGTACGTAGCCCAGGGTGCCCTCAAAATCGTGATGCTCTTGTCTGTCACTCCTGAGTACTAGGATTACAGGCCACATTCAGCTACCTGAGTTTTTTCTTCCTCCTCCTCTTTGTCTTGTGTATATATGTGTATTCATGTATGTGTGTTCATATGTGATGTCCACATGTGTGTGTGTGTGTGCATGCATGTGCCAAAGGTCAATGTTGAGTGCCTTTCACTTATTTTTAAAATTTTATTTATTTATTTTGTGACAGAGAGAAAGAAAGAGGGAAACAGAATGAGAATGTGAGTATGGGCTCGCCAGGCCTCCTGCCCCTGTAAGCAAACTCCAGACTCATGTGCCACTTTGTGCATTTGGCTTATTCGTGGATTCTGGGGAATTGAATCCAGGGCCATTAGGCTCTGCAAACAAGTGCCATTAACCACTGAGCAATCTCTCCAGTCTCTCCACTTTATTTTTTGAGACAGGATATCTCACTGAACCTAGAGCTCCATGATTTGGCTGGAAGAGCTAGCATGCAAGCTGTAGGGATCTTCCCATCTCTTCCTTCTCAGCCCTGGGATTACAAGTGTGTTCCACAATACCTCAGTTTCCCTGATGATCTGAATGCAGATCCTCATGTTTTTGCGGCAAGAACTTTACCTATGGAGCCATCTCCTCAGTCCTCTGGTTGAGTCTGAATGAGAGTTTCTTCTTTGCAAGCCAATAGTTAAGTTCAAAAAAGCCATACAATGAAAGGTGCACCTCTGCCCAAGCCAAAACTAAAGCTGTTTTTCACTTCACTCTCCCGCTGTCATCTGGCCACTGGCATTTATGATCAGGGTACTATTGTGAGGACTATTAGATACATGCAAGAAAGCATGTGTGGCAAGCCTGTGCCGATGCCCAGCCAGGTGATCCAGAATGGGCCCACTCTGCCAAGAGCTTTGCAGGGAAGCAGCGTGTGTCTCAGTAGCTGGAAGGCTGCTGCTTACTTAGTTGTCAAAAGCAGTGTCATTATCAGTCTGCTGCTCAGTGTGTGGGGTCCCTAAAAGCCGGCCTCCTGTGCCTTGATGATATTTGAGAGGCATTAGGATGAGACAGGCCTCCCATAGTCTGTCCTGGCCAGCCTGCAGATTGCTAGGTAATAATTAGGCATCTTTACATAATTTACTCCCAGGGTAACAAGACAAAATTCCGATGTTAATAGTATTTTCGTCCACCCTCATGCCCCAGCTCTAATAGCAGCCTGTCCACAGTGACAATGGAATGTGCTAATAGGCTCCAACAAATGGATTCAGATGTGGAACCCATGCACACACACACACAAAAAAAACCTTTTCCTTTCTTTGGAGGCTGTCAGAATTGCCCACAAATTCTTACTGTGGACCATTTTCCCGGGAGCTATTTGTGCTGGTACAGCATCTTATTTGGATAAAGAAAAACCATAAGATAGCATCAAGAACAAATAACATAAAGGGCACACACATCCAACAATGTTCAGGGGCTGAGGAATTGCAGATGGAAGCAGGGGGTTCAGCTGAGGGCCAGAGTCACTTGATATAGGGGAAAATGTTTGTTGTTCTTGAGCTTTTCAAGACCAAAGAAGCATTTGACCCAGAACCTGTAAGTGAGTAAACCATTCCTTTAGCTATTTTCTTTGGAAGGATGTGCTTGGAGCAGGGGAGAGGGTAGGTTTGTGAGGGCTCCATTACCAGGGTCAGGGTGCTTATTGCTCATTAACCCTTTCAAAACATTTGGGGATTGTGCTCAGGTTCATGTAATGTTATTTTTCTAAATGATAGCTTATGCCAGGGTTTCCTCATTCCCTCCTACCTACAGCATCAGAAACCCTGTGACCAGAAGCTGCACTGCACCAGTCCTCTCTTCAGCAGTAGGGGTCAGGGCTTCTCTAAGGAGCACAGAAGTTCATGCACTGACCAAGTAGGCAACATACTTCTGCTGACACATGTTAGGGAAGAGGGGAAATGTGTTTGTTACCTTGGTGGACAGTAGGACCATAGGAGGGTGTCAGGCCTTAAAGCATGTGAATTAAATTGATAGCAGCTCTGCTGGATTGGAAAAGGGAGCTGGAAGGAAAGTTGAAGAAGGACAGGACCAAGCCTAGTCACTAGGGAGGAAACGTACTGTGCAGAAATCCAAGGCCGGGGTAGAGCAGAAGGATGAGTCAGCAGCCTCCTGGTACCGCTGTCCTTTGTGTTCAGATGATCCTTTTAGTCACAGCCACTGGGACATGCATTTCGGTTTCCTTCAGGGATAATGGATTTGTACTGAAGATCTAAAATCCCAGCCAAGTTTTTCTTTGGTGGCCAATGACAAGTCTATTCATGATATTAGATGTGGATCGGGGTGAGGTCAGTGGTCAACGGTGAAAAATAAAGATAGGTGGTCTTCACTGGGATGACCCAAAAGGCACCATAGTGCTGAGAAGAAGTCACAGAGGAGTATCCAGCACTGAACCATCTCTACCACACCCTCCAAGGCTCAGGGTCCATTGCAGAAGAGGTGGCAGAAAGCATGTAAGAGCCAAAGGAAGAGTAGCACTGCATACAATGTACTCTTCCAGACATGAGTTGGCCTTATATCTATGACCTTGCAGTGTCTTGCACTACCTTCACAAGACCCTCATAATAAGAGGAAAAGACAATGACATCCAAATAAAAGAGAGACCAATTGAGAGTGAGAGGGGATATGATGAAGAGTGGATTGGTGAAGGGAAAGTAGTGGAGGGGAGGGAATTATCATGGCTTATTTGTCTATAATTATGGAAGTTGTCAATAAAATATATATTTTTTAAAGACAGGTGGTCTTATGGACCCACATCCCGGGGGTGAGGGAGTAATCATGGGCTTTAGTTAATCCAGAACTGGAATTCAATTTCTACTCCATTACTTATAGCCTATAACTGTTCTTTTTTGTGTGTGGGTACATGGTGTGTGTGCATGTGTATATGTGTATTTTTATGTATGTGTGCACATGTATGTATGTATGTATGAGAACACCTGTATATATGTGCACATGCATGTGAAGGACAGCGGATCTCCACATCACCTACTGAGACAGTCTTTCACCTAATCCAGAGCTCACCCATTCAGCTAGACTAGCCATCCAGCTTTCCCAGGGATCATCTTGTCTTTCCCTCTTGAGCACTTAGCTTTATAAACAAGCACCACCATGCCCAGCATTTACATGGGTTGTGGGGATCTGAACTCAGGTCCTCATGTTTGCAAAGCAAGCACTTTGCCCACTGAGCAATCTCCTCAGCCTTGATCTTCAGGGCTTTTAAAAATTTTTATTTTATTTTTGCATTTTTCAAGGTAGGGTCTTACTCTAGCTCAGGCTGACCTGGAATTCACTGTGAAGTCTCAGGGTGGCCTGGAATTTCTGGTGATCCTCCTATTTCTGCCTCCCGGGTGCTGGGATTAAAGGCATGCACCACCATGCTTGGCTGATCTTCAGTTTTTTAAAGCTTCAGTTATTTTCGGTATAAAAGTATCAATCATTGTACTTATTTTGGTGAGCTCTTGTGAAGATTAAATGAACACATATGGAAGAGTTTGTCTTGAACAAGATTTTAAGTGTTAGAAAAGTCATTCATTCATTCTTTTTTGTGCTTAAATTTAGGTCTTCTTTTCTTCCCACAAATGCTAGTGAGAATCCAGAATGCATAATGGGAGGTTGTAAGGCTAGCTTGATTACTCCTTCCTTGATGAGGTGGCCTCCTGATTGGGGAATCATGTCCAGCCCAGAAAAGAGAAGAGGAGATCCCAAAGGATAGTGAAAACCCAAGAACAAAGCAGCAGAGGAAATCAAAGTTTAAAAGACTTGTTAATTTTCTTCAGATGAGAAAAGAGCAATTGTACAAAGGATATTCACTCATTCTACTCTTTATATGGGGTCTAATCTACTGTGCACACAGCACGAACTCAGTGCGAGTCAGTTTGACTATATTTCCATCTGAAGATAAGAAAAGGGTTGGCTATTTCCCAATGTTCCTTTTAGTTCCAAGATTCTAAGTATCTATGAAAGTTGAATGGAAATATGTCAGATTAATTAACTTACTATTATTTTTGGATGTGTGTATGTATATGTGTGCTCATGTGTGTGAGTGTGGCTGCACGTATGCCATAGTGCACATATGGAAATCAAAGGACAACTTTTGAGAGTTAGTTCTTGCCATCCACCTTGTCTGAGGCAGGGTATCATATTCCAATTGTTGTTCACTTTTGTGTTTGCCAGACTACCTGGCCTTTGACCTTCTGAGAAATTCTCCTGTCTCTGCCTCCCTTCAGTTTTTTCTTTTATAAAAGGATATACTCTTATATTCTCTCACCCCCCAATCCTCTTTCCCTGAGGGCTCTCCTCAGTGGGGTTATTGGTATTCACTGTGGGGTCATGAAGGCCTTAGTCATTCTCTGTTAGGAGACTGTGTCTCAGGTTATTTTTGCCTATCCTGTGGCTCTTACAATCTTTATGTCCCCTCTTCTGCAATCTTCTCTGAGCTATGGTGGGCCTGTTAGCAGTTGGAATTAGTATTGAGTTCTCTGTAGCTGCTGGGTTTTGATTGACCATAGTGTCTGTTGCCATCTTCCTGGAACTGGTTGTCAGGTTAGCAGTGAGATCAGTACACCTGTTGCTGCTTCCTCCACAATTTATCCTGGGCCTCGGCAGATGTGGTAGAGGTGGCAGAGCTCATGGTTCTGTCTCCCTTCTTGCTCTCAGGTTTCTGTAATTTCAGAAGCCTGCATGGCTTCCATCTTTAAAAAATTTTTTTTGGTTTATTTTTATTTATTTATTTCCAAGTGACAAACAGAGAAAGAAAGAGGCAGAGAGAGAGAGAGATAGAGAGAATGGGCACATCAGGGCCTCCAGCTACTGCAAACAAACTCCAGACACATGCACTCCCTTGTGTATCTGGCTTATGTGGATCCTGGGGAATCGAACTGGGGTCCTTACGCTTCGCAGGCAAGTGCCTTAACTGTTAAGCCATTTCCCCAGACCATGGCTTTCATCTTTTATGGGGGGTCTGAGGATCCAAATTTGGGCACTAAGACTTGAGCAGCAAGCGTAAGACATCTCCCCAGCCATGTTATTATTTTTAAAAAGAAAGGCTCAGCATATCATGCACAAGGTACTGTAGAGAGTGGAAAGGGTCTGGGAATCACACCAATCCAGGCAGAAACTTCAGTCGTAGTGCTAAGTAAGATCAGGTAGGTTACCAGCTTCTCTGAGCCTTACATTCTCCATTTTTGAGCTGGGGATAAAATATCACTTTTAAAATATGTTACGAGAGTGAGGACAGTATCCATGGAGCATGATGACAGACATCTAACAAGGCGATCAGTAAATGTTAGCTTCTTCCTTCTGCTATTCCTACTATATACGTAAGAAAACAAGATTTTATCATTTTATTTTCTTCTTGTTTTAAAGTGCATCTTTATGACTTCAGCATGTGTGTGTGTGTCTGTGTGTGTTATGTGTGTATGTGTGGTATATGTACATGTGTGTGCAGATGCATGTGCCCCATGTGCAAGAGGAAGATGTCAGGTGTCTTCCCCTACTGATCTTCTGCCTTATGTCCCTGAGAAAGAGCCTCTCCTTGAACCTGATCTCCTATCTCTGTCCCCACTTTAAGTGCTGGTGTTACAGGCATGCATGGTCATGTCTAGATTTTTACATGGGTGCTGGGTATTGCACTTAGGTTCTCATGCCTGTGTAGCAAGCACTTCTACTTATTGATCCATCTTCTCAGCTTGTATTTTGTTCTTTTCTGCAAGCATCTGGTACAAACTATTTTTCCACTTATAGATAAGAAAACTTGGGAGTTGATTGGTACCCATGTGTTACAGCAACATCACAACCCAATAATCTCTGACATTGTTAACAAAAATGGTGAGAACAGTTTCATAAGCTACAATAAAAATGCAATTGAATTCCAGGAAGACATTCTTTCTTTTTGCTCTTGTAATTTGTTGTTTTTCTTATGTGATAAGAAAAGAACAATTTGTATCATGAGAAATATAGACTTAAAGAATCCAGAATGGAGTCAACAGTGCTTCTTTGTCTCTTCTTCTAGGTTGTACCAGTTTCAGCATTTATTCATTTCAGAGAGGAGAGATGAGTTTTGTGGTTCTGTGGAATTCTTACAGATAAGCAGAAGACTCAAAATTTTGGCTTAAACCACTTGGTTGCTTATTTCTCTCCATTGAAGAACATGGCATGACCGAACAAACAGAAGTTATTTTGAGTGTTCTCCAAGAGGGATTTCTGATACATACACATCTTGGAGGAAAACCAGTCTAAGCCAAAGTTATGAAAGTTAAGTGGAATTTTGCATGTGCATTCTAACCCCAGTACTAGGCCAGCATGCCTTTCTGGACTTCTAGTTATTCAATCATCTGTCAAATGAAGGGACAGTACTGAGGGACCTCTAAGATCCCTGCCAGCTGAAAATTCTCTGATTTATGTCCTACTGTCACAAGAAAAAAAGGTAGGCTAGCAAAGTCTACCAATAAATCTACAAAATGAGCTTTTTTTTTTTTTTATAGTCATACTGGCGAAAGAAACCAGGTGCACCTTAAAATCACATGTCAGTGTAAGAATTTGCCACTCTGACCTTGAGTTTCTAATACCACCAGATCCTGGGGCTGAGATCTAAAAATATCCCTTGGTCCAGCCCACCCACTTTTTTTGGATGATACCTTAGATTGTTTTTTCTTCTTTTTTCCTTAGGAAAAAGGACTTATTTTTGGAAAGTTCTTGTTTTTACCTCCACTTCTCTATGATCAAAATTGAAGATAAGTTATACTATAGGGTCCATCACACCTTAACTGAAAAACTCCAAAGGCTACTTTTCTTTTAGCCTTAGCCACACAGAAAACCAGCACCCAGAAAACTAGTGTCACATGCTGCACATGATGCCACAAAGAATATGTCACAAGTTACAATACAGTAGTCTCTTGCATAAGGGAGATGATTAGAGTTGTATCCACTGGGCTCATAACTATTTTCTTTATTTTAATTTTTTTTGAGATAGGATCTCACCAACTGTTCCCATCTACCCCCGAACTTCTGATCCTTTTTCTTTAGCATTGGGATTACAAGACAAGCACCACCAAGTCCAACCTGTATTTCTTTTTTCTTTTTTCACCCTATCTCAACTACATGCAAATATGCAGTTACAAGGCTAGCTGGTTCTTCCTTAGAAGAATGAAGAAACCATTTTAAAATGCCAAGTGCCCAAAGCCTTCTGAAAAAGTGAATAGCAGCTTCCTTCCCTGCTTTCATTAAGAAAATGTGAATTTAGACTTGTAAAAATATGTATCTGTACACAAACCATGATGGAGTTATTCACACATGGGATAAACATTGATATTGTGTCTTTATTATCTTTATGCTTCTTTCCAGCCTACCCTTGTGTTCATCCCCAGATCACATAGGGTTAGACTTCTATGCCTCTGGAGTGGGGTCAATAACCAGCACTCTGCTGAGCCTAGTCAACTGCCCTTGGGCTTGAGCAGGGCTCTTTAGCCCAGAGTCAAATGTTGGGACTGGATTAAAGATAATTCTTTCCTCAGTTTCATACCTCGGTGAACCTCATTCTTCCTTATCCATCCACCCTTCCTGGCTTCCTTTACTGATTTGTCTTTATTCATGTGTATGTTGGCCTCTCTTAGCAGTCTGTATAGATACTCTACAGAACTGGTCCTGCACAGGCTCTGGGGTTTGACAGTTCCCTGGTCCTGCCACTTATACTGTGCTTGATAGAAAGTCACTGGCTCTCTCTAGGTGTAATTTTTTTTTCATTTTCAGCATTTATTATTTTTTTGCATGTGTATGAGTGCTCATATTGTGTGGACATATTTATGCATGTATGCATGGTATCTTCCTCAGTCACTCTCCACTTTAGCTTTTGAGACTCTCTCTCGCTGAATCTGGAGCTCACCCATGCAGCTAGACTAGCTAGTGCAAGCCTTAGGTATCCTTCTGTCCCTGCCTCCCTGACATTGGGAATACAGATGAGGGCTACTGTGCCAAGCCCTGGGGAATCCCCACTCAGGTCCTCATACTTGTGCAGCAAGCACTTTACTGCTCAGACCCATCTTTAAGTCCTGAAGGTGAATTTCTTTCGGATAATGCAATGAGGCATAACATGCAAAGCACAGTGGCAGGCATATTGCCAGCAACCCCAGGTTTGATCTGTTCAAATTATTATTTGTGTAAAGTAAGATCTCAAATGCCATGAAACAAATAGACGAGGAAGAAAAATGAACCACTCCATCAGAACATCCAATTCCATTTGGATTAAAATAACAAAGAAGGTGTCATGATGATTATGAGACAGAACGGCATTGTGTTGAAACTGTGTTTTTTAGACTGTTTTCAGGAAGGTATTCCAGCCTTTGAGAACAAACTTACCCCTGACCAGCCATGGGGCAAGAACTGGCCCTCAGCCCAGTATTTCCCGTTGATGAAGAAGAGGCCTGCGATCATGATGAACACCCACACGGCCAGGTTCAGCACGTTGAGGACATTGTTGAAGCCCACGGAATTCTTCACTCCCAGAGCCACGATGATGGTCACGATTACGGCAATCACCAAAGCCAGAAGGTCTGGGTAGGATTGTTCGCCTTTCCCTGGAGGAGAAGGACACGATTAATGTCCAGAGGAAAGAAAGCGTCATGCAAATGGACCTCTGGTTCCACCTCAGTGCAACTGAGCTCATCTTAGAGCAGTGGTCAGTCTGTCAGGAACAGAGGAGAAGGAAGTGTGTGTGTGTGTGTGTGTGTGTACATGTGTATATTATGGTCCATAAGCAGGTTATCAGTGTCTATCTGCAAATCATTGAAGCATTGGTATTCAGGTGGAATGACCTTGTATTTTGGACCAAAAATTGGGATATGTGAGGTGACAATTACAAGGTGCCTATGACCAAGCACAGTTGAAGCCAGGACATTTGAGATATATATGTAAGTCTGACATATTCTTTGAAAACTGGTTTATCTTCATCATTCCTAATTTTAAAAATATTTTCCAAAATTTTTACTACATTCCAATATTTTTTATTTGAAAATTTAAAACAGTACATCTTTGAAAAACGTTTTCAGAGCACCCCCCCCCCCACCCCATGCCCTCGACTTGGTGGTATGTGGTTGCAGAGAAAATGACTAGTGAGCAGGGTCTGCTGGCTTGGTCCTTCACATTGGCCAGTGGACTCCTGCCCTCTACAGAGGGAAAGAGGTACTGCTCAGCACAGGCTCTGGCATTTCAGCTGTACTTTGCCAAAGGCCAGCAGTTGGGCTGTGGGTATGCAGCCTCTTCTGTAGACTGAAGAAAATAGATGACCTGTTTTGGGCTCTTTCTGACCTAAAATTTTAGGAAATTACCATTCAGATACGAGCTTCATACTTTTTATCATGGTAACAGGGTGGTCAGCATCTTTGCCAATTTTTTTTTTTTATGAGTTAGGAATGCTGAAGTCAAATGTTTTAATATATCCTCAGATCATTCCTTAGAAGACCTCCCCTCCTTCCTCCCTCCTTCCTTCTTCCCATCTTCTTTCCTTCTGAAATGCTGGGGGTTGAACTCAAGGTCTCAAGTCCACTACATAACCACTCTACTACTGAGATGTACCTCTGAGTTATATCCCCGGTTTTCCTTGGAAGTTCTGAGGTAAGATTCTAAGGCTTCCTCAACCGTTTGTTTCCTGTGCCTGTGAACAGGATGCGCTGGACATCAGGATGGAAAGTTGATGATGAGTGACAGATGAAACCTGAGGCTCATCTGCGTGTTTCACATTCATTCAGTTACAGTGCCCGTGCTGACTTCTGATAGGCAGAATTCTGTTTGGTTCCTTAACTTATTTTTTAATTGAGAAGTTAATATGTGATTATTTATGAGAAATTGAAAAAATACAATGAAACCACCAGAGAAGTTTCTTCCAGTTCTTTTACCTGCACTGGTTCATTCTTATGTAGTTATTGGCATGAAACATGTACAGTAGAGTTTTTACTTTGATATGTGACTTTACATTCAATATCAAAACATGTTCCATGCTATCACCATGCTCTTCCTTTACCACCCTTTCAGTTGATAGGTACTTAATATGCACCCTCAATTCACTTGACCATTTGTCCTTTTGAACAATATTTATACTGTTTCTAATTCCTCTCATTATGAGTTGAGCACCTCAATCTGAAAATTTAAAATCTGAGGTGTGGGCTGGAGGAATGGCTTAGTGGTTAAGTGCTTGCCTGTGAAGCCTAAGGACCTCGGTTCGAGGCTCGATTCCCCAGGACCCACGTTAGCCAGATGCACAAGGGGGCGCACGCGTCTGGAGTTCGTTTGCAGTGGCTGGAGGCCCTGGCGCGCCCATTCTCTCTCTCTCTCTCTGCCTGTTTCCCTCTCTGTCTGTCACTCTCAAATAAATAAACAAAAAAAAATTAAAAAAAAATCTGAGGTGCTACAGAATTTGAAACATTTTGTTTGATATCATAATGTCACAAGTGAAAAATCTATACCACAAAAGTTTGTTTTATGCACAAATATATTAAAAACATTGAATAAAATTATCTTCAGGTGATGGAGATGTGTCTAGGAGATATATGAAACATAAACGAAGTTGTTAGATTTGGGTGCAATTTCCAAACTATCCCATTATGAATAGGCAAACATTTCCAAGTCTGAAAAAAATCCCAAATTCAAAAACTACTGGTCCTCTTTAAATAAGATTTTTTTTTGAGGTAGGATCTCATTCTAGCCTGGGCTGACCTGTCACTGTGTAGTTTCAGGCTGGCCTTGAACCCACAGTGATACTCCTACCCTCCCAAGTGCTTGGATTAAAGATGTTCCCCTCCATGCCCAGCTACTTAAATAAGATTTTTAATTTTTTAAAAAAATTATATATTTTATTTATTTGAGAGAGAGAGAGAGAGAGAGAGAGAGAGAGAGAGAGAGAGAGACTGAGAGAGAGAAAGGGTGTGCCAGGGCCTTCAGCCACTGTAAACAAACACCAGACACTTGTACCACCCTGTGCATCTGGTTTATGTGGGTCCTGGGGAATTGAACCTGGGTTCTTTGGCTTGGCAGGCAAATGCCTTAACTGCTAAGCCATCTCTCCAGCCCTTAAATAAGATTTTGATGAACATCTTTTTGCATTACATGCTCATGAAAATCAGAATTACCTTAGGATGAGGAATCCCTTTGCCAAAAAAAAAGTATTTTAAGTTCTTGACACATTTTTTCCCAGGTTGTATTCTGAAAGGGGTACCCCTTTATTTGGCTTAGCAAGTTTGCATGGTGGGGAAAGAGGATGGAGCAGTCTCACCTAGGCCGTTGAGAGTTCCCACGGTGTCCACCATCCAGTGGCTGATGGTGTGGTTTGCCAGGGAGTCAAACATGCTGCTCAGAGCACTGGCGCCTGCTGCAGTACCAATCAGATACTCCAGTATCAGGTTCCAACCAATGAAAAATGCCACAAATTCCCCTACAGTAACGTAGCTGTAGGTGTAGGCAGATCCTGTGGTCTTGGGGACTCGAACTCCAAACTCTGCATAGCACACACCTAGAAGGGCCAAACAAACAGATGGTGTGCTTCAGGAGATGAACTTACTTCTTGGTGGTTACCAATATTAAGTAGAAGATACTGGGATTCTCTGCAGCCTTACCACAGATACACACACACACACACACACACACATACACACACACACACACAAAGGTTTATGTGCAGGTCATGTGTTACTTAACACAGGGATATGTTCTGAGAAATACGTGTTTGTTATTTTTCTTCATTGCGTGAATATTTTAGTGTGCTTCCACAAGCCTTGGTGGTATAACCAGCGACACACTTATGCAGTTTGTATGCATCTATTTAAATATAAAGGTATTATACAGCCCCATTACTCCTACAACCACGATAAACAAGACAATGAGTCAGTAAATGAAGCACAAGAAAATGATGGACTCAAGACAGGCAATGGCCATTAGCTGTATGAGGCGGCTGGTATAATGCAGTGTACTTCTTTACAGTAAACTTCTTTTAATTAGTAGGACTGTTCTCTAAAATACTGATAAACAGTAGCACATAGAAAATACGTAAGTCAGGTATAGTAATTTATTATTGTTTTAAGTATTATGTCCCAAGACTGGCAGCACAGTAGGTTTTACGCTAGCATCACCACAAACATGTGAGCTAATAAGCTGAGCTGTAGGCATTGTGATATTGTGACAGCTATGATACTACTTAGTCAATGGAAATTTTCAGCTTCATGAAACTTATGGGACTAATATTCTGTGTGAGTTCTGTCATTGACTAAAGCATTGTTACATGGCATGAGGTTACATGAGTCAATCCAAAGCCAATTCAAACTACTTTCAACCACACTTCTGGAAAACATTATTATTATTATTTAAAAATTTTATTTTAGAGAGAGCAAGAGAAAGAAAGAGCAAGAGAGAGAGAGAGAGAGAGAGAGAGAGAGAGAGAGAGAGAGAGAGAGACAGAATTGGCATGCCAGGGCCTCAACCACTGCAATCAAATTCCAGATGCTTGCACCACCTAGTGGGCATGTGTGACCTTGTGCTTGCCTCATCTTTATGCATCTGGCTTACATGGGATCTGGAGAGAGATCAAACATGGGTCCTTAGGTTTTTGGGCAAGCACCATAACTGCTAAGCCAGCTCTCTAGCTCCTCCTCCTCCTCCTCCTCCTTCTTCTTCTTCTTCTTGGTGATGGTTTGAATGTGACATGTCCCCCCATAGCCTCATGATTTTGTGATTAAGCCTCACATTCAATCCCCAGCTGGTGGCAAGTTGGTAGGTGGAGCCTTGCTAGAAGAGGTGTGTCACTGTGGAGAAGACCTTGAGGTTTATTAGCTCAGCTCCAAGCCTAGTACTGAGGCTATTTCCACCTAGATATGTGATAGCTTCTTACTTGTGCCATGCTTTCCCCATCACGATGAAACTTCTTGAAGCTATAAGCCTGAAATTAACATTTTCTTCCCAAAAGCTACTTCTGGTCAAGTGGTTTATCAAATCACTGAGAAAGTAATGGCTACTATATATATATATATATATATATATATATATATATATATATATATATATAATTTTTTTTTTAGACACAGAAAGAAAATGCCTGGGCCTTTTGCTGCTGCAAAGGAACTTCAGATGCATTCACCACTTTATGCATCTGGCTTTACATGGTGTATTAGTTAGGGTTCTCTAGAGGAACAGAACTGGGGAATTGAACCCAGGCCAGCAGGCTTTGTAAGCAAGTGCCTTTAGACACTTAACCATTTCTTCAGCCCTATTGTTTTGCTATCTTGAGACATCCCTGGCTGGCCTGGAACTCACACTATACAGACCTAGGCTAGCCTTGGACTTGAAGTGTTCCTCTTGCATCTACTTTCTGAGTGCTGTGATCACAGATGTGCACCATCACACTCTGCTTTTGGAAAACTGTTAACTGGCATGTTTGGGAAAGCAATTAGAAACAAATCAGAAACTGGCATGTTTGAGAAGACAATCATAAGGAATTCAACTGAAGTATTGAAAGCTGATCTTTCAAGACTGGGGACATAGCTTAGTGGGTAAAATGCTTGTCTCACAAGCACGAGGATTGGAGTCCTTTCCTACATATTTTCCTTTTATCTGATATAAACTTCCAGGTGTGGGGACACGAGCCTGTAATCCTAGCACAGGGAAAGCAGAGACAGGCAGATCCCTGGGGCTTGCTGGCCAGTCCCTCTAGCCTAATTGGTGAGCTGCAGGCCCATGAGAAAATCTATCTCAATGGAGGTGAAGGGCATACCTGAGGAATGACACCCAAGGTTGTCTTCTGGTCTCTACATATATGTGCACACCCATGCATGCATACCTGCACATACATGTGCTTCCACAAACCCTACACACATGCATACCATACTCCCCCTACCCTGCAAAAATAGAGAATGAAAATTGATCTTTCTTTAGAATAATTCACATTTGTTGTATTTCTGCTATGTCCCTCTGGTTGCAGTGTGAAGCCCACGCAGAACCCCAGGGCTATAATGTAATATTCTTTTTCCTGCCTTCACATTGTAGAAGATGCTCTTCGCTGGAAAGCAATGCCTTAAGAGAGGTGCAAAAATACCATTGTATAAGCTGGGCGTGGAGGCGCACGCCTTTAATCCCAGCACTCGGGAGGCAGAGGTAGGAGGATCACTGTGAGTTCGAGGCCACCCTGAGACTAGTTAATTCCAGGTCAGCCTGGACTAGAGTGAAACCCTACCTCTAAAATCCAAAAATCAAAAACAAAAACAAAAACAAAAAAAACCACTGTATGCTAAAGGGGTAGATAAAAATGCAAATCTACAGAGATAGTTCTTAATCGAGAAGGTGCATGTAGAAGATAATTTAATTTAATGCACACTTTTACAGGGTTTGGTAGCAGACTGAGAGTGCGGGACAAGAAACACGACGAATGCATGCTCCTGCTTCCACAGAAGCTGGGCCAGAAGCTCAGCACCTGTGGCAGGTTGTATGAGCCTGATGATGCAAGAATGCAAGGGACCACTGACAACAGAATTCTAAGACATGGACTCGGTCCACTTGGAGGAGTATGGAGGAATGAATTGCACAAAGAGGGTGGGACATGAGGCAAAGAAGTAGAGGAGAGCCTTGTGTGAAGTGCTGGGTAGAGGAGAGTGTGAGGAGGTTCAGGCAGTCTATGAGGATGGAGAGACAAGGGTTTTCCAAAGCCGGCTCGGGCCCGCCTCTACCACAATCATCTGTTGAGCCCTTGTTTCAAGGGACTTTGCATTTTACCACACTTCTCAGTAGTGCTCGGCTCAGTGATATTTGAAATACATGGGCACATTGCCTTGTCTGCTGCTGTGATTATAGATGGAACCAGAAAGAGATTGAAAATGCACCAAACTCCTGAGAGTTTGCAGTTTCCCATTTGGGCTGGGGATTCTGGGTGTAGGGCCAGTGGGTGTGGGGAACAGTAGGAAGATGGACCTTGGGCAGCTTGGAGGGAGTGCATCAGGAGTAAGATATTCAAAGATGTCATAGGGAACTCAAAGTACACTTTACCTTCAGTATCAATTTTGTTATTGGTCAACCCTGGGGTTCCCTCCTCACAAACCAAGTAAAACTAGTTCATTCTTGTGAGTAAAGAGAGAAGGTCTCTTCTCCATACGAGAAGTACAACACAAGGAAGTACAGAGACATCAAAGGCAACGGCACAGTAAATGATTCAGTGAGATGTCCCCTCTCTCTTTCTTCCCCTCAGTGCTTGAGCAGCAATGAGGCTAGGCTGCTGTGCCAACCTCACACTTCACGTTCAATATCCTTACACCTAAAAGATAAGCACCTCATAAGATGTTCTCTTAAGGATTTCTGACCCTGACCCTAGGGATTCTGTTATTTTGGATTTTTCTGCAAAAGGCATTGAGCATAACTCTTCTTTTGTATAAGTTACCATGTTGTCCTATCTTACAGAGGTTCTCGGGGATAGTGAAGCCCCTTGTCCCCATATTAAACGGCCCACACGACTACTTGTCTTCAGTTTCTACAGTGACCCTCCTTCCCTCACGGTGCAGTTTTCCAGGTCCTTCCTTGATGGCAGACTTGTAGCTGTCATGGCATTCAGTAGGCGGACGACCTACTTTCTAAATTGCTCTGCCAACAATGGCATCCAAATGGTTAGAATTGAGTCTAAAAGTTAGAGGAAATGATTTCTTGCAGGAAGAGCTGAAGAACTCTTCCATGAGGAGATCAGAGAGTATGAGACCTGGAGATAATTTCTTGGAGCCTGGGGGACTTTGTGTTCACTTCTTAATCCTTTAAAGTTGAGCTTGCACACAGAGACTAGGGGGCATGTTTAATGCTGTGTGAGGAAGGAATTAAGCAAATAATGTTGCCTCTTTGGTCATAATTTTCCAAGTATGCTTTTTTTTATTGTTTGTTTTGTTTGAGACAGGAGCTTGATCTTTAGCCAGGCTGGCCTTGGAATGTTGTTCCTCCTGACTGAGTCCCCCAGATGCTGAGATTACAGGGGTATACAACCATGCATGACTCCAAGTGATGATGATGATATGTGTGTGTGTGTGCACGCAGGTCCATGTGCGTGGAGGTGCGTGTGTGTGTGCGTATGCGTACAGGCCAGAGGACAATCTTGGGTATTGTTCCCCAGGCACAGTCCACATATTTTAGTTTCAGACAGGTTCTCTCACTGGCCCGCAACTCAACAACTAGGCTAGATTGGTTGGCCAGTGAGCCTCAAGAACGTGCTTACCTCCACCCACCCCAGCACTGGAATTAAAAGTGTTTGGGGGCTGGAGAAATGGCTTAGTGGTTAAGGCACTTGCCTGCAAAGCCAGAGGACCCAGGTTCACTTTCCCAGGACCCAGGTAAGCCAGATGCACAAGGTGGTGGAGTTCGTTTGCTGTAGCTGGAGTTCCTGGCACACCCATTCTCGCTTGCTTTCTTGCTTTCCTTCCCTCCTTCCTCTCTTTCTTTCTTTCTTCTTTTTTCCTCTGTCTCAAAGAATTTTTAAAAAAATGTTTGGTATCGAACCCATCATTTTTTCCCCTGGGGACTGAACTCTTCTTTTCATGTTTGCATTTAGTTATTTCAAAATATATAATGTGTTAGAGAGCTATGTTCAAGGGCAACTTTATAATTTCAGTAAGAAATAAAAACCATGCAAAGGGAAAGATTGATTTCTTTTTAAACCTGAGAACTGAATGTCCGAGGTTAGATCACTTACCCTCCCATGGGTGAAGTGAAATGACCAACTCCATGGGCTATAGCATTCGTTCTAGTGCACCATTTCTTGGTTTAACTTCAGTCAACTCTTAATCACCTGGGTCAAGGAGGAACCTTATGGAACACACTGCAAAACTCTTGTTCTCAACAAATATGGAACTGTCTCCCAGTGGGAATCTGAAAGTCAGTGGGAGTATCTATGAGTCTAAGGATCATTTTAAGTACCGGTGGCCATGAATCTGTAGGATCCTAGGCTGTTAGATGGTCTACAATATGTGGGACCATTTCATAGAGTGACACATTACATCTTACATTACATCTTACATGGGACTGATGTAAATGCAAACCTATTTATAATTTTTGAACCTTTATTTATCTTCATTTCACAAAACATTTTGTGTGTGGCATTATGAACATTCTTTAGGGCTACAACTAGGTAAATGGAGGAAAAAATGGAAGAACTGCTATAATCTGCTTTGTTTGGAACTTACCCAGTTTTTTATAATTTTGGAATGCCACATCATCAATAGCAACAGTGCTCATGTCTTTGAGCTCTAGACAATGCACCGATGTAAATATGCATTTGTGGCAGTTGTGCTCATAGTGGTTCTAAAAATTATTGCAAATTATTGGCAACTTCAATATGCCTTCAACATATTCACATGCCCCAGTAGTCACATGATACAATGAATACTGTTTTTTTTAGTTTTTAATTTTTATTTATTTATTTATTTATTTATTTATGTGTGTGTGTGTGTGTGTGTGTGTGTGTGTGTGAGAGAGAGAGAGAGAGAGAGAGAGAGAGAGAGAGAGAAAGAAACAGAGAGAATGGGCACACCAGGGCTTCCAGCCACTGCAAATGAACTCCAGATGTATGTGCCCCCTTGTGCATCTGGCTTACATAGGTCCTGGGGAATCAAACCAGGGTCCTTTGGCTTTGCAGACAAATGCCTTAACTGCTAAGCCATCTCTCCAGCCTGTGAATATTGTTTTTATTAGAATATCCTGCTATTTATTTTTTTTTACACTTAAAGCATATTGAATTTTTTAAAATTAAGTGTGTAGGAAGGTAACATCATTCCCAGTTTTCATTCCAGAATAGTAAAGGAAGTAAAGGAAGTGTGTATGTTTCAGTAATCAGAAGTTGTTTTGGGGCTGGAGGTATGGCTTAGCAGTCAAGACACTTGTCTGTGTAGCCTTAAGACCCAGGTTTGATTCTCCAGTACCCACATAAGCCAGATGTACAAGGTGACATGTGTGTCTGGAGTTTGTTTGCAGTGGCTGGAGGCCCTCGAATGCCTATTCTCTCTGTCTGTCTCTCTTTTCTCTGTTTCTCTCTGTATTTATTTATTTATTTGTTTATTTATTTATTTATTTATTTGACAGAGAAAGAGGGCGAGAGAGGGAGAGAATGGGTGTGCCAGGGCCTCCAGCCACTGCAAACAAACTCCAGACATGTGTGCCCCCTTGTGCATCTGGCTAACACGGGTCCTGGAGAATTGAACCTGGGTCCTTTGGTTTTGTAGGCAAATGCCTTAACTGCTAAGCCATCCCTCCAGCCCACAAAAAATATTTTTTAAAAATGTTGTTTTGGGTCTACTAGAGTATGGAACCACTATTCTAAGTGAGAGACCAATGGGTAATCTTCACCTAATTGGGTAATTAATTAAGAAAATATTGTCCCAGAGTTACCTTCATCATCATATTTTACTGATTTTATTATCAAGGTGGTTTTGCATTTCTTGGTCACCCATTACATGAGTGTAGAGGAAGAGGCGCATTGATACCAAAATATTTTCATGTAGCTGAAGAAAATCAGTATAGAATACAATGTCAGGGTCCACACAACCACTGGGGTTTTCAGAGATGGGAAATCAATGTCCTTGAGAAATAAGGATTCATTTCAGCAGGTCTAACAGGAATAAGAGAGATTCTCCACAGCCCGTCACTTGACAAATTGCCAGCCTGAAAGCAATTCAATTGGGCTGGAGAAATGGCTTAGCGGTTAAGGTGCTTGCCTGCAAAGCCAAAGGACCTAGGTTCAATTCCCCAGGACCCACATAAGCCAGATGCACAAAGGGGCACATGCATCTGGAGTTCATTTGCAGTGGCTGGAGGCCCTGGCACACCCATTCTCTCTCTCTCAAATAAATAAAGAAAAAATAAAGTATTAGAAAAAATAGCAGTTTAACTAATAGTAAATTTACATATTGACAAGAAGTCTAGGACAAGATACCAGGAGGGATCTCCTTGAAATAGTCTCTGTTTATGAAGTGCCACCTGTGTACCCCAGATGATGTGTGATTAAAAAAAATACAGTCTCTTCAGTGTGATGTTCTTTCCAAGTGAGTCTACTATAGGAAGAGAGCCATCTTTGAGGCTCAGTGCTCCTAGAGAGCCTGTGTAGAATGCTGGATCTCCAAACTGTGCTTCATACAGAGTTGTCCAATAGGAAAGATACTCACCATGTGTTCTTTCCCTCTAATCACATCTCCTCACTCAGAGTCTACCTGGCTTGATTCTCCATGGCCCTCTTAGAGCCAGGAATAAATCTCCATCCTCAGAGACAGTGAGGAAGAGAGCAAGCTGGAGTTGGCAAGTGGTGGTAAATGACTTCTTCCCTTAAGAACTTT
The DNA here is from genome assembly GCA_036346955.1 of Dipus sagitta. Classification (NCBI taxonomy): domain Eukaryota; kingdom Metazoa; phylum Chordata; class Mammalia; order Rodentia; family Dipodidae; genus Dipus; species Dipus sagitta. Next base: position 81,128,473 of record CM070781.1, read on the forward strand.
ATTTCTCTCTACATTTCATCAAAGAAAGCCATTAGATACATAAGCACTTCAATAGGTATTCTTTCAGTGGGAAGGATTAAATTCAGTAGTTATTCACCTTTGAATGCCAATTACTCTACAGAGAGAGGTTTTTCCATTAGCATGTTGCTAGCTTACTGGACACTAATTTTCCAACCTACTTACCAACTAACAGCAATTGACTATATAACTTCTGACTTCCTAATTTCCCTACTTTATGCAGCATTTACTGTTAAGTGCCTCCTAAATCAGGCACTATAATGAATGCCAGTAAGTGAGGCAGATTTCCTGACTTTAAAAGCATCTACCTTTGAGCTGGGAAGATGTTTAACATAAAACTGGTCCCATGCTGCTAGAATTTAATGCTACCGAGTATTTATGAGGAACTCTTGGGACCCAGGGGAGGCAAGCTTGGCACTTGGGCAGCATGTTCTTTGAGTGCATGGGCAGCAGAGAGAAGGCAGCTGCATCTTGAGGAGTGAGGTGAGAAAGGGAGTTTCAGATGGGTGAGAAGGCTAAAAAGACACAGGCAGGCTACTGTGCGGATGGAATATGGAAGTCCACAGTGGTGGATGGAGGGGTGGGATCTTTTTTTTTTTTTTTTTTTTTCTTTTGAGGTAGGGTTTCACTCTAGCTCAGGCTGACCTGGAATTCACTCTGTAGTCTCAGGGTGGCCTGAACTCTCAGCAATCCTCCTACCTCTGCCTCCCAAATACTGGGATTAAAGGCCTGCGCTACCATGCTGGCTGGGTGGGGTCTTTTTAATAGAGTGGTAATAAATAGCTGTGAACTTTACTTATTTCAATAGTTTCAGAAACTCTTGGTTTTAAAAGCCCATTGTTTTAAAACTCAGTCTTATATGAGATCTTACCTATTCATAAATTGGTAAACATGGGGTAGTTCAGGTTGAGGGTTTAGTCCACCTGGACCCAGTCTGCTCAGCATCTCCTTCATGCTACACTTCCTCACAGCCCTGGGCCTTCCTCTGAGTGAGGGGGAAGGAGAAAGACCACCCTACATCTCTCATTGCTACGACATTGAGAAAGGTGACAGTAGCAACTTAAGGCAGGAGAGGTTTTGGCATACGGCTTGAAGGAATATAAGCTTTCATGGTGACTGGGGTACATCTGTCTGTGCTGGTAGGAGCTTGAGGCAGTTTCTTCACACCTCAGAGGATCAAGAAGTAGAGAGCTTATGTGGAACCTTCCTCCCCAAAGGAGGAAGCTTCAATCTCTCAAAACAGCTACGACTGGTGACCAGGTATTCAAACACACGAACCCATGAGGAACATTTCACAGTCTAATTACAACAGGTGCCATCAATTCCCCTTTTTTTTTTTTTTAATAGACAAAGCAATTGAACTCTAGACCTGAAGTTGTATATTCATTTAATTACCAAGCTGGGGCTAGATCCAAGTTCTCCTGGTATCCAGTTCTGGTAGTTTTCCAGTTCATTAATTTCATTTATCTAAGTCATTTATAAGGTAGCAACTGTACACATCTGTGTTAGAGTTGTGAGATTTAAAGGTGAACAGGAATACGGTCATTTTTTTTTTTTTTTGTAGATCTTATAGTCTCATGCACAGCTTCTTTGCCATGAGTCATGACCCAGTGTGGGGTTGTATATTGAATGTGGGGATCATGAAAATTTGACAACAGTGAAAGGTTTCTGAATGTGCTATGACCACAGATTATTTCAAAGTCAAATGCAGGATGAGTTGGAGGTATTTCTGGCAATACTTGCCTGTTCTGTGTCATGCAATTTCACTGCGACCTTGATTCTGAACTTACAACAATCACACTTTCTACTGTACATGCTATTCTGCCACACAATTCCAATAAGCATTGCCTAAAAACTTTGGTTTGAATTCAAGACCATTGAATAGTTTAGTTATGCAAAAGAGACTTCTTTTATTTTCCTACAATCATTCCTCAGCATGCATATATGAAATTAGTATGCTTTTGGATTATATTGTTTTAGCATGTTGGATTTAAGAAATTGCTGCTTGAGTTGCTGGCATGAATTTGTAAACAAAACAAAAAAAACCTGCTAAATAAATTTTGGCTTGGGGTTAGTAACAATTTCTGAAATAGTCCTAAACAAACTTCTGCCATTTTGTGCTATATATTTACATGAAGCAACATTCCCAACATCGATGCCAGCCCTGGAAGCTTGTGTTTTTCCCAAATAAAAGCTTTCATCTTTGCCTCAGAGTGGTTTGTGTGGTTTTGGTCACTCCCGAACCTTACATTAATCAACTCTGGAAAACATTGCAGAAGCTCCATGTCTTCCACTATTACTTATTCTGCCAGGATTTAATTCTTTATGTCAAATAAACAAACATGCCCATCTCATTGGCATGCAAATTTGCTTTTGTCTTTAATAAGTGATGAAATCGTATGTACACTAAAAAATTGTGTTTTTTGATGACATATAATTTTATTTGTTGAATTACACTGGTGTGTTCAGAATTGCTGACAAGCCCAAAGTTGATTTAAGCCCATGTCTACAATGCTAACAATAAACATTTATATCTTGTTAATAAGTACTGATTGGCACATACTTATTGTACATAGTGATGGTCTTTATGATTTATTATCAGTACATTTGTACTGATTTCTATACATGTTTGTTTGATTTGTATACTTATTTTATATACCTATATACCTGGAATTGCATACAAATTTCTCAGGTGAAAAGGACTCATGAGTGGAAAAAATTTAAGCAGTTCTGGTCTTGTGTGGAAAACAGACCAGACAAACGAGCAGCCAGGGAGACTGTCTGAAGGGAAAGGGGGCATCAAGAGACATGTGTACAAGTGTTCAGTGATAGAGTTTGCTGACTACAGTTTCGTTCAGGTCTCTGGGACAGGCAGGAACTTGCCTGTTGCGTAAAGGACCTGTCATGCTGCTCTTGGGTGACAAAAATGGGCTGATTTAGCCAATGGATGAGTCAGCAAATCCTTGAATCCAGTTCCTCCTAAGTATCAATTATCTACCAACTCCTAGCTATGGAGACAGTCTTCCATTGACTACAACAGAGTGACTCACCACTGAGCCCTGAGCATGTCTTTATGAATGTCCTACACGGGTGGATAAAGCTACTTCTAGAAACCATGTGGTATTAACTGAAAATCTCAGAGTCAGGAATGAGATACCTCCTAAAGAGCTGTTAGTCCGTGAGGCCACACAGGCCCCTAAAAATATTGGCCATTGCTGTTATTCTTGGTTGCCCACTAAAACTACATGATAAATCCCTATTGCTGAAGACACCATATATTTGGTTGCTGGAAGTAAAAATAAATAATAAATTTAAAAAAAAGCTGGAACTGAGCTGAAAGCTCACTCCCTACTGGCTTTCTTTGTATCAGAAGGTGCTATGCAAGTTGCTGAGGGAGGAAAGGCATTATTAATAAGGTTACCCCGCTGTGGACCCTGTATACGTCACAACTGACCTGCAAGGCAAGATTAGTGCACTAGTCAAGTGCAATAGTAGTGGCAGGAGACTTATGGGAGTAATTAGTTGCTCTCTGATTGGATTTGAGGTCGTCTGTACAGGAGGGAAATCATGCCTGGTACTGTAAATCTGACCAAAAGTCTATGGCTAGGGAACTAGAACCTAAGGAGGAACCCAATACTGTGGCTTTGCTAATTGGTCAGCATGCCAAACTACCTTCTAAATATCTGTGTTTGTTTCCATGGATTGGTACTTCTCACAACACAAGCCTGCAACCAGAAGTTTCTTTTTATAAAGGGCTGAGTTGATTACAGTGATGTGCAGAAGCAAGTTACCAAGAATAAGCCGCTAGTTTGTGTTCAGTTCTGAACATAGCATCTCAGCCACCCTCTCCAAGTCTCAAGGAACCTCATGGAAGGCAGGGCAGAAACAACCTAAGAGCAGGCTGAGAAGTGGGGCTGCAAAATGCTGTCTTTTGGATACAAGTCCACTACACTCATGGACTCACAGCAGATGGGGCTTTGTGTATGTTACTAAACTTGTCAACACATATGAAGGAGGGGCCCATGAAGGCCCAAACCTCCTAGAATAAACAGTGGAAACCAGTGGTTGCTGTGAGAGGCAAAGTCATATCCTTTAGTGGGGTAGACACTGGAAGATTGCCCATTCTCCAGGAAGAAACCTGCCACCTGTGATTATGTACACGACCCTAATTTAAATTTGTGGGCAAAATAAAATGAAATGAAATAAACTAAACAAAGCATGAAAGTAGGATGGGAACCTAATGGGGAGAAGAAGGGTTTTAGGAGGAAGGGAAAGGAAAGAGAGAGGGTAAGTGGGAGAATCAAAATGTATTGTAAACAAGTATGAAGTCAAAAATTAACAAAAACAAAGGAACGATAAAGTTAAAGAACATCCTCACCCAATCTGGCACTTTGCTGAGATGGTTGCCACCCATGTTCTTATTTTTCATAAAACACCTGTCCTTTTTTTTTTTTAAACAAATTCTCAGCAGGGCTAAGACATGCAGTATATATTATCAGGCATCTATTTCTTCTGAAATGTGATTGGGAAAGGGGTATGAGAAATCACAGGATCTTAGAAATGGAGTGTGAATCCTCTGGAAATGTTTGTCTTCTTCATGAGATCAAATACCAGATGGCAGGTAGTGAAGTGTCCCCATCACCGCTGTCTCCCTTGAGAAGCAGGTTGCTGGATTCTGAGAAACACCTTCGTAGCCTCAAGTCACATGGGGCAGCATCCAGCCAGCTTGTCTTCATGCCCTCTTCCTAATTGTGTTTTTTTTTTTTTTTCCCCATGGAGTGATGCATTAGGCTGTCTCTCCCTCCCACTCACGGCCACTGTTTCTTCTACCTGAGCAACCTTGGTCACCTCGCCATCTGTCAGGGAAGTCCAGTCAATTTTTACAAATGTGTCTGGAAAAAGAGCAATTTGTCTGGGAATGCCTCTATTTCTTTGTGTCAAAGAAGAGACTTGATTTTTTTTTCTGCTGAATCAGGGCCCAGGTGGACAGTGACAACCCCTGTTCAGGGGATGGCCATCACCATCAATCAGGCAGAGTCGGACACCATTAGTTATTGAACCTGACAGAGCTCCAATTAAAGTTGGGCAGGGAACAGAGAGCTATCAAGTTCTCCAAACTGCAGCACTAATATATCAACATTTAAACAAGAAGGAAAAAAGCCACCTTTATTCTCAGAGAAATGTCCCCCAAACCATGTCAAGGAAGAATAGTTGGCACTATTATACTGAATATTATACTATTATATTGAATGTGTGGGTAGCCAACATGCTTACTCTCTTCTTCTTCTTCTTCTTTTTTGGTTTTTTGAGGTAGGGTCTCACTCTAGCTCAAGCTGACCTGGAATTCATTATGGAGTCTCAGGGTGGCCTCGAACTCACAGCAATCCTCCTACCTCTGTCTCCTGCGTGCTGGGATTAAAGGCATGTGCCACTATGCCCGGCTCTTACTCTCTTCTTGAAATCTCCCTTTGTGAAAATATTTCAGAGACTATTGGAGGGACAGTGTCCATAATAGGCTGAAGTCATATTTTTGTTGTTTTCTTGGGTTATGGTTAATCATCATAGTTGATTGCATCTAATGGAAGGATCCACACAGGGCCAGCTGTTTCCTGAGCCACTGTTTTGGTAAAGGTTGGTCTTTTACAGAACCTTAGTATGCCCACATGGGAAGCAACATTGGTGACACCTACTGTACAGGTGTCTTTAGGTCACTCAAGGATACATGCACAGTGCCTGGTATGAGGTAGGCATTCTTTCACTGGGACACATGGCTGATACTTACAGGTAAGGGAAGGAACTCTTAGCAGTAGCTTCTGTAGCGTTTGTGGAGGAGCATTGCCTCAGAGGTGGGATCAGAAGTTGGAAGCAAGAACCTTTGGCTTATGGTTATAGAGACTCAGCACTGGCAGAAATACTAGGAACCATCTAGTGGGGTGTTCAGCCTTGTGACATTATGACATGATGTTGCCATCTACGGACATATTGGATCCCATTCATAGCTATCCAGGGTCATCAGCCACAAGCTGCAGGTTGGATGTACCTGATTCTAGAGTCTAGACCAGGCCCTGTGTGTGCTCAATGCACTTCTAAAACAGAAGCTGGAACGTTTTCTTCCTAGCCTTTATGTCCTTAATCTAGAAACTTCTTGTTTTGTTCCATGACTCCCATTAGAATTGCAAGAGTGAAGATAATTTTTGCAATTTCTTTGTGAGACCTGCTCCTCCTCATTCAAGAGACTGGCAGAAAGGACAAGGAGAGAGGGAACTGAGGCAGGGGCAGTCAGCAATTCTGTCTCTCACAAGTCTTTTCAATACTTCCTCTTGATGAGCAAACAGGCAGGGCCCATTTTCTACATAGAAGAAAGCAGTACTAATTAACAGACGCCAGAAGCTTTGGTGCAGGGACCTGGGCACACCCCTTTTCCTGAGAAGATAATGGGCAGGGTTAAAGGTGAGCACCTAAAGGACATGTCTGAGCCCTCACCATTTACCTCTGCATCCCACCAGAGGAGTGGGTGAGACACCCAAGTTCTAGGGGAAGGTCATTCTCAGTGCATGCCCAGGGAGAGTGAACTACAGCCAACTTTCCACTTTCCTTTTTATGAGAGAGAGAGAGAGAGAGAGAGAGAGAGAATTGGCACACCAGGGCCTCAGCCACTACAGTTGAACTCGAGATGCTTGCACCACCTAGTGGGCACGTGCGACCTTATACTTGCTTCACCTTTGTGCATCTGGCTTACACGGGATCTGGAGAGTCGAACATGGGTCCTTAGACTTTGCATGCAAGCGCCGTAACTACTAAGCCATCTCTTCAGCCCAACCGCTAACTTTTTAAAAGCCTGATTCTTCTCTGTGGAGGATTTTTCCTAAGTCCTGTGAGTTTCCTCATGGCAGGGGTACCATCTCAACTGGGCTGACATTCAGGGAGGGGACATGCAGGCCAGAGGCATTGGATTTAGGAGGCTTGTGGGAGAGAATTGTTTGGGCATGGGGATTTGGTTACAGTTCTTTCCAGTTCTCTCCTGTTGTGATGCAAACACCATGGTCATCGTCTTTCTGCCTTCCCCGTTTATACTGTCTCAGAGCTCTAGGAGGAGTTGGCTATCTGTAGAGCCTAGGTATGAATCTTGTATTTTAAAGGTGAGTGTTGCCACTTGCTGGTCTGTAAGGCTGGAAGGATGGAGCCAGCTTGGTGCACAGAGGCCACAGGTTCTCATGACACAGGTGACGCAGACAGGGCTGCTCTCTTCATGAGTCTCACCTACACGGTGTTGGTGGTTTGTTTCCAATTGGGCAGTCCCTGCTGAGTGCAATGGTAATGGCATGTTTTTAGCTGAGTTTTATGTCAGTGAATGGTGGAGTGACTCCCTTAGACACATGGGTGACTTCTTGAGACATTCCCTCCAAGGAAAATACAAAGCATTCTTGGCTGGATTTATAGTGTTGGGTATGTAAACTCTCATAATTAAAAATGGTTGCAGAAGCTAAGAAGATTGCTCAGTGGTTAAAGGCACTTGCTTGCAAAGTTTGCCAGCCCGGGGTTCAGTTCCTAGGCCACCCATGTACGCTGGACACAAAAAGTGGCACAAGCAACTGGTGTTTGTTTGCAGTGGCGAGAGGCTCTGGCAAGCCTATACACAAATGCACACTCACAAATAAATAAATAAATAAATAAATAATGATTAAAAGGAAAGGTTTTCAAAGAAGTGGGCATTTTATATCTGTGTTTCACAGAGAAATTCATTATCGTATTAATTTTCTTTAGAAGAACAAAATCTCAAGATATATAAATATAGCCAATGGTTTTTAGTGAATATATTCTAAGACAAAAAATGCTTGAAGACTTTATAGGATCTCAGGGCATATTTTTGTGCATGTACGTCACTGTCTAACTTAGGTATTTGCTTTAGTTACGTTGCAAGGGACTTTTGGAGGCACAGAGCTATGAAAATGGCCAGTAGTGAGGTACAGTATGAAACATCTGTGATGAATGGTAGCACATTACACATCCCATAATTAAGCACAGGCAGGAGTGTGACCAAGAGGAAGGCATATAAGGACCCATTCAATCACTTGTTCCTGCAGATTCCCCATGCCAACACCACTCATTGCTTTGTGGTCTTTGCCTCCATGACTACTCGGAACTTGCCATCTCTACACCACAAGCTGTCAGCTAGAATGGTCTTTTGTCAGTCTCACACCCTCTGCTTCCTGGCATAGAACTCTGTCCTTCCTGTCTGTCTTCTACTGCCCCACTTGCCATGTCTTTTCCTTCTTTCTCCACTGTTCCTCTTTCTTTACTGGTTTCCATCTATGTGTGGCCACTGAGTGAACTTCTCTCTTTTCCTCTTTATACTCTGGAACTCTCTGATTCTTTTGGGTTTGAAAGGCCCTGCAGCCCCCTCCTCTGTTCTCATATCTGAAGTTGATGTTATGGCAACGTCAAAGTCCCAAGCTGCTGTAGTCAGCCAGTTAGACGCAGGCACAAAATTTGCCTGGTCCAGGCTTCTGAGGGTGGATGTGGAGGTTTGGCATAGCTCTTCCTCGTGAGCTTCCGTCAACACTCCTCCGTTCTCAGTGTTCATCCCGTGGTCGTTGGTAGCACCATGCAGGGCTCATCTCTACCTCTGCATCACCTATTTCAGCAGATAGAGTGAGCTGCTCTCCTATCACTTCCTCAGAGTGGGGGCACCTTGCCATGACAGTCTGCTTATTTTCCTGTGCTCATGTAGTAAGTCTATTAATTATTGTATGTATTAATTTGACTGTTCTATGCCTATTTGTGTGTTTTGAAGCAGTCTTTTAAAAGGGGACTGTCTTTGTAGAAGGAACATTCCTCTGAGATAGGTACCTGCAGGGACAAAAGTATGTGCTCTTTGTACAAGATCTACTTGGAGAAAGGTGCATGCGAGGCCAGCATCTTGAGTCTTTTTGCTAGGGGCAGAGTGTGGACTTCCGATTTGGACTCAGAGGCTGTTCATTTGCACCAGGAAAGGTCCTCATCTTGTTGGGTTGGATGCTGGCTGTGGTTGTGGCAATGACAATATTACTGAACTTTGTTTGCTCTGTGTGTGGGCACTGTTAAGCACTTTGCACATCCAATCTTAACCTTCAAAATGGCCATGTTGCAGAAACTACTCATCTTCATTTAAAGATGATGAACCAGGGCTGGAGAGATGGCTCAGCAGTTAAAGGTACTTGCTTGCAAAGTCTGACTGCCTGGGTTCAAGTCCCCAGTATCCATGTAAAGGCAGATGCACAAAGTGGTGAATGTGTCTGGAGTTCATCTGCAGTGGCAGGAGGCCCTGGCACGCCTATTCTCTCTCTATCTGCCTTTTCTCATTGTCTATCTCTCTCCTAAATAAATAAATAAATAAATAAATAAATAAATAAATAAAATATTTAAAAAAGATGATGAGTCAAAGATCTAGATAGGTTCTTGGAACTTCTCTATCTTTTCCCCTTCTCATAATAAGAAAATGGCATTTGTCTGGGTGTAGGAAAGAAGGTATATGTAGCAGGGCGAGGAAGCTCACAGGCAGAGGTGACTTGCCTGGGACCTGTGCTAACTTCCACATGCCCTGAGAGCTAAGGAACCAATACACCTGCCACTTTCAATCTTTTGGGGATGCTCTAGGTTAAGTATGCTAAGCAGTTACACAGGAGGTAACAGCAGGGCAATGTTTGTACCCACACAGTTCAGATACAGGCCCTTGATCGTATCTGGCTCTCAGATGCTGCATGGGATTGACGTGTGTGTGTGTGTGTGTGTGTGTGTGTGTGTGTGAGAGAGAGAGAGAGAGAGAGAGAGAGAGAGAGAGGCAGAGAGAGAGAGAGAGAGGTGAGGGGGGAGAAGTAGACACAATGGGATTTCCTTCTCTTCTGTTTTGAATCTTTGTGTGTAGGTAGGCTATGGGTGCCACGGCACAAGCGTTGAGGCCTGAGGCCTGAGGACAGCCTTGGGTGTCAATCTTGGTCTTCCACCTTGTTTGAGGCAGAGTCTCTTGTAGCTCACTGCAGTGTCTGCCAGGCCAGCTGGCCCGTGAGCTTCTGAGGATTTTTCTCCCTCATCTCCCGTCTCACTGTAGTCGTGCTGGTACTTACAGACCTAGCTTTATGTGGATCCAAACTGAGGTTCTCACACTTGCAGGGCAAGTGTGCTATCCACTGAATCATCTCTCTCGTCACAGTGGGCTTTTCTTTTTGAGAGAGAGAAAGACAGACAGAGAGAGAGAGAGAGAGAGAGAGAGAGAGAGAGAGAGAGAGAGAATTGGTGCACTGGGGCTTTAGCCACTGCAATTGAACTCCAGATGCTTGCACCACCTAGTGAGCATGGGATCTGGAGAGTTGAACATGGGTCCTTAGGCTTTGCAGGCAAGCACCTTAACTGCTAAGCCATCTCTCCAGCCCAAGTGGGGTTTTCTTTATAAGACTTTCCCCTCTGTCAGTTTTTAAAAAATATTTATTTACTTGTGTGTATGTGTGTGTGGTGTGCAAGAGGAGCATGGGGGGGGGGTTATGCCAGGGCATTTTCCTGTTGGAAGTGAACTCCAGGCACATGCACCACTTTGTGTATCTAGCTCTATTGGACCCAGGCTGGCAGGCTTTGCTAACAAATGCCTTTAACTGCCGAGTCATCTACCCCCCACTCTCTCAGTTCTATTTCATGTTGACTCCTGCCTGAGGAAATCTAATTCAAGCCCTTCATTTTGCAGAAGAGGAAGCTGAGATTGAGAGACATGGGTGACTTGCCCAAATCCCCAAGCTGCTGTAGGGCGGGGTTGGCATGAGGCCTCAGGTGTCCTTACATCTCATCCAAGCCTGGGTGTCTCCTGAAGCACCCAGAACTGTTTCGGGAGTGCTTGTGTTATTCTCTGCCTAGATGTCAAAGTCTGCCTCAGTGTTTTTTCCTCTGTTGAGCAGCGGCTCCCATCAGGCTGAGTCCGGAGCGGGTGGTCGGTCCCTCCGGCTGCCATGACAGGCACTCTGATAAGCACAGTTCTCTCTCCCAGGTGCTGCAAAGGGTCCGGGTTTTTCAGGGGAAACTTATTTTCACCAATTCTCAGCCATTTGAGGAACTTGCAAATTTCTATTGATATGCACTTGCCTTCTCTGAACTGATAACTGACATGATTCCTACAGGCTGTCAGTCAAAGCCTGTAAAGCAGAGGGACATGAACTTCATAGTACCTTTCCCCTTTCTGCTGACAGGTGACACTGAACTTAGAAGACATTTTTATGACCTAACTTTACAGAAGTTTTGATCTAGAAAAGTTCTCTTCTAGTGAGTAGCACAGGGGAAGGTATGGGCTATTTAAAGCCCTATCAGTGTGAGTTTCCTCAATTCATTAGATTTTCTTTGGAGAGGTTTCTCGATTTGGGAGGTGTGGTTTCTTATTCAAGCTGCGTGTGGATAATGGCCTTGGGACACCAGCAGAACTGAAGCAGTCACTTAACTTTTCTGAGCCTTAATACTATCATCTTCAAAATAGGTATCACAATGGCTTTTATTTTGCACGTGCTGTTGGGAGGGTTGTGTAACTGTTGTGTAACTGATATTAGACACATGGGAAGTCTTCAAGAGTTTAATTTCTATGATGACCATAAAATTGGGATGCTAATATCCACCTAGCAGGAAGCAGGAAGGTGACACTGTGGCTATGTACAGGATTTGTCTAATAAGAAGGAAAGTAGAGCAACGAGAATAAAGCTAATGCTTAGCAAGTAATCATTTTCAGAGACATAAACACTGGGGTGGGTAGTTGTTATTTTATTTGATTTGTTTGAGGGAGGGGAGGTGGGAGAATGGGCATGCCAGGGCTTTCAGCCACTGTAAACAAACTCCAGACACATGAACCACCTTGTGCATCTGGCTTACATGGGTCCTGGGGAGTTGAATCTGGGTCCTTTGGCTTTGCAGGCAAGTGCCTTAACTGCTAAGCCATCTCTCCAGCCCAGTAGTTGTTATTCTTATTAAGATTTCAACACACAGCTGTGTATTGGAACGCTATTTTGGAGAACTAGCCATCCCTCTGGGTCTTGAAATCCCTTGCAGGTAGAAACCAAGTGTCCAGATAGTAGTATACAGGATAAAGGAGCCCAAGTCCCCATGACTGTAGAGTCACGATGGCAACCTCCCTCCAAATTTCTTTCATGCAAAAGAGAAATAAAATTTTCATACAAGGTATCATTCAGTTTCTCATTTGTGGCAAGAGGATCACCCTGTACCATAAGTGGTGTTCCACTTACAATGTGTGAGGAGTAAGTGAAACGATGCACTAAGCAGCGACAACTCAGTGCAGAAGAGCTGCTCAGTAAGTGGCAGCTGTAACCGTTACCGTTTTCCTGGGGTCCCTCATCAGGTTTGGTGTTCACGTCTGTCAGCAAGCAGTGGGTGAATTTGGACAGAGGCAATTTCCTTTGTGTTTTGCTTCTGCTCCACAGCTTTAAAAAATGAACCCTACTTTATAAGATTTTTCCAACATTTTTTTAATGGATAGATGTTTAAAATTTGTGGTATTGGGGCTGGAGAGATGGTTTAGCAGTTAAGGTACTTGCCGGTGAAGCCTAAGGACCCAGGTTTGACTCCCCAGGACCCACGTTTGCCAGATGCACATGGTGGTGCATGCATCTGGAGTTCTTTCTCTTTCTCTCCCTCCTTCCCTCTCTCAACAAATTAATAAATAAAATTAAAAAAAATTACTGGTATTGCGTGTGAAGCAGGGCATTAGTCTTGCACATGCATACTGTAATTGAATCCTACCAAAGCCATCAGAAACATGGACTTGAAGGGGTATCATATAAAGTGCATGGGCTTTAGAGTCATTTTGACCTGTTTCATGTTTGAGCTGAGTTTTTTAAAAAAGTATTATTTATTTATTTATTTATTGTGTATTCATGTTTGTGTGTGTGTCTATGTAAGTGTGCCACAGTGCATATATGGAGGCCAGAGGACAACTTTTGGGTCATCCCCCACCTTTTACCTTGTTTCAGGCAGGACTTTCACTGCTGTGGATTACAGAAGCCTCCCATAGCTTCGGTGTTTTTACTTGGGGTCTGGGGATCCTAACTCGTACTCAGAGTTGCACGACAAGCACTTTATCCACTGAGCCATCTCCCTAACCCCCTTAAGTTCAATTTTAATCATATTAAAAGAGAACTGAAGGCTGGAAAGATGACTTAACCATTAAGGTGCTTGCCTTTGAAGCCTAGGGACCCAGGTTCAAGTCTCCAGAACCCACATAAGCCAGATACACATAGTGGCACATGTGTATGGAGTTCATTTGCAGTGGCTAGAGGCCCTGGTGTGCCCATTCTCTCTCTCTCTTCCTAACCTCTCTCTCTAATATATAAAAATAAAAAAATAACAAAGAGAATTGAACAGAAACCTAAAGAAAAACAAATCAAACCTGCCACTCTCCCCACACTCAGGTTCCTGCGTGCCTCTTTGAATGTCGCTGGCATGGGCGTAGCTTCGTTTCACCCCTAGCCAAGTAAACTAGAGAAACACCACAAATTATCCTGCCTCCACCCTTGACTCTCCACAAAGCTCTAGGTAGGAACCAGGAAGAAAAAACGATTTCCTTTATGAAAATATAATATACAAAGGGTTTAGGGGGCTTGGCAGGGCAGGGAGCCTGCTGAGTTATTCAAGAGTAGAGAAGGTCTTTTGAACAACCAGGAGAGGCTGAGAGCAAGCTGCTTCCTCTGATATGTCACTCCCTACTGCGACAGGCCAAAGGACAGTGACCATGCCAGAACAGGCACTGGCCAGAGGAGCTAGGGGAACTTACTGTACCTGCAGGTCTTATCAAATGGGAAAGAGAATGGCTTCTCTCTGTCATATTTGTTTTGTGTTATATACACTGGCTTGCAGGGGTAAGAGGGAGGATGAAGCCACGTGGCCAAGAAAATCTCCCGAGATTCAGCTGGCATGCCAGACCCTAGTTTTAAAAAATACTTTTTGTGACAGTTTTACACACACACACACACACACACACACACACACACACAGACACACACACACAGTAATTTGATCACATTCATCCCCATGACCTTCTCTCATTTCCCTCCCATTCCTGATGAACTCCTCGACTAGTCCCTGTTCTACTTTGATGTCTTTTTCTTTATTTATTTGTGACCCACTGACTCAATTAGAGTTGCTTGTATGAGCGTGGGTAGAAGGTTATCTATTGGAGCATGGGCAAGTTACCAGTGGCTATACATCGAAGAAAATGTCCTCGCCCTGCCAGCATCCTCTAACCTCCAACAGCTCCTCTCGGGGAGATGGGGCCTCATGAGCTCCTCCCCCACCCATGACTGAAGGCTGAGGGGCCCAGTTTTCTATGCAGACAAGCACCATGGTTCATTTTCACGTGGGTTCTGGCGGCAATGGAAAGTTGGTCCTAATTTGTGCCATGAAAACTGCTTGTATGTTAGACTCCCATAGAGGACCTTGAGAAAATACTGGCTTTACCTTTTGATGAATGAGAATTTCAGGGAATGTAGCCTGGGTATTAAAAAAACAACACACAAATATAGTTGGCTGTTGCATTCATGATATCACAGTAGCTGTTGCTGCCTGCACAACGTTAGACCCATCAACATTCTGTCATGGATGGTAAAGGAGGGGGAAGAAGATATCAAAACAGGGCTGGAGAGATGGCTTAGCTGTTAAGGTATTTGCCTGCAAAGCCAAAGGAGCTCAGTTCAATTCTCACCTCGGTTCGATTCCCCAGGACCCACATAAGCCAGATGCACAAGGTGGTGCATGCATCTGGAGTTCGTTTGCAGTGGCTTGGAGGTCCTGGAACACCCATTCTCTCCCTCCCTCTCTCTGCCTCTTTCTCTCCCTCTCAAATAAATAAATAAAAGTAACATTAAAAAAAATCAAAATAAAAGAGGGACTGGTTGGAAATAAGTAAGGTTTCAGTGGAAAGGGAATGGAGACAAGGGAAGGTAAGAGAAGAGAATTATGATCAAAGTACATCGTGTACATGTATGAAAATTATCAATAGCCCATTCAAAAATGTCACTACGTACCACTGGAGATGGCAAACAGGTAACCTCAAGTGACAACCTGACAGTGCTGGAAGGAGCACTGCAATTCCCACACCGAGCTGGCAGTCACTTTGGAAGCAAGTTTGGCTTAACATAACGTCAAACATTCACTAGCCATACATATCAGCAACTCCACTTCTAGATATTCACTCGTGAGGATCCCAGCCCGGGTTCATACAAACTCTGTAGGTGAATACTTATGAGATGGACATGCTACCTCCTACCCTAACGAGGCAACTCGTAGGTGAATATTTAATAGTGCCTTTCCTCACAGTGGCCGCAGACTGGCAACAAGAAAACTCAAAAGGCTATTTCCTGAGTGATTATTGTTATGTGGAGTTCTAGAAAAGTTAAAATGGTAAGGGCAGAAAAGTGGTTCTTGGTTGCCAGAGCTGGGGGGGTTGGCGGGAGAGAACTACCAGGAGGAAGCATGAAGGAACTGCTTTGGTGAAATGGGACTCTTGCATCTTGATTGAGTGAATGTTCATGACTGTATATATTTGTCTAAATTTATGAAGGAGGATTTTATTATCTACAGTCATAATGAAACTGTCTTCTATTCATTATTCTGGAAAATGTCTCTCAGTTGATTGACATGAATACTCGGGGTTGAGAGATATTGTTGGCCAAGATTCACATCTAGGATCTACCATTTAAACTTCAGTCTCCAAAGATGCCAATATACTGATAAATAAAACCTACTGCTATGGTTTGTCTCCCAAGGGGTCATGTGTTAGTAACTATTTCCCTGCATGGTGCTGTGAGAGGTGGTGGGAATTTTGAGGTACGGTCCTTGTGGGAAGTGCCCAAATCATTGGGAGTACTGCCTTCAGAAGGCACTAAGGTAGGTTCTGATGAGTTCCTATGAGAGTGCACAACTCCATATAAAAAACTCCCTTAATCTCTCTATCTCTCTCTCCTTATGATGCTGTATACTGTGATGTGATGTAGCCAGAGGGGCACTCATTAGAGCCCATGCTGTCTCTTGAGTCTCTAGTACTATGAGCTAAACAACCCCTTTTCTTTATATGTTAGGTAGGCTCCGGTATTTTGTTGTTGAAATGGAAAATAGACCAATGATGAGTCCATATATAAAGGACCCTAAAGACTCTACCAGCAAACTGTCAGAGCTGATAAACAATTTTAGCAGTGTAGCAGGATGCAAAATAAATACACAGAAATCAGTAGTTTTTCTAATATTAACAACAAACAAGCAGAGGATGGAATCTGGGAGTCACTTCCATTCACAATTGCCTTAAAAAAAAAAAGCACCTTGGAATAAATCTAACCAAGGAAGTAAAGGATCTCTGCAATGAAAACTTTAACTCAAGTGAGAAGTTGCAGAAGACACTAGGAAATTGAAAGACATCCATGTTCTTGGATTGGAAGAATCAATATTGTGAAAATGTCAATCTTACCCAAAGCAATCTACACATTTAATACAATCCCCATTAAAATTCCAATGGAATTCTTCACAGAAATAGAAAAAACAATCCTGAAATTCATTTGGAAGCACAAAAAACCTCAGATAGCCAAAACAATTATGAGCAACAAAAATAAGGCTGGTGGTATCACCATACCTGATTTTAAGATATATTACAACGCCATAGCAACAAAACAGCATGGTACTGGCACAAAGACAGACACATAGATCAATGGAACAGAAAAGAGGACCCAGATATAATCCAGGTAGCTACAGCCATCTGATTTTTGATAAAAATGCCAAAAAAATTGGTAAAAAGACAGCCTCTTCAATAAGTGGTGATAGGAAAACTGTGTATCTATATGTGGAAGGATGAAAATAGATTCTTGTCTCTCTCCATGCACAAGAATCAAGTCCAAATGGACGAGGAGCCTTAATATCAGACCTGAAACTCTGAAACTGCTAGAGAAAAAAGTGGGGGAAACCCTTCAACATATTGGCATAGGCAATGAATTTCTGAATATAACCCTAATTGCTCAGGAAATAAAACCACTAATCAACCACTGGGATCTCATGAAATTACAAAGCTTTTGTACAGCAAAGGACACTGTGAATAGAGCAAAGAGACAACCTTCAGAATGGGAGAAAACCTTTGCCAGCTATACATCTGACAGAGGATTAATATCCAGAATATACAAAGAACTCAAAAAAACTAAACGATAAAAAATCAAAAAACCCAAATAAAAATGGGCTATGGAACTAAATAGAGAGTTCTCAAAATAAGAAATACAGGTGGCATATAAACATCTAAAAAAATTTTACATTCCTAGCCATCAGATAAATGCAAATTAAAATTACTCTGAGATTCCATCTCACTCCTGTCAGAATGACTACCATCAAGAAAACAAATGACATTAAAATGTTGGTGAGGATGTGGAGAAAGGGGAACACTTTACACTGTTGGCGGGAATGTAAGCTGATACAGCCATTGTAGAAATCAGTGTGGAGATTCCTGAGGAAGCTAAAAATAGATTTACCTTATTACCCAGCTATAACACTCCTAGGCAAATATTCTAAGGACTCTTCTCACTACCTTAGAGATACTTGCACAGCAATGTTTATTGCTGCTCTATTCACAATAGCTAGGAAATGGAACCAGTCTAGATGTCCCTCAACAGATGAATGGATAATAAAGATGTGGTACATTTGTACCATGAAGTTCTATTCACTGGTAAAGAAAAATGAAATTATGAAATTTGCAGGGAAATGGGTGGATCTGGAAAGGATAATACTAAGTGAGGTAACCCAGGCCCAGAAAGCCAAATGTCGCATGTTTTCTCTCATACGTGGATCCTAGTTACAAATGTTCAGACTTGTATGTGAGTTGGAGTAAAAATCAGTAGCGGAGGCCAGTAAGCTAGAAAAGGGCTATAAGGGAGGGAGGAGAGGGGTGGACTTAAGGGGATGGTACTGAATATATGTAAATAGATGGACAGATTGCTGCAGGTGGAATGGCCTAAGTGAGGTCAAGGGAAGAGACTGAGTAAAAGGAGTGTGTGGGGAGGGGTAATCAAAATTCAGGATATTGTGATTAATCCACATGATAACCTAATTTTTTGGATAATGGCACATCCAGAAGCCATAGATTGTTACTAGAAAAATTTCAGTGCCAGGGATGGGATACCTTCCTGTTAGTTGTTGGCCAGGGAGGTCCCTGATGATTCCAAAATATTATAGGCTATTGCCAAGGCTCTTGGTTTTCCTCCAGGAATAGATGATAAGACCCTATTGCTGAAGACTCCACATGCCTGGGCTGCAAGGTCACTGAGAAATCAAACTGGGGATGAGCTGAAAACCTTCTCCTGGTAGACCAGCTGACAGAAAGCTGGAAAAAAGCTACACCCTACAGGAAGCAGAAGTCATCAGTGGTGAAAACAGTGGACACTGCAAGCCTCAAGTTTGACCAGCCAGGCCAAAATGAGCCAACAGGTGCAATAGTGGCATGTCTGTTATGGGGAAATACAACTGCTCTCTAATTGGACTAGACACCTGCTCTATGGGAGGGAATACATGCCTGGTACTGAAAACCTAATCAAAAGCCTATGGTGGGGGAGGTCATGAGCATTAGGAGTATAATGCCTGCACTTGTCTGGCTAAATGCATATATTACGCTCACCAAACTGCCCTGCAAGCACTATACTTAATGTTCATATCCATATTTTAATGCTACTCTCACTTTTGGCTAGAGAAGATTCTCTTTTCAGATGGTGGTGACCACTGGGATGACCCAAGTAGCACTATAATGCTGAGAAGACGTGATGGAGGAATGTTCAGCACTGAAACATCTATATCACACCTTCCAAGGCTCAGGGTCCATTGCAAAAGAGGTAGCAGAAAGAATGTAAGAGCCGAAGGAAAGGTAGGACTGATTACGAGGCAATCAACCAGACAGAAATTGGCCTTGATATCCATGACCTCTCAGTGCCTAGCACTATCTTCACAAGACCCTCGTTATAGGAGGAAAAGATGATGACATCAAAATAAAAGAAAGACTAATGGAGAGTGAGAGGGAATATGATGGAGTGTGGATTTGTGAAGGGGAAAGTGGAGGAGGGAAGAGCATTATCATTGTTTATTATCTGCAAGTATGGAAGCTGTCAATAAAAAGGAAAGAAAACAAAATAGACCAACGCACCTACCATGAAGAGATACTTTGAGTCAGTTATTATACAATATAGCAAGCACATAGGGTTTTTCACAAAACAATAATATCTACTTATTTAGTGCTATGTGCTAGGCATTGTACCAGGTTCTTGGTAGGCCTCTCATTAGTCTTCATAACAAATTTATGAAGTATATATTTTTATGTTCAAAGTAGAGAAACCGAGACTCTGCACTAGGCCTCAAAGCTTGTCAATAGTTTAACCAGGTTCCAAGCCTGAACTGAACTATGTTGGTTACTGTACTACTTCAAATACTGCTTTCTAAATATCTCATTTCCTGTGGTCAGCCTTACTTTCTTAATACTTATGTCAATAATTTCTTGATCTCATTGAAATTTCCAATTTTCATTTGTCCTGCTTGTTTTTCTTTTCTTTTTTTAAAAATTTCTTTTATTTTAAAATTTTTATTTATTTGAGAGAGAGAGAGGGAGGGAGGGAAAGAGAGAGATAAAGTGCTATATAGATAGATAGAGAGAGAGAGAGAGAATGGGCATGCAAGGGCCTTCGGCTGCTGCAAACAAACTCCAGATTGCATGTGCCAATTTGTGTATCTGGCTTATGTGGGTCTTGAGGAATCAAACCTGGGTTCTTTGGCTTTGCAGGCAAGCATCTTAACTGCTAACTCATCTCTCCAGCCTTCTTTTTCTTTCATTTTTATTATTAATTTTCTTTTCTTTTTTTTTGAGGCAGGGTCTCACTCTAGCCCAGGCTGACCTGGAATTCACTATGTAGTCTCAGGGTGGCCTCGAACTCACAGCAATCCTCCTATCTCTGCCTGTCGAGTGCTGGGGTTAAAGGCGTGCGCCACCATGCCCGGCATTATTAATTTTCATTAGCACACAAATTGGTAGCCTGCACTCTGACATTTTATTCAGGTATGCTGATCTTCCACTTTTCCTGACTTGTCATCACTCTTGCTTGCTCTCACGTTCTCAGCCTCTCTGTGTGATTCCACAAGCTCTCTTTTTCCCTTGCAAATACCCTCAGCCTCACGACTCCTTTCTCTCTCTGCTTCGTCAGAGCTAAAGGCAGGCACTCATCTTCTTTACTTCATTCCCAGTAATGATTGCTGGAGCTAAACATACAACTGAAGTGACTCAGTGTATTTCAGGCAGCCATATTTTAATTATGGCCAGAAGGAGAAAAGGACCATGTATGAACGAAAGTGAAAATACAGGGGAGTTTGGTTATTGTGGGATGGAGAAGTCGTGTGAAATTTGGTCAACTTTGAGACTATATCAGGACGATATGGGAGGAGAAAGAAGACCGTGAGAATGAGACTTTTCTTATTTTAGTGACCAAGTATCATAGCAGTGAGAGGCCTGGTTGGAGAAACCTGCTATAAATACACTAACGCTAGCACCCGTTAGTTTGGTTTTGGCTCTGGCTGCAGCTCAGGAGGATTCTGGCTGGCCTCAGCAGAGAGATGAGATGAGTCAGACACAAAGTCTGGAGACGTGCTAAGGATGTGAGTGTATATAGATGGGGAGAGGCAGGTGTTTTACTTCTGGCGCCTGGTGCAGTGATCACAAGTTACCAGGCAGTGTCAGGGCCCATGATGGCCAGGTCAATATCTAACAACAATGCCTCAAAAAAACAACAGCAATGTTAGCATCAAACACATAGTTCCACCATAGCTGATTCAACAATTGTGATATCACTTGATGGTGAGATTGGAAAGAGGTATGAAACATCAGGAGTCTAGGCAGCTGGTCCAAACTGGATTTAGCCACCCCTGGTTGGCTGATTCTGAGTTTTCGATCCAAGCATTGAAAAGGTACAGATGACACAGTGCTGAGGACAGGGGCAGGCTCTCAGGATGTAACTGGTTTCTACATATTGTATAGCATGTGAAAGATGAGACCCAGGTGATGCACACACAAGGACTGTTATGGTCTCAGGGTTGAGTCCATCTAGAATGGTCTAGAGAAAGTTGTGAAGTGCTCATTAACTAGGCAAGGATCTTAGGTATCTGTCATATGCCATTTAGTCAGATGTCTGCCTTTTGCCTTGCCATCTCTAATCTATTCTACAGTGATAACACTTTCATTTATTTTTGTGTAGGTATGTGTTGGTATGTGTGGTGCATGTATGTGGAGGCTGGAGGTTGATGTCAGGTGCCTTCCCCTGTAATTCTCCATCTTTTTTTTTTTTTTTTGAGACAGGATCCCTCAGTGAACTAGTAACTTACAGATTCTGCTAGACTGACTAGCTAGCAAGCCCTGGGGATCCTCCAGTCATCACTTTCTCAGTGCTGGGATTACAGGCATGCACCACCATGCCAACACTTTTTAAAAAATATTTTATTCATTTATTTGCAAGGAGAGAAAGAAAGAATACGGGTGCACCAGGGCCTTGAGCCACTGCAAAAGAACTCCAGATGCCTGCACCCACTTTATGCATCTGGCTTTATGTGGGTACTGGGGAATATAACCCAGGTTGTTAGTCTTTGAAGGCAAGTGCCTTAACTGATGAGCCATATTTCCAGCCCATGCCAATTTTTTTTACATCAGTGCTGGGGAGCCAAACTCAGGTCCTCATGCTTGTGTGGCAAGCATTTTCTGACTGAGCCATCTCCCCGGCTCCATAATACTTTTAGACCTATGAATTCATGAAAAAATAATATTTTTGTCAATAGAGGAAGATACTGTGGATTGCAGCTCTAGAGAAGAGGAGGGAAGGGGACTGTAGATGTAGCTCAATGGTTAAGGTGCTCACGTGTACTGGGTTCGAGTCCCCAGTACACATGTAAAGCCAGATGCATAAAGTGATGCATGCATCTGGAGTTTGTTTTTAGTGGCTAGAGGTGCTCATTCTCTCTCTCTCTCTCTCTCTCTCTGCAAGTAAATAAATAAAAATAAAGAGGAGGGGAGGGAATAGGAGAGCCACTTCACAGATTGCCAACATGTATGCCTTTGCACCTTACTTTAAAACTTAAAAAAAAATTAATGTGTGCAAGACCTGCATAATAGGAGGGAAAAAATGAGAACATCAAAACAGAAGAGACACTAATTAGAGAGAAGAAGAGATTCAGTAGAGGGAGAGGGAAAAGGAAGGATGGTGGGAGGGATTATGATCATGGTATATTGTTTACACTTATAGAAGCTGCCAATAAGATGTTTAAAAAATTTGTGTGTGTAGGAGTATGTGTGTGTATGTGTTCATGTGTGTGAGTGCAGGCATGTGCATACCACAGTGTGCTGTGGAGGTCAGAGGACAATTTTGGGGTCTGTCCTCACTGCTCTACCACGTTTGAGGCAGGGTGTCTCTGTCTCATTCTGTTGTTCTCTTTGCTGTACTCACCAAGAGCTTCCAGGAAACTCTCCTGTCTCCACCTCCCTCCACCTCCCACCTGTAATGTCACCATCAGAGTGCCGATGTTACAGAAACCTGCTATGGCTTCTGGCTTCTTATGTGGGGTCTCAGGATCAAACTTGGGTACTCGGGTTTGAGTGATGAGTGCCACTGAGCAGTCTCCCCAGCACCTTACGTTTACACAATGTTTTGTTTTCTTAATCTGCGTGTGTGTGTGTGTGTGTGTGTGTGTGTGTGTGTGTAAGCCAGTGACAACCTTGGGTATCATTCCTCAACTATGCTGCCCACCTATTTTTTTTTTTAAGACAGGGTTTCGTATTGGCCTGGAACTTGCCAATTAGACTAGATGGGCTGCATGTGAGTCCCTGGGATCTTTCTGTTTTCATTTCTGCATTACTGGGATTGTAAGTGTGCACTATCATATATGACATTTTTATGTAGGTCTGAGTATTGAACTCAGGTCCTCGTGCTTATAAGGCAAGCACTTTACCCACTCAGCTATCTGCCCAGCCCCTAAACAATGAATTTTATGACTCTGGGTCAAAGGACAAGCAGGGGCTACTTGACCTCTCTTGAGAGGATCAGGCCACTGAGGTTCTTGGCCAGATGGGATTTTTTTGTTGTTGTTGAGGCAAGCCCAGACTGGCATTTTTTTTATGAGGGAGGGAGGGAGGGAGGGAGAGAGAGAGAGAGAGAGAGAGAGAGAGAGAGAGAGAGAGAGAGAGAGTTGGCGTGCCAGAGCCTCCAGCCACTGCAATCAAATTCCAGACATGTGTACTCCCTTATGCGCATATGTGATCTTTCATGCTTGCATCACTGTGTGGCTGGCTTATGTGGGACTTGGGGAGTTGAACACGAGTTCTTAGGATTTTCAGGCAAGTCCCTTAATCACTAAGCCATCTCTCCAGTCTGGTATTTGTTTTGATTCTTACAGTAGTTTTCAATCTCCTAGCCTGGCTTTCTTCTCCTTGGGATACACAATGCCAGTCTGAAGCTTATCAAATCCCAATAATTTCTGAGTTATTGACTTGCTATTTTGCCATTCTGCCTAGCCTAATTGTCTGCCATTCCCTTAAGCGATTGAATCATCTTTCAATGAAAGTGAGGGGGAAGTTAAAATAAAAATAGAGCCATTAGAATGTAACAGGGAATGAATGAGAAGTTGGCCATTATCTAGGTATTAGAATAGATATTTGTATTGAAATCCAAAGAAAATGGAAGCTACTACAATTGGGTCACAACCCAGCCCCAATCTTCCTACTTGGTGAAGGCAGAAAGAAAAAAAGACAAGTCACATCACTGCCACCAACATCATACAGGTTATCACTAAATGTTCTAGCAAAGAAGGATAAGCAGTAATCAGGCCAGCAAGTCCCCTTCCCACCAGCCTTCCTTCTCCTAAGACACTTACCTGATAATATAGATGCAACAGCAGCAATGATGAAGGACACAATGACACCAGGTCCTGCCATTTCCTTGGCCACCAGGCCAGACACCACATACATGCCAGTGCCCACACAGCTGCCAACTCCAAGAGAGATGAGGTCCACAGTGGTGAGTACCTGGGCCAGCTTGGTACCATGCGCTGAGGTAGCCCCAGTCCCCTCTAGCATGGATTCCACTGGTTTAGTGCGCAGGATCCGGGAGTGCATGGCATACCAGGCAGCCCCCCATTGCACCCTCCGGGGGTCCAGTGAGGCCAGGAAGCCACTCATCTTAGCAATGGACTTTCACTGAAGATCTACAGATGGAAGAGGACTCCAGCAGACTTAGTGGATGGTTCTGGAATTCACTGGGTAGAGCTTGTCTTTTCAGGAAAGGTCCAAACGGACCCAAAGCACCCTTGCCTTGGGCATGGATATCTGGAGGGAAAAAACACAAAAAAATGGACATGATGAAGACACATGGGAAACAAACCATGACTTGGAGGCCAGGGCCTACAGCCACTGCAATTGCACTCCAGAAGCATGTGCCACTTTGTGCGTACATGCGACCTTGCACCACCTTGCATGTCTAGCTTATGTAGGACCTGAAGAGGTGAACATGGGTCCTTAGGCTTCACAGACAAGTGCCTTAACCACTAAGTCATCTCTCCAGCCCTTATTATTTACTTTTATGTGTATGTGAGCATGTCCCGTGTGAACATATGTGAATGCGCATGTGTATGCGGAGAACAGAAGACAACCTCAGGAATTGTTCTTTAGGAATACTATCTACCATTTTTTGAGAAAAGGCTATTCATTGGTCTTGAACTTACCAATTAGGCTGGCCCCGCTGGCCAGTGAACCCCAAGAACCCGCCTGCCTCCACCTTGCCAGCACCGGAATTACATGTACCACCATATCTGGTTCTCAGGATGAAACTCGGGCTCTCATGTTTGGATAGCAAGTACGTTACCAGCTGAGGTGTCATCTCAGCCTCTGTGCCTCAACCCTTACACGCTTCTTGTTTGGCTTTGCCAGGACCTTGTTTGTGATGCTTGGGCATATTCTTTGGGGACACAATAGGCACAAACATCATTTCTTTTTTTTTTTAATCTAAAATTAGATCTACACTTCCCAAGAGGGGCTGTTTTGAACTTGGCTTTCAAATCAAACAAATGTTTTGGGTATTTTTTCACTTTTGAAGATTAGGTGGTGAGGAGTGGCATTGGCATTTGGGGATGGGGCTGAGAGTATAAACACACAGGGCACTGCCCCACATCTCTTGAGGAGGTTGTGTGACATTTTTGTAGGTGTGCATCTTGGTATCGATGATCTGCGCCCAGAACTCAGTTCTGCTTTATGCATCAGCACCCAGGATATTTTGACTCTATAAGGATGTTGACTATCCCAGGAAAGCAACTCTAGAATGAGTTGAAGAGAAGTTGTAATTTATTTAGTTTGGATCTTCAGAGGAGTTTTTGCCATGGAAGAAAACCGAGGCTCCCATAGCAATGCCACTCACAGCACTGTGCCTCTCTGCCAGCCTGCCACTGAGAACTGGTACATCTGTCGTGAGTCTTCACCTGGACATGCCTCTGTGTTTTCGTACAGATGTTAGATATAGCAGTTTATCCATGGATTTTTCTTCAGGATAGTAAAGAGATGTGCGAGAACATATTTATTATAAAAGAGATGTTCGACCTGATTGAGTCGAGAACCATGGTATTAGGCTGGTGTTTGGTTAAATTAGAAAACGCATGTATTTCATGGCTATTGTCTTTGGAAGCCTGAAGCTTTGTCAAGTTCGAAGCATTATGAAGCATTGATTTCAAGTACTGTACTGATAACCCCAGGGTATTTACATGCATAATAAGTGCCTGGCTACACAGTCTGTGACTATTATTGTTTTTGAGGCAGGTTCTTGCTGTGTAGTCCGGCTGACCTTAAATTTGTGATCCTGATTATCTTCCTATATGATGGGATTACAGATCTGTTCCATGACACCTAGTTTATTGATATTATCAATTAATATCACTTAGCACCTAATGTAGCACTTAGCTGTTCCTGAAGGCTTTGCAAACACTAACTAATTAGGAAAATCAGGTGAAATGTGGCAGCTTGGGTCGCAGGGTTTGGGCGACAGCCTTTCTGGTTTAGTTTCCTCCTAGAGCCTTGAGTGTGTGCACTCCTGTCCTCTTCCTCTTCTTTTGTCCTTCTTTTCTCCCTCTCTGTTTCTACTTTCCCATCTGACTTCTCTCCTGCTCATCTTCATCTTCTTGCTCCTTCTCTTTAGATTACTAAAACATAGACACGTTAATACCAGAAGGTTGCTACACCAACTGCTTTGGATGAGGTCTTATATGAAAATGAATGTGACTGTTTAATTAACATTCATCCAGCATATACAGAGTACCTACAAAGTGCTAAGTATGGGGTTAGGGTCAGAACTGCATGATGTGGGCCTTCCTCTGCTAGAGCTTTCTGTTTAGGATGGGAGATGAAGGACATCCACATCAGAGATGGGGGACATCCACATCAGAGATGGAAGACATCCACCTCAGAGATGGAGGACATCCACCTCAGAGATGGAGGACATCCACATCAGAGATGGAGGACATCCACATCAGAGATGGAGGACATCCACATCAGAGATGGAGGACATCCACATCAGAGATGGGGGACATCCACATCAGAGATGGAAGACATCCACCTCAGAGATGGAGGACATCCACATCAGAGATGGAAGACATCCACCTCAGAGATGGAGGACATCCACATCAGAGATGGAAGACATCCACATCAGAGATGGGGGACATCCACATCAGAGATGGAGGACATCCACATCAGAGATGGAAGACATCCACCTCAGATATGGAGGACATCCACATCAGAGATGGAAGACATCCACCTCAGAGATGGAGGACATCCACATCAGAGATGGAAGACATCCACATCAGAGATGGGGGACATCCACATCAGAGATGGAAGACATCCACATCAGAGATGGAAGACATCCACATCAGAGATGGAGGACATCCACATCAGAGATGGAGGACATCCACATCAGAGATGGAGGACATTCACATCAGAGATGGAGGACATCCACATCAGAGATGGAGGACATCCACATCAGAGATGGCAGACATCCACATCAGAGATGGCGGACATCCACATCAGAGATGGAAGACATCCACATCAGAGATGGGGGACATCCACATCAGAGATGGGGGACATCCACCTCAGAGATGGAAGACATCCACATCAGAGATGGAGGACATCCACATCAGAGATGGAGGACATTCACATCAGAGATGGAAGACATCCACATCAGAGATGGAGGACATCCACATCAGAGATGGAGGACATCCACATCACACCACAGGGGAGGAGGTTTGAGCTTTTGTTTTCTGAAAACTTTGTCTCTTATTTGTTTATTTATTTTTGTTTTTTTGAGGTAGGGTCTTGTTGTAGCCCAGGCTGACCTGGAACTCACTATGTATTCTCAGGGTGGCCTCACACTCACAGTGATCCTCTTACCTCTGTCTCCTGAGTGCTGGGATTTAAGGCGTATGCCACCATACTAGGCTCTGATTTTCTTATTACAAAAGAATAGCATATTTATTATGGAAAAAATTACATGATATAAAAAATTAAAAAGTAAGGAAATAAGATACTTTTCACTAGTGGTATTACTTATCCTTGATTTATATTATTTTAGACTCTTTTCCACATAGATGTATGTATACATTGATTTGTATGGATATGCACATGTGTTTTTCATAAATAGAATTATACTGTTTATTCTGACTTAAAACTTCCTTATTTTGCTTAATATATGTATAAATATTTTCCCATCTTAATAATTAAGAAAAAAATTTAGAATGTTCTTTTTAGTTTTACTTTGTTCATCCATTCAAGATGTGTTTAGCATCTTCTCTGTGACAACCTACCCACCGTCACCACCTGCTTTGTCCATTGTCCTCCCTCCTGCAATTACATTTGCTGAGCAGAGACAAGATAATACAAATGTCAACAAACGAACACAGATCATCCCAAAGAGGGATAAGGGCCTTGTTATGGGCGGGGTGTGTCTCCCCATCCCCCAAAATTCAGAAGTGGAAGTCCCAATCCTATTACTGCAAAATTGCACTTTATTTGAAAACAGGGTCATTGCAGGGTCATTAGTTAAGTGTGATGGTGTCATTCATATTGGGTGGGGCCCTAACCCAGTATCAGTAGTGCCCTGTCCTGGAGAAGAAGGGTGAGATTACACACCAAACCCCTCTCAAATAATTACATATATCCCTTTAATCCAAG
The DNA here is from genome assembly GCA_036346955.1 of Dipus sagitta. Classification (NCBI taxonomy): domain Eukaryota; kingdom Metazoa; phylum Chordata; class Mammalia; order Rodentia; family Dipodidae; genus Dipus; species Dipus sagitta. The sequence goes on from CM070781.1 coordinate 81,156,752, forward strand.
CTGATCTCACTCTTGGTTGGAGAATTTTTTTTTTTTTTTTTTTTTTTTTTTTTTTTACAGATGGCAGAGAAAACTCAGGCTATCCAAGATCCATCAATATGACAAGAAAAGATAGCCGAATACCTACCATAGGAGGTGCCACCTCTACCACATCTGCTGTGGCCCAGGAGAAACTGCAGAGGAGGATATGACATGAGTACTGACCCGGCCGCTAGTCTGACAACCACCTCCAGGAGCATGGCTACAGACACTGGAGTCAATCAAACCACATCGAATCAGAAAACCAGAGGCTACAGAGAGCTGAACAGTAAACCAAGGTAGAAAGTTGAACACAGACATGTGAATAAGAGGAACACCCTGTGATTATGAAGGCAGGGATTGGGGTGAGGTCCTTCAAGCTGAGGAACTGTTGCTAGGATGACCAGCGAACCACCAGAGGCTGGAAAGGAGGCGAGAACAGATTCTTCCTCACTATCCTCACCATTTCTGTTATTTCAGCCATTGAGACTGTGATGCTTGTCAGCCCTCAGCACTTAACACAGGCTACGGCGGAAATAAAACAGGGTGATGGAGGCGACACACTGGAGACGGATTAGCAGGCTTGTGTTTGTGTCATAAACATGAGGACCCGAGTTTGATCCTCAGAATCCGTATGCAATGTCAATGTGGAGGAGGTGCACACCTGTAATCCCAGTACTGGGGAGGTGAGCACCACGGGATCATTGGCAGGCCTAGCAGCTCGCCGGAGCTGCTGCGCAAAGCGCAGGTGAAGAATCATGGCCTGAGCTACCCTTGACAGTAGTCCTGGGCTGGGCAGATGGACAAAGGTGAGTAGGCTCCGGACCTGCTGCCGAGAGAGGCTGGCAGGTGAATAGAACCTACACGTCAGCTGTACTTCCACAGCGGCTGGAGGAGGTTGCCTGTACAAAGGAGGGAGGAGGGTCACAGAGGGCCTCCGGGACCACCTGCTGTTGGAGCAAAGAACTAGTCCTAAAGGCGAAATAAGGAGAAATAGGAGAAAGCTCCCTTCTTTTATGCAGTTTCAGTCAGGAACTGAAAGAGGCCCACAGAGAACCGATGCCACCTTGCCCTGGCATGAGTGGAATTCTGGGCAGGAATGGAACTCTTGTCTTACCACGAGACTCATCTACACCAGCTACCGTGGCCCCTGCTGCCCACAGTCTAGACCCGCGGCTTTCACTAGCCAGGTGGGCTGGCCCTAAAGCCTGCCCCTTCAAACCTACAAATCCATCAGCTCTTCCCTTTGCATACCTGAATCTAACGAAAGAATACATTTTCTTTTTCCTTATATTTTAAATTAACTAATTAGGGAGAGAGAGAGAGAGAGAGAGAGAGAGAGGAAGAGAGGGAGACAGAGAGAGAATGGGTATGCCAGGGCCTCTATCCACTGTAAACAAACTCCAAATGCATGCACTACCATATGCATCTGGCTTATGTGGGCTCTGGGGAGTTGAACCCGGATCCTTAGGCTTTGCAGGCAAGCACCTTAACTGCTAAGCTATTTCTCCAGCCCCCAAATACATTTTCAGTCAACTATAAAGGCTGCTTTTGACCTTCTTTGACCCTCTCTTTGCCTCTCCTCACTCTGGTCACAGGGATCCAGAAGAGTCTGGCGGGGTAGGGGTGGGGAGAACAGAATTCTGCTTCTTGGTCTGGGTGGTTTTTCTGCTTGCCTTTGCTTTATACTTCGGGGTCACTTCTCACTTTAATTGCACATATGATTTTCCTCTGGTCTCTGAATCTACCACGTGTGTATTTTTCCCTTATACTCTAGATCTACCATGTGTGTGCTTTCCCTAACTCTGGGCCTGTTCCGTGTGTAATTTCTCTAAACTCGGGGTAACCATGAGTGGACTCTCTTTACTAATCATTTATCCTCTAAATTTCTTGGTCTCTGCTTTGATATTTTCTCTCTGCTATTCCTCCTTAAGCCATCACCATTTTCCTCTTAGCTTTCTTCCATGGGCAAGCTCAGGGAGGGTGCTATGGGTGTCCTTTCTACATATCCCACGCGAGCACCTAGGCTCTCTCCTCTACATGCTTATGGCTCTGCCCCAGCCAGTTCTCTTGAACGAACCTCCGTTTTCCACATGACTGCGTGTGTCCCACTTCCTATGTGCTTATGACTCTGCTCTAGCCTTCTTCCTGGATCCCAATTTCCCTTAAAAAACCCCACAATTTGTGATTTCTCCCTAAATAAACTTAATGATTCATAAGTTATCCTTATTGAGGCCATCTTTATCGACTCTTTGTTAAAGAGAGGACAATAACTAAAAATTGGGTTCGTAAACTTGTGGGACCCCTTCTGGACCCCCAGATCCTCCATCAGCCTCGTGGCAGGCACGGCCATAGTTAATGTAAGTGGCCTCAGTGTCAGCTGTTTGAGGGACATGAATAGGTTTTTCCATCTTTAGACTCATTTTTTAATGGCTCTCCGTCTCCATCCAGGAAGCTTGTGGAAACTGGTGCATGTGGCCTACCCCGGAATTCTGACTCAACTTGGCAGAGGTGTGGCTACATATAGGGATACATGTGTGTATGTGGTGTGTGTATTTGTGTGTGGGGGGCATTAATGTGTGTTCATGCAGAGACATTGGGTGCCCTCACTCACTCTCTACCCTACTTTCAAGAGACAGAGAAATAGATAGAATGGCCGTGCCAGGGCAGGGCCTGGTGCCACCACAAATGAACTCCAGATACATCCACTTTTGTATCTGGCTTTAGGTGGGTACTTGGGAATCAAACCCAGGCCATCAAGCTCGCAAGCAAACACCTTTAATCACTGAGCCATCTATCCAGCCCCTACCTTATTTTTTTTGAGACAGGTCTCACAATAAACCTAGAATTTACCAGTTAAACTAGACTATAGTCTAGTCCTAGGGATCATCCTGTCTTTGTCTCCCAAGAACCAGGATTATAAAGTGTATGCTGCCATGCCGTGGGTGCTGGGGTTACTAACTCGCGTCCTTATGCTTATGAGGCAAGCCTTTATCCACTGAGCCATCTCCCCAGTCCTGAGAACAGGAATTTTTTTTAGCTCTACCATGGCAGAGTTGAAGTCCTATGCCCCATGCCAGCACAATGACTCATTATGCCACAGAGGCCCTCCCACAAGTACTTTCTGTTTCCTTTCCCATTCTGGGCAGGTGGTGGGGTCTCTTGTCAGCCCTATTTGGCAAGTGAGGGCTGTGGATGCTGCAGTGTCTGGAGTTGTCCCCAGGAGAGGTGTCCTGGTTAGCCCTTCATCAAACACTGTCAGAAGGACACCAAGAAGCAAAACAGGCTTATCAGGGAGAGACAACAGCTTCATTTGCATTCCATAGTCCTGGTAACTAGAAAGGGTGGTGCAAATGTGGATGATTAACTAGGACAAAGGGCACAGGCCAGAATTCCTGGCTTAATTTCCTCCATGCAATCCCTCTCTGCTCTTGCTTGATTGATGCAAACAGGGGCTTGGGGCATTTTGTTTCTTGGTAGGAAATTTACTGGAAAGAACAAAATGTACAAAAAAAAATACATGCTTCTAGGTGACTATTGACAATATCCATATTCATTATCCCCCCCCAGATTATGTTAATCAGAGATAGTTTTAGAAACTCATTGCTGTTGTCTTTCCAAGATGAGCAATACAGGCATGTTGTGCTTTCTCTAGCACTTTAATGCAACTTTCTCAAAATACTTCCCAGCTCTAGCTAGGGCTCACATGGCCTCCGGAGGGGAGAGTCATCGCTGTGGCCTTTGCTGGTATGTGTGAGGGCTCAGGGGAAATCCAAGTGTAACCATGGCAACAGCAGGCTTGTTTCAGGATGAAATGATTATGGCTTAGAAGTTTGCCGAAAAGGTAGGATTATAGAGTTAGGTTGAAGCCTGCCTTTGGAGGTGAAGAGAAGGAGGAAATGAGAGTCAACAAAACAGTAAACAGCCCAAATCATTGCTGCCTGATTTTGCAAATATACCAGGGATTATGTAGATCCCGTCCTGACTGGGCCCGTGAATAGAAGCGGTGTCTTTGCTGGCACATCTCGGGCGGCTGGGAACACTGGCTGATGGAGGCAGACCTTTTGTGTGGCTGGACAATTACGACTGTTACAGAATTTTTCTAATCGATGTCCCCAGGCAAGAATGACGTATCAGTTAAATTTCCTAGACTTGAGCTTTAGCTTTGCTCAATGAATTGGAGCTCCTCTGCCCTTCAGTTCTGCCATCTCTCCAATGGGATAACGATGGGATCTCACTCACAGGGCTGTGGTGAGGAGTGATAGAGGCTAACAGGTGTAAACTCTTAGCATAGTATGGGGCATATGAATCCCAAGGACCAAGGCCAGTGTCATTCTGCTCCATGCCCTGACCAGGCCTTTTTGTCTTCTCTGCCCACCTCCCTCTCATCTCTACCAGGGAGTTCTTTGAGAGCTGTCCCGTCCTTAGTTAGGGCTTTTTCTGTTGAAACTCCCCTCTCTGGACTTTTCCTGATGGTACGCAGTACGGCACTTTCACTGAAGGACCACTTGGTTATCTTGCCTAAGCCTATAGAGACTGCCTTTCTTCTCTCCTGCGTTTCCTCATCCGTAGGGGCTCCTTGGGGCCAGTGCAGCCGAGAGTGAAGTAAAAATTGGCACATGAAAGAAACCAGTTGGCAGAAGGGAAGATTGGATCCTCACCCCCCCCCCCCACTTCTCCCAAGCTGATACATACCAGATAAATCATGTGCAAAAACCACACATGCTACATAAATGACCTACAAATGTCCCAATCCAGTGGGTCATGAACACCATTGAGCTTCTTAGCTCTCTCTCTGCTCTAGCCCACTTCCTTTCTTGGAAGTATAATCTTTCCAAATAAACTGTCTCTGCTAATATCCATATGTGTCTGTCCAATTTCTTGTTCCTGAAGACAAGAACCTGGAAATCCCACTGTGTTTCCACTGGCTCAATACTCGCCAATAACACATTTACTTGAACCTTTGGGTTTTTATACCTTCATTCCTTCTTCTCTACCCTTGACTCTTTGTTCCCAGGACACTAACACACTGGCAAGTGTTTAGGATATGGTGGTCCGCCAGGAGAGAGGGAGGGAGGGAGGGAGAAAGAGAGAGAGAGAGGACCAACGAATGAACATGGGCACAACACCAGGGCCTCTTGCCACTGCAAAGAAACTCCAGACACATGTGCCACTTTGTGCATCTGGCTTTACGTGAGCACAAGAGAATCTAACCTGCAACAACAGGCTTTGATAGCAAGCACCTTTAACTGCTGAGCCAATTCTCCAACCCAACCTTCAAGTTTCTTTTTTTTTTTTTTAATTTGCCTTGGTATTTTTAAAATATATTTTATTTTAATTTATTTATTTGATAGGGAAAGAGGGAGGGAGGGAGAGAGAGAGAGAGAGAGAATGGGCACACCAGGGCCTCCAGCCACTGCAAATGAACTCCAGACGTGTGCGCCCTTGTGCATCTGGCTAACGTGGGTCCTGGGGAATTGAACCAGGGTCCTTTGGCTTTGCAGGCAAATGCCTTAACCACTAAGCCATCCCTCCAGCCCCCAACCTTCAAGTTTTTGAAGGAAACTGCCATGTATCTGGGAGTCCTATATAACATGTTCTAATTTGTTCTGCTTGGTTTCACCACAGTTTATTACTGTTGATGAAAGAGTGGGAAGGGACACATTTTTGATTAGTCTGGCCCTGCATGTGTATGTATGAGTGTGTGTATGTGTATGTATGCATGTGTGTTCACATGCACGAGTGTGAGCATGCTCCACCCAAATTATATAGTGCTGGCGCTTGACAAATTCACTCACGCATACAATTAGCTTCAACAGTAGGGTTCCTGATTTTCCATTTGCTGATGTGTTTGTTGCTAAATGCTTGCTCTCAGATGCACCTGACCTTGTTTTGCTTGGAATGCTTTTAAAGTGCAGCTTGAATTGATAACAGCCACCTATGTTAGCTATGCAAAAGAGGTCATGCCACTCAGCTTCCTTTTTGTTGATTACTCTTCCTTTTGCTTTTTTTTTTTTTGAGGTATGGTCTTACTGTAGTCCAGGCTGACCTGGAACTCACGATGTAGTCTCAGGGTGGTCTCGAACTCACAGTGATCCTCCTACCTCTGCCTCCCAAGTGGTGGGATTAAAGGCATGCACTACTCTTCTCTTTTTATGTCTCTAAAATGCTGTTGAGTCTATCAATAAACTTTTGCAGTGCTAAGAAACAGTTTGAGATTTCAGCAGGTTATACAATGGCATTGATCTCTTGCTGTGGAGATCCACAGGCTGTGGGTGGTTTTGTGCCTTTTTGTGAATCTGCGCTGTAGGTCTATTCCATGCATCTTCTTACTCTGGGAGCCAGGCTGAGGGAACCAAATACCCATTTGATGCATGCTGTGCTTTTTTTTTTTTTTTTTGAGGGCACAGGTCAGGGTCAAGTGACTACTACAGATGTGAAATGTTTCTTCTGTTTCTGGTAGCAAGTGGTATTTGCACTCACTCTATACTGGCTAAAGTAAGTAATCTGACCAAGCTTGATATTGGTGGATGGGATGTATATTCCTCCCATAGGAGGCAGCGAGTCACACTGTCCTATGAAGGGACATGTGAGTGGTGGTGATGATAATATCACTGAGCCCTGAATCACTATGTACTAGGTAAAGCAATGTATTTTCCTATTTTATATGTATTTGCAAGGAGAGAGTGAGTGAGTGAATGGGTGTACCAGGGCTTCTAGCCACTGCAAATGAATGCCAGATACATGTACCATTTTGTGCATCTGGCTTTATGTGGGTACTGGGGGATCAAATTCAGGTCATTAGGCTTTGTAGGCAAATGCCCTAAGTGTTGAGCCATCTCTCCCACCCTTATTCTTCTATTTTTGAGACAAGGTCTCACAGCCCAGGCTGGCCTCAAATTCACTATATAACTGGGGCTGACCTTGAACTCCTGATACTCTTGCCTCCATTTTCCAAATCCTGGGGTTCTAGCTGTGTGCCACCATACTCAGCCTGCGGTTTTCTTTTGAAGCTTTTCTCCCCGCCAATGAATGGGCAGAAACCCACCCACCTGAGGTGCGCAGGTTTAAGAACATCTGATGTGTTCATTCCTGTGCTTCTGCAATTGATTCTCTAAAGATGTGAATATCGATTTCCTTTAATGGCCAGTTTAAATTAAAAGCTCATCTGCTCCAGACACCAAGCATAACAAAACAAAAATCAGTTCATCTTTGTTTGCTTCAAGTAAACAATTCCCCATTAAAAAAACTATGAGGATAATTAATCTTTACATGGTCTGGGACAGTATTTCAACCTAAAAACCAGTTTCCCTTTCTTTCCCCTTGCTGGCAGAGAATATTGTCTGTGTATGTATCTGTCAAGAACTGTTGTGAAAATGTTCTCAAGATAATGTCTGGGGAGATAACTCAAGGTTAAGTGCTTGCCTTGCAGGCACAAGGACCCGAGTTTCATCTCCAGAATCTATCTAAAGAAAGCTAGGCATGATGGTATGTGCATATAATCTCAGGGCTAGAGAAACAGAGACAGGAGGATAGCCTACTTGGTGAGCTCCAGGATGAGAGATCCTACCTCAAAAGTGGTGGACAGAGGCTGGGAAATTGGTCAGCAAAGTACTTGCTGTGCAAACATGAAGACCTGAGTTTAGATCCCTAGTATCCATGAAAATCCAGGCATGGTAGCATGTGCCTGTAGGCCCATGGCTGGGAAGGTGAATACAGGAGGCTCCCTGGCTAACTAGTTTAGCCAAATCCATGAGCTCCAGGTTCAGGGAAAGACCTTGTCTCCAAAATAAGATGTAAAGGAATTAAGAAAGACCCTCAATGTCAAGCTCTGGCTTCCACATGAGTGTGCATCTGCATACCCATGTGCACACATACACACACACACAGGCAAATTGTAAATGGTTACCTGAGAAATAACACCTGAGGTTGACCCATGGTGTCCACAGGTATGTGCATGTGCACCCATGCACCTGTGCACATACACAAACCCACACACATGTACACACATACAGACACACATACACACACACCAAGGAGACTGTCTGACATTATCTGATAGAAACCAGATGTATGTTCAGAGATCTGGCCATTCAGCAGCAAGAGGCCACTGTTCTATTCCAGCCCCTGATCATCTCATGTAAGTCTTCTTCCCCATGCATCCTCGGTTGAGGGTCTCAGGTCTCTGCTGGGGCCCAAGCAGCCTTGTGAGTGGTCATTGCCTGATGTCACCTTCTACTCCCACTAATCCCAGCTCCAGGGTGTTAGGATGGCTTGATCCAATGTGTTACTTGCTGCACAAACAGAGCCCAGGAAATGAAAATTATATCTATTAATCCGATTTCACCAAGAAGTCCTTCTTTAGAAGCAACAAACTACACAAGAATATTAGTGAATATTTTTTATACCATCTTGACAAATTTAAGTATGACAGTAATCATTTAGACATGTTTAATGAGGTCCTACTATGTGATTAGCCCAACAGTAACTATAATGATTATAAAAGAAATTACTGGGCTGGAACGATGGCTCAGCAGTTAAAGCACTTGTCTGTAAACCTTAATGACCCAGGTTTGATTCCCCAGTACCTATAAAGTATCTGTAAAGCCAGATGCACAAAATGGTGCATACATCTGGAGTTCATTTGCAGTAGCTGGAGACCCTGGCACACCCATTCTCTTTGTCTGTCTCTCAATCTCTCTCTGCTTATAAATAAATAAAAAAAATTTTTTAAAAAGTAATTACTGTAAGAAGCATGCTATCAGAAATTTAGACAATGGTAGCTTCAGAGGTGTGGGTGTCCTTTGTTTGTCCTTCCAGATCCTCTCACCACACTGCCAGCTGTGGGCCAGGAAGCTGGTCAGAATATCACAAGCTCTCTTGCTCTCTGGCCAGACTGGTCAGTGTGAAGAGGACCTGCAAGGCATCAGAAAGGTGGACAGGAGGGAGGCTACATGTTTGTTCCACAGCCACCCCTACAAGGTCGGTGTGGGTTGGCTACGTCCATCCGTTAGGCCAGACATCCTGCCAGGTGGCTTCTCCATATGGTGCCTCTCTCTTGTTCTGCAGTCCCTCTTTCCCCTTGTCCTTTTGAGCAGAGGGAAGAACCTAGGTCTCCAGCCCCTGTGATTATATTTGCTGCCTACACCTTCATATATAGTTCTCTTCACTAATCGCCGTCAGAGTACTAGATTTGAGGATGTCATGGGCTTCCTGCTGGGTTTTTGACTGACATCCAGGTGTATATTGAGGTTGGGGGAGATTCACAAAGATCATCAAACCCTCTCTTTCTACAGAGAGCCTGGGTTTCAAAGTCAAAACAATGCGGTTTGGATTGTGGCCTCTTTCTGATGTTGGGAAAGTCCTTCACAATCTCTCTGCTGCAGTTTCTTTCTCTTCATCTGAAAGATGAAGAAATATGGATGAAAAGATGAAACTAATATGGGTTGAATATTCCTTATCCAAAATGCTTGGAACAGAACTATTTTAGACTCCATTTTTTTTTTCCAGATTTTGGAACCTTTACATATATGTAACAAGATATTTTAGAAATAGGACCGAAGCATAAGCATTAAATATTTATATTTCATATGCAATTTATACACAAAGACAAAAAGTAATCTATACAATGTTGGCCCTGTGGTTTGGTTGTCACCCATATAGTGTGTGATCAGGTATGGAACTGTCTACTTATGGTACCATATCGGTGCTCAAAAAGTTTTAGATTCTGGAGCAATTCGGAATTTGGATTTTCAGAGTAGGGATGCTCCAGTTGTGATGGGCACCTTGTAGAACTGTTATGAAGGTGCCAAGGGGATGATGCTTGAATGCAGGTTGTCTGTGAAGTAGCCTATCTGCATCAGTTGCTTTAGAAAGGTGAGTCCGGGGCTGGAGAGATGGCTCAGCAGTTAAGGCACTTGCCTGCAAAGCCTAACAACTCAAGTTTGATTCTCCAGTACCCATGTAAAGCCAGATGCACAAAGTGGCACAGGCATCTGGAGTTTGTTTGCAGGGGCTCAAGGACCTGTGTGCCCATTCTCTCTCTGCAGAGTATGGTGGTATACACCTTTAATCCCAGCACTCAGGAGGTGGAGGTAGGAGGATCCCTGTGAGTTTGAAGCCAGCCTGAGACTGCATAGTGAATTCCAGGTCAGCCTTGGCTAGAGTGAGACCCTACCTCAGAAACAAACAAACAAACAGCAACAACAAAACAGTCATCTGCGTCCCCAAGTAGTGGCTTGAAAACAGGATAGATTTGATAATTTTAAAAAGCCCTGGATCAAACCCAGAGTTCAATGCTTTCCTTATGAAAACAGAACAAAACACTGACATTTAGAAAACCTCTGAATGGAAGAAAGACAAAGCAATATTTCTCTAGTGGGCATTTGGTTAGCCAGAAAAGCTAATGAGCTAAAATGTATTTCCTAAGCATTCCAGGTAAGTGTGGTTTAACATCACATAGAAGTTATTGGAGAGATGATCAGCTCACCTATAGGTTACCTCTAAAACATATAGAGGGTTTTCAAGTTAAAGCTATGAAAAGCCAATGCACTACATACTGGCCAATGTACACGAGTAACACTGTGGACCAAGAGACCCAAGGTTTGTCCCTGACTGATGGGACAAGTCGTGGTTAAGATCTAGATTGAATAAGCCACTGTTAGCTGAGGGCTCTGTTTTCTCATTTAGAAAATTGTGAAGGTGATTGTGGTGGCTGGTCTGAATTGTCAAGCTGACTGGATTAAGAGATATGTAGGAATGCACCTGCCTATCTCTGGGAGCATTTCCAGAGAGGATTGACGCCTGGGACAGTGACAGCAGGAAAGACCTGTCCTGAGTAGGCGCAAGCCTCTCAAATGGGCCAACTGCCTGGGTGAAGAAGGGAAATGGGAGGAAGGCAGCAAGTCTCTTTCTGCTCGGAGTGATAGAGTCCATTGCTGCCTGCTGTCATCAGACTCCTGTTTGTTTGGCCCTTCAGTGTGGGTGCAATGCTGGCTACTCTCCAGGGAGTTTCCAAGCTTTCAGCATGAGACTGGGGCTGCTGAGGTGTTTGGTTCCAGAATTGTGAACTCTTGGCCGGGCGTGGTGGCGCATGCCTTTAATCCCAGCACTCAGGAGGCAGAGGTAGGAGGATTGCTGTGAGTTCGAGGCCACCCTGAGACTACATGGTTAATTGCAGGTCAGCCTGGACCAGAGTGAGGCCCTACCTTGAAAAGCAAAACAAACAGAACTAACAAACAAACAAACAAACAAACAAAAAAAACCAAACAGAATTGTGAACTCTCTGCCTCTCCAGTGTACAGATAGCCACTGTTGAACTACCCAGCACTATTATGGAAGCCAATCCAATAGATCTTTTATCATGTATGCATATATATTATTGGCTTCGTTCCTGACTCTGACTAGTAGTGACTTACCTTTTTTACTATAACATTGCTGGTTGTGATTTGCATTTGTAGGGGCACCTAAGATGGCTTTTTGTTAAACTTCTGACTTGAGATTTTAGAGGCAATTCTGAAATGATGAGATACTAAGGTGTTCTGATTAAAGATCGTCCAACTTGGCACCTTCACGCCACGTGTCATCTTATTGTTCTGAGCTCCAGAAGCTGTCTATATCCATTTGGGCTGCATGCCCATCTTAGCATGTTTTCACAGCCAAGAGAAAACCACCAACTAGATTCTTATGGTGCTGTTTCCTTGGCTTTTCAAGCTTGTATGATTTAGAGGTCATTTAGAAGTATCTGGTTCTTGACTAGCATTCTTTGTCTTGAAAGCCGGAAACATAGCATCTCTCCTCTCTAACATCCTGTCCTCCCTTTCTCCTTCCGTCTCTTCCTCCCTTCCTTTCTTACTGAGGATCAAACCCAGGGCCTTGAGCGTGCTAGGTAAACATTCTATTAAGCTCTGTCCCCAGGTCTAACATGTAGCCTGAGCTGGCCATAAACTCTGGACCATCCTGCCTCATCCTCTTCAGCTCGACTACAGTCCAGTGCCACCATGGTTGGCTTTGCCTCTTATAAGGACCTTGTGGACATATTGAGCCCACAATTTAATCTGGGAGAATCTCTTCATTTCAAGATCTCTGCCTTCAGCGCCTCTGCAAAACGCACTTTGTCATATAAGGTGATATAGCCGCAAGATCCACAGATTAGGATGGGGACATCTGTGCGGAGGATGCATTATACAGACTACACACCTGCTTATCATAGACATCTATCTCTTCACATCTCCACACTCAACATCACACTGTCACATTCCCTCCCCAAATTGGTTCAGCCTTCTTGTATATTTCCCCCCAAACTTTGCCCTTAATTATAACAAAAATTCCAACTACGTTGACCTACTGTCTCTCAAAAGTACCCCTGGTGGAGCCGCTCACATAGCTACTCTCAGAAGAGCAGCTCTGGACCCCGAGTGCTGAGGTGACCTGTCCAAGGCCACTTACCAGGCCACGGCAGGCCTATGAGCTAGGATGTCACTGTGTTCCCTTCTCTTCTTTATGCAAGAAGGTGAACGGAACAGCCACAATTTTCTATATATCATGTTCATCTCATGACAGGTGCGAGGAGGTTGGGAATTCGCCCAGCTGCCTATGGTAATGGTAGCTGGTAATGTCTCTCCCTTTTAAAAAATAAATTTAAAAAGTTCTGTATTTTTTAGCTTTCTGGCTCTGTGCTTGTGTCTGCAACACTGTCACGATGATTGTTTTGCTCCCTAGGTGGGAAAGCACATTGGATCCTGTCATGGACATATTTAATACACATGGAATCACTATAGACCCAGCTGGTGTATTTTTTAGTTTTAGACAATCTCATAGGGAATTCTGGTCTCCCAGCATGAAGCCCTTCAAGTCTTCCTGGGAACATTACCTGACCTTTTTAGTATAAAGCTACGCAGTTATATTAGCATGATTCTAGACAGTCTGATTTTGCTAGACACTGCAGTGTAGGAAAACCTGTCAAAGTATGCCAAACAGTGGATTTTTTAAACTCCTTGTTGACAATTTCCATAGATGTTTATTATTACCTTCTCTTGACTCTCCTCTCCATCTTCCTTCCACTGAACTCCTTCTTCTTTCCAACAAGTCCCTCTTCTACTTTGGTGTCTCTGGCTCCCTTCTGCCATCTATGACAGAATGCTGATGAGCCCAATATTGTGTGGTCTTATGCAGGTAACAACAGTCACTTTGGGGTCATGAATGTAATAGCCATGCCATGTCTAAAAGATAGGGTTCCAAAGCACTCCTCCCCATCCCCTGGTTCTTACATTATTTCCACTTCCTCTTCTGCAATGTTCCCCAAACCTTGGAGGAGGTGATAGATGTCTCATTTAGTGCTAAGCACTCAACCAGTCATTTATTCTCAGCACTTTGATGAGTTTTGAGTCTCCCCAGTAGTCACTGCCACATGCAAAATGAAGCTTCTCTGACAAGAGCAGCACTAAGGTATCGGCATAAATGTAAATATTTAGAGTATATTTTTGTGGGTACAGTATTCATTTAAATGCTCTGTTATTCTGACTGCCTCTAAATGTTGTCCTTGGAAGAGGAAAAAGAAAGGCCAAGGATAGGAATCACCTCAGAGATGTCTAGGATTCCTTTTACTTTTAAATTTCTTTTTAAACTATTATTTATTTGAGTGTGTGTGTGAGTCAAGGCTTTTTGCTGCTGCATGTGAATGTCAGATGCTTGCACCACTTTTTGCACCTGGCTTTATGTGGGTGGCTTGGGAATTGAGGGCTAGCAGGTTTTGCAAGCAAGTGCCTTTAACTACTGAGCCATCTTCCCAGCCTAGAAATTCCTTTTAAATATGTATATATTTTCTGTTTAATTAAATTAATTAATTTATTTAAGACACAGAGAGAGAGTGAGAGAAAAAGGCAGATAAAGACACACAGAGAGAATTGGTATGCCAGGGACTCTAGCCACTGCAAACGAATTCCAGATGCATGAAGCCGCCTTGTGCTTCTGGCTTTGAGTGGGCACTGGGGAATTGAACTCAGTTCCTTAGGCTTTGCAGGCAAGTGCCTTAACTGCTGATCCATCTCTCTAGTACTATTTTTCTGTTTTAAAACTATTTTATTTGTTTACTTATGAGAGAGAGAGAGAGAGAGAGAGAGAGAGAGAGAGAGAGAACATGAGGACTCTAGGGCCTCTTGCTGCTGCAAATGAATGTACCATTTTGTGTGGTGGGCTTTAAAGTGGATACTGGGCAATCAAACTCTGGTTGTGAGACTTTCCAAGCAAGCACCTTTAGCCACTAAGCAATTGTTGCAGTCAGGTTCACATTGCTGGCAGAAATCACCTGACCAAGAGCAGCTTGTGGGAAAAAGGGTTTATCTTGGCTTACAGACTTGAGGGGAAGCTCCATGATGGCAGGGAAAACGATGGCATGAGCAGAGGGTGGACATCACCTCTTCACCAGCATCAGGTGGACAACAGCAATAGGAGAGTGTGCCATATACTGGCAAGGGGAAACTGGCTATAATACCCATAAGCCCACCTCCAACAATACACTGCCTCCAGGAAACGTTAATTCCTAAATTTCTATCAGCTGGGGAACACTTAAGTTTATGGGGGACACGTGAATCAAACCACCACGGCAATATTTTCTAGTAGGAGCAGAAGGAAGAGAGAAAAGTGAGCTAATGATCTTCCAAACTCTTCCTAGTGACATGGTCTCCATGGAAATTTTGCCAAACTCTTCCTAGTGACATGGTCTCCATGGAAATTTTGCCTTCCCAGTCTGGAGAAGCAATACTCCAGCAGGAATCTTCTGGATGCATGTGTTCATGGTACCAACCAGCTGACTCCCTCTGGGATGCTCAGAAAAATCCTTAAGTGGATACGGCCCTGCAGCTACTCTGCCTGGATACTCTAAATTGAGCTGCCCCTGTGAGAAGGCTTCTCCCAAATCAATAACTGTAATTTGGATGACTGACTTTGTGCCTCTGGGTTTGGAGCTTATATTGGAAACTACTTTTGTTTTCTCTGTTCACTGTGCCTTAGCCCAAAACAAGTCTTTTTTTTTTTTTAACTTTGGATTTAACATTTTTGGAATCTGGCCACTTGTCTCTGAGATTCCTTCTATCACCCTCAAACATAATTCTAGCATTCAAGAGTCTGCACTTTAAGCCAAATTATTTCAATGTGACAAATCCTTCAAATTTTGAGAACAGCCATTTTATGTGATACAGTAATAAACAGACAAATGGAATCTTAATTTTATTGATGTAGGTTATTATACATGCGCCATGAACTTGACTCTGCCCCTGGCTTATGTTGTTCTCAGAACATGTTGTTTGCCTTGATAGGTTTAGTTGATTTCTATAAATATTTATGGAACACCTGCTAAATATCTGGCATTATGTGTGCAAGATGCACAGATAAAATGGTGATAAAATGAGAGCCTTCTTGGGGCTCTCGGGCTGGCTGGGGAGATAGTCATGAAGTGACCACTTAGTGCAATGCCAGCAGGTCTCCCAGCTGACCATAATACTTCTTCCTGCTTAGCTGACTGTTCCCATTTCTATTTAAATATCTATTTTGAAGGACTCTCCTCTGCCCCCCCCCCCAAAGAAAAACAGGGTCTCTTTGAATTCATGACCCATGAACAATCATTGACTTCAGCTATCCATAATCACAGAGAAACAATCAATCCATATCCTTACCCACAAACAACCCCTAACCGCACTGGAACTTCTGGGGCATTACAACCTCAGAAACCATACTCCCCAAATCGCTTCTTGGAAAATACCTTCAATAGCCCCCTAGACTCCCGCCCACACCTGCTCCTTTGATCTGTATGTTTATAAGCTTCACTTCACCTCTGGTGAGACACAGAGAGCCTTTAGCCCGTACAGAGGTCCCTGTTCCTCACCGGTTATCATGTTTGCAATAAAGTTTCTTTCTGATGCAGTTCGAGTCCACTGCCTTTCTCTTCAACTTTCCTTACATGTTTATTTGAGAGATAGAGGGAGGACGCAGATAGAAAGAGAGAACAGGCACTCCAGGGCCTTTAGCCACTGCAAACGAACTCTAGACAATGTGCCACCATGTGCATCTGGCTTACATGGGTACTGGGAATCGAACCTGGGTTTTTAGGAGGTAAGTGCCTTAACAGCTAAGCTATCTCTCTAGCCCTATTCCCATTTTTCCTCACCTTTTCTGCTAAAGCTAGCCACATTCCCATGCTCCTTTGGGACTCAGTCATATCCTATCATTACATATATGCTGACCACTGAGCATCTTCTCTGCCTCCCTATAGAACCCTTGGTTCAACAAATATTCTTAAATTGTCTTTTGTAGGGGCTCAAACACTCACTCGAGTGCTGAGATCTCTTCCTAAAACCTCCATTGGTTCTGTATTGCAAACAAATGAAAGGTAAAGTCCTTGTGATGGCCTCCAGGGCCCTGCACAATTGGTTGTCTACTTCAGCTCTGAGTTCATCTCCACCCCACTTCTCGGTTTAACCTCCCTGAATCCTTTCTGTTTGTGAAACACACTGAGTCTTGTTCCCTCTGTCTGAAATCTCTTGCCCCAGGTCATTGCATGGATCAGTCCTCACTAGTCCAGCCTCCACCAACATATCACTTCTGCAGGTATTTTAGTTCTATCTGAGCTAAAAGTGGCCCTTGTCTTTGTACTCCTCCCTCCCTCCCCCTTCCCTCTTTCCCCCCAGTCCCTCCTACCCTCCCTCCCTCCTTCCCTTCCTTCCTTCCCCTCTCTCTCTCTTTCTTTCTTCTATTTTTCCATCCATCTACCCACCCATCCATCAATTAATTTTTTTTGTTGTGCTTTGTTTTGATTTTTTGAGGTAGAGTTTCCACTCTAGCCCAGGTAGTCTCAGGGTGGCCTTGAACTCACAGCCATCCTCCTAGGATTAAAGGCGTGCACCACCACGCCCAGCTCCCATCCATTAATTTTTATGTAATTAATCTTGTTTTGACAATTCAGTGATAGCGTTTTTATCGTTAGTCTCCTCCTTCTAGATTGCAATCTCCTTGAAGGTTGATTCTTTGCTGAGCCTCCAATGACTAGAGCAGGTACTCATACAAAGTAGGCAATCAACAAATATTTGAGGAAGAACTGGCTTCTCTACAGTACATAGAGGAGTATTGAGCACAAAGTATTTCTTCATAAAAAGACATGGTTTTCAATAGTAGATTGTAAAATTCTTCCTATTTTGAGACATCTTTTTTAAAAAATATATTTTTAATTATTTATTTGTAAGGAGAGGAGAGGAGAGAGAGAGAAAGAATGCCAGGGCTTCTAGCCACTGCAAACAAATGCCATATGCATGAGCCACTTTGTGCATCTGGCTTTATGTGGGTACTAGGGAATCCAACCCAGGTCATTAGGCTTTGCAGACAAGTGCTTTAACTGCTGAGCCATCTCTCCAGCCCCCCCTTTTTTTTCGAGGTAGGGTCTCACTCTGGCCCAGGCTGACCTGGATTTTGCTATGTAGTCTCAGGGTGGCCTCAAACTCACAGAGATCCTCCTACCTCTGCCTCCCGAGTGCTGGAATTAAAGACATGCACCACCACGCCTGGCTCTCTCCAGCCTGTTTGAGACATCTTTGCAATACAAGATGACTTCCTTTGTTAAATACCCTTTGTATAAAATCACAGAACACAAAATCTTGGAAATCCTCTGGCTCAAGTCCTAAGTTTTATAAATGGGAAGATTCTTTTTAGATTTGTTGCCTCTACCTATCCTTTCAGGAACCTAAATTATCTAGAAATAATTTATTTCCAATTATAAGTCAATTACCTCTATATGCCTTTTAACCTTTTATATTAACTAAGTCTAGGGGAGACTGAATTAAAATAAAAAATCTTATAAAAATATTAATATTAAAATTTAGCTAAATTTAGAGCTATACTGTTTGATGTAGAGGTGCCATGTAGCTCCTTGGAGACCTCAGACTTTTACCCAAGCAGTGGAGTCAAAGCCTTATAGATCACAGAGTATGAAACACAGGACTGAGAGATTTTTTCATTTTTAATTTGCTTCATTCTTTTTTTATCTAGGAGGAGAATAATTGAAACTTTTTACAGCTTTGGAATTTACAATGTTTTTTAAAAATGGAGGTTTGCAATGCCTTGTAGATGTGCTGTTCATTTCTAGCTCTGGAGTTAACTTTGAGGAAGGTGCAAGGCCCTCAGGGTACATTATGTCTCCATAGTCCAGAGAATTCCTTTCTGGAGGCAGCTTCCTTTCCCGACTAGAGTCTGAAAGCTAGAAGAGCTTTTTTTTTTTGCATGCTTACAGCCCTAGTTCACAAAGCAATGCTCAAATATACTTGGTGACTTTTAAATGAAATTCTACCAGCTATTCAACCAAGAAGTGCTTGATTCAGATTGGTTAAGTTATAACTCTTAAGTTCTTAAGGTGGAATGCGCGTGCACACACACACACACACACACACACACACACACGCACACACATGCTTGCTGGGGATTGAACCCTGGTCCTGAGACATGCTAGGGAATCATTCTACCACTCAACCCCAGCTCAAATATATTTTTCATAAAGCCCAGTATGGAACAATTGTTGATGCAAATATGTTCAATGATATGAAAAAATATATCCTACTATCAGTAGTATTCAAAGAAATGCTCAACCAAAGGAGGTGTTTTTATCTTATAAAGATGACAAAGTTTAAAAAGAGAAAAATGTTTATTGCTGACAAAGGAACCAAGAAGTGATTTTTCCATATAGTGAGAGTGGGAGTTTAAACTGTTACAGTTTTAGAAAACAATTAAATCCTGTGTAAATAATCAGGTATAGAAAAATATTTTTCCCCAAAGGCATCCCTTGCAGTATTAGTTATATTGGTAAAAGTTGGAGATAGCTCATGTCTAAAAATAGCAACATGGTTTAATAAATTAAGCATTAAGGAGGATGAAACATTAAGCACCCATTAAAATATTGTTCTACAATACTATTTAGGGATGTGAAAAATTACTCAAGATCTATGAGTTCAAGGCCACCCTAAGACTACATAGTGAATTCCAGGTCAGCCTGGGCTAGAGTGGAAACCCTACCTCAAAAAATCAAAACAAAACACAAGACCTATGAATTATGGCAAAATGGATATGAAACCCGGCACAGAGTATGACTCAAGTTCACTCTCTTCCTCAGAAGACAATGCCCTACTGTTAAAAGTGGGGAATTGTAGGAGGTGGGATAAGGAGGGATTTCTAGTTTCATCTTTTCTGTGATTAGCATATATTCCTTTAATATGAGAAAAAAAATTGCGAATAGTCTGACTTACCATGGCTTGACTTTAAGATGACACAGACATGACATATGCTGATGACATTTTGGATTTTGATATTTTCCCAGGTTTTTGATGTACAGTGCAACACTGTCATGGCCCTGGGCAGCAGCTGTGTCCACATGCTCATTTGGTAAATGACCCATACTCTCCAGTATTACCATCTTGCTAAGATATGGTGTTTGGTAAGGTAGCTACATTAAAGGCATTTGTAACTTTGGATGTTTCCAACTTACAGAAGCTTGATTGGGCTGGCTCTCCATAGCACGTGGAGAAGCATTTGTAATCAAACAGGAAACCCAATCTTGGAGGCTTCCAGAAGAAGGAGCACGTTCCAGTTCTGGCCACAATCACTGGGGATATTTTTGTCTTTTGTTTTTGTCATTACGTTTCTATGCCTCTCCACTGTGGCAGACTGCTTTAGGGTCTGCTCTCCTTACTAAATTTAATTTGCCAACATTATCTGTATTTTCACTCTGGAGACACAAGGTTTAGGCTGAGGGGAAGCTCTGACTTATAAACCAATCACTAGGTGTCTGAGGTGTCCACAAAGTCCCTGCCAACCACCCTGCTGGGAAGATAGGATTTGCCCCATGATTTTGGTTTCTTAAAGTTCGATTTTTTCTTCCTCTTCATGTTGATGCCCCGAAAGGCAGCTCATTCTGGTAATTCCATGGACTGTTCTGAGAATTCTAGTTCTCCTTGACAGGATGTAAAATCAAAAGTAAAATGCCTTCCTGACCATACCTGCCACAGTTTAGCTCTGCTTTCCACATCTTGTTGGCCATCAGCCCTTCCATTCTACCCTCTGCACGTCTCTTGCCACAGCTCCTTTTGCTGAGAGCATCACTTGCTCCCCTTTTGCTAAATGCAGTAAAAGTATTTGAGGCCCTCACTGCCCTCCCATGGCCCCTTGGCACTTAGCAGTCATTCAAGTCATGTATGTCCTCATATCTGAAGCTCATTTCTTGACTAAGATTCAGAGCTATGAGCACCATGGTGTGTGTGTGTGTGTGCAAACTTGATGGGACTTCACATTGTTTTGGGGGTGAATTGTGTGGTCTTTCCTTTTCCTTCTTCAGCTCAGTTATAGGATGTTCACTTCCTCACTGCTGTCACATTTTGTCCTTACTATGGTGTCTTTCACTAGTTGGAGTCTTAGGAGCATGCATAGGACAGTGTGGGTTGACATCAAAACACTTTCCCGTGATGCCTGGAATAGCTTTGCTAAAAGTGTAACCTAAAAGGAAGAAGGGGAGAGACTATTTAAACGAATTTTAGTTCAGACTAAAAAGAACGAGTCTCCCAGACAAAGAAGAATCAGACTATCTCTTGCATGATGGGGTTGGATGGTCTATAAATTTTCAGGTCTTTGTGGCCTGTTTTGGTACCTCCATGCTTTGATCCAAGCTGTGATTCCTGAGATGTGAATCTGAGGTTGAAGTTGCAGACTCCCCTGCTGAGCCAGGCAGGTGGACTTGTGGCCATTCTTTGATGCCCCTTCAAGAAAAGAAGGCCATGAAAGCTGTTGTCTAGGATCGGTCTGAGAAGAGCCCACGTCACTTGTCCTGCACTGAAGACACGCATCAGCTCCTGGTGCGCTCCCCATGAGAAGCACAGTCTTTCTACGGCCATGGAGGTGGAAAAGAAGATGAGCCAAAGTGCTTCTCAGGGCTCGAGACATGGCTTGGTGGTTAAGGCACTTGCCTGCAAAGCCAAAGGACTTAGGTTTGATTCCCCAGGACCCATGTAAGCCAGATGCACAAGGTGGTGCATGTGTCTGGGGTTTATTTGCAGTGGCTGGAGGCCCTGGTGTGCCCATTCTCTTTTTCTCTCTCAAATAAATAAATATAAAATATTAAAAAATATATTTTTAAACATGCATTTCATATTTTGACAGCTGAAGAACATTCCAACAGACAAGCCTTTATGTGCAGAGCCTTGTATTGAAAATGCTGGACTGTTTTGTCTGTCACCAGCAAAGCCTCAGCATGTCAGTTCTCCTGTGCCCTTCCCATTCATTTAGTGAGAAATCTCTAAATGAAAAATGGGGTAAAAGCTGGGGTATTGTGGCACACGCCTTTAATCCCAGCACTCGGGAGGCAGAGAGAGGAGGATTGCTGTGAGTTTGAGGCCAGCCTGGGACTACAGAGTGAGTTCCAGGTCAGCCTGGGCTAGGGTGAGATCCAACCTTGGGAAAAACAATGGGATAAATTTCCCTTGGGGCAAGACTAAAATAGCTTCCTTATTATTTTGAAATGTGGGTCCCATGTTGTATTGCAAGCAGACAAATGGTAAGATGGACTGAAAGAGAATGTTTTATAGTGAGATCAAAATCCAAGGGGCTAATGGTTTGACATCTGAAATGCACACTGTAATGTTTATACTGTCTGTCTTATAGTTATACATCTGAGGTAGAAATATTTACTGACCCCCCCCTCCTAGAAACAAAATAATGCCTGTATCTTCAGTAACCTCCAGCTAAAGAACAGTATTCCTTTTGGGGATGCTTACTATGTATAGGCAGAATTTGAATCAGTTGAATATATAATACATTTTAATGGATTCATATACATGAATATGAACTTAACTGATATAGATGAGCATAAATGAATTAATATATATACACTCTTCAACAACTCTAAGAGAGACACCTTTTTTGGCGCATGCACATGTTGCACACCTACACTCCCATATATGAACATGTGCTTAGTGTGCATAAGTGTGCACACACACACATACACACAATCACTTTATTAACTCCTTAATGATTCCCTAAGCTTTTGGAAAAATGGTGCCAATAGGCTTGCTAGAGGCAGGATTGCTCAAACTTCTTTGCAAAAGAAAAACAATGCAGTATGTGTGAAGCTCATTAAAGCTAAGCACAATGAAATGAAGCAGGCCTATAAAATAACTTAAATTTATACAGCCACAATATGGCCAGTGGCTTTCTACTGGGTAGGGAAATCTACAACCTGTGCTTATTAACTACAGAATTAACAGAAAGAATGAGGCATTGTGTAGAAGACTACACAGCACCAGTCATGCTGAAGAACCCATCCAAGCTTCCGGATGCATAATGCAGTAATGCAGAAGCTGTGTAATGCAGAAGCCGTGTGCAGCCTCAACACATGTACTCTGGCCATCAGCAGTGTCTATTTCCATGCCCTGAAATTCTGTCTTGGCTTTTCATCTCTTTCCAAAGAGGATCTGAAACATATCTTTCCCCCTTCACCCTTATCCACAGTCTTTTTCCCTTTCTCTATTATTAACGTAGTAACAATAGAACAGGACATTGTGGGAGAGCCTTGTGCTATGTGTGTGGGGATGTGGAAAGGCCCTGTTCATTGTTCAAACTGGAGAAGTTCAAAGTTCAATTTGATATTAAATCCCAAATGGCCCTTCCTTCCTTCTTCCTTTCCTTCCTTCCTTCCTTCCTTCCTTCCTTCCTTCCTTCCTTCCTTCCTTCCTTCCTCCCCCACTCCCTCTCTCTGTAGACATACTATGGTATGCATGTGGAGATTACAGGATAACCCCTGGGTGCTGGACCTCTCTCCTTCCACCTTGTTTGAAACAGGGACTTTCGTTGGTTGCCACTGGGAAGGCTAGACTAGCTGCCCTCAAGTCTAGCGATTCTCCTGACTCGAGTTCCCATTGCTGCAGACACACTGGGATTGTAGACACATGCACCACTTTGTGCCTGCTTTATGTAGGCGTTAGAGAGCTGAGCTCCGGTTGGCAGGCCTATAGAACAAGTGCCTGGAATCACTGCACCATCTTTCCAGCACCCTGCTGTGCTCTTCTTGACTGAACTTTTCTATACCTCATCCCAATCCTTCCTTCACTGGTAACAAATACACAACACACAAATGATAAAGGCTTTGGATAAAAGTACTAAATTTATATCCACCTCACACATGGCTCATTTTTGAAGTTTTCCTTCCTTTGCCCAGATACCTTCTTTCAATGAGGCTCACATTAGCTGATACTATTTCAGAGAAAATAAAAACAAACATGCAATGATTTATTGTTTATAGGACTGTCATCTTTTCCTCAGTGTGCTCTGAAGAAATCAGCCTTATATTAGGGCATATTGAGTCAAACAAGTTTCTTGTACCCAGCAACCTGAGTTCACTCTCAACTGAGTTACTTTTCTTTAGTGACTTAGGCCTTACTTGAGTAGGAAATTTGCTCACTAGACATGAACAGAGAAAACAACTCAGTTCAATCAAGAAAAAACAAATTCAGAGCTGGTCCACTCAGTCTAAAGCACCCAGGCAATCCTTTTTGGCAACAGAAGAGAATTCCCTTTCTTTGTCAGATATAAGTCTGCCCATCTCCTCATGAAGGGTAATCGCTGTTCTATCTGGGGACAAAGACTCGCCCAGCTCCCAGTCAGAATCTAAAGTTACCTGGTGGCAGGGAACATGCCGTATTTCCAGTGACCTGGAAAGGAGAGCCTGTTGGAAAGTTGATGAGAAAGTGACCGAGAAAGGCTCTTTTGTAGGACAGTGAAAATATAAGGAGAAAGAGTTTTTGTATTTGGTTCTCCCTAATGCCACTAAGTACTCTGTGACATGGTGCGGACTTGGTAGATCTCAAAGGAAGATAGACCCTATCAGTACAGCCAATGTCTAGCCCCTCTGGTACTTCAAACAGCCAGAGCCTTGTTATCAATGGGTTCCCCATTCCTGTTGACTCAGCAAGAAGGAATCGGTTCATGTGGAGACATGAACAAAGAACTCCTATAACTTCTCAGCATGCTAGGGCTGAGGCTGCAGCTCTGTGGTAGAGTAATTGCCTTGCATGTGTAAAAATCTTGGTTAATCCTCATTAAAACAAAGATTGTGTGTGTGTGTTATATGATAAACCAAGGTCCAAAGTTTGTTGGTTTCTCTTTTTAGTGTATGTGTGGTGCGCATGTGTATGTATGTGCATCAGCACATGTGTGTGTATGTTTATGGGCACATGTGTGCATGTGTGTGGAGGCCAGAAGTCAACATTGGGGTGTCTTTCTCAATTGCCCTCTGTCTTATTTTATTTTTTGTTTTTATTTATTTGTTTGACAGAGAAAGAGGGAGAGAGAGAAGGAGAGAGGGAGAGAGAGAGAATGAATGGGTGCACCAGGGTCTCTAGCCACTGCAGACAAACTCCAGACATGTGCACCCCTTTATGCATCTGGCTAATGTGGGTCCTGGGGAACTGAAGCTAGGTCCTTTGACTTTTCAGGCAAACGCCTTAACCGCTAAGCCATCCCTTCAGCCCTCTGTCTTATTTTTTTTCTTTTTAAAAAATTAATTAGTTTTGTATTCAGCAAATACAGTCAGTTTGGTACCATTATTAGGCTCATCCATGACATACCCCCTCCCCTTCGTCCCTCCTTGTTGAGGTATATGGGTCATGAATTGTGGAGTTAGCCCACAGTTATGGGTAAGATAAATGTCTCTGCATATCATGACCCAACATGTGGCTCTTCTGTCTTATTTTTTGAGCTCAGAGCTCACTGACTCAGTTAGAGTAGCTATCTAGTTAGTCTTGGGGATCCTCCTGCCTCCGCTTCCCCACCTCTGGGATTATGGGTTTGTGCTGCTGTGCCAGCTTATGTGTAGGTACGGGGGTCTGAAGTCAGGTTTGCATGCTTGCACAGCGAGCACTTTGATCCACTGAGCTATCTCCCTAGCCACCAAGTCCATTCTTTCTGCACTCAAATAATCATAACCTAAGATATCTCCCTGATGGCAGTGTGATGTCAAACATACCTGCTCCTTGGTGTCCCCATAACACCATCTGAAGTTATCTGAAGGGAGGTCCCACCCAGTGGACAGCAGGCTTTAGAAGGTAATTTGGATCAGTCTTTTACTTCAAGACTTGTTTTCTCCATATAGGCTACATCAGATTTCCTGGATTATGGCTGTAGCCATGCATAATCTCACAGCTGGTAAGCTTCTAAAAAGAACAGCATTGTTTCTAACTCATAGAGTTAAATGATCATGGGCGGAAAAGTATTTACTGTGCAATGGACAACTTAATCAGTGGTTATACACACCACTGATGAACCTGACTCCCCCTCTCCCATTAACCATTAGCTGTTATTAGCTCCTTTGGGAGATACGAAGGTCTCAGATGCCCTTCCACCATCAGTAGTGAAGTGTCGACATACTCAGTCATAACCAGGAAACCACAGGTGTTGTGAATTCGCGAGTGTAACGGCCATGTTGTATCCAGAAGACAGGGTCTCACAGCCCTCCTCCTCATCCTCCTGCTCCTACATTCTTTTGGCCTTCCCACAAGGTTGAAAGTAAGATGAGGATTAATGGGGAAGAAGGATGCTAATGGGGGTGGGACAGGGGATAACAGAAGGTAATTGGGGAGAACAAGATCAAAATTCACTATATATGCTTATGAAAATGTAAAAAATGGAGAAAAAAGAACAGCATTTTATTGGCTTGAGTGGGAGCCAGGCTTGAGTGATGCCTTTCTTATACACATTTCAGAGCTGAGACCACCTGAACATAAGATCGGCAGGACTCAGACCCCTGCCACCACTTCCTGCCCTATTCTGTTCCCTTCTCCCTTCCCCCCTCCTTCTCCTCCACCCCCACCCCTGTTGTCTCCTTTAGACTCCATGGATTTTTTTTTTTTCTGAGGTAGAGTTTCACTCTATTCCAGGCTGACCTGAATTCACTATGTAGACTCAGGGTGGCCTTGAACTAACGGCGATCCTCCTACCTCTGCCTCCCGAGTGCTGGGATTAAAGGCGTGCACCTCCATGCCTGGCTAGCAGTTGGATTTTTTTTTCCTGTTTGGAGTATGAAGATATTTCTCATCTTCATAGAAACAGAACAATATATACCAATCACAAGTAATTTTGGAAAATTTAGATAGATCCAACAGAGAAAGTTAAAAGTATTCATAACCAGAAACAAAAGTACTGATAACCTTCCACTACAAATAAAAAATGTTGAAATCTTGATGTTTGATTTTTTTTAGAATGTTTCCCAGAAATATATTTCACAAGATTGAAATACTTTTCTTTTGTGACCTTTTGTCCATTTGATAGGTGATGTCACATATTCAAGACAGTATATGCACATTCACGTGAACTTTAAGAGCAACACGTTGTCCACTTAAATTTGCTCTTATAAGCAATGCTAAAATGGGCATGAATTTCACAGACATGTCCCTAGATTTTCTTAGGCTAAGTTCCTAGAAGTGGAGGAGCTAGGTTAATGTGAGTGTGTTTTTATGTTCTGATTTTTTTTTATTGCCAAATTTCCCTTTGAAAAAAATTGTGCTATTCTCTTCCCAGTACAACATACCTGTGCCTATTTCTCTATAAGAGACTGATGTCTTCATCAATATTAGCAACCTCTGAATTTTGTTTCTTCCATAACATAATAATAGGCTTATAGGCAACTTGAGTCAAGTTGTATTGATCAAGTGTCAAATACATGTGAGATAAGGCTCTTCCTTCAAGGAGCTTTTAATTCTCCTTCTCAGTGTTTTGGGGTATTTTAATGTCCATTAAAACACTTGGGTAGGCACTCAATAAATATTTGTTGAATGTCTCCCCTCTCTTACCACTTTGGAAAGTCTAGATTTCTACCATTCTGGATTACCCTGTCTTTTCTTCTATGCCCACTTCTCAGAACAGTCTAATTAATACTTCTGCTTTCAAACAACTTTCCAGGAACCTGAGTCTCCTCCACATCACATGAAGAACCAGCCTGGTGCTGAAGAACCCGGATATAGTGGCCACTATCCTGGGTTAAGGGGAAGAGGTAGCAGATAGAAGTCACTGAGGAAAGGTCAGGGGTTTCAGTCAAAGACGGATTTGTGGAGACAACCAACCGAGGCTTTAAAAGTCACACCTCCCAGGTCGTAACAGTATTATCTCAATTTGTAGTCTTTTCCATTCCAACTGTCCTGAGCACTTGATGGTCTGCCTCCCTCTAACCTTCCCTAGCAGATTCCTTCCTTTTCCTTGATGAAAGACTTATTGAATGGATGCAGGGTGAAGCCTTGGTCTGAACTTCCAAAACCCTGGCCACTTCTGAAATTTTAATACCCCTGATGTATGGAAAGGTGTATGCTGCCACATAGATGTTTGGATCACTTCCCAGAGGAGAGGTAATGACACTTTCCATCTTGGCAAGATTTTCTTGCTCTCGCCATTTACTTCCTACCCTTGGTTTTGTTGTATCCTACATTTCAGATTTCTATTTTGTGTTAAACTTGCTTTTTTTCATGTTGAAAAGTTGACATTGCCCCAACCCCCAAAATAAATAGGAATTGACAAAAAACTTAAAAAAACAAAAAACAAAAAAATCCCAGTTTCAGCAGATTTAAGTGATTGCCTTGTAAACACAAGGACCTGAATTCAATAGCCAGAACCCAAATAAAAATGCAGGGAAGGGCTGGAGAGATGGCTTAGCGGTTAAGCGCTTGCCTGTGAAGCCTAAGGACCCCAGTTTGAGGCCCGATTCTCCAGGACCCACGTTAGCCAGATGCACAAGGGGGCACATGCATCTGGAGTTCGTTTGCAGTGGCTGGATGCCCTGGCATGCCCATCTTCTCTCTCTCTCTTTCTCTGCCTCTTTCTCTCTCTGCCACTCTCAAATAAATAAATAATGAACAAAAAAAATTAAAAATGCACGGAATGTAATCCCAGGGCTGGAGAGGCAGAGACTAGAGGATTTCTGGGGCTGGGTGGCCAGCTACTTTAGCCTAACTGGCAATCTCCAAGGACGGTGAGAGACACTATCTCAAAAAAAAAAAAAAAAAAAAAAGGTGGACAGTGTTCCTGAGGATGACACCTGAGGTTGTCCTCTGGCCTCCACATGCATGTGCACACACACATGTGCACACACACATGTGCACACACACACATGTATCAACAATCACCTGAGCATTTTGTTAAAATGCAGTTTCCACTTTCATAGGTTTAGGATCAAGCCTGAAATCCTGCATTCTTAAGAAGCTTCCAGAAGATGCCTATGCCTGTACAGTGGCTCTGCATCTAGCAGCTCTGTCATGTCTAGGCCACCTCAGTGGTTGATCTCTCTGCCTGTTTTCCACTCCCACCTAATTCTCATATTTGATTGAACCTAAGAAAGACAGCTCTGCAGAGTCTTCCATGAAGCTTCTGAACCCACATGTCTGGGACTGGGGTCTTAATCAGAGTTTTAAAGAAAACTGCTTGGCCAGATTCCTGTGATTGTTGCTACAGGTGCCTCTTACCCTCCAAGCCTCATCTTGAACATTATTCCTGACCTGTGAATGCATCTGATGTATCCATTGTGTTACACTTTTATGGCACCCTGCACTTTTCCTTGAGAGCACTTCTAGGGGTAGATTAATGAATATGTCACTATTCATTAGTACCTGGGTCTCTTTTAGACTCTGAATCCACAGAGGCAGAGCTGTGTCTGTCCTGAGTTGGGTTTCTGGTGACCAACCAAGGCCTACTGGCATGTAAGTTGCACACAGGATATATGGATGAATTAACATTTCTTTTTTATATGATTTTTAAAAGTTTTAAAAAATATTTTCATTTACTTGCAAGTAGAAAGATAGATAGATAGATAGATAGATAGAGAGAGAGAGAGAGAGAGAGAGAGAGAGAATTGGTGTGCCATGGTCTCTATTTGCTGCAAACTCCAGATGCATGTACCACTTTGTGCATCTGGCTTTCTGTGGGTTCTGGCCAATCAAACCCGGGTCATTAGGCTTTGCAGGAAAGTGCCTCAACTGCTGACACATCTCTCTAGCCCCTGAATGCATATATCTTATAAAGCACCTTGTAACATTTTTCATATTCAGTGATCATGAATTTGTATGAGGAAGCAGACTTTAACATTTCCATCTCACAGAAGAAGACAAAAAAGTGGTTTGAAGAAAGAAAGTGCCTCAGTCAATAATTCCTCAGTGTGAACCCATACTCAACTAACTACTGGCCTTTTGTGTGACAGGCTAATCCATTCTCTGTGTGATACTCTAGGGTTCTGAGTTACAGCTTTTATACTGAGTCCAAGCCAAGGAAATTTGTTTAAATGTCCCAATGTGACCCTTGTTATGATCTCAGAATTTATGAATGCTAATACTCTGCCCCACCTGGCATCCTGAGGAGAGACATGTAGCTTTAACAGTGGCACAAAGATTACATTTTGTGCGTATCAACAGTAGTTTCCCCAGTGACATTTATGAGAGAAAGTACACCTAGATTAATTAGCAGAAAACCATCTTCCCTCCAGGCCTCAGAAGCATGGGAGCCAGAATGAGAGTGAACACTGGGAGGCCACTCAATGTCTCCACAAGGAGTGTTATAGGTCCAGGGACAGATGTTGAATGGGTGAAAGCTTTAGTCTTGGGAAAATGTTGAAAGCTGGGCTGCTGTGGCTTCACATGCCTACAATTTTATATGCAGAGGGGAAAAAGATGAAGACTTTGAATTATAATGAAAGTATGGTTCCCTCTCTCTCTCTCAAATAAAAAAAAGGGGCTGGAGAGATGGATTAGTGGTTAAGGCACTTGCCTGTGAAGCTAAGACCCATGTTATACTTTCCAGATCCCACGTAGGCCAGACGAACAAAGGTGAGACAAGTGCAAGGTCACACATGCCCACTAGGTGGTGCAAGTGTCTGGAGTTTGATCTCAGTGGCTGAGGCCCTGGCACACCAATTCTCTCTTTCTCTCTAAAAAAATAAAAATAAATAAAAATAAAAAATAGATTTGCATCTCTGTGATCCCAATAGCCATAGATGATTAAGTTCTGGCTGGTTGGTGGTTCAAATACTACTGCAAGTAAGAAATAGCAAGCAATTGTAAAGTTCCAAGCTAAATCAATATAGTCTTTCTTTAATTTGCATGTTATTTGCCTTTCTAAAAAGTTTAGCAAATATAGTTCTTTAAACTTAGGTATAATCTACATCATATAAATTTCACCTTTTTTGGAAATATGTAGTTCACCATTTTCTAGTGTATTCACAGACTTGTGTGGCCATTGTCCTTGTTTATATTCATAACATTTTTTATCACCCCCCCCAGAGAAATCCATACCCACTTCTCATTGCCCCTTCTTGGTACCCACTAATCTACTTTCTGTCTTTATGGATTTGCCTACTTTGGCCATTTCATAGGAATACAATGTGTGGCATTTTGTACCTGGCTTCCTTCACTTGCTGTAATATTTACCAAATTTGTTCTTATTGAATTATGCATCAGAACTTCGTCACTTCTTATGGCCAAATTCCATTACATGGATCCACCATGTTTTGTTCATTTAGCAGTTAATACTATTTGCATTATTTCCACTTACTACTAATAATAACACATGAATTATTGTTCTCAACACTATTGTTTATAATACTCCACATTAGGAATATTGCTAAGAACACTATGCACAGATTGTTGTGTGCACCTCTGTTTTAACATCTCCTGAGTATTTACCATGCATGGCATTATTGGGTCATAAGTGATTATGTTTAATAGTTTGGGGAGCTGTTGCACTTTTTCAGGGCGACTGTACCATTTGAGGAGTAGTTCTGTATCCATGTTCTGAGTTTTTCAATATTTGAGAAAATTTTCTCAAATGTTTTCTCAGTATTCCTATCTTCCTTAATATTTGTTATTATATTTTTTAAAAAATTATAATCATCCCAGTGGGTGTAAAGTGCTTTCTCATGGTGGCTTTGATTTTCATTTCCCTAATTACTAATGGCCTTGAGCATGTTGTCATGTGCTTATTGGCCGTTTACATATGTTTTTGAAGAAATGCCTATTCAACTTCTTCACCCATTTTAAAGCTGGCCTGCCATTGTATTATTGAGTTATAAAAGTCCATTGCATGATCCACATCTTGGATCCTGCTCAGATATATGTTCTGCAAATATTTTCTTTTATTCTGAGGTTTGCCTTGGCACTTTCTCCACTGTTTCCTTTGCAATGCAAAGGAAAATTTTAACAAGTAATCTCTTTCCTAAGTGCATGGATGTTACTTGGAAAATGAAGTCAAATGAAGCACTGTCCATCACCATGAATTCTGCTATGTACACAGCACACTGCAAACATTTCCAATACCTTTGTTTCTCTCCAGTATTTTTAAACCCTCCTTGCTATGACTCTGAGAGTTTAGAGAAAACTACAAATTGCAGAGCTAAAAACAGAAGACAAAGGCAAGAAGGGAAAAACAAAAACAAAAAAAATCCTGAGTTTTCCAGCTCTTCTGCTCTGTCCAGTGGTGGAGCTGGGCATGTGGCTAGGAGAGATGATTCTATTACATCTTCCACTGCATAGCTGGGACGTCGGTAATGCAATTCAGGATGACCTGAATGAAATAAGCCAGGAGTCGAATGGCAGCTCCTGGCTCGTTACGCTAAGGATGATGGTTTTTGCAGTGAGTTAATTAATCCAACATTTTCTCCTCTGTCCCTGCTTCATTTAAGGGGCCATGTTGATATCACTCTGCTACTGATGCTCAGTGCCTATTTCTCTGTTTTGGAGGCTTCATCTCTACCAAAAGCTAGGACAGGGCATTTGCAATGGTGTCGCATAGCTCCTCTCTCCTCTTCACATAGCGCTCACCTGTTTCAGCCTTCCTGAGACACCAGCTACCTACTTTACGACCATAGTCACAGTTCACTTGGCCTCTGCTTTCATTTGCTTCCTCCCCATTGTGTGCTCCGTAACAGATGCACCCTTTCGAACCCAGCCCTGGCTGCCATTTCTTCACTCAGGATCCTTGAACAAAGCCATTATACAAAGATACAGACATTCATGCCCTTAGCAATCTACTTTTCGGAGCTTATATTCCCTTACTTGAAGATGGCCTCAGTGCAAAATCATCTCTGAAACAAATTGCTTGTTAGTTTACTAAGTTATATGTGCACATTGTAGTTTGGAAAATTCAGGGGCATGAAGAAGAAAATAATCATTGCCAGAGTCTAATGCCTAGAATTAGTCACTGTTAACATTTTGATGCAAAACAGGCCAAAACTGTGCTCAAACTGTACACACAACATTGTACCCTACTGTTTCTTATCACAGTACTGTGAACATTCACTCAGATCATAATCATATCCTTATAAAATATGATTTGAATGGTTACTAAATGCTCCATTATACAGTTGTGCCATAATTGATGTAATCATTCATCTATTGTGGCTATGGCTAAACATTTATATTTCTCTCAAATTTTCATTATTATTAATAATATTACTGTGATGCTGATAATATGTGGATCTTTGACCACATTTTTGATGTTTGGTTAGAGAGGTTTCTGACACTTGGCAACTCCTTTGCTTATTATTTTAATAACCAGCATGCTCTTTTAAAAATACTTTAAAATACATATTTTAAAATGTTTATTTATTTGTTTGAGAGAGAGAGAGAAAATGGGCAGGCTAGGGCCTCCAGCTGCTGCAAACAAACTCCAGACACATTGGCTACCTTGTGCGACTGGCCTATGTGTGTCCTGGGGAATTGTACCTGGGTCCTGTAGCTTTGCAGGCAATCACCTTAACCAGTAAGCCATCTCCCTAGCCTGATAGTCAGTTTTTGTAGAATGTTTCTGTAGTCCAGTCCAGGGGTAATATGGCAAGATAGGAGGTCTGTAGGTATGCATTCATTTAGCCCTGATTCGATTTCCTCCTATGGACTTGGGTGGGTACCTTGGTTTTTCTAAAGATTAAATCTTTGTAGCAGTTAGCATCTCATTGCTGGGACAAAACACTGGACTAGAAGCAGTTTATGGGAGGGAAGGGCTTATTTCTGGCTTACAGTTTTTAAAAAATATTTATTTATTTGCAAGCAGAGAGAAATAAGGAGAGAGGAGAGAGAGAAAGAGACAGACAGAGAGACACACAGAGAGAATGAGTACTCCAGATGCATGCAGCACTTTGTGAATCTAGCTATATGTGGGTACTGGGGAATCGAACCTGGGTCATTAGACTTTGCAAGCAAGTGCCTTAATCATCGAGCCAGCTCTCCAGCCCTGTCTAACAGCTTTGAGGGGAAGTACCACAATGGAGTTGAGATGTGAAGCATAGCAGTAGCCTCAGCAGGAAGGCTGGGTCACATCTCCCCATCAGTGGGATGGAAGAAGTTTACCTACTGGGCTTGGAGCTGGGCTGTATTATCCCAAAGTCCACCCTTAGCACACACCTCTTCCAGCAAGCTTCCACTTCCCAAAAACCCCACATCTCCCCCAAACTTCCAGCATTGGGAACCAAGTGTTCAAAACACATGAGCCTCTGGGGACATGTCATTCAGACCCCCACAATATTCTGTGTAGACTATTAATCATGTCTACTTTTAGGATTAGTGGGAGGACTAAGTGAGATAACATATGTTGCTCCTCATAAAAGGAGGGTTTCAATTGTCATAGCTATTATAGTAATGGTCATTTCATTAAGTCATTTAGACACTGCATGCCTTGGGTGACCACAAGTAAGTTGTATAGATCAGTGTTATTATTATTACTACTACTACTATTATTGGTTGGCCTCACTTGCACTCCTCCTGCCTCAGCCTCCCAAGTGCTGGGATTACAGGTGTGCACCATCACATCTGACTCTATTAGGGATGTTCTCTGAGGAGGACCTGAGTCCTCTTCTTCAACATCTGCCCAGTGAATGCTGAGCTTAGTTTTTGCAGGTGTATTTGAATATAAACATGGCCCTATGGCTACAGGAACAAGCAGGCATTCCCAGGAAAACCTAGAGTTACCAGGGACTGATTTTCCTTGCCATAGACAAGCAAACATGGCTACATTGGTTTCTCAGGTAAATTATTTCAAGGTCTACATTATTCTACTGACATATAGCCTACCAGGCCAACACCACCCATCACAATTTTTGTAATAAAAGCAATAATAAATGAATAAATGAATATCTCACAAAAACACAAAGTTTAGAGCTGAGGAAATGGCTTCAGTGGATAAAAGCACTTGTTGCACAAGTGTGAGGAGCTGAATTTAGATCCCAAATACCAACATAAGGTGCCAGGTGGGTGGCACCTACCTGCAATCCCAGTGCTGAGGAGGTAAATATAGTGAATCCCTAGAGTTTCCTGGCTAGACAGTCTAGCTGAATTGGTGAGCCTTAGGCTCAGAAAGAGACTCTGTCTCATAAAATAAGGTGGACAGTGACTGGCAACATCACCCAAAGGTGACCTCTGGCCTCCACCTGTACACACACATGTACACTTACACACATGCATACATGTGCATCCACATATACAATGAAAACACACACACAGACACACAGACATAGACACACAGACACAGACACAGACACACACACACACACACACACACACTTTTGTGGTTCCTGTGGAATTGTCTCCCTTACATCTCTTTGACCCAAACTCAGTCAGAGCAGTGGATTAGAGTTCCTGAAGGTTTTCATCGTTTCTCCTTCCCAGTAGTTTCCAAGTGGATTATGCAGCATCATTCTCCCAGATATGTATCTCTGCAGTAACTCCATGCCTCTAGAGCAAGAGGAAGAGAAGGAGGAGGAGGAGGAAGAGAAGGAAGAAGGAGAGATGATGATGAATTTGTTGATTTCCTCAATGGGTATTGGCCACTAGGGATTTCCTAACAGAATGGATGGATTCTTGGCCTCTGTTGCAGTCAGGTTTGCATTACTGGTAGAAATCACCCAACCAAGAGCAGCTTGTGGGAAAAAGATTTATTTTAGCTTACAGCTGTTTACCTCTGTTGCAGTCAGGTTTGCATTACTGGTAGAAATCACCCAACCAAGAGCAGCTTGTGGGAAAAAGGTTTATTTTAGCTTACAGGCTCAGGGGGAAGCTCCACAATGGCAGGGAAAACGATGGCATGAGCAGAGGGTGGACATCACCCCCTGGCCAACATAAAGTAGACAATAGCAACAGGAGAGTGTGCCCAACAATGGCATGGGGAAACTGGCTATAACACCCATAAGCCCACCCTCAACAATATACTCCCACCAGAAAGCATCAATTCCCAAATCTCTATCAGCTGGGAATCTAGCCTTCAGAACACCCAAGTTTATGGGGGACACTTTAAGGAAACCACCACATTTTGCCCCTGTACCCCATAAACTGATATCCATATATGATGTAAAATACAATGCATTCACTCCAACTTTAAAAGTTCCCATAGTTTTTATCAATCCTAACGATGTTCAAGCATCCCCATACTCCAAGATCTTTTAACTGAGCCATAATACCAACCCCCCCCAAAAAAGTCCCAAATGACACAGAATGAACATTCACACTGCAAAAGATGGCATTGGACATAGCAAAGAAATATTCAACCAACATAAGATTCGTTTGCCAGGGCAAAGATCAAACTCTGTAGCTTCAAGTCCAATAGCTCTAGCCAGTGACAAGTCTTCGAGTCCAATAATTCTAACCAGCAACAAGTCTCTAGAGTTCCAATTCCGCCTCTCCAGTTAGGCTAACTCACAGTCCTGGAAAACTTCATCTGGGGCCGGCAGTTCTCCTCAGCAGCCATCTCACAGTCCTGGCATCTCCACTGGGTCTCCACTGCAACCCACAGTCCATCCTCACGGCTCCATCGGGTCTCCATGCAGGCATCCAGCAAACCTGCTTCACACTGCCCATGGCCATTTCCAAAACACAAGATCACATTGCAAACTCAATGACCCTCTCTTTCCTGCCTTTTTTATACTCCACAATACCAGGTAGGGTGCCAATTTGTTAATCCAGGGGGGAATAAAGCAAACTTTGAACAATAGGACACTCCTTAAGCACTCAGGTCCCTTCAAAAGAGTCTACATTCTTTTGTTGCACCAGTGCAGGTCAGATGGCCCAATCTCAAAGGTTGTAATCTCTCAATTGCAGCTGAATGGGCAGCAGTTCACCCAAAGATTTTTCTTTCTGTGCCATATCTCTCTGCTCACACCAGTTCATTTCTACTCAAAGTAACCCTGCACAACTTCTCAAAGCTTCTCATACAAACTGCCTCTAGCCTAGTCCAGGCAAAGCTCTTTCTCACCCTCATAAGCCAAACCTCACAGTCCATAGTTCTTACTGCATTCAGGTCTTTCAACTCTGACCAGAATAGTCCATCAAGTTGTACTTACAGCACTGCAAGACATCTCTTAGGCTAAGGTTTCAAATCCCTCCACATTCCTCCT
The DNA here is from genome assembly GCA_036346955.1 of Dipus sagitta. Lineage (NCBI taxonomy): Eukaryota > Metazoa > Chordata > Mammalia > Rodentia > Dipodidae > Dipus > Dipus sagitta. The sequence goes on from CM070781.1 coordinate 81,193,194, forward strand.
GAAAATCAGCTCCAACAGGCCAATGCCACACAGTCAGGTGTCTAGCACCAATCCCACTCCTCGGTACCACTTTACTGTTGCAGTCAGGTTTGCATTGCTGGTAGAAATCACCCAACCAAGAGCAGCTTGTGGGGAAAAGAGGTTTATTTTGGCTTACAGGCTCGCAGGGAAGCTCCACGATGGCAGGGGAAAATGATGTCATGAACAGAGGGTGGACATCACCCCCTGGCCAACACAAGGTGGACCATAGCAACAGGAGAGTGTGCCCAACAATGGCATGGGGAAACCTATAACACCCATAAGCCTGCCCCCAACAAAACACTGCCTCCAGGAGGCATCAATTCCCAAATCTCCATCAGCTGGGAACCTAGCCTTCAGAACACCCAACTTTCTGGGGGACACCTGAATCAAACCACCATAACCTCCCTGATAAGGTCATCCTTCTCAGTGAAGATCGCATTTCCCCAGGAAACACACAGTGATGTGTCATTCTGCCACCTATCTGAGCCTGAGATGCAGGCTGCGGAGGGACAGCAGGCAGCAGCGAGGAGGAGTGTGCGGCTGAGGGAGGCTGGGCTCCTTATAAGTAAAGTACACCCCTGTTGTTGGTGTTGCCTTGACTGTCACTGCTTATATTAGAGGAAAGGACAGACCACGCTCTGGGCTCCCTCCCATATTAATTTTGCCCTAGTGCCTTTCTCCTGTGTGCCCAGGATTATTCTGAGCAGCTGGGATGGGGTGGGAAATGTTTTTATTAACAAACCGATGAAGTGGTTTTAGAAAAAACAGGGCTGGATTGACATATATTTGCAATGATAATAGTAGTCTGTGTCCTTTTTAAAAAATAATTTTCTTATTTATTTATTTATTTATTTGAGAGAGAGAGAGAGAGAGAGAGAGAGAGAGCACGCATGACAGATAGACAAAGAGACAGAGAGAGTGAATGTGCCAGGGCCTCCAGGCACTGGAAACGAACTCCAGACACATGCGCCACCTTGTCCATGTGGCCTACCTGGGCACTGGGGAATCAAACCTGGGTCCTTAGGCCTTGCAGGCAAGTGCCTTAACTGCTAAGCCATCTTTCTAGCCCTAATTTGTGTCCTTTGAAATAAGATATTCCTTTTTTAAATTCTTGCCTCCATCACCAATGTCATGGGAGGTTACTCCTCCTCCCCAAGCTTTGGTTTACTCCTGTTGGGCACAATAGTATCTATTTCATAGACAAGTGCATGAAATAAAGTATGAGAAAGCATAGTGGAAATGTTTTTTTTTTCATAAAGACCTAAACAAACCCTGAATCAATTTATTTTTAAAGAAGATTTCATTTTATTTTTTTATTTTTTATAATTAACAACTTCCATGATTGTAAACAATATCCCATGGTAATTCCCTCCCTCCCCCCACTTTCCCCTTTGAAACTCCACTCTCCATCATATCCTCTCCTCCTCTTGATTAGTCTCTCTTTTATTTTGATGTCATCATCTTTTCCTCCTATTATGATGGTCTTGTGTAGGTAGTGTCAGGCACTGTGAGGTCATGGATATCCAGGCCATTTTGTGTCTGGAGGAGCACGTTGTAAGGAGTCCTACCCTTCCTTTGGCTCTTACATTCTGAGGGCTGGTGGGATTGCTTAGCAGTTAAGACGTCTGCCTGGAAAGCCAAAGGACGCATGTTCGATTCCCCAGGACCCATGTTAGCTAGATGCACAAGGGGGCACATGTGTCTGGAGTTCATCTGCAGTGGCTGGAGGCCCTGGCACACCCATTTCTCTCTCTCTCTCTCTGTCAAATAAATAAAAATACAAAAAAAAATTTGAGATAGAGTTTTGGCTGCATTATGAAAATGTTATTTAATGGGAGATATGGATGGAGGGAAGTCATAGCAGTGGGTGAGAGGAGAGATGTAACATGTGGTTTCCTCTGTTCGAATCTAAGCTCTGTCACCCACCAGCTATGTGGCCTTGGTGCTTGAACACCCCCATTTCGGTTTGAAGTGTTTTTTTCTTTTTGTAAAATGAGGATAATTATAGTATCTTCTCAGGAAATGTCAGCATAAGGATTAAATGAGATGGTCTTAAGAATCTGCTCAGAAAATAAGGGCATTACAGTAAGCATCAGCAAATATTATTTAATATTATTATTAAGAGTCAAGGGCGCTGGGCGTGGTGGCGCACACCTTTAATCCCAGCACTCGGGAGGCAGAGGTAGGCCGTGAGTTCGAGGCCACCCTGAGACTCCATAGTGAATTCCAGGTCAGCCTGGGCTAGAGTGAAACCCTACCTCGAAAAACCGAAAAAAAAAAAAAAAAAAAAAAAAAAAGAGTCAAGGGCCTTGAGTTCTAGACCTTTGTTTCCCATTGAATATCTCTGTGGTCTGGAGAAAGATTTGTGCCTCTGAATGGAAGGCAAGGAAAGTGGGTGCTGTATTGCTGGGCTGATGAGTCTTGGCTTCCAAGGGGGAAAATAGGTCATACACACACTGGGCGCAAGAAGGCACTTGTCTGACATCTCATTGCTCCCATGTGAAGTCAAAGGAAAGCCTCATGAGCCACTCAAGAGGGCTCTGAAGCTGAGGATTCTGAGGCTGGAAGATTGCAGAACACAGACGAAGGGGTTGGCTGCTCCCACTCCCGTCCTGGCTTTTTGACTGTCAGGAGATGTCTATAGAAGGGTCTGACTGCATGGAATCCCTCCTATAACACCCAAAATTGACAGGCACTGCCTCTTAAATGTCCATCTTTCAAAAACCGACTAGCTAGTATGCTCCTGTTAGTTTCCAGTGTTAATATGGATATGGGATTTAGAGTCTTACAGTTCTCAGGTCCCCATTCTGCTTTTTACTTGCTGCGTTTCATATGCTGAGGTGTCTGGGCAAATAGCCAGTTTTATTTTCAGATCACCATGGTAGATCTGAGTTGCTCAGTAATAAGACCATGTGTGGCTGAAATTCAAATAGGAAACACACCCACTTTGTATGAGAAATGTTAAATGACAGAGCATGATACGTTTCCTATAGTGACATTCAGCATAGAGGATTACAAAGCTGGATTTCAATGATTGAGATTTTTTGTTTTTTACTGGCTATAAATATAAGGTTATGGCATAAAATTGGCTTGTTTAAGCTTCTCCTTACACCTAAGGAGAAGGGGCAATAATTTCTTCCCGCTATAATGGTGCTTAGCCCTGGTATAAATAGTTCTCCCTGTGTGTGGCCGTGTTTGGTTGAAGGACACAAGCTGCTGTTTCCATGCTAGTAACTGCCTGGCTCCGTGACTGTCTTGGGAGATTTCCGCAGAAATCTGATTGCATGGAAACCCACTTCCAGAACTACATGTGGACAGACATGGCCTCTTAAACTTGTACCCTTCAAATACAATCAGTGAACATGTTCCTGTCAATGTCCAGTCAATATGGGTAGAGGATCTACTGAAGCAGCACATTAGTTTTTTCAAAGGTTTGTTGCCACTTTTGGATAGTTATGAAAAAAAATTTGTTACTATGTTTCTGTGTGTGAAAATTTTCCCATCAGTATTTTCACAAGAAATGAGTGGCTCATTAAAGCAATATCCCAACTAAACTCCTTTTGAATAAAATTATACATTAATATTCAGGGGTGAAAATATAGAATTTATCTGTTTGCTCTTTCTGAAAGGTGAATTGTTACTAAGTTAAAACTGATTTATTTTCTTTCTTTCTTTCTTTCTTTCTTTCTTTCTTTCTTTTTTTGGAGGTAGGGTCTCACTCTAGCATAGGCTGACCTAGAACTCACTCTGTAGCTCCAGGCTGGCCTCAAACTCACAGTGATCCTCCTATTTCTTCTTCCTGAGTGCTGGGGTTAAAGGCATGTGCACCACCAAACTTGGCTTGATTTCTTTTTCTTTTTAATTGAGAACTTTAAAATATGAACATAGTGTAAGTTTATCATAATCTCATTCTGTTATTTCTCTTAATCAAAGGGACTAATTGACTTTGAAAATACAATACGCTCTCCTTGACATATGTATATATATATGTATACATACATATATATACATACATAGATATATGTATGTATATATACATACATACATATATATACATAGATATATGTATGTATATATATATATCCATATATATATATATATATATATATATATATATATATTTTTTTTTTTTTTTTTTCCTGAGGGTCTTGCTGTAGCCTGGGCTGACCTGGAATTCACTATGTAGTGTCAGGATGGCCTCAAACTCAAGCAATCCTCCTACCTCTGCCTCCCGACTGCTGGAATTAAAGGCGCATGCTACCACGCCCAGCTTGATGACTTAAATTTTAAAAATATTTTTTATTTCTATTTTTTTGAGAGGGAGAGACAGAGAGAGAGAGGGAGAGAAGGGGCATGCCAGGGCCTCCAGGTGCTGCAAACGAACTCCAGATGCATGTGCCACCTTGAACATCTGGTTTACGTGGGTTCTGGGGAATCGAACCTAGGTTCTTTGACTTTGCAGGCAAGTGCCTGAACTACTAACTCATCTCTCTAGCCCACTTAAAAGTTTTCATTTTTGTTATTATAAAAGTAAGTTTTATTTTATGTTATTTAAATTATTTTTATTTATTTATTTGAGAGCGAGAGAGAGAGAGAGAGGGAGGGAGGGAGGGAGAGAATGGGTGTGCCAGGGCCTCCAGCCACTGCAAACGAACTCCAGACGCGTGCGCCCCCTTGTGCATCTGGCTAACATGGGTCCTGGGGAACTGAGCCTCGAACTGGGGTCCTTAGGCTTCACAGGCAAGCGCTTAACCACTAAGCCATCTTTCCAGCCCAAAAATAAGTTTTATTGTAGAAAAGAGCTATAATCTATCACCTTAATGTACCTACCACTGCATCTGTTAAATTGTTTTTATGTAAGAAATTTATTTTTTAAATTCTTATTTATTAACTTGAGAGACTGGGCATTCCAGGGCCTTCAGCCACTGCAAATGAACCCCAGAAGCATGTGCCACCTTGTGCATCTGGCTTATGTGGGTCCTGGGGAATCGAACCTAGGTCCTTTGGCTTTGCAGGTAAGCGCCTTAACTGCTAAGTCATCTCTCCAGCCCTGTAAGAGATTTACAAAGCCCCCTTTTTGTTCTTTTCTTTTCTTGGCAAGTTTATTTTCACTTCTGAACATTCATTAGTTTGCATTAATCAAAATGTCTCTATGTTCTAACTAAATTCATACATTAAAAAATTACTAGTTCTAAAACATGGGTTTAAAAACAAGCAAATAGATTCAACAGACAACATACAGATTTCTTTCTCCCTCTGTCTCTTTTTTCCTCTCACTCTCTTGAATTTGGGAAGCCACACTGGTGGGCTTTATTAAGTAGACTCACCATGAGGTGTTAGCAACCAAATGGAATCAAATACATTCTGTGAGGACAGGACTGGCTCTCTCCTCACCACTGTTCTGGCTTGGCTGAAATCATCTTTAGTTAAGTGATTTCTTATGGCTTTAGAACATAGAAGTTCTTTTACCAAATGCTTTTGAAAGGGCAAAGCATACTGTGTAAAGAAAATCCCTACAGCTTTTGTGTGTGTGTGTGTGTGTGTGTGTGTGTGTACATTTTTTTCCATCAGTAATTTTGTCAGAAATGAGAAACTTAAAGCATTACCGTATAAGTTTCCTCTTTCCTTTCCTTTCCTTTCCTTTCCTTTCCTTTCCTTTCCTTTCCTTTCCTTTCCTTTTCCTCTCTTCTCTTCTCTTCTCTTCTCTTCTCTTCTCTTCTCTTCTCTTCTCTTCTCTTCTCTCCTCTTCTTTTTCTTCTTCCCTTCCTTCCCTTCCTTCCTTCCTTCTTTCTTTTTCTTTTTTTTTTTGGTAGGGTCTCACTCTAGCCCAGGCTGACCTGGGATTCACTATTCAGTATGTAATCTCAGGCTGGCCTTGAACTCACAGTGATCCTCCTACCTCTGCCTTCTGAGTGCTGGGACTAAAGGTATAAATTCCTCTTTTGAATAAAACTTTTCATTAGCTCTCAGGGGTGGAAAGAAACAATGAGGGTTCTGAAAAAAAACTTCACTTCATGGGAAAGAAAAAAAATTCTTCTTAGTTTAAGTTCTGCTAGCAGGAGTCTTAAACCTCTTTGACACCAGAGTAAAACAGAATTTAAAAAGGTGGTGGTGGAAATTATAGCAAGACAAAAGTCACAGACAGAATACGCCAATGCATATAACTAACAAGCAATTACAAATAATCTGTGTTTTCAAATTCTTATAGATATAAAAGAAACAAAGCAAGAACACAGTAGAAAATGAGAAAGGCTGCAGGATTGTGATGAGGGTTAAATGAAAAATACAATGTAGAAAAGTGGCAAAAAACAGTTTTAAAAGGCTATCGATGGGGTGTCAATGACAATGTGTTGTTTACACGGACAGGAGGATATTAAAGCACAGAGATAGTAACCGATTTCCAGGTTCTCTCTGAGAAACCCTGATGATCCTGCCATTATTTGGACTCACAATAAGAAATAGTTTACAGGTTGGAGGTGTAGCTTGTGACAGAGCTTGCCTAGCATTCACAAGGTGCTGGGTTTGATCTTCAGTGCCACAAAAAAAAAAAAAAAGAAAGAAAGAAAAGAAAAGAAAAGAAAAATATTGTTAATGGGTTGACCAAATAAATTCTACTGATGGTGGTTTTCTCAGGACATGAAAGATGACTCTGGGTAGGAGCCCCTGCCACATAAGCATGAGGTTCTAAGGGGGCTTAAGACTGAGTCAATCCCTAGCACCCATGTAAAAAGCTGAGTATCACCACATGTGCCTGTCACCCTAGTCCTGGGTTAGCTGGGGCCAGAGACTCCCTGGGACTTGCCAGTCAGCCAGACAGCAGCTCCAGGCTCAGTGAGAGACTGTCAAGGAAACAACGCAGAAAAGAGCGATGAAGTACATTCTCAATGTTTGTCTCTGGCTTTTGCGTGCATGCATGTAGGGTGTGGTACATTTGCACACACAATTGCACACGCACACCACTCCACACTCATGCCAAAAGACAATCTTTTTCTTTATTTTAACTGAAACATAAAATCCTAAAATTGTCCACATTTATGGGGTCTCATCATATTTCAATATATAGTCTAATGTTTAAATCAAGTTAATCATATCTAACTCTTCAAACAGTTATTGTTTTTTTGTGGTGAAAACATTCAAAATATTTTCTTCTAGTTTTTATTCCCACATGAACTTTTAAAAAAAGTCTCCCAGAGCATATAAATTTTATGCTGATGCTATACTGTTGTCTATTAAGTGCCTAGTAGCATCATGTTAAAAATGGATATATCGTTAACATTTTTTAATTTATTTTTTCCATTTTTTGACATTTCATACACACACACACACACACACACATATGTATTTTGATCTTATTCCCCCATTTAGCCTCTCTTTATCCCTTCCTTGCCTGTACACCCTTCTTCCCCATTAACCCCCATCTTTCATGCCTTTAAAAAAAAAGTGTTGAGGTCTGGAGGGATGGTTTAGCGGTTAAGGCGTTTGCCTGCAAAGCCAAAGGACCCATCTTCAGTTCCCCAGGACCCACATAAGGCAGATGCACAAGGGGGCGCATGCATCTGGAGCTTGTTTGCAGTGGCTAGAGACCCTGGTGCATCCGTTCTCTCTCTCTCTCATTCTGTCAAATAAATAAAAATATTTAAAAAAATGTTGAAGCCAGGTGTGGTGGCACATGCCTTTAATCCCAGCACTTGGGAGGCAGAGGAAGGAGGATTGCCATGAGTTTGAAGCCACCCTGAGACTACATAGTTAATTCCAGATCAGCCTGGGCCAGAGTGAGACCCTACTTCAAAAAACCAAGAAAAAAAAAAGTGTTGGAATGAAGGTTCCCTATGTGGGTGGGTAAAGCTGCTCCCAGAACTACTATTTACTCTGAAGAAAATTCCAGTGCCAGGGATGAGATATCTCCCAATGAGTTGATACTCAGGAAGGCTACAGAGGCCCCTAAAACAATATAGGCTATTGCCATTGCTCTTGGTTGCCCACCAAGAGTAGATTGTGAGTCCCTATTACTGAAGACACCACATGTTTAAGTTGTAGGACATAGAGAAACAAAGCGAGAAGCTTCCTCCTTGCAGGATAATTTTCTTCTAGATTAAAAAACATATTTATTTGCAAGTGGAGAGAGATAGAGGGGGTGGGCAGAGAAAACACCAGGGTCTCTTGCCACTGCAAACAATGAAACAAAAAGATGAGTGCACTGCTTTGTGCATCTGGCCTTATGTGGGTAAATGGGTCCTGGAGACTTGAACCAGGCCAACAGGCTTTGCAAGCAAGCACTTTTAGCCACTGAGGCATCCCCCCAGCCCCTCTTCTAGCTTTTTGAAATATGCGGAATATTATCATCTATAGCCATCATACAGTGCAATAGTACTTTACAAATTATTTCTTTTTTAAAAAATGTTTTATTTATTTATGAGAGAGAGAGAGAGAGAGAGAGAGAGAGAGAGAGAGAGAATGGAGAGAATGGGCACATTAGGGCCTCCAGCCACTGAAAATGAACTCCAGACACATGTGCCACCTTGTGCATCTGGGGTTCTGGGGAATTGAACCTGGGTCCTTTGGCTTTGCAGGCAAGCGCCTTAATCTCCAAGCCATCCCTCCAGCCCAAATTCTTGCTTTTTTGCATATTTATGTATGTGTGGTCGTGTGGTGTGTGTGCATGTGTGTATGCATGTGGGTGCATATGTGTAGAGACTGGAGGTTGATGTTAGGTTTCTTCCTCGATCATTCTCTTTATTTTTCTGAGGTAGGGTCTCTCACTTGAACACAGAGTGCTCTAATTCAGCTAGTCTAATTGACAGCTTGACCACCTGTGACCACTTCCTGAACACTAGGCTACACCACAAGTTCTTACTCTTTTGTAATTTTAACTTTGTATGTGTGGGTTGACCTCTTCCCCTAACCCTGTCTCTCCCCAGCCTCTGTGCTCCATCCTTGCGCTCTTAAAGGATTAGATTCATTTCCTGAGTTCAACGTTTTAACATTCTATGCATTAGTGAGATCTTGTGCTGCTTGTCTTTCTGTGTCTGACTTATTTCACTTAACATGATGACCTCCAGCTTAACCATGTTGCTGTAAATGACAGGGTTTCATTCTTCTTATGGCTGAAGAGTGTACCACATTTTCTTTATCACTCTGCAGTTGGGTGATACTTGTGTTGTTTGCATTTCTTGTCTATTGCCAACAATGCTGCACAGAACATGGGATGGCAGATGTCTCTTCAATAGACCGATTTCATGCCATGTTGATACTCTAGCTGGCTTAGAGGGAACTTCTTGTTTGCTTATTTAATTCAACCAAAAATACATTCTTTCCTCTATCAACAAACTTCCATGTTTAAAAGCCATGCAATATCCAACACCATGGTACCTTTCTAAGCAGAAACGCTCACTCTCACATCTTGTTTCCCCTCCCTTTCCTCTTTTGCCAGCATGCCCTTCCAAATAGATCCATACCACTGGCCTTTTGCTACACAAAATATGTGCTCACATGAGTTCAACAAATACTGGTCTTGAGATTGTGTGTAAAGCAAATAGAATATCATAGTTTCACATTAAGTAGTCCATACTTCCTCTGGCTTTAAGCTCAATCCTCTAATCAGGAATCGTTCTTGGTATATTAGATATGATATCTATCACCCATTCATGGGCTGTAAGCATGATGTGGTTCCCTTTATTAAATCAAGAATCCTGGGCTGGAGAGATGGCTTGGCAGTTAAGGGGCTTGCCTGTGAAACCAAAGGACCCATGTTGATTCCCCAGGATCCATGTAAGCCAGATGCACAAAGTGGCACATGCATCTGGAGTTTGTTTAAAGTGGTTGGAGGCCCTGGTGCACATATTCTCTCTTTCTCTTTTTCCCTCTCTCTCTCTCTCTGCCTCTTTCTCTCTCTCATAAATAAATAAATAAACAAATAATAAAGAAAGAATCCTGGGCTGGAGAGATGGCCTGGCAATTAAGGTGCTTGCCTGCAAAGCCTAAGGACCCATGTTCTACTCTCCAGATCTCATGTTAGCCAGACACACAAAGGTGAGGCAAGTGCAAGGTCACACATGTCCACTAGGTGGTGCAAGCATCTGGCATTCAATTGTAGTGGCTGAGGCCCTGGAACACCAATTCTCTTTCTCTTAAAAAATAAAGAATCCCTTCTAGTCCATAATTCCAGCCCTACTCATTATTTATAATATTACATGTTTTTTTGAATAGGTTTTTATATAAAAAGAGTGTGTGAATGTATAATATTCTTCTTTTCTCCCAATTTCACTTTTGAGTCACTATCCCACAAACATACCAGTAACAAGTATTTAGCACAGGTCCTCACACATCACCAGAGAGTATTGTAGGATGGCAGAGGAACAAACAGAAGTGGGTGTTTCCTAGACTAGCTCTAACCAGAGGGCAATCATAGTCATATGAATGATAGGTTCTCTCTGGAGAGTAGAATTATTTCTGAGTCACTTCTAGCAGTTTAAAGCAGCATTCCCTGCTGTTGGAAACCTGGCATGTTGAGAACAGATAGCAAGTTGACTGGCACTAAAAAGAGGGGAGTTATCCAAGCAATGGTTGGGAAATAGGCTCTGAGTGGGGTGGAGCAGGGTAGGAAAGTAGGAGAGACCTTGCCTAAACTAGTCTTCAATAGAAATGAGCAAGGTAAGGACAAGATGGTTTCTGTGATGGTTAATCTCTAGTTATTAACCTGATAGGATTTGGAATCACCCTGGGCAGAAGTTTCTCGGCATATCTGTGAAGATTTTCTAGATAGGGTTAATCGGGATGGGAGGACCCACCTTAATGGTAGGTGGCACCATTCGATGAGATGGGTGTCCTAGACTGTATAAAAAGGAGAAAGCTAGCTGATCACTAGCATCCGTTGCTCTCTCTTTCTCACTGTAGCCTGAAGGAGCTGTCTCAAGCTCCTTCTGCTATGTTTCTCCTGAGATGATGTACTGTCAACAAACCCTTCCTCCCTTAAACTGATTTTTTTTTTTTCTTTTTGTTTTTCGAGGTAGGGTCTCACTTTTGCTCACACTGACCTGGAATTTACTATGTAGTCTTAGGGTGGCCTTGAACTCATGGCGATCCTCCTAACTTTGCCTCCCGAGTGCTGAGATTAAAGGCGTGTGTCACCACGCCCAGCTTGATTTTTTTTTTTTTTTTTTTTGGTCAAGTGTTTTGTCCTGACAACAAGAGAGGTAACTACTTCAGTTATTCAGTGCAATTGTGGGACCAAGGAAACTGAAAGGGAGGCTGGAGAAATGGCTTAGTGGTTAAGGTGCTTACCTGAAAAGCCAGAGGACCCAGGTTTAATTTCCCAGGACCCACATAAGACAGATACACAAGGTGGCATATGCATCCGGAATTCGCTTGCAGTGGTTGGAGGCTGTGGTGTGTCAATTTTCTCTGTCTCCCTCCCTCCCTCTCTCTCTTTCTCTTTCTGCCTCTTTTCTGTCAAATAAATAAAAATAAGATATTAAAAAAAATTAAACAAAAAACTTAAATCTGAAAGAAAGAAAGAAAGAAAGAAAAGAAAAGAAAAGAAAAGAAAAGAGAAGAGAAGAAACCAAAAGGGTCTGGCCCTTTCCTCAGGAGCGAGGCTGCCATGGTTCCACTGATCTCGTGGATTCCAGTAGGTCAAGGTAGGCATGTTTGTTGCAGAAAGAAGGTTGGAGCTGTGTGTGTGTGTGTGTGTGTGTGTGCATGTGTGCATGATGGCTACTGTCAGACAAAGCTAAAAAGATATTTGTAAGTCATTTTCCTCTTTAACACTTTTCCTAGGCAAAGGGAGTGACAATAATCACCTTGCTTGACCTGTAGGCAATAAGCATCGTCTAGGCCATCTAGAAGCCCGCATTTCATGAGAGGAAGGAGAAATTATTTAAAAAGTCAGGATGAAGAGGAGGTCAGTCTCCTCTCCTTTCTGGTACAGGGCTGAGGGTTATCTGTAGAGCAGCATGGGAAAGAGCTGGCTGGCTGGATCATGATCTCCTTGTCCCACAGACAAACAGATGACCTCAGCTCCTTGTCCTATGGAAGTGGCCCTTTTCATGCTGTTGCTAGCAAATAAAGAAAAACATGGAAGAGGGGAAAAATACTGCACTACCAAAGCAATGGAAAAACGCAAGAACTGAAGGGTAAAAAAATAAAATGAGGAAAGCCGGCCCTTGGAAGCTTTGGAATTTCGTTCAGTGGCCCATCCTGCAATTGAACTCAGTGGAATATGATTCATGAAATGCATCTTTAAATTATAACATGCCATTTCCGACCTGGAGAGACCCACAGCAGTGACCGGAGGCTACCCGTCTGACGGATGAGGCAGCTCAGGTCCAGAGGGGCAAAGGGACTTGTGTGAGGCGAGGCTGGCCCTGCTCCACCTCTCAGGGGACTTCTTGATACTGAAGTCCTTCTGTGCATTTCCTCGAACACCTTCACAATAGGCAGAGTGGTTCCTGAGCTGAGCGACAGGAGGACCCTGAAGGAGGCCTCCTGGTGAAGGGCTCTCTTTATTCTTTCTACACTTCCTGGGCTCTTCTCATATGTGGTATTTGTGGTGTGGTTCACTGCTAGCCAGCATGGCAACCGTGGCCTCTAATTTTACAAGCAGGGAAATGTTTTTCTTCCACAATTTCTATTTTAATTTCCTGATTGAACTATTCCAGGTATTCCCCTCTGGCCCCTTTTGTTCACCATTGTCAGAGCCTTCTGTCGCCTTTCTAGCCACAGAGCCCCTTGGGTCCTGTTGCCTGTGGCTTCTAGCCTAGTCTCCTTAGCTTAGCATTCAAGGTCTAAGAGAGGTGAGTTTTATTTATCTTATAGCCACTGAACTTTTAGTGAAATGCTCCTCCAAAACACTTACAAGCAGCTGACCCCATAGCAAATCCTGGCAAAGATTCCTCTATAGTTTATGGTTTTTTTTTTTTTTTTAAGTAGCCTGAGACTTTTTCTCTAACATTTACAGTACAGTTGAAACAGATCACCATGAGTGATATGACGTGAACATGCCATGAGTTACACCTCCAGCCTTCCATTTGTAATGGATATTAGCCTACTTTCTGACTGGAAATTGGTCCTGCATATACACTGAGCTGTGAGTTGAGGCTGGAAATTATTTTTCAAAATTTCCCAGGGACTGTGATTTCTGCTTGACTTTTATTTGTTTTTCACCTTATGCTAGGGAAGGCTTGATGTGCTTTTTTCTGAAGAGTAGGAAATCACCTTGAAAGTCCAAATGTGGCTTTCTGTATGCAAATTGGGCCTTCAGGCTTGACACAAGTAGAATCCATAGGTTAATGGCTTCATGATGGTGACTCTTGTAAGTGATTTATTTTTTTAAAAGCGTTTTTATTTATTTATTTTCAAATAGAGAGGGAGAAAGGGAGGGAGGGAGAGAAAGAATGAGATTGGGTGCAACAGGACCTCTTGCCACTGCAAATGAACTCCACATGCATGCACCACTTTGTGCGCCTGGCTTTACATGTGTACTAGAAAATGGAACCCAGGCCATCAGGCTTTGTAATCAAGTGTCTTAACTACTGAGCAATCTCTCCAGCCTGAAAATGGTTTCTTGAAACTGGGGAAAAATTGAATGACTCACAACTGAGAAGTGCTGGCCACTTATGTCTGTGTACTTCTTGCTCTTAAGGCTAAGGTGCTGGTAAAACTCTAGCTGGGAAAATAACATGCGTCTTCACTCTCACCAATAAATATTCTCAAGCTTGAACTTCTACCTTAACTTTCCCTCTGAAGGAAAATTACCTTGAAAAGACTGAAGTTTCTCTACCCTCCTTTTCTGTGTGTTTGTACTGTGTGTACGTATGTTTATATATGTGTAAGTACATGTGTGTGGATGTTATGTGCACATGGAGGCCACAGGTTGACATTGAATGTTTTCCTCAATGGTTTTCCACTTTTAAAAAAATTTTATTTATTAGAGAGAGAGAGAGAGAGAGAGAGAGAGAGAGAGATAGGTTGCACCAGGTCCTCTAGCCACTGTAAATGAACTCTAGACACATGTGCCACCTTGTGCATCTGGCTTATGTGGGTCTTGGGGAATTGAACCTGGGTCCTTAGGCTTCACAGGCAAATGCCTTAACCGCTAGGCAATCTCTCCAGTCCTCTACCTTATTTTTTAAAATTCATTTTTATTTTTATTTATTTGAGAGTGAGAGAGAGAGAGAAAGAGAGAGAGAGAGAGAGAGAGAATGGGTGCACCAGGGCCTCCAGCCACTGCGAAGGAACTCCAGATGCTTGTGCCCCCTTGTGCATCTGGCTTACATGGGACCTGGGGAATCGAGCCTCGAAACGGGGTCCTTAGGCTTCACAGGCAAGTGCTTAACCACTAAGTCATCTCACCAGCCCCACCTTATTTTTTTCGAGACAGGGTCTCCTACTGAATCTGGCACTCACTTGATTAGGCTGTATTATTATAGCAGTTAGCTTTTTGTGGCTGGGGCAAATCACCTGACCAGAAGCAGCTTATAGGAGATAAGGGTTTACGTCAAGCTTACAGTTTTGGAGGTAGGTATCATCATGTAGAGAAAAGCATGGCAAACAGCTCACATCCCCATATGTCCGCAGCAGAGAGACAATAGCAAGTGCATAGGAGAACACCCCGTGGGCTAGACTCATCAGCCTCAAGGTCCACCCCCAGTGACACAGCTCCTCCTAAAGGCTCCATCATTGTGAACTAGGTAGGAGTCTTAATCACAAACACTTGAGGCTTTGGGGGACTTAAAAAAACACACAAACCATCACAACTATCTAGGCAGCAAGCCTTAGGGATCCTCTAGTCTCTGCTCCCACTAGAATTGGGAATAGAGGCACATACCATTGAAGCCTAGCTTTTACGTGGGTGCTAGGGATCTAGGATTCAAGTCTTCATGCTTGTCATCTCCCTAGCCTCTCCTCCCCCTCTTATTTCTTCTTCTTCTTCTTCTTCTTTTATTTTTATTTTTTGAGGCAAGCCCAACAGACTGCCTTTTTTATGCGAGTGTGTGAGAAAGAGAGAGAGGGAGAGAGAATTGGCAAGCCAGGGCCTCCAGCCACTGCAATCAAACTCCAGATGTGTACACCCCCTTGTGTGTGCTTGCATCACTGTGCATCTGGATTATGAGGGACATGGAGAGTCGTACATGAGTCCTCAGGCTTCTCAGGCAGACGCCTTAACTGCTAAGCCATCTCTCCAGCCCTTCTTTTCTTATTGACTTAAATTTCTTTGTTCTGTCACTCAACATTTCACCTCCCATTACTGTGTAATCATCCTGCGCTGTGCTCTTCCTTGGAGGTAGTCCAACCATCTCAGCCTTCCCTGAAAGGAATAAGCCCCTAGAACATGAACATGAATTTTGAACTTTTAGAATATTAACTTACATCGAGTATAATGGCACAGTGTGCATTCATTGGTGGTAGCTTACTGCAAATCTGGTTTCCATAAACCACTTGCAGGGACCTTGAGGAACTAGGTCTCTGCTTTTGCAAATTCTCACTAACCTGTGTTACACTGATCACTTAAGCTTATAGTTGGCAGTCTCATGAAAAGAATTCAAATCATGTCACCAACTAAGCAAATGATATCGAAACCACTAATCTTCAGCATAATCCTCCATGAATCCTAGATAATTTGGCTTCAGATTGCTCTCATTTTTGCAACAAAGCTGTGGGTTGTGGCTCCTGTTTTATTAAGTTCCTGTATGTTTTATTTCATCCCTGATGGCTTCATTATTTTAGGCTCTAAGGTGAATGAATGCATAGATAAATGAATATAGAGACATTGTTTCTATACTAGATGGAATGACTTGAGTCCTAAAAAATGGTAGACATGCCCAAAGGCTTCACAACTCTGAGCCAAACTGTTTGCTAAGAAAATGATAAATCTACATGTCACTCTGTGTGTGTGTGTGTGTGTGTGTTTGAATGTGTGTGGATATACATGTGTGTGCTTACATATGTGGAGGCCAGAAGTAGATGTTGACTGTTTTCCTCAGTCACTCTCCACCTTATTATCATTATTATTATTGAGACAAGGTCTTACACTGAACCTAGTGCTCACTTATTTGGCTAGACTAGTAGTCATTAAGCCCAGGAATTCTCCTGACTCCACTTCTCTAGTGCTGAGATTACAGGCAGGTGCTGCCACACTTGTTTTTTAAAATTATTTTATTTATTTATTTGTTTGAGAGAGAGGAAGAGGCAGAAAGAAAGACAGAATGGGCACACCAGGGCCTACAGCCACTGCAAATGAACTCCAGATTCATGCGCCCCCTTGTGCATCTGGCTTATGTGGGTCCTGGGGAATTGAACTGGGGTCCTTAGGCTTCACAGGCAAATGCCTTAACTGCTAAGCCATTTCCCCAGTCCCCACACCTGGTTTTTTAATGTGTGTGTTGGGTATCTGAACTCAGGTCTACATGCTCATGGGGCAAACACTTTACCCACTGAGTCATCTCCCCAACCCTGGGCAAGTCATTTTTCTTATCCATAACCTCATGTGAGATGCATCAGGACTACTGTCTTTCAGAGAGAATTTTGAAATTGTGGTGGGGAGGGACCATAGTGTCAAGTTTTATGGAATTTATTGACCTCAACTCTCACTGTGACCTTGAGTAAGTCCTTGAAGTTTTCCAATTCTCATTTGTGAATGAAAACAAAAATACCTACTTCATATGATGAAATGATTAAATGTGAGTGATTGCTAATTTTATCAGAAGTATTATGACATAGATATTTAATTGCCCTTGAGTTCAAGAAGACAATCAATTTCTTACCATATTGGAATCACATGTACAAAGAAATGACATCATAATGTTCCAATGATGAGCACCTTTTAGATTTTTTTGAAGGTTACTTTTTAAAAATTTATTTTCCCCTTCTCTCTCTCTGTCTCTCTGCCTATTAGTCCTGAGGTTGCATCCACAGGTTTTCTTTGATCACTTGTTTGGTTTTCTCACCATCCTAACACCAGGAAGTGAATAACCTGGACATGGGCATTCTAGGACTTTGCTGCAGTAAATTCATTCCAGACCCATGTATCACTTTTGCATCTGGTTTTATATTGGTTCTGGGAAATTGAATCCAGCCATCAGGCTTTGCAAACAAGCACCTTTAATCACTGAGTCATTTTCCGCTTCTAGATTTTTAAAAATGTTTTTATTTATTTTGAGAGAGAAGAGAGAGAGAGAGAGAGAGAGAGAGAGAGAGAGAGAGAGAGAGAGAGAATGGGCACAGCAGGGCCTCCGGACACTGCAAATGAACTCCAGATACATGTGCCACCTTGTGTATCTGGCTTGTGTGGGTCCTGGGGAGTTGAACCTGGGTCCTTTGGCTTTTCAGGCAAGCACCTTAACCTGCTAAGCTATCTTTCCAGCCCTGGATTTTTTTTTTTAAAAAAAAACAAGTTCTTACTATGTAGTATAGGCTACCCCTTTAACTCATGCTCCCCTTGCCTCAGCCTTCTAAGTACTGGGAGCATAGGCCTATACCACCATGCTTTTGTACACCACCAGATGTACTGTGAAGTTATTGTAGTGTTTAGTTGTAACTGATGGTTGGGATAGAGTTAGAATAAAAAAAGGAAGGACAGAGGCACTGCACACAGATAGCACTGAAGCAAGAAAGCCTTGTTTCTATTTTGATGGTTAAGTTCTATAGTGGCATATTTTAGTTGTCTATATTAGGAATTTATTTCTGGCATGGATGTCTATACTCATTCAGATATTTTCTTCCTTTTCATTCTGATGCTGGAATGGAAAGTATGTCAAAACTTTTTTGTGACTGGGACAGAATATAAAATTAATTCCAGACTGTCTGCAGACTTGATTTCTGGCTGGAATCAGCATAACCGGTCAGTGCAAGGGGACAATAAAAATAGTCAAAATGATTGTTTGACCTCATTTAGAAGTAATAATGTCATGTGATGTTTTCAAAACCCACTGAGACTCTGTTCCATCTACATTGTGAAGATGAATCATATCACCCCATGACTGTTTTCTAGATTGAACTGCAAATGTCAGGGTCCAACATGTGGAAGTACTGACCAAGATAAACCAGGCCCAGGTGGACTCAGCAAGGCCAGATCATCCCAGCCTCTGAAGCGGAAAAAACAGAATCAGCACAGAGTGCATGAGACTTCTCTCTTTCATAAAGAACTGAGCCTCTCAGACATTTTATTCATGATGTGAGCAAAGCTGCAGCATCTGCCTAAAAGGGAGTAACATGTCACTACAAAGTGGACTGTCAAGTAATGTAGTTATAGCACGTATGGAGTAATATCCTAATGGAAAATTGGGGTTGCATGGAGAATAAAGGCTCAGTCTTTTACCAAAAGAAGTTTCCCATTTCTCTGTCACTAGAGAGATGATACAAGTAATAAAACCTTCCATTTGAAGAGCACAATTTTTCTGATAGCCTGAGGGAACTCTTGTGTGGAATATGGAGTTCTCTCATCTTTGTGGCATCCAGAGATTATCTGTGCAATTCTATTAGTTCTGAAGTTGTGCCCACAGGTTTTCTTTGATCACTTGTTTGGTTGCCTCACTGTCCCAACACTAGGAAGTGAATAATCTGAGCAGCTCCCATGAACATCTCCTTGTAGGTGCTGGGTCAGAACCTAGTATGCAAGTCAGTCTCTGGGAGTTTGGGGAACATGGCTTGGTTCTACACAGCTAGTAAACTCTTGGTACAACTGATAAAATCAAGTTTATGTGCCTAATAAGTTTAGGTGAGGAAAAGCCTTTCCTGGGAAGCTAGCTCTTGGGTTTCTCTTCTCTCTTGCTGGTCTCTCTTCTCAATATAATTTTTATTTATTTATTTATTTTTTTTTTACTGAAACACAACCTGTATTTGTCTTCAAATGATTCCTCATAAGTGATTTAAAAATAAAATATGGGGCTGGAGATATGGCTTAGTGGTTAAGGCGCTTTCCTGTGAAGCCTAAGAACTCATGTTTGAATCTCCAGGTCCCATGTAAGCCAGATGCAAGCATGCAATGTCACATGTACACACTAGGGGGCACACATGTCTGGAGTTTGTTTGCAGCAGCTGAAGGCCCTGGTGCACCCATTCTCTCTCTCTCTAATAAATAAAAGAAAAAAAATTTAAATGTGCATCATTAAATTGTACATATGTAAGTAGAAGAATAGATTAATGGTAGTGAAAAGGCCCAAAGTGAGGTCAAGGGAAGAGATTGAGTAAAGGAAAGGTGGAGGGAGGGCTAATCAAAATCTAAGAGAATATAAATAAATCATATGGAAACCTACTTTTTTGAACAATGGAACACTCAGGAGCCGTAGATTGTTGCTAGAAAATTTTCAGTGCCAGGGATGGGATACCTTCCAGTGAGTTGTTGGCCAGGGAGGTCTCTGATGCCTCCAAAACATAATAGACCATTGCTGAGGCCCTTAGTTTCCCGCCAGGAATATGTGGTAAGATCCTATTGCTGAAGACCCCACATACTTGGGCTGTAAGGCCACTGAGAAATCCTGCTGGAATTGAGCTGATAACCTCCTCCATGTAGACCAGCTGACAGAAAGCTGGAAGGAGCCATTCTTCATGCAGTTCAATGAGAGAAAGAGAAATCACCAGTGAAGATACTCAACAGTGGACACTGCAAGCCTTATATTTGGTTATCCAGGCCAAATGAGCCAACAGGTGCAATAGTTGCATGTCTGTCATGGTGGAAACCAACTGCCCTCTAATTGGACTGGAAGCCCGCTTCATGGGAGGGAATACATCCCTGATACTGAAAACCTAAAACAGGGGTAGTCATGAGCCCTAGGGGTGTAACATCTGCTGCTATCTGGCTAAATGTACATACTATGCTTATCAAACTGCCCCAGTAAGAACTTTTCTTAATGTTCATAGCCTTATATTAATGCTACTCTCACTTTTGGTAGAGAATCTTCTCTTTTCAGATGGCAGTGACCTTGGGATGACTCAGAAAGCATCATGGTGCTGGAAAGAAGTGACAGAGGAGTGCTAAGCACTGCAGTATCTCTATCACACCTTCCAAGGTTCAGGGTCTGTTTCAGAAGAGGTGGCAGAAAGAATGTAAGAGCCAAAGGAAGGGTAGGACTCTTTACAATGTGCTCCCCCCCAGACACAAAATGGCCTGGATATCCATGGCCTCACAGTCCTGATACTACTTACACAAGACCATCATAATAGGAAGAAAAGATCAAGACATCAAAATAAAAGAGAGACTGATTGAGAGGGTGAGGGGTTATGATGGAGAATGGAGTTTCAAAGGGGAAAGTGGGGGGAGGGAGGGCATTACCATGGGATATTTTTTATAGTCATGGAAGCAGTTAATAAAATAAAATTTGAAAAAGAAATATGCATCATTTCCAGGTATGGTGGAGCATGCCTTTAATCCCAGCACTTGGGAGGCAGAGGTAGGAGGATCTCCATGAGTTCAGGCCACCCTGAGACTACATAGTGAATTCCAGGCCAGCCTGAGCTAGAGTGAGACCATACCTCAAAAAAATGTGCATCATGGATTTAAAAAAAAAAAAAACCTTTTATTACCATAAACTTTGTTTACTCTAAATGAAATATATTTTACAGGTTAATTCAGGCAAAACAGATTGACTTTGAAGTAGAACTGCTTCAGGATTTACCTTTTTTCTCCATTTTCTTGGGCATTTAAAAACCTATCCCATCACCCAATTCTTGGTTTCTAATAAACTATTTCTTCCAGTGAACTTCTGGAGAATGATGCTGACTTCTGAAATAATGATTGGCGCATGAATCCCTCTTCCTCTGGGCATACTGTTTGGTGGCTCTCACCACTTGAGAGATGATGTAGAAATGGTCATGAGCTTCCTCTGGGCACACTATGTTTGGTGGTGCTCACTGCTTGAAAGATGATATAACTATGGTCATGAGCATCCTGTAGACCAGAAAGTGTCCTGTGTTCCTCCTAGCTAGCCTGTTTATATGATGGATGGTCCAATATAGTGTGGTGGCTAACAAGCTGTGGGCACCTGGAATGTACCTTTGAGCAACATACAATCAATCACTTAGATCCATCCTTAGAGGATTGAGTAATGAGTGTGAGGGATTGTGGTAATTTGAATGTGATAGTTTAAATGTATGGCCCCACAGACTCAGGTGTCTCATTTAAAACTGAGCTTAAACCATGATCCTGGGTCAGGTAGATGTTTGCTACAAGGGAGCTTGTCACTGGGGGCAAATCATGGAGTCCAGCCCTAAGGTTCATTTGCAGGTAGACTTGAGTCTAGCTCTACTAAGTGTGTTCAGAGCAGTTTCAGCTCTGGAGTTTAGTGCTTGCTGATGCTGATGTTTGCTTCCTGCAATTTTTTTTTTTTTCTTTCTCTGCTTGGATATATGGAAGTAAACAGCTTCTTTCACTTGGGTTTTGTAAGCCTGGAATAAACCCTTCCTCCCATAAGCTGTGTCTGGTTGGATGTTCGTTTCAGCAACATGGAGCTGGTTACAACAGGGGATTTAATCACTTCCAAGTTTGTTTTTACTCTACCACTGAGCTATAATTCAAGTCCAAAGGGAGGAGATTTGAGAGTGAAAAAGATCCTATATTATCTCTGCTCAGGGAAAAGTAATTTGGTATAGAGGGAAATGCGCTATACTGGGAATCTGAGATTCTGGTCATAAAACTGCTTTTAGTTATGTAAACTGCGCAAATATCTTCACCTCTCTAAGACTCAGTTCCCACTCACACAAGTTGAAGAAATTAGCTTGGATAATTCCTAATAGATGTGCATTGGCCAAGAGGTAGAGGAAAGATAGCCAGACAGAAAGGAAGAGATCTCAGAAACCTAAACATGTAGACTGACTTGATTACGAGAAGAAATTTAAGACCATAAAGTTGAATAAATTATTAGGAGTGCTCTGATGAGTGAAAAATATTGTCCTTCTTACAAACAGAGCAGGAGCCTGGAGCCTGAAATTTTATCCTCGCTGTGCTCTGGGTACAGGCAGCTTCATCTTTCTGAAGGCTTCCTCATCTAGAAAATAGGCTGTGATCATTTATACACAAGCACGAGCAGCATATTATTTACAGAATCACCAGAGATTAAGATGCCTTCTGTTCAGGCTGTGCTTCTAGGATCCCTGGCAGTTTGAAGTGAGGAGGCAGGGAAGGATGTGTGAGATGGGGAAAGAATGTCATGCCCATGTGTTGGTGTGCTGCTTGTCATTTGTGTTTCTGAAGAGAATCCTCTCCTGCAGATGCAGCCTGGAGTCTTATCCATCACTGGGTTGTAATGAAGGAACCACCTCTTAATAGTGAGCAATGGACATCTTGGCAGTTCATCAATATTTGAATATCATATAGTGGGGCTGAGGAGATAGTTCTGTGGGTAAGTATTTGCCGTACAAACATGAAGGTCAAGTTTGGAACCTCAGCACCCATGTAAAAATGCTGGGTATGCTGGAGGGCAGCAATCCCAGAGCTGGGAGGGTAGAGATGGGATGGGGGAATCCCTAGAGCTCACTAGCTTGCTTGTCTAGCCCAATAGTGAGCTCTAGATTCTGTGATAGCAGTTGTCTATGAAAAATAAATAAGTAAATAAAGTGGAGAGTGACTGAGGAAGACACTTAGTGTGGACCTCTGGCCTCCAAACATTCACACACACACAAATGCACATGCATACACCTGAATAGCACACACATATACACATATACTTCATCTATAAAACACAGGGGAAGGAAAAGTCTAAAATTATTTCTGAAATTTCTTCTAGTTGTAAGATGAGATTTCTTGATGCTGGTGTCTGCCATGAACTAGCCCTGGATCCAGTGATATTACTAAAATACTTATAAAATCTCCATTGAAAGCATAAACCACAGGCTAAATGAATACATCCACCCAGTTACAGTGAAGTAAATTCAGAGTCCTTCCAGTGGGACCTCTCGCCATTCCTAGCCAGGGATTTACGTCAGCCTGGGCAAGTGTCATTGCTCTTCACAATGCCAGCAGTTGCTTGTGCTGTTCCCATTTCCAAAGCCACCTTCTCCCTCAGTCATTCACCTGAGAAAAGATTACATACCATTCAAGGTACATTTCAATTGCGTTTCCTCTGTGGAGGTCAATTATTATCTGGTTCTCTTCAGAAATCAGGGCCTTTACACCATGTGACGCCATGTGTCACGTTGCATACATACTCAGTTGTGGTTTATGCCTATTTCACCATTAGATCAGTACTAGTGACTTGAGGACAAGGGTTTATCTTCCCAGTTTCCAGCTAGAGTTATGTTTGTCATAAAGTGAGGATATAAGCCAATAGTTTTAGAATAAATTGTAAAGAAGGTGTAATTTTGGAAATACTGTTTTGGGTTTCTAAATCTGAACCTTTAGTTGGGCTTCAGGTCATGGCCATGTTAACCTAGTAGGACTCTGTCTCCACTGACAGTGGAGAGCACTTCTTGTAGAATCTTCTAGAGGTGAAACTCTGAACCCTTATTTCTAGGAAATTTGCCAATAAAATTACTTGGACCCTGGTTGGTAATGATTCTGTACTATTTTAAATCTCCCATGAATATGGACAAATTTCATTTCTGGGAAGAGACCAGAAGAAAATTCTCTGTCTGCATCAGTTGAATTAGGAGCCATGGGCAGCATTGGGAGCCATGGCTTTGAACAGTGGTTCTTGGTAGAAAAGAAGTGTGATTGACATTTTGGGTGGGCTTCTTTCTTATTTCTCAGAGTTGTGTTGTCTAGTGTAGTATAATTAGAATTTCTGATCCCCATCTATCAAAATCTAGTATTCATCTTCTCCCCCAATATGGTAGCTTGGATTTAAAATGTCCCTCACAAATGCACGCATTTGAATACTTAATCCTCAGTTGGTGGTGCTGTTTGGGAAAGTTGTGGAACTTTTAGGAGAGTTTTTGAGCCCTACGTGCTATTCTCTGGCTCTATTTCCTCCAGCTGGTGTGATGATGTGACTCCAGCTTCCCACTCCTACCATGCTTTCTCTGCCATGATTAACTCTACCCTTTGGAAGACTGAGCCAGTATAAACCCTTTTCTTCCATAAGTTGCTTCTGGTCAGCTATTTTGTCTCAGCAATGAGAAAGTAACTAATACACTCACTGTCTATGACAAAAAATTATGTCCTAGTATGGTAATATTGCTTCAGATTGAAAACTGTCAATTTTAGAAGAACCCAGGAACTTTCCCATATACTGTTATCTGGCTATCAATTGGAGATCCAAGATTCTTTTAACCCTAACAACATTGATGTAACTGAGAGCCCTAAGTCAAGAGTGGGTATAAGCCACTTGTGAGTTTTTTTTTTTAAACTACAAGGGATTAAAAAGAGAAATCTCATTCCACTCCTTTGTATAACTTGTAAGTAACATTCAGGAATGTCTAACCTGTGGCACATGGGCTACATGTGACCCTGGATAGCTATTAATGTGGTCCAATACATCTGTAGACTACAACATCATGTCACATGTAAAAAGGTTGTATACCTCTGGTTTACAAGGAGCTCTAGCAATTTCTTTCTTGCCTGTGTGTGTGTGCACACACACATGTATATGTGCTGGCAAATTCTATGATCTCTGTTTTAAGATAAGGAAACCAAGTTTTGTTTTTGGTTTTTTGAAGTAGGGTGTTACTATAGTTCAGGTTGACTTAGACCTCACTTTGTAGTTTAGGTTTCCCTCAATCTCACAGCAATCCTCCTGCCTCAGTCTCCTGAGTACTGGCATTAAAAGTAATGTATGACCATGCCTAGAAGGAGGCTAAGTCTTAAAGAAGTTGGATGGTGCTGATTAAAATTCATAGCTAGCACATTTCCAAGCTGAGATGGAAATAAGGTCTTCTGACTCCTAAGCCATTTCACTCTCCAAAAAGCTTCAAGAAAGCCTCAGAGACAGGAGCTACATTATATATTCTATAATTGCCTTTGGTGTTGGTGGTATATATATGGTTGGTTTACTGAGTCAGAAACTAGAGCTAAACACACACACACACACATGCACACACACATGCACACACACATGCACACACACACATACACACCCACACCCCACACACACACACACACAGTCGAAGCATCCTCAGCTGGTTGACATGCCACATTAAGTGCTAAATGCCCATTAGCAGAGTTAGCAACACTAATATACATAGTGACAAAGATGGATATGTATTATTTATGACTAATTAAGTAGCAGGTCTATGGGGAAAAATGAATTTCATGTGAATTTGGAAGAGTTAGTTTTCCTCCTGAGGCAAGTCCACCATTAGGCAATGGCACTCAGGGGTTCTTGTGCTCTGCCTTCAAAGCTGTTCAGAGTGTTCCTCTGAGTCACAAACCAAGAAGCAGAGGCTAGAAGATTCCAGTGGGCAACAAAGATGTGACTTGTAGTTTTAGAAGGTGCCAGTTTATGTGCTGGCATTCATCCATCTCTGTGATGCAGCTGTCCACACTTCCTAGGGAAGGGAGCACAGTGGTCTTCATCACATCCATGAGCCTATGGAGCACCAACATGCAATGCTGACCCATGGACACAGTTGATCTATGGCATTGACTGCAAAAAGACAAGTCCAATTTCACAGAAAGACATTGGCAATGTCATCAGAAACACAGACCCAAGTTCTGTTCACCTTCTTGACTGCTCTGCTAGCCAGAAACGGAGGCAAAATAGCAGTAGCCCAGAGAAGAGGCTCATGCACATCACATGTCAGTCATCTGAGAGGCTCAGTTTTCATAGGGGCAGTTTAGCATGAGGTTAAAAGTTCAAACTTGTTAGCTATATGAATTTGGACAGGATATTTAACAAGTTTTGGATCCAGGTTTTCTCATCTATAATAAAATGGAGATAATAATCCTTTAGGGTTATAATAAATAGGGATGATCATTACTGTTACTTGAAATTTATTTTTTTATTTATGAGAGAGAGAGTGAGAGAGAGAGAGGGAGGGAGAATGAATGATTGGGTAGACCAGGGCCTTTAGCAGCTGTGAGTGAATTCCAGATCTTGTGCATCTGACTTAGGTGTGTCCTTGGGAATCGAACTTGGATCCTTGGGCTTTGCAGGCAAGCACCTTATCCACTAAGCCATCTCTCCAGCCTATATCTGCCATTATTGTTATTACTACTGTTGTTACTGAGTGAAGAACTGATGTGAAATGTGAGCACTTCCAATAAGTAATTATATAAAAGTATAAACTGATTTTTTTTGTTTGATTGGGGAGGCAGAGCATAGATTATTTGAGCCCTTGGTTCTTAGCTCTGTCTAAAATACAAATACTTCCACTTTCCTACTCCTAGAAGCTCTGGTAAGTTTAGTAGAAGAAACTAAACTTGTTGACTAAACAAGTTGTTATGACTAATGGAAAATGCATGATGTTTAAAGATGGACAAGAGCAGTGGTTAGAGAAAGAAGGGCCCCATAAGTCTTACTTTGGTCCTTGCTATTAACTTGGATTCTGTTCTTAGCCTAGATCTTTTTGGTTATAAAGTGAGATAGCTAAGTGGCGCAGTGACACAAAATATTGGTATAACGTTTTGTATATATAATCTCTAATAAGCAATAAGTGAAGACCATTCCATCAGCAGAATTTTTAAACACCGAGGTCTACCATATTTATTTACTTATTATTAAAAAGAAAAAAACAGCAATAAAAAATTAAAAGGGTATGGAAGCCAGCTTGCTCATTTGCAAGTCAGTTTATTGTGTTGGAATATTTTGCCTTTGGCAAATGAAGATCAATGAATTCTGAGCATTTATTTATTGATGTGCTGTAGTAGAATGATCTGTTTTTCTTTCATTTTTGTCAGTAAACAACAGTTAAAACCCTTAAAGGCAGGCTCAGTTATTCCTGGAAAAGGATGCTATTTTGTGATCCACCAGACTGTCTGATTGGCTTTTCTCTAATTAACGTACGTGCTCTCACACTACGCTGTGCTTCTTCTGAATTAAGGAACAATAGCAATTCCTGCCACTTCCATGAAGGTTGACCAAATGCACCCTCAACAAAATGACAGGTGAGGGTGGAAAAGTGACAGGTAAAAGTGGGAAAGGACATACAACTCCATTTCAGCTTTCAGTTTATGAAATTGCCTCATCACGGTGAAATCCAAGACCATAGGGCTGAAGTGCCCTTTGTTCTCTGGTAGAGGTGGCAAGACATAATTCTCAAGAGCAATCTGTCTTGCTCATCATTACTTCTTGTGACCCCCAAAGGGGCTAAGAATGTCTGGGTAAAATCTGTTGTTCTATGATTGTGTCCCATTTTATTTGCTAAGAGACAGTCCATAGGGAATATTCATTTCTTTCTTTCTTTCTTCTTTATTTTTTGGAGGCAAGCCCAACAGATAGACATTTTTTATGTGAGAGAGTGAGAGGGAATGAGAGTGGAGAGAGAGAGAGAGAGAGAGTGGGCTGGCATACCAGGGCCTCCAAGTACCCCTGTACTTGAACTCCAGAGGTGTGCACCACCCTGTGCACATGTGCGACCTTGAGCTGCTTGTGCACCTTGTGTGTGTGGCTTACATGGGATCTGAAGAGTTGAACATGAGTCCTTAGGCTTCTCAGGCAAGCACCTTAACCGCTAAGTCATCTCTTTAGCCTGGGAATATTCATTTCTTAAAAGAGAGGGAGGGTCCAATTTATGAGAGTATGGCCAATAATTATGTGAACACTGGCCTGAATCTAACAAATACTTACTGAACATCCATGTGTATTGATGAAGTGGATGACTGCATGCTTGGAAGACTAATGCCAAAGTTACATTGTCAATTCTCTTGTTTTTTTGGGGTATAAAATTCGGTTCATTAACTCATAAATACACAAGACTAACCTCCTTTTAGCTCTGAGTAATAGCATTTCCCCTTTTCTAAAGCTGAGGCCCTTCCATGAAGTCAACAAGTTACACTCTGTGAATAAATGAATTTCAACAAAAGATACTTATGAAAACTAGCATGATGTTCTAGGCTGGAATTGGCAGCCTCACTAATTTCCCCCTTAGGAATATAATTCCAAGTGAGTGAAGGCCTGAGAATGACCTGTTTGACCAGCCCTGGGGACTAAGAGCATGTCTGAATTATTTCCCTGGCCGAGCATCTTACAATTTACCACTCAAGCCTTTGTTAAACTGAAATCCCTACAAAAGGAGCATAGCCAACACTTAGTTTGATTTCGGATAGATGATAGGTAAATAAGCAAAGTAATGTCACTGGGTTTGGGTCGCTAGCACTCGTGTGAAAAGCCAGGCATGGCCTGGCATGTACCTCTGACTTCCACGTGCACACTCATATGCATGGACCCACATATATTTTTAAGAATCACCTGCTGGAATGTCATAATGTTCCAGCTTATCTTCTATAATATCTGAGCATTGTGTTAGCTTTTGTGAGAAAAGAGGAAAAACACTTAAGTATCAAATGGTGAGCCACTAAACAAGGTGTGGCTGCATGTGAAAAGCACTTCTGCTTGAGGCATAAAGCGCACCAAAGAAGATGTTGAAGTAAGCACTACACCCAGGCTTCAGAGAAACTGTTAGCTGGTCGCTCAGAGTTCTACCATGAACCAGACAGATTTTACTAAAAAATAGACGGTAGAAATACTTAAAATTTAAGGCCAGCATTCTTAATGCAGCCTCAACTATTCAGTTAAAATAATGGACTTTACTTTTATTTTAGTTTATTCAATGAATAAAATGGAATTATTTTATTTATATTGATTTATGAGATGAATGTAAGCTCAAAAACTTTTTGTTTTTTGAGGCAGGGTCTCACTCTAGTCCAGGCTGACCTGGAATTCACTATGTAGTCTCAAAGTGGCCTTGAACTCTTGGTGAGCCTCCTACCTCTGCCTCCCAAGCGCTGGGATTAAAGGCGTGTGCTGCTACCCTTGGCTAAAACAGTTTTTTAAATTATCCCTCTCAACTGTCCATACTGAGACATAGCCATCATAATTTTTTGTTATTTCTTTTTTTGTTATTTCTGAACATCTAATATCATGACAGAATAATTATTGAAAATTCATTTAAAGCTATGATTTAAAAGGTAAAAGCTGCTTCAAGCTACTGAAACTTTTTAGTTAGGTTTTTTTTTTTTTAATTCTGAGAAGAAAATGTTCAGATTCAAAAAAAACTAAATCATACACAATGCACAGTGTGTCTATTAATAGAACCTAACCAATCAGAAATCTCAACATCAAACACTTAATTCCACATTTAACTTTCCAGTGACATGACAGTAAAGACACAATGTATTCATATAAAGAATTAAAAATGGGGGCTGGAGAAATAGCTTAGAGGTTAAGGCATTTTTTGCTTGTGAAGCCAAAGGACCCAGGTTCGATTCCCCAGGATCCATGTAAGCCAGATGCACAAGGCTTTGCATGTGTCTGGAGTGCATTTGCAGCAGCTAGAAGCCCTGGAGTGCCCGTTTTCTCTCTCTCTCTCTCTCTCTTTCTTTCTCTCTCAAATGAATACATATCCCATGTGACACAGATAGGCATGGCCATGTGCACCTGTAACCCCAGTCCTGCAGGGGAGCAGAGACCTGAGAGTCCACAGAGCCTAATAAGCTTTGGAAACCAAAAAGTAACCCCAGCTCAAAAAAGACCAGGTGAAAGAGCAATGGGGCAGCACACCCAGTGTTCCCCTGTAGGGAAGCATATGAGGAACTCACTGCAAGGGCACACACACGGATACACCACACACACCACATTATACACACAAACACACATGCACACACACAGGCAAAAATTAAAAAAAAATAAAAATTTCAGAACATTCAGAATCACACTCAACCTAAACCACCCTGTTTAGACAGATACTACACCATACCTATATGAAATGATCACTGTTTGCATTCAAGCACACACTTCACAAAGTACTGCCGTATCCCTCCACGTTTACTCTTACAATAGTGGTTTGAGATGGCTATGGTAATTCTCATTTAACGTTTTACAGATGAAGAAGCAGAGCTTCAGAGGGCTTTATAATGTCACCAAGTGGCACGCTTATTATTGATTCCAAATGGCATTTATTATTAATGTTATTACTTCCATATTTATTGTACTGTACTTGCTAAGACAAGATACAAACATTTTACAACAATATATGTACCTGAATTCTGGATAAGAGCTTAAAGGTTATTTCAGAGCTGGAATTCAGGAAACTAGAAAATTCACTCTGGAATCTTTATGTCTCAAACCCCAGAGGTTCCCAGCTCCTGGAGTGAGATGTGTGATCTTGCCAGCCTGATTGTTCTGGGCATCTTTGGGCACAGGTATCATTTTCTCTTTCCTGGCAGAAACTTAAAAGATAATCTTTAATTCTTATTAACATGTATCAACTTCTTTGTTGCTGTGAGGAATTTTTTTTAAAAGCACTTTCTAAAGCAGCATTGTCCAACAGAAATTTCTGCACTAATGGGAGTTTTTGCCTTCTCCAAAAAGGCAGCCATTTTCCATATGGTCACTGAAATAGGAGATCTTGATTTTTGACACTGTTACTGATTTTTGACAATTTTATTTACAATTTTAGTAGCTCTATGTGGCTGGTGATACCATATTTGGCAGAAAGGTTCTAGACGATTTAAGATTCTAGCTGACAGGACTCAGAGCACCCCACCAATAGCGTCTTTGCAGGCTTGTGAAGGTTATGCATTGAATTATGGGTAATTCCTTAATTGGGCCTAGAATGTTGGCATGTGCAATATGAAGGCATATGGGAATCTCTGAGGAAGGTCTAACAAGTGGGGAGAGCCATTTGCATTTCAGTGCCATTTGGATAGAATTTGAATTTCTAAGCCACATGTATTGCAGCAGGACAGAACTATCAATTCAACATAAAAATATCCTCCTTGCCAATGCTGTAACTCAGGCTACATAAACCCAGTGAATGAAAATGATATTTCACTGTGAACTGGGAAGAGAAGGAAGGAGAAATGAACAGAACAACACATTCTGCTGTGTGTTAGGGTGACCTAAATCTCTAAACCATCTATAATGAAGCTGCCTACTTGGAAGAACTGGGAAGACTTCATGAAGGGATTGATAGAAAGCCTTAGCATAGTGTCTATCCTGCAGCAAGCACTTAATAAATAGTAACATCTATAGTAATCTTCATTTCTTTCAAGCCCTTGTGAGACCATCGGAAGCTTCTTAGGGTAATTGATTTTTGAAGCCTTATTTTGTTGGGACTAGGCCACTGAAAAGAAATTATAGGTAACCTAAAGACACATTGAGGAATGTTGCAGTACTCGTGAACTACTGCCACAGGGAAGCTGTTACAGAGAAAGGTTGGCCATATCTCTCAGGCACACCAAGGCAGACAATGCTGGAATAGTGGAACCAGAAGGGAAAGGCATGGAGAAAAAGTATCTAAGAGGACGGCTTGGATTGTAGACATTTGTGGCATATTATTCAGTATGTTCACTAATACTAATACTGTTGTTCTTGTCAGAAGCCATGAAAAGGCATTATGGATGCGTGATTCTGTCACTGTGGATTAGTGGGAAGTGTAGTAGCCTGGAGCAATCTTAAAGGATTCTAATATTAGCTTTTAAATCATGTGCTTGAGAAAAATGATCACCTTTGTTTCCCATGTTATCCTTTTTTTTTGTAAGACAACAGTGCCAAAGGGGTCTTTAAAATTATTCTAACCCTAAACGGAATAGCCCAAATCTAAATATGAAGGCACAGGTGGGTGCTGGGCCTCCGGACTTCCTGTTCCACTCTTCCAGCTCCGATGTTCTTTAAAGAAACTTTGGGCTTTAGTCTTCTCATCTGTTTCTGCAATCCTGGAATTCTAGTTGTGTGAACAGTTGTATCTTAAGCATTATGCACTAAAGCAGGTGGGAGGGTGGGAGTGAGTGACAGTGGGTGGGAGAGGAAAGGCTATGAAGAGAGAGTAGTGCGCACGAAGAGAAAAGCAGCCTTTCCTCCTTGTCTTTTGCTATATTCCATTTCTCTACAACAGCTAGTGAAAACCAAAATGAACAACAAAAAAAAAAAAAAAAAGCATGAAAATGGCTTGGATACTGAAGGTAAGCAGACCTGCTTTTGAATTCAATCTTTGGATTCAAGATCCCTAACTTCAGTTTTCTTATTAGTATGATACTATTTTTAACAGATAATGTGAGGTTGTGTGAGATAGTATTAGTTAGCGGATGATAGATGCTCAGTACATATTCTATTAATTTTGCTTACCCAGACTGACCTTATTCATTTCCCCACCTTACACATCAGACTGTAGTTAAAGAAAACAGACACACCAGACTGCTTTAGAGTCTGTGTTTAAACCATGTAAACAACGTGTGGCGGTGAGAAGAGGATGCGGAGGGAAGGAGCCATCACCTGAAACAGGAATCCCAGACTCCCTTCTAATGAATCCATTTTCTCTTCTGTAGCCTTACAGTTCTGTGGTTCCTCAAAGCCACAGAAATGTTTATCAGCCCGTACAGCCCTTCCAATACTTTCCCCACAAGAGCGCTCACCGCGCAAGCAGAAAGAGGTACGACCCGGAGTTAGCGGGCTGGAGCCTGCTCGTCTTGCTCTTCTAGCCAGAAGTGCCAAGAGCCCCCCCAAACGGATTCTGAAAGGGCAGGGGACGGGGAAGGGATGTTTTCTAGGTTAAACAACGACGCCCTTTAGTTGATTGCAATGCCGTTTCTGCTCACAGAGTAGGCTGGCCAGCTGCGAGCCCAGCAGTTTCTGGAGGTCTTTAGCTCTCAGTCACGGATAACTTTCAGGACCACGGACAGCGCCCTTCCCCCCAAGCGGGCTCTCGTGGTGACTCCAAGCCCTAGGCAATTCAGGCCAGCATCCCTTTTGCAGAATGGGTTCACGACCTCAGTGAACCCAGCTTCTCCCAGGTGTGTGTGTGTGGGGTATGGAGGAAAGCAGATGACAGCCCTGCCGACCCAGCCTTCCCTCATCTTGCCTCTGCCTTACCACTGCTGCTAGTCATTTGGCAGTTTCTACCTGACGCTTGGATCGCAATATAAAAAGTACATTTCGGGGAGGGTCTGGGTGGTGGGGTGGTGGGTGACTCAGGAGACAGAGGAGGTTAGGGGCCTCGCCACCCTACCCTGGGCCCTCCGAATTCGTGGGAAATAGAATGCGTCTTGGGATGGGGGAAGAGGCGAGGCTGCAGGGGAGACGGGCGGCGAGCGGGCCAGAGTCCTGTCTGGGAGCTGCCCGTTCAGGGCCAGAGCTCCCCTGGACACTTCTCCAGCCACGTCCTCCTCGCCGCGCCGGCGCGTCCCCGTGGTCCGGAGACAGATGTCCCTCGCTGGGCACCAATCTGGCTGGGGCGCGGGGCTCCGCTGGAGGAGTCTCTTTGAAGAGTTTGCTCAGGTAAAAGGGCAAACGTAGTCCCCGCCCTCCTCTTGGGCTGAGCCGGAAAAGCATCTCCTAT
Source organism: Dipus sagitta (assembly GCA_036346955.1). Lineage (NCBI taxonomy): Eukaryota > Metazoa > Chordata > Mammalia > Rodentia > Dipodidae > Dipus > Dipus sagitta. The sequence goes on from CM070781.1 coordinate 81,226,575, forward strand.
TTTTTCCCAAGGCTCAATCCGTGGCTAAAAGCCCCGCTGCCCGGGCTGGGTGAGTCCCCAGGTCGGGAGGGAAGGGTGGGCCCCACGACTGCGGAGACCCGGGCGGGCGGCCCAGACTGCGCCCAGCTCCTCCCCTGCCTCCCGCTCCCGCCGGCGGGCAGCTCTCTCGAGGACACACACACACACACACACACACACGCCACCGACGCTACCCGAACCCCATTCCTGCTGTGAGCCCCAGCGACCCCGACTCCCACCCTTCCATCCCAGAGGGCGCCCTCAGCCTCCGCGCCATGTTCCTGCTTCCTCCCCCTTCCCGGTGCCTCCGGCTCCCTCCAGCTTCGTCTCGGTCGCGGAGTGTCCAGCCGGGGCGCGGGGGACGACGGAGGGCCCCAGGCTGTGACGAAGGGGCACGTTCACTCACCAGAGGGGCTGAGACGATGATGGCCTGGCTGGTGCCCGGAGTTCCTCGCTGCCAGCGCGTGGCCGTCTCTCCGCGGTGATGGGGGGGGGGGTGCCCTAGGCGGTCCAGGAAGGCAGGAGAGAGACAGCCGGGCTGCTGGATAGCTCCTCAATTATTCAGATCGAATCCCCTCCGCACCCCTCCTGCCAGTCCTTCTCCAGCTCTCCTGACTCCGCCTCCTTAGAGTCACGTGGCTAGCCCAGCCCCTTCCATTATTAAGTCCAAGCCTCACATCAGAACCCACTCTACCCTTGCTGGGCTCTGCAGCTCAGAACTCCTCACTCCTCATGGGCCTTCTGAGCTTCCGGGGGAGGATTACAGAATCTCCGGCTGCATGGAGGCCAGGACTCGGAAAGCAGGGCAGGGTAGGATTGTGCAGTGGGCTGTAAAGATGGACAGTGTCTGCCAGCAGCTGCAATTCTGCTGGACTGGGCTGCCCAGGCCTTCATCCCATCCTCTGGAATCTTTCCCTCCCTAGTCAGAGCCCTTACTACTAGAAGAAGAATAGTTCTTTTCCCCCTGGCTCAAAGCTCAAGATCACATTTATCTTGGCATTTGCAATATTTCATAAATTTTTTGAAGACTCATGACCTTAGGGGATTTAATATCTCCTAAACTTTCTTCTCCCACCAATGACATGATCATCTCACCCGACTGTGTAGAGAATTAGAAAGCATCTGATCTGGAAGTCTAGTGCTGGATATCTGTGTATAGATTAGTAAATGAGTGTCCTTGCCTCTATTAAAAATAAATACAAGTGAACAAGAAGATTGGGCATATGGGATACATGGAAGGAGGATTCCATGAAGCCAGGCTAGACAGATGACAGATAGCAGGTTCAGTGGGCAAAGGAGAGACATAGATTTATAGCTTAGAGTTCCCAGAGTGTCCCAGAGTCATGCTGTGTCTCAAAAGGATAAGGACCAGACAGTCCCATCCTGGCACATTTGGCCTCATCAGTGAATGAATTATTTAACATACATCGAATAGATTGATTTGGATGCAAGGTACCTACATGAATTCTTGTACTTTTGCCCAAGTCCTCAAGATATGTGGCAGATGAAAGGTAACCCTTCACCCTGCTTTTATCAATAAAATTTAATGAGGTTTTGTTCAGAGGGAGTACTGGCTGACTGACACTCTCTCCATAAGGGGGAGCAGTTCACATATGGCCCTGTGGTGTGGATCAGCCCTGGACCTCACGCTTTTTGGGTTGTCTTCTGACATGGCCAGGGCAGTCTTGGTCAGTCCTCTTACTTCATGCTCATCACTGGCTTGGGTCAATATCGAGGCCTTCTTGAGACATCATAATTTAAGCTTCTGAGCAGCCCCACAGAGTATATCTGACATCTTGGGATTCCCCAAATATGTGCAACACTGCAGAAGAAGAGTATAGAGTCAGAAGTTTGGAATGTTAGCACAGTCCCCACAAATGTCTCCTATAATGTTTGACAAATCACTTAAACTCTCAGAGTCATATCGTGGAAATGAAGAAGGAGTGTCTGCTATCTTTATATGACAGTGTGATGTTCAGATGGGATGGTGTATGAGATGTCACTGCGAATGTAAACCAAAACAAACTGCTAACACTACTGACTGAGGAAACGCTGAGCCTGTTCCAGTCCAGGTGCATTGTGGGGGTGAAGAAAGAGGAATCTGGGAGTTGTTAGACAACAGGCAACTACTATAAAGTCAGTGTGTCTCTGCAAGTTTACCAGCCTGGAGCTCCAGGGCTGTGCTCAAAGAGTCTGACAACGTCACTCTTTCAGCTTCACTCTCCCCTGTGATAGATTTCTGTATTAATTCTCCACTCCCACCAAGCCCCAACTTTCATCTTTAAAGTATTAGCCAAAATCTGTGGTTATGAGTATGTGCTAATTGACATGATTTTTGTGCCTATATTTTAGCACAGTTAGTCTTTTCTGCCTCTGCTGGGAAAAAAATGATTTGGGTTAGAAATTCAAAAAGGGGTTGTTTCCAAAGACAACAACATTCTGATTCCAGGAACCATTCCTGGATACTCAAGGGTCGTTTGAATAGTGATATGAATTTCTAATCCACTGCTAACAAACCCAGTACAATTTTGATCCAAACCAGGAAATGCCCACCCTTAAGCAAATTCCAATCCCATGTCTTGTATACTCCCCTTTAATAATATTTTTTAAATATTTATTTATTTATTTATGAGAGAGAGAGAGAGAAGAGAGAGAGAGAGAGAGAGAGAGAGAGAGAGAGAGAGAGAGAATGGACATGTCAGGACCTTTAGGCACTGCAAACGAACTCCAGACACATGTGTCACCATATGCACATGGCTTACATGGGTTCTGGGAAATCAAACCTGGGTCCTTCAGTGCCTTAACAGCTAAGCCATCTCTCCAGCTCTCCCTTTTAGTAATATTTAGAAGTATTTCAGGAAACAATGGGACCAGGAGGTGCAAATGGTGCTCCTGTATACACCATTTTAAAAATTGCCTGTCTAGGAGGCTAGGAGATGGTGCATTTCATGAAGAGCTTGCTTGAGATGCATGAAAACCTGACTTGTATGCATGGTATCCATGTAAAACGTGTTGTGGTGCACATCTGTCATTCTAGCACTAGGGAGGCAGAGACATGTGGATCCCTGGAGTTTGTGGGCCAGCTAGTGTAGTCTAATTAGTGAGCTCCAGGCCAATGAGAAACCATGTCTTAAAAAGAGGTGGACCTGAGCAATCTTGTTTCAAAGGAAGTAAATACTATACCACCTGAGATGACACACCTGAGATTGTCCTCTGGACTCTACATACATGTGTTCACATGTACTCACACACACATGTGTACCTGCACACATATCAACATGAATACACTCATGCATGCACACACAGTTTTATTAAAAGTTGCCTGTTTAGATAAAACACTGCCTCTGACTCTTACCATCTTTGTAATGTGTGAGGAAACATGAGAAGAGTAAGCATGAAATTGTTTAATTTGGTCTCAGAAATATGCCTTTATGAACAGTTCCTTGGATGAGCATGTCTTCTAGGAAATATTGGAGAGTTTCACAAAATCACCCCTGCCCAGGACTCTAAATAAAGTCAAATCAATTTTAAATACTCAAGTCAACTTTATCCACCACAAGGTAGGAAAGAGATCCTAGGGGACAGATCTTGCATAGATTGTGATACAAAGTTGCTCCTTAACAAAATTTCTAGATAAGGTCTCCCTTGTCTCCTCATCACTTACTTACAGGTTCTTATCTTTTGCCCACTAACTACTGACTTTATCATGAGCTGTTGAAAACACTTTCCAGCAACAGGTAGTCCCAGAATGCATTAGACAGGAATATAGTCAATTATTTAGAGCCATTCATGACAGTAGCAATTAGCTCACATAATAGCTTCAAAGTTAATCATATTTTAGAGTGAAGGCTAGTTACATCTGGACAAGACATGTTATAGTTTCCTTGTTCCATCACTGAGACCACAGAAGTGTTGATTCATTATTGAGTACATTTTGTAGACACGTAGGACACAGCATGCACAATGCAGGAGTGATTCCTGCTTTCCTTGAACTACCATCTAGGAGAGGGGATCACACTATGAATAGGCAAAGAAAGCTGTTAAGACAAGTACCACAATGTGAATAAAACAGCAATATAATAAGAAGTAAAGGGGAACCAGTGTGAGGTAAGTCGGGGAGAACCGACATACGCAAATGTGGAGTGCATCCACAAGGCTATCACTCTCCAAGGAAGGGTCAGGGCATCTCCCTTAGGGCCCTTTGCCAGAACTGTTTGTTAGCAGGGTGCTCACTAACATTCCTCAGGCGTGACCTGCTTGCATGGATGATGGTTAAATCATGAAGGAATTGGCCAGATGCTTTCAAGCAATGATCCGTTCAGTCTCCTGGTTGATGAATTATTGGTACTTTGTTCTTGAAGAATTCTGAGCAGATTCAAAGGCTAAGAAATAAGGCACTGCAACAGCTGGGCCAAAGAGAGGCTGGTGTGGCTCTTCACAGGGGACATTACTTCCTGGTAGAGGACAGAAAACACGGCACACAACCAGAATCCAGTATGTCACCAGCACACCTTAGAGCTATAGTAAAGAAACACCTGCTGCTCAGTTGGACTGGAAATGTATGATTTATCTCCAAGTAAAGTTTCTTCTGGATATCTTACTTTCAAGAAGGAAGCCTGAGCACACCCAAACTTATCAGAACATCTCCCCAGCTCCACCCCAGACAGAGTGAATCAAGTTCATTTATTACTCATTAGTCATGCTGTGGAGAGAGGTCAGAATGTCAGAATATCAAACATGCAAGGAAAAATTAAAATTTATTTATTTATTTGCAGTGAGTGTGTGGGGAGGGGTGTGCACTGTGTGTGAGTGCAACCCCCCCCCCAAGTCAGTATCTCTTACTGCTACACATGAATGCCTGCCCTGCTTTATGTGAATGCTAGGGAATTTAATCCTGTCCTGCAGGCTTTGCAAGTAACTGTGAATGCACATGTGTATGTGTTTGCATATAGAGGCCAGAGGTCAGTATTGGGTGTCCTACTCAATTGCTTTCTACCTTATGTTTTTGAGACAGGATTTCACATTGAATGTAGTGATCACCAATTAGGCTGCATGAGCTAGCCAGTCAGCTACAAGAATCTCTTGCCCTGCTTCCCCAGCACCAGAATTACAGGTGCATGCCACCACACTTAGCTTTTACATGGGTGTTGGGCATGCAACAAGCACTTTATTCACCGAGCCATCTTTGCAGCCCCAACAATGCTATTATAATAAACCTAATTCCTTTTGCCTTCCCAGAAACTGAGGTTTGCTTCTTGATAAAAATGGATAGTAGCAATTGTTAGTGAGGAGTTAAAGACACACTGGTATCAAACTGAGATTGTCTTCTTAAAGTAATCAGAAAGATTGACAGATGAGTAGAAATAGAACAACTTTGCACTCTGCAGTCATAGGCCATTCAATGCCAAGTCCAACTGCTATCTAAATCAATATTTTTCTAGCTTTCATGTGCTTAAGAACCGTTCTGGGTCTCGTTTCAAATGCAGAATTGGGCTTAGTAGATCTGGGGTGGGACCCAAGAACTTGTATTATTACTGTGATCTCAGGACAGAGGTGCTCTTGGTTCTTGGCTCACTGAAAAGAAGGATCTATGCCAGGTGCGGTTATGCATGCCTTTACTCCCAGCACTTGGGAGGCAGAGATAGGAGGACTGCTTTGAGTGCAAGGTCAGCCTGAGACTACATAGTGAATTCTAGGTCAGCCTGAGCAAAGCGAGACCCTACCTTGCACAAAAAAAGGAAGAAAAGAAAAGAAACAGGAAAAACTAAAAAGCATCACCACTATTAACCAAACCCACTTTTTACAGAGGCACCAGTAAGAAAGTCAAGCTATGGAATGCAGTACTCCTATACATCTTGTGCATATTTTATGATAATGGACAAACTCTCAGTAGTGTGAGATGACAGAAGCTTATTTGTTATTCTTATCATGCTCCACCTAGTCACTCTAAGAAATTTTAAGATGCCTTGTCTGAACATGGAATTCATGGTTCACCTTGTGAGGGTGGGTGGGCAAGACTAGGGCTGGGGGACTCTGCAGGAAAGACTCAATGCTCTATGCCTGAAGGTTGCTCATCACTGTTGCCCATCACTCATGGGCTGGAACAGCTTAGGTCGCCCTACTCCAGCATAATCACAAAGGAAGTGGAGAAGAATAAAATTTTCATCTGCCTGAGATGAGAGGAGAGCCAGATATAGGGAGATGTACATAGAGACAGTTTCTCTGTCACTAACCTACTTTGATTCTGTCACTTTGATCTTATCCCACTTCTCATAATGTCTCCTAGCCAAGGTTTCTAGATCCAGTGGGCTCACTTTCTCCTAAATCCTTCTCATCATACCCAGGGGAATGGAAGTATAATTCCAGAGGGAATATAGGAAGACAAGACATTTTAGGGGGCTTTGACACACACCTAAGAGACACTTCTTTGTCTGTGTTTATTGCTGCTTTATTCACAACAGCTAGTAAATGGAACCAGCCTACATACCTTTCAACTGGTGGATAATGAAGATGTGGTATATTTACACAATGGAGTTTTATTCAGCTGTAAAGAAAAATGAAATTTACAAGGAAATGAATGGATTTGGAAAATACTATACTAAGTGAAGTTACCTAGGCTCAGAAAGTCAAATGCCGTATGTTCTTTTTCATATGTGGATCCTAGCTTCAAATGTTTAGGTTTGTATGTAGTTGGAATAAAAGCTAGTAGTACACCAGGAGCTAGAAAGGGGCTAAGGGAGAGAAGAGAAGGAGGGGACTTACCAGCGGGTATAGTAGATATGTAAGAAGGGGGGAGAAAACTGGGGGGGTTACCTAAAGGGAGGAGATAGAGGAGGAGGGTTTGGAAAGAGGGTTAATCAAAATTTAAAATTTATGAATAAACCATATGGAAAATGACCTCTTCACTAGGTAATACTATATATGTTTAAAAAGAAAGAGTTTGGTCAGAAGTACCTTGTGGAGATGGAAAATATTATATCCAAAAGTCATAGATTGTTATTAGAAAAATTTCAGTGCCAGGGGTGGGAAACATGATAGTCATAAAACATTACAGACTATTGCAGAGGCTCTTGGTTGCCCTTGAGAACGAGATGGTAAGACCCTATTGCTAAAGATACCACATGCTTGGGCTGCAGGTCACTGAGAAATCAAGCTGGAGCTGATCTGGAAGCCTCTTCCCTGTTGACTAGCTGTCAGGATGCTGGAAAGAGCTATGCAGCCTGTTGCGGGAGAAAAGCCATCAACAGTGTTAACTAGCAGTGGACCTAATCAAAAGCTTGGGATGTCGATGTCATAAGCCCTAGGGGGAAAATTAGTACTGTTGTCTGGATAAATAGATTATATTATGCCTACCAAACTGCCCTCTAAAAACTTGTGTTTATGCTCATATATTATTGCTACTCTCACTTTTGGTTACAGAAGCTTCTCTTTTCAGATGGCAGTGACCACTGGGGTGACTCAAAACTCACCATAGTGCTTAAAAGTGACAGTAGAGTGTTCAGTACTGGATGAGACATCTTGATCACACCCTCCAAGGCTCAGGGACCATTGTGGAGGAGGTGGTGAAAAGAACATAAGAGCCAAAGGAAGGGGAAGAGTGCTTGCAATACTGTCTTCCAGAAACAAAGTGGCCTTGATATCCATGACCTCCCAGTGGCTGATGATACCTACACAAGACCTGCATAATAGGAGGAAAAATGATGACATCATTATAAAGGAGAGAGTAGTTGGAAAGAAGAACAAGGGACTCAGTGGAGGGGGATTTGCGAGGGGGAAAAGGAAAGAATTATGTTTGTGGTATATTTATGTTTATGAAAGTTTCCCAAAAAATGTTAAAAAAGAAACTTTAGGGGAGAGCAGAAGCATCAAAAGAGATAGGTGAGTCAAAAAACATGGTCAGGGTGAAAGGAAGGGAGGGGTCAGAAAAAGTAAAGTAAAAAAGTAAAGAAAAGTAAAGTAGGGGACATAAGGGATCACAGGGGCTTGGCTTCTATCAGAATGAGCTCAGTCCTACAAGTTTTCTATTCTCAGCCTTCATTTGCTCTCCAGAAAAATGAGGAAATGGGAACAGGTCTTTTCTAAGAACCCTTCCATAGACTCAAATCTATGAGCCCAGAGCTGTGTGATTTTCGTAGGGTAGGCTAGGGAGTAGCTTACATAGCTGCAACCAGTGCATCAGCAAGAAGGGTGAGAGCTATTTCTGAATAAGGGAGTCAGTCTTTGGACACACCAGCAAAGTTACCGAACCCCAGTCACTATTAGACTTTATTTTCCAGCCATTGGTAGCACTCAATACCTACTAGAGATGTAGGCAATGAGGCATGGCCAATAGGTGGTGTTTTCAGTCACCTTTGCATGTAAGAAAGGTTACAGTGTCAAGGCAGCAGCCGCAGCAGCAGCTTTGAATACAAAACAAAATTGTCAATGAGCCCAGGGGGGAACTGGAGAGAAAGAGATGACAGTCATTCAAACGGGATGGTTAGCTTGCTCCAGTCTCATCAGCCCTTGCTATTGGCACCCAGTGGATAATGGATTATACTGGTAGTGAATCAATTATGTCCACAACAGATTCCCTTCTTGAGATGGACAGGCAAATTGCTACCCTCTGAGTAGACATCCATCACACGAAGCAGTGATTATTTTATTGTCAGCCCTTTAGAGACATGTACTCACCTGCTGGGTATAAGCGTTCTTCTGTTTAATTCAATGACTTTTAGAAAATGAGAATATTTTATTCCATTTACTCATTTCTTAAAGCTCTTAAGAAGGCCAAAGACTATGTAAAGTGTTTCAGCACATTAGACTAAAGTGATAAGACAATTTAGTAAAGGAGACAAAGTCCCAACTTTTATCTCTTCTAGGTCCTGGCTAGGGGAAAGGCTCAAGCCATCTAACAAGATGTCTGTCTTCAAAATCCCCAGTGAGGGAGAGTTTTCAGCTTATCTGTCACAAAATGTAGTATTGTTTAATTATCATTGTGATAAGGTCTCATTGTATTCCTTTAATATGACTAAAGGAAAGAACTGATATGTCCTGTTGGAGGATTCAGTCATGTGATCTGTCTTCAGGCTGGTGTATCCTTCTGTGCATTTGTGTGTGAGTGGGTGAAAGGGTGTTCATGGATGTATGTGCATGTGGAGGTTAGAAGTTGATCTTGAGTGTCTTCTTCAATCATTCTCCACTTGGTGTGTATGTGTGTGTGTGTGTGGTACATGCAGGTGTATGGGCCCTTGTGGTGGGGTCTCAATTCATTACTCTGCAATATTTGAGCCAGAGTCTCTTACTAATCCACGAGCTTGCCATTTTTTTTCATGAGTTCCAGTGTTTCCTGGGTCTTTGTGCCCAATGGGACTGGGCTGACAGACGCATGTGGCCACATCCAGCTGTTTATGTGGGTTCTGGGGACTGAAGATTGAACTCACGCTGTCTGTTGGCCCTCCTCGGGCCCCTGTGCTTGCTCAGGTAGTGGTCTCAACCATGAAACCATCTCTCCAGCCCTCCATCTTACATTTTTAACTGAAGCAGAGTCTTTCTCTGAACCTGGAGCTCACTGACTAGCCAACCAGCAAGTTTTGAGGATCCTTCTATCTCTGCCTCTCTAGTGCTAGGATTACATGCATGCAACATTAGAGCTGGATGTTATGAAGGTGCTGTAGTTCTAAACTTAGGTCCTTGGGCTTGCATAGGAAACGTTTTACCCCTTGAGCTATCCCTCTACCCCCCCCCCCATGCTCTGCACTGTGTTCAGCTTGACCTGGGGTCTCCCTGTGGCTGGAGGCCGTTCCTAGCAAACTCCTCAATCTTGAGATGTGGCATGTCCTCTTTGATCAAGCACATAAGACAGACACCAGCTCACTGCTTTCCAGGTCCGACTCTGCAGCTCCCACTTTGAAACATCTATTACAAGAGACATATTGAACCTTTCTATGTTTGATTTGTGATTATGTACCATTGTTTAAAAAATGACTTTCTCAGCCGGGCGTGGTGGCGCACGCCTTTAATCCCAGCACTCGGGAGGCAGAGGTAGGAGGATCGCCGTGAGTTCGAGGCCACCCTGAGACTCCATAGTGAATTCCAGGTCAGCCTGGGCTAGAGTGAGACCCTACCTCAAAAAACCAAAAAAAAAAAAAAAAAAAAAAAATGACTTTCTCTTCTATTAAAATGGTGTTCGAATGGGAGGCACCTATTTCACGAATGAATCTGTTGTAAGAAATAATGGCAGTCCCCTTGTCCCTTAACTTTTCTTGATAAGCAATGGCTGACTTCACCCATGAGGTATATCTTAGGCATCTCTGAAGTTCTCTGGGTTCTTTACCTTGTGACCATGTGATGATGAAGATGATGATGAGGTCTACCATTTCCTTCCCCTTCCCCATACTCTCAGGCCCTACCCTGGCTGAATGAGCCATTGTTCTTTTCACCATGAATAGTCTTGGAAACATTCGGGGCAATTAATGCATCATCAGAAGAAGTACTTTAAGCTCCAATGGGAAACAAGGCAAACTTAAGCTCATCTCACAGCTGCTGTAATCGTTTTGTCCTGAACAGATGCTGACAATGGCTGGTTTAACAAGCAAGTGTCTTCCTCCTCTTGAATGCCTTAAGTAGCTTTAACACCCCTGGTCCCTTATTACGTGAATGCTGCATAGAACTTGGGCCATGCCACTCTTGTTGATGCTTCTATCTGGTTAGGAAGCCCCACGTGACAGAAGGAGAGGGGTCAGTTTGAAACAGCAAAAGTAGAAAGTGTGCCCTCCTCAGAAACATGACAAGTCCTCTGGCTCAGAGAAGGCAAGATGTCTAGGCAAGATTTAGACAATTTGGCTTTTTTTCTCATGCCTCATTATAACGGAATCCTGAGTTGTATATATTGTTTACATGGGTTTGATTGGTGGTGTGATGGTAAAAACATCTTTGACGGTAGTTAAAGGATTTATTTTGGCTCATGGTTACAGAGGATACACACACACACACACACACACACACACACACACAGGATGGAAGAAAGTCTTTTTCCCAACAGTTAGAGCATGAGTACCAGAGATGACACTCATTACACTTATTGGTGTCCTTTTCTCATTCCTCAGCTGATTACTAAATTCAGGGAAATGGAATAGAGTGATTGGCTGCTTCATGCCCTATGGCCACCTTAGTTCTGAGACATGGGGTTAGTACTACGTAAATCACATGGACTGGGAGTGGGGTTTGGAGTACTGTTGCTACAGGAATAGAGAAGTGGGCAGGTTAAAAAAAAAACCTTTGAGATTACTGCATGCAATCCTAAGAGGTCAAATCTCTAAGTTTTACATAATATTTATTCTACAACATAAATAATAATCTTGGTCTCATGCTTGGATTCTTATCTGACTTTGTTGAAGTTATTTGTAAGTAAGGACAAGAGATGTAGTAGCTGATTTGGGGGTTGATATGTTGGCAATAATAGGGAATATATTTCTTCTTTTGTGTGTGCATGTGTGTGCAAGTACACATGTATATGTGTGTTTATGTTTATAAGTGTTGTCTTTCAGGTGCGGTCCACCTGTCTTTTTTTTTTTGTTTTTTGAAGCAGGGTGTCTCGTTGATTTGGAGTTTGCCAAGTGGACTAGACTAGCTGGTCAGTGAGCTAGTCAGATCCACTTGTCTCGACCACCCCAGCGGGTTACAAGTGTGCCTCACTGTGCCTGGTTTTCGTTCCATGGGTTTTGGGTATGGAACTCAGGTCCTTACGCTTGAGAGACAAGCGCTTTATCAACTGAGCTGACTCTCAAGCCCAGTGAATTTCTTCTTAATCATACCACTCTGGTCAAGGATTGGTGGCTTAAGCTGGAAGTTCCAATCCATCCAGACGGATGCCTCCGTCATTGAAGGAGTTATCATATCTTAGTATGTTGGAGGCAGAGGGGGAGAATCAATAGTTCAAGCTCATCCTTGGTTACATAATAAGTTTGAGGCCAGCCTGGGCTACATGAAACTTTGTTCAAAGAAACAAAACAAAACAAGAAGGTGCTATTCTGCACTTGTGCAGTGGTTTCTACTCCATCAGGCTTCCCCACACATAGAATGCCATTAGCTCTTAGATGCTATCAACTAAGGTAAATTGTACAGTGACCTCAGCTGCCAGACTTCAGCCTTCCTGCCATTGGTTGTCAAAATATCATACCTGATTCCCAGCTCCCTTTGGCTCAACCTGTCACCTCACTGGACTGAAATCTTATAATAAAGATGTTAAGTGGGCTAATTGATCTGGCCTTGGTGAAAATATTCTATTTTAGTGTTACTAGACACTAGTAGAGGAAAGGGCTGTGTGAAGGAAGAGGATTGGCAAGCTTTCCCAAGCTGTCAATTGGAAATGTGACACAATTTATTTATGTTCATGAGATGGCTTGTTTGGAACTACCAGCAAGTACTACATAATTAATTTGTACCCCAAGTTATAAATGAGTAAAGTTTACATGTATCAGTGAAGTTGCATATGTTTGTAAATAAAGGAAAACTCGACTCAAACTAGTTTGAAAATAGAGTGGTTTTATTAGCATCCATTGTCTGCTTTAGATCCGTTTTAAGATAAGGATGAGCAGATAGGTAAATAGATGATAGATAGATAATAGATAGATAGATAGACAGACACATACATACATACATATATACCTCACATGGGTGGCTACCAAGAAATGGGAGTTGGATATAAGGATGGTAATCTCAAATCCACCAGAGTAGGATTGTATAGTGTTCTTTGTCTCTCTCATACTTTGAAAAACTATCTATCCTCACTCTACAAAGAATTTCTGGTAGACACGAACAATCTTTAGAAGGAGAATAAAAATAACAGAAAATACCACCGGATTTGCAACTCAGTCTTTAAAGTAAGGCTTTGTGACATTCCATCTCTGTGACCTTGGACTGCTTCCCTATCTCACATATGAAACTCAACATCTGCCATTGGACAAGAAGGAAATAGTATTTCTTCTTGCTACTTCGCACCACAAGTTGTTATGATCTAAGAAAAGAGCACACATTTAAGAGTGTTTTCAAGTTTACAATATAAATTTATTAGTCCTTTTTTTGTTAACCCCCATAGCCGGCATCATTTAGTCAGAATCAGAGATTTCAGAATCATCACCCAGAGCTGTAGTTTTGCTTTGGAAAGAATTCTATCTCAGACCTCCAGTTGCAGCACAAAACCGCAGCAGTGGCTTTGAGATATGTGGTGCTGAGTGCAGGAAACAATGGCTTTAGGATAGCTGGAGACAGCCCAGATGGATGCCTCCGTCATTGAAGGAGTTATTTTTAGCCAAAAGAAAATCAGCATCCCTGAGCACAGTTATGTGAGGAAAGATTATGCTCTGCAGTATAAAATACTGTTCTAGTTTACTTCCCTTCTAACTTCCAGAGGGAAAAAGCATGGATTTTGCAACAGACTGTTATGAATTGGCCATGTGACCTTAGGATAATCATTGACCTCTTTGAGCTTCAGGTTTCTCATGTGACAAAAGAGATGATAACATTTATCTTACACTACTTGCTGGATGGTTATATAAGACAGAGTTCCTACCCTAGCCCCGTTGTGCCTGACACACGGCATCTACTACTGAATGTTAATGACCCTGGCTGCCTGCAGTAACCAGCCAGTCTACAAGTAAACAATGGGAGAAGCTTTCCTCTGAAACCTTTCTGTCTAAGCCAGAAGGCTATGCACATTTTAATAGAGTGTATTATATTCTGTAGTTCTAGAGGAGATGATTTAGACATCACATGAAGATATTTAAAGCATACAGTGATTTCCTCACCTCTTAAAATATCATCATATGCCCAATTCTATGTTCTTAGTACCATGATGATTTGGATATAAAACACAAGAGCAGCCATCTATTGAATTATCATTTTTTAAAATTCAAGATAGGGTCTCACTCTAGCCCAGGCTGACCTGGAATTCACTATGTAGTCTTAGGCTGGCCTTGAACTCACAGCAATCCTTCTTACTTCTGCTTCCCACATGCTGGGATTAAAGGCGTGTGCCACCATGCTTAGCAAATTATCAGTTTTATCAATCTAGTCTTTTAAAAAAATGTAGGGCTTTTTTTTTTTTTTGGAAATACAACTAGGCTTGATTTTGATAATTCAATAGAATTTAATGACTCTCAGAAATTTAGAAAATCCACTTTGGTCTTTAGATCTAGATATCTTACTAGCTGGTGTATTCATGAGCTAATATTTCAGTATGATCAGATATAGGCTGAGTAGCATGCATATTAGCTTTAGTGGTCATGTACACTGTTCTATTGGAATTCTTTGGAATCTGTGTTTATAGCACAAACAATCTTATCACCAGGCATTGTTATGGGTTCAACTTTGAAAACTCTGCTTCTGGATCTGGAAATATAGAAACCTCAACCTATCTGTGGCCTCTAAGTAGATTTTGCACTCTGATAAAAACTGTACTGATTGTGTAATGAATGGATTTTTGCGTTTAAGGCCACATATAGCCATTTAAATACAATGGTAATCATTCAATAGTGTGGTGTTTATAATATAAATCTATAAATTATTATTTCTGAGATTTCAGTACACATAGGCATGATTAGAATGAAATATATTGATAGTTGAAATTCTATAAATAAATATTAAGTACTTTCATCAGTCTTGGTATAAACGAATAGTCTCAATTATAGTCACTATTATCTGGTGATATATGTTATTGCAACAATGTCCATCAGCTAACTAAAACTCATAAATGATTTGTTCATTAATATCTGTGCAACTGTTGACAAGTGCTTAAATCCTCCAATAGCCCATTTTTAATTGAAATATTAATCATAAAATATGTAGCACATTCAGAAAAGGTTTAAAATGTTTTATTATGATAAGCATTGGGATCAGTAAACAGTGCCCACTATGTAAACAGCTGTCAGTAAAGATGACAGATGTACCGTTCTAGAAAGCCAGTCATTGATAGATGTTAACCTGCTGTGGACTTTGGTCCGGGCTTGTTCGTTCAGGCTGCAATAGTAATTGTGATGGAAACTGCCCTAGGAGAAAATGTATCAGCATCCATTTCAGCTGATTAGCTTGCTGCCTTAAATACACACCAGAAAGCAACAATTTAAGGAGACAGCTGACAGGCTGCAGGAGGCAGAGATCAGACACACTGAGGAATGTATTCAGACTTCAGCACTGGGAAGTCAAGAGGGCCCTGAACTGTGTCAAACAACACAGCCAACGTGACCATGGAGGTAGGGAAGACCTGCTGAGACCCTTTCTGTGGACCATACTTTGGTGAAGAATGAAAACATGAAGGCATAAGAGATAGCCTTAGTTTTAGTCCCTCTGGTAAGGTGCTACAGATGGAAATATTCATAGGGTTAATCTAAACTCAAGAAAGAAATTACTATCTATAACACTCTGTAATCCTCAAAGTGACCTCAGGCCCTGGGAAGTTAATGACATGATTCCACTGTGGACAGAGCAGGAGTCTTTCCGGATAGACACAAGCAAGCAGGGGAGGGCTGACAAACCAGCAGCACAAAGAAGCACCAAGCTTACATTATCGGGCACAGAGGAGGCACACCTGCAATCCAGAGGAGAGGTGGGGCCATGCACTTGTGTTTTGTGAATCCATTCACCCCATCTTTTCCTTCCTTAATCATCTTTTCTGTATGATGGTTTCATCCTGGTGTTGAGGGGTGGGCCCCAAATTAAAACTCATGTGTACTATGAAGGTAAAATACTATGCAGTAAAGTATTTTTCTGGGGAATCTCCTCCCAGAAGATAAAGGAACAACTTTTCCAGAAACCATGTGGAAATGTCTTCCTATACTCAGTTGTCCCAGTCGACCTCAGATGGCCAAATCTGAATTATTCTAACAAGGGAGATGGTTGGCCTTTAAACCAATCAAGCCCACATCTGAGGGTAGATGTGTACAATGCTTCTGTCAAAACAATGGTTTTTGTGTAGAGGGGTTGATACCTGAAGAAAGTAGAAATTTCATTGCGAGTCAGAAGAGGGGTCAGAACGGATGCCTATCACACTGGTCTGGAATCTACCTTGACACATGTATGAAGTTGGCAAGCTGTTAACCACTCTGAGGTTTGTTTTCCTTATGTGAATAATGGGGATTTGTTTTCGTGTTTTAGAAGCATGGTCTCACTATAGCCCAGACTGACTTGGAACTCATTCTGTAGCCCATGCTGGCCTCAAACTCCTGACAATCCTCCTACCTCAGCATCCAGAGTGCTGGGATTAAAGGTGTGTACCACCATACCTGGCTGAATAATGGAATTTTGTATGCATTTTCTCTTTTCCACTAACAATACCTCTTTTTTTGTTTGGGTTGTAAAGCATACAACTAATACCTATAGTTATCAGTCTATTCTATATTACCTTTAAGGCTTTTTGACAAATTTCATCAAAAGGTGAATTTATGAATAGTTTTCCTCTGCTTCCTACCTTGTTGACTTCCTACCTTGAATTTGAATGTCATCACTGGAGGCATTAGCCATCTTAGAGAAGGTGAGAATGAAGATCACATGCCAATGATGACAGAATGGAAAGACAGATGGAACCTGGGTCCCTTTATGACTATGAGGCTGTCACCTAGGTCTGGAGCTCCTGTATGCAGCCTTACTTTATATGACAAAGGTAGTCAACACATCTTTTACATTTCACTATTTTAGTATTATTATTATTTACTTATTTATTTATTTTTCTCTTTTGAGGTAGGGTCTTTCTCTGGTCCAGGCTGACCTGGAATTAACTATGTAGTCTCAGGGTGGCCTCGAACTCATGGAGATTCTCCTACCTCTGCCTCCCAAGTGCTTGGATTAAAGGCATGTGCCACCATGCCCGGCTCATTTCACCATTATTTTAAACATGTTTTACTGGGAGTAGAGCACACTGTTCAAATGTGTGTTGTGCATGATAATTTGTTAGCAAAGTTGGCATCACCATGGAAAGTCATGACCACTGCAAGGAATGACCTCTCAGTGCTCATCTGCCCAACTATTCTCTTCCAATGGAGACTTTTAGTAAAATTAAATTCTCATCCAATTGGATTTTCATGTTTTTAGTTCATTTCACAGATGAATAGTTGAACAGCAAGAGCATGCAGGACAGATTGGGAGTTTACAAAAAGAAAAAAAAGGAAGGGTAGCATTTCTTTTCCATATTGCTTCATTCTGCAAAAGTATGCTTTGAGTCATTTAGTACTTCAGTACCAAGTTTTCAAGAAAAATGCATCATATTGAAGTTGAGTGTTTAAGTACTATGGTAAATTGAGGTGAGCAGATCTTTTTTAAAAGAAAACTTTCTATTGACAACTACCACAAGTATAAATAATGTACCATAATCATAATCTCCTCCCACTACCCTCTTTCTCCTCCCCCAAATCCCACCTCCACTGAATCCCTTCTTCTTTCCAATGAGTTTCTCTTCTATTTTGAAGTCATCAATTTTTTTCTCCTACTATGCAGGCCTTGTGTAGGTAGTGTGAGGCCATAAATATCAAGGCCACTTTGTGTCTGCAAGACAGTAAAGCAGTCCTCCTTATTTCTTTGACTCTTACTTTTTTTTTTCCTGCCACCTCTTCTATACTGGTCCCTGAGCCTTGGACAGTGTGATAGGGATGTCTAATATAGTGCTGAACTGTCACTTCTCAGCACTTTGGCGAGTTTGAGTCACTCCAGTAGTCACTGCCATCTGAAAAGAGAAGCTTCTCTAACCAAAATACATAGGATTAAATGTAAGTGCTTAGAAGGCAGTTGGTGGGCACAATATATCCGTTTAGCCAGACAACAGCAGTAGTGAACAGATCTTAAAATGTCTTGCCATATGGAATTTGAACAATTTGTTAAAGTGTGTTGGGAGCTACTCAGATGGTAGAAGTGACCAAGTGCTTTGATTAGAAACCAGCTGAGGTTACTTGTAAAAATATTTTCTGGAAAAGTTAAGAGTATTTGCATACAGTTTAATTTAAGCAAATAGGGTTGCGCTGACATGCCCTCTGATGTCACCACATGCAAAGGTAAGGCGTTTACTCAGGCTTCCCCTGATGTCCATCTCACTGACTCTGAATCCTCACCCTGTGCTCTGACCTCAGAACCTACCTTTGTCCTGTCTCGATCTGGATTCTGGATTATCTCCTGGTGTTTCCACTCAACATATGTAGATACTTCTTTCATTTTCCCCACTCCTCCTTCCTTTCTTTTCTTTCCCACTCTTTCTTTCTTTTTCTCTTTCTTTCCCCTCTTCCCTCCCTCCCTCCTTTTCTTCTTTTTCCTTTTCCTCATCCTTCTATTCCTCTTCTCCTTTTTATTTTGGCGGTACTGGGGCTGGGATCCAGGCCCTTGTGAATACAAGGCAAGTGCTCTACTGAACAGCCATATCTCCATCCCTTTGATTTTTTTTTAATTTGGGAGTTGACATTACCTTAGTGGTATCAGTTCTCTTTTGCTCTTGCCTTGCGGAACCTCCCCATTTCTCCAGCTATGCTCAGCTCCTAGGTCATAGTTCTGGATGCATTAAAATAATTATTTTATGATTATGACTTTATTTTAATGTGGTAGCTTTAGTAAATGGTGCCAGGAAGACTTCAAGCTGGGGAGAAAGTCAGGAAAAGAATAAAAGGGTGATAACGGAATTTAATTTTTAAGTTTAGTTTTGAAAACTATGCATGCTTTAGGTTTTGTTTAAACCCATCACTGGGTTCTAGTTCTCATTCACTTAGCTAGTTATAAAGTCTCTATGTGCTAAGTAACATGCTAGGTATTTGGAATAAATAGAAGATGGAATCACAAGCTGGAGTGATTCCTCAGTGGTTAAGGTACTTGCTTGCAGAGCTTGCTGGAATAGGTTCGACACCCTAGTACCCATGTAAAGCCAGATGTACAAGGTGGCTCATACATCTGGAGTTTGCAGTGGCAAGAAGCCCTGCTATGCCCATTCTATCTCCCTCGCTCTTGCTCCCGCTCTCTCTGCTTGCAAATAAATAATAAAAATGTTTTTAAAAAGAAGACATAATCTCTTCATTAGTTTACTCTCTGATGAGGGTACATAGAAGTAAGCACCAAATTGAAGCTCTCTAGGATAGGTGCTACTGGTAATCTAAGGTAGTCAGAAATTACCTAACATAACCCTTAGTGTCTATGGTTTTCACTTCATCAGTTACCTTGTAAATATTGTGGGGGTTTGCCAATTGGGCAGGATAAATAAGTCAATATTCTGGACAATACAATCCCCTTTACCTGATGAAGACATTTTCTTTACACTTGGTATGCTTTTAGCATGGCAGTCCAATGCAGGCACACATGCACACATGCACACACGCACACACACACTCACAATAAAAGAAGAGTCTCTGTTGTTAGAGCTGAAAAGTATTTCTGGGCAGAAGAGCAGATCTTGTAAACAGTACCAGTTTCTAACATTCTGGTGGGAATGAAGAAACATATCTACAGAGTGAGCTAGAAAAGAGGTGGGAAGCATCTAATCTGGCAAACAGAGATGAAAGTGGTGATGAGCAGTGGGCACAGGAGACAGAGCCCCGCTCCTTCCTGGCCTCACTCCTTTCATGATTTATCAGCTTCGGGGAAGGCTCAGCACACTGGGGTGGGGGCAGCACCAGGAACGCAGGTGCTCCCTGCCCCCGTGTCCTGATGGAGCAAGCGCCATGGATACATGCAGGCATCTGGGAGTGGGTGTCTGGAAACATGCGGTTCAGCAGCTGCTCCCGGGCCCACTTTCCCAGCAGCTATGTCAGAGTCATGGCCAAGATCATCTTCATCAAGTTAGCAGTTTTCGGGGACATTACTTTCAAAAGTAATGCTTAAGTCTGGACTGCTTTTCACCCCCCAGCCATGTGACGTCAACATTTTTCTGTCCCACAGGGCTCACTCATGCCTGTTTGTTTCCCAGGCTAGTGTGGAGGTAGCACGGTGTAGTAAAAAGCTAGGCAGGCCTGGAACTGGGTTCCAGGGTTTTGGAAACTCAGTTAATCTTTCTTTCTTTCTTTCTTTCTTTCTTTCTTTCTTTCTTTCTTTCTTTCTTTCTTTCTTTCTTTCCTTCCTTCCTTCCTTCCTTCCTTTTTCCTTTCTCTCTCTATCATCTATCTATCTATCTTTCTATCTATCATCTATCTAGTTACACATATATACATGTATATATAATCTGTAGGGGAAAAGTAATAAACTCTTTAATCATTGGCTTACTAATCCATGAAATTGGCCAAGAAGCTTAACTGGAAGAATTCTAGTAAGAATTTATTGGCAAACAATAAGCACTCAACCAATGGTAATCTTTTAAATTGATATTTTCGGTTTGTATACAAAGTAGTGGATTTCATCATGGCATTTTCCCCCATATGTGTCTTTGCGCTTATTTATTTCCCTTCTTCACCACCCTCTCCCAAGACCTCTACTTCCCCTCTGGATGATTCCCTTCCTTTCCTAAGGTATTCTGCCCCTCTGTTTTCTTATCACATGTGTTCCATTACCCTCACTTTTCCCCACACCCCAGTGGAAGTTTTCAACCCTCAGTATTACTATTTCTGTAATTGTTCCTTTGTGAGTGGGTACATGGACGTAGAAACAGAAACCATGAGCCTTTCATAGGCATTAATACGGTATCATTGAGGGGAAGACTACAACCTTGAGGGTTCCTTTATTCTAAGAAGCTGACTGGTAGGTATAGGATAGAGTCCAAAGCAGTCAAGCTTTGAGCCCTTGAAAGCTTTCAGGTGGCTTCTTATCCAGGGTGGTTTAGCAATGGGGGTGAGGTGGCTTGAATCAGGTATCCCTCATAAACTTAGGAGTTCTGAATGCTTGTCTCCCTAGATGATGGCAATTGGAAATTAAAGCCTCCTGGAGGTGGTATATTGTTGGGGGCGGTCTTATGGGTGTTATAGCCAGTTTCCCCTTGCCAGTGTTTGGCACAGTCTCTTGTTCCTGCTAGGAAGTGATGTCCACCCTCTGTTCATGCCATTGTTTTCCCTGCCATTGTGGAGCATCCCTTCGAGTCTGTAAGGCAAAATAAACCCTTTCTTCCCCAAAGCTGTTCTTGGTTGGGTGATTTCTGCCATCAATGAGAATCTGACTGCAACAGGGGGTTTCCCTCTTCTTGAGTTTGGTCTCCCTCTTTGAGCTGTGGAGAGCACAAATGAGTGCATCACACCAACTCCTCCCTGTGCTTCAGCACCATCATTGACTTGGAGAATCCATTTCTTTATTTATACTTTATTGTGTTTATATAAGTTGCATTGGTAAATGGTCACATGCCACCACAGCCTGTTGAAAGCTGACTCCCAGCCACATGATTCCCTCCTTGGGGCTGCTTCTAAGAGGATTAGTAACTTCCTCTGATTGAGGGAAGGAGCAATAGACAGATGGATCGGTGATGTCACACCTTTCTATGACCTAGGCTTTGAAGCTGGATGCTTTCATTCTCATTTTACTTATTCCTTCATTCTACTCTCTAAATTAATCCCATCCCTAAGAAGAGGACCCAGTCTTACCTCCCTAACATCGTCCTCCATGTAAAGCCTGATGCCAGCTTCCTCATTGCTCCTCAGAAGACAATCAAGCCAAAAGTCCAGCTTCCCCTCAGAGCCTTCTGCTTGGGATGCTTTTCCCCAAAATAACTGCACAGCTTCTGTGACTTCACTTAACACACATATATTGATTTCATTGTTTATTGTTTCTCCCTTCATTACAATGTAAGCTGAGAGACTTTCTGTTTGCTCACCCAAGCATCCCAACTGTGGAGCAGAATGTCTGACACACTGCGGTGCTCAGTTTCTGTTGAGCAAATGGACTGTGAGTGAAGAAATGGCCTCACCCCTTTTGCTAAGACTCAGGACTGTTTTCAGTCTCTCCAGGACAGGCTGAGGTGATCGGGCACATCAGTTCATGCTGCCAGGGCACACCTTTGCAATCTGCCCCTTGTGCTGCCCTCTGAAAGGAGGAGGTGACAATTGTGTCAGGAAATCAGAGCCAGTTGGAATCACAGTGAGCCCTTTTCACCATCTGTGAGTGTGAAATCCTGCTCTGGGTGAGAAAAAAACTTCACTCTTCTATTTTCTGGGAAACCTATCTTCTTTGGGGAAAAGGAAGATTCAATGGCAGAATGAAAGCTTTGGCTAGTGGTAATTCAAAACTGGAGGGGTGGGCAGTGCTAGAGCAGGCTGGTTTGGTGAGAGGCACTAAGATGAATTGCATTTTAGATTAAAACTAAGTAATGGAGAGTTGTAGCACCATACCACAGGTAGGGTCTAAAGCCAGAAAGAAAGAGGTGGTAGAAATTCAAGGAACAAAGGAGAAGTGTCTCTTTTAATGAGTTTCTGGGGGAGAGAGGTGTATCTGGATACAAACTATATAAGAGAGTCATGGAGGCCATGAAGGAGAGTCTGGGAGATAAAGGTCTCTTGTCTCTCAAGGTCTCTAAGAGTTGGGTCTGTTCTGCTGCCCCGTTTCTGTTCTTGGCAGGTGTATGGTAGGGAGGAGGTAGAGAGGCACCAGAGAAGAGAGTAAAGTTATAATCACCAGCCCATGTTACCTGAATTAATACCCAATCTTTAAAGGGAAAAAGAGCCTGCTTATAACTCCACCCCTGAAATTAGAAGGCTAGCCTTAATCAGGCAAATACAGAAAGGTTATGATTCAGAAATAGGTTTAACAATGTATTGAGGAGATTCAAGTCAGTGGAGGATAACAGTCTTACTCTTTTCCAATTACTGCTTTGAGTTATGCTCTGATAAGTCTCCCATTTCCTGTTTCTTAACAGCATATTCAACTGATTCCATAACTTTCTTGTCACTTTTGCTAATTAAGGCTCTGTTTAATTTCAAAGGCTATTAAAACTCATCTCCTCCTCTCCCTGCGCACAGGTAGGAGCAGTGGCCCCTGGATGGGAGAAGCGGAGGAGGGTGGTGCATACACCCTTCTCTCTCTTCTTCTCCATGGTCCCAGCTTTTGGGTTGGTGCAGGGGAAAGAAGGAGAGAGCATGCAGGCAGAGGTATGCTCTTTTATTGCTCATGGTCTCTACTATTGAGTAATTATACATACAGTATTCAAGCTTTCTTTAAGGGTGGTGACAAATCTTATCTGATTCACACCCTCATCTGGATACCGAGGACCCCTCAGGAAGAGACAACTGGGTTTCTTTTTGTGAACTGTCTGGCAGTCCATGTCCCCATCCACCTCTCATCTCAGCTCATTTGGCTCTTCCCTGCTCTTTTTTTAAAAATTTATTTTATTTGCAAGCAGAGAGAGAGAGACAGGCAGAGAGAGAGAGAAAGAGGGAGAGAGAGAAGACAGACAGAGGGAGAATAGGTGTGCTAAGGCCTCTAGCCACTGCAAACGAACTCCAGATGCATATGCCCTCTTGTGCATCTGGCTTCTGTGGGTACTGGGGAATCGAACCTGGGTCCTTTGGCTTTGCAGGCAAGTGCCTTAACTGCTAAGCCATCTTTCTAGCCTCTTCCCTGAACTTTTACATGATGCCTTCAAGACCACTGAGGTGTATGCCATACTCTCTGAGAGTCATGGAGGATGTACTAGTTACCATTTTCATTGCTGGGATAAAATACCTGACAAAAATCAGTTTGGGGATGAAGGGTTTACTTCAGCTTGGCAGCAGGAACATGAAGCAGATGGTCACATTGTATCCACAGACGGGAAGTAGAGAGCTATGCATAGTAATGATCGGCTAGCTTTCTCTTTTATGCAGCCCAGGAATCCAGCCCGTGGAATGATGCCACCTAGAGTTAAGTTAGGCCTTCCCTTCTCAATTTACCTGATCAAGAGAATCCCTCAGAGGCATGCCTCCAGACTCATTGCTAGGTGATTCTAGGTCCCATCAAGTCAACTGTAAATATCAGCCCCCACAGGCAATGAGGATGTCCCACCCATCATTTTCCTATATGACATGATACAGTAAAGTGGCTTCTCACTGTGTTAGCTCTTCTTTAGAAATATTTAGGAAAGGAGCACATGCTGGTCTTCAGATGTGGCAGAATCTCTTCTTTGCCATCTTTGGACTTACGTTTAAGCTTGTCCTAAAGGTTATGCCACCACACTCTGCCCCTTTCTGGAAGGCAATATTCAAACAAGGCTGATGGTGTCGTAAGCATCCAACATGGGTGAGATGATAGTCTACACTGGTCACTGAGCACCTCTGATCTCTACATGGCATTCCTATAGGACAGTCTCTCCATCATTTGGCACTTATGCAAATGCAGCAGTTGTAAGTGGCTATTGTAAGCACAACTCTGTGAATGAGAAGCAACTTCAAGCTACTTTAAAACTGAAGAAAGAGAGAAAGACAGATCCAGGATTGAGCAGAGTGCAATTTATTGGAGGATTTACTCATAGGCATATGGTCCTGGATAGCAACAAGGCCAAGTGAATCCTAGCAACAAAAGTGACGTAGTCCAAGTTGTAATATACCTGGCTTATCTTATCTTAAGGTATTATCATAGAGTTGGACATCCTCCTGATACTAGGATCTGGTTGTTAAGCTTCCCACTCCACTCTAATAGTTGGCTTATTTAAAATTTTCTGAGAAACTATGCAAACAAAACTGACCAAGTTACTCTGGGGAAATCATGGCAGTTATGACTCAAGATTGCCATAGTCACAAAAAATCCATACAGTGGCGTTGACTAAAATGTGTGCTCCCCTTCATCATAGAAAGAAGCCTTTGTGGAAGGTCTTCCTAACCATGGACTTCAATTCCTAGCCCCCTTGTTTTGTGCTGCACTTATGTGACTGGTCCTGACCAGTGGTTTGTGAGCAACAGTGACCTGGGCACTTCTAGGTTTAAGAAGTACCAGCGTGTCATTCCGGTCTTCTTCCCATTCCAGGGCCTCAGTGTGAATGAGGATGCAGAAAAGAATGACAAAACAGAATCACCTAGTGACTTGCAGATGAAAGCTCTGGGCTGAACAAAAGTGTTCTTTGAGCTGGAGAGATGGCTTAGCAGTTAAAGTGCTTGCCTGCGAAGCTTAAGGATCAGGACCGATTCCCCAGGACCCATGTAAGCCAGATGCACAGGTGGTGCATGCATCTGGAGTTGTTTGCAGTGGCTGGAGGCCCTGGTGTGCCCATTCTCTTTTCTTTCTGCCTCTTTTCCTGTCTCAAAAATGAAATAAATAAACAAATAAAATATTTTTAAAAATGTTCTTCGAACTGTAATGTGAGAAATGAGCTATGTGTTTGGGCCAAAGAGTTTAGGGTTCACTGGTTATAGTGGTTAATATAACACTATTATTGCACATCAGAAGAAAGTGTGTGTCATCTTTCTTGCTAAAGGGAGAAAAGTGTATCTCAGAATGAACTGCCTGCATGGGGCATGTCACATTCTCCTTCCCAACCTGTAAGTCATATATGAGCTGGAGATGGGTCTAAAGTGAAGGTTGGGAGTAGTAAGGAGTTATTATTATTATTGTGATTAATTTGGCTCCTCATTTGTTGCACTAAGAGGCTCAATCCTAAATGGGATGATTAGGAAGTGAAGATATCTAGTTATCAATTACAGGGTGATATAAAATATACTCCACTCAGTATCTTATGACAGGAATGTTTGAAAAAATGTTTATAGGTCTCTCATTATTATCCCCAGACAGCCTTCATTAGTAACCATAGACATGGCTTAATGTTGCTTCTGTTCAACATCACTGCCATGACAACCCTGAAACTTCATGGGGCAGCTCTGGTGACCCCAATGACAGAAGACAATGTCTTATGTGTGGAGACTAGAAGAACTCACAGATTATCAGCTAGGTCTGACACTGGTGCCAATGACCACATCTCTACCAAGTGTCTCATCTGCCTCGCCTTGCTGCTGAGCTGGAGTAAGACTGGTTCCAGGATTATCAGAATATGGTCAGCTTGGGCCATCACATCAGTGGGGCCCTCAGAGGTGCCTAGCCACGGGTGGTGACACAGGCTGTTGGATAGTGGGCATCAGGGAGGTGCTGGCAGTGGCATCATGTAATTTATATTAAGGACTAATTGCTAAAATCCATAGCGGGGGGCAGCAGGAGGACTCTGATTTCTAGAAGGTGAGGACCAGTGTGAGGAAACAAAGCTGGCTTTAGAAATCAGAAGTGCAGGTTGAGAGCCAAGATGGGGTCTATAGGCATCGCTGGGAAAGATCTCACAGAGCTGCTTTCAGAATTGTGCTGGCATTGAGTCATCAAGAGAAGGAAAGCCGAGCCCAGGCCTGAAGCCACAGAAAGCTTAGAGGGCATCAGTTCAGGGAAATAGGTAGTCAAATATTTGATATTCAAATATTCAACACTCTCTGGGGTGGAAAATTCTCACTGTTAGATTTAAGATTCTAGGTTAAAACAGCATTGAGGCCATAATTAAAATGTAAGCATTGGGGCTGGAAGATGGCTCAGCAGTTAAAGGTGTTTGTGTGTAAAACCTGCCAGCCTGGATTCAATTCCCCAGCACCTATGTAAGACCCAGGTGCAAAGTGGTACCTGCATCTATGATCCCAACAGGCCTGCGACAATGGGAGGCTGAGCCAGGAGAAGCTGGAGCTTATTATAGTAGGCCAGTTAGTCTGATATTCATTTGCAGTCTATTCATTTGTAGTGGTAGAGTTCACAGCCATGCCACCATGAATATGCCTAATCCTGTCAGAAAATGTGGAGCACAGACAACTCAAAGTTGTCCTCTGATCTCGACACATGTGTGCGTGTGTGTGTGTGTGTGTGTGTGTGTGTGAGATAGTAATTAACATTGGCATATCTGCATATAGGGGATCAGAATAACTTCTTTTTTTGTGTGAGTGTGGGTTTTTGACATAGGGTCTCACTATAGCTGACCTGGAATTCACTATGTAGTCTCAGGGTGTGTGGAGAGCGGGTGTGGCGGCCATCCAATGTGGAGAGCGGGTGTGGCGGCCATCCCAAGGTCGCCGCCCGGGCTTCCATCCCAAGGTCGCCGCCCAGGCTTCCTGCCAAGTCTCCGCGGGTATGGCGGCCATTACAAGATGGCGCCTGGGCTGGCTGCCAAGTATCATGACTAAGCATCACTTCCTGCTTCCCCTTCTGAGTAAACACGTACACTCTGCAAAGTGCGCATGTACAGCGCTACGTAAGATCAGATCACCATCAGGTGGTTGGCTGCGCCCTGTTGTCTACGCCCACGTGGCAGCTGCTGATTAGGTCAGGCTGGCTATTTACAGGGTGGAGGGTTTGGTATCGGGGCCCCACACCCAGATGTAAAGGATTCCTGAATAAACTGCTTCGAGAAGGGTTCCGATTGCCGTTGCCTTATTCTGCTGGACGGGAAGGGTAGCAACAAGGGTGGCCTCGAACACACAGTGATCCTCCTACCTCTGCCTCCCAAGTGCTGGGATTAAAGGCATGTACCACCACACCTGGCCAGAATAACTGCTTCTGAAGAGGTAAATTTCTGTGGATAAGTCCAGAATATAAAGTGTAGGAGAGAACTGACTTAGTTCTTGCTATAGTCTCAAATTTAAGTCTGTGTTGTATTTACTGATGTTACCATATCTCCAGGCACACATCAGTCTCCTTACCTCATAATAATTGCCAATGGACACTGAGCTAGTAAGTGGCCGTTGCCAGTTGTACGCTGTTCATATGTTTCTGTGGTTCCTCCTTGGCGTAGGTTAAACATTTCTGTCAAACTGGGCCAAGTGGGGCTGGAGAGATTGCTCAGTGGTTAAGGCACTTGCCTCCAAAGCCTGAGGATCCAGGTTTGATTCCTCAGTACCCACATAATTCCAGATGCACAAGATGGCACATGTGTCTGGAGTTCATTTGCAGTGGTTGGAGGCCCTGGAGAGCCAATGCTCTCTCTCTCTGTCTCTCTCTCATTCATTTTCTCTCTCATTCTCATAAAAAAATCAAAAAAAAATTGAACCAGTTGTTTTTAAAAATTATTTATTTATTTTCACATGTGTGTATGTGCATGCCAGGTCCTCCCACCACCACAAACAAATGCCAGACACATGTGCCACTTTTTGTGTGTGGCTTTACGTGGATTCTGAGGAACTGAATCTGAGCTGGCAGGCTTTGCAAGCAAGTACCTTTAACCATTGAGTAACCTCCCCAGTCCAGACCAAGTGATTTTTTAAATTATTTTATTTTTGAGAGAGAGAGAGTCAGAGATAGAAAGAGGGAGAGAGAGAGGGAATGGGCACACCAGAGCATCTCAGCCACTGTGAGCAAACTCTAGATGCACATGTGTGACAGTGCACACTTGCATCACTTTTCATCTGGCTTTGTTGGACCTGGGATTTGAACATGTGTTCTTAGGCTTTGCAGGCAAGTGCCTTAATCACTAAACCATCTCGCCAGCCCCCAAGTGATTTTTATGGTCAGTAAAATATGAACGGAGTGATGTGAAACTGCAAAAGCCAGCAAATGGTTCCATGTCCCTTTTCCTGCTTTTCCAAGATTAGTTCATCAGATAGAGGACAGAGTTTGACTCTGGAGATGAAAAAGCCCTACAGGGGAGAACATCAGCTGTCTTATCTTGATACAGAGTCTGAATGCGAGAACAATTTTATTATTGCAAGCCACTGAGATTTGGGACTGTTTGTTACGGAAGCATACCTTGACAAAAGCTGACTAACACAGCAACAGAGAAGGGATTCTGACTCCAAAGCCCATGCCTTTGTTTCACAACATGCTACCTCCAATGAAAGCTTGAGAAAGTTTCAGGAGAGCCCTGCCAGTCCCCGGGGGGGGGGGGGGGGGGGGGGGCGGGAATGCTGTCCAGTGGTGAAGATAATACAAGCTGCACAGCAGAAGTGACTCCCCAGTGCTGGGGTTGCCCTCCCCTCTTGGACGCACTGAGGCAGGAAGGGAGAGATGCAGTGATGACAGTCGTGATAGTGATGAGTTCTCTCTGTTTCCAGGTGCCCTCCCTGGCGAGGCTTGCTTACCAGCAGCTGGTGTAGGCAAGTTTCAGCCAAAGTGTGAGTAATATGCCATCCCTAGCTTCCAGCTTCCTCCCCACTCCGGAGTAACTGAGGCTGGAAGGGGACACTTCCATATGGGAAGGGGAAAGTTCTCATCCTTTCAGGAAAATGCACATATAGGGCTGGAGAGTTAGCTTAGTCAGTAAAGTGCTTGCCTTGCAAGCATGAGAAATGAGTTTGATTCCCAGCAACTATTACTTTAAAAAAGCAACAGGTGTAGTTGCATGCGCTTGTAATCTCAGCACTGGGATGGTGGAGACAGGTGATGGGTTGGGTTCTGTTGTGGTAACTAACGTGTCTGTACCTTCTGTGTTCCAGACCACGAGTGGGTGTGGAACCTGTGATGGGCCTGTATGCCACCAGGGTCATCATTCATTTGGTTTTGAACCATCTCTGAAGCCATGGTATCATCTGTCTCAAGTAACTGCTCTGGGAAGCTGGCTGGCACTGGAGTTATTCATTCTCTTTTTGTGTTCCTGGAACTTAGCACATCGCCTTGTTCTGCCTCACAGTGTGCCCTTTTGAGAACTCTACAAAATGGACATTTCACAAGAAGAGAACATGACGATAGTTCACAAATAAGGAAGAGGATCATGAAATTTCTGATAATATTTCAGATGACATTTTCACTTACAGCGTGGATCCTCCTCCACTACCTCAGGAAACAAAAGCATCTTTATTCTAAAAGGGTACCTGGTGATGGTAGGAGATTTGGTCTTCTAAGACCCAGGACCTCAAGTGCCCATCAGCTAAGAAAATGACCAATTACTTGGAGCAGATGATAGAATAGCTCAGGCTGTTTCAAATTTATTTCTCCATTTTCTTCAGTTTGCCCATTGTGCTTTTAGTCAATATTTGAAGATGACTTGGCTGCTCAGAAGTGCTTTTGTATGCATTGCTGATTAAACTCTCACAATGTGTGCAGTGTGGATTGAGCAGAATATTATTAGGCATGTCTGCATGTCCCAGAATGGTTTCACCATCACATTTTGTGAATGTGGGAGTCGGAACTAAGCTGCTTTGATATGGTGCTGGATCATATACTCTGCCACCTATCAAAATAGTGCCCCAAATGGGACAGAAATAGGACAAGAATGGAGAGAAAGAAAATCTGAGAAAAAGGAAACAAGGAAGGAAGTCAGGTCAGTGTGTTGAAACAGCAGGTAAAGCACTTAAGTACCTGGGCAGCTCAGCTGTCTGGACTGAGTACCCAGTATCCAGATGTGGGGATTCTCTTCTCTGATCTATCATAAGCCCACACGTGACCCAAGTAAATCATAGGGGCTTTCAGTTCAGTTTTTGCTGCATGAACTGATTATGAGGGATACTTTATAGTGTATCCTCCTAGGTGGATGAATCATTTGTATTTTCATATGCTAAAGTATTACCTATTCTTGTTATAAAACAGTTGACATCAGATAAAACATCTCAAACACCCAATTTTCTCTTGTTTAGACAATGCTAGATAGAACTACAGATATTTTTTTCCACTAAATTGCTTGAATTAGTAGGTTGCTTTGAGATCACATCTACCATGCTAGAATTATGGTGAAGAAATTGTTTTTCCAAATTAAAAACAGTGAGTTCCTTGCTCTAGGCATAGTGAAAATGACAGAGACTAAATGTTGTTACGTCCTCATGTGTTTCTTATTTCCTCATTTTCTTCATTCTTTTAAAAATATTTTATATATTTATTTATTGGAAAGAGAGGAAGAGAGGGAAGGAGGGAGGGAGGGAGGGAGGGAGAGAGAGAGAGAGAGAGAATGGGTGTATCAGAGTCTCTATGCACTGCAAATGAACTCCAGATACATCCATCACCTGTGCACCTGGCTTATGTGGGTAATGGGGAATTGAACCTGGGTCCTTAAGCTTCATAGGCCAGTACCTTAACTGCTAAACCATCTCACCAGCCCCTTTCTTCTCTCTTATTGAAAATTTTACTACATGAACATACTGTAATTTGATCACAATCCCCTCCCAATACCCTCTTTAATCTCCCCTTCCCCACCTCCATTCCAGGGAACCCTCTCTTCTTTCCATGTAGTTCTGCTTCTATTTTGATTCTCATTCTTTTATTTCCCCTCGTCTGTCACCTAAGTCAAAATGGTGACGGGGACTGAGAGATTGCTCAGTGGTTAAAGGAGCTTGCCTGCAAAGCCTATTTGCCTGAGTTCGATTCCCCAGTATCCACGTAAGGCTGGGTGCAAAGAGACACATGTGCCTGTGATCCCAATGCTCTTACGACCATGGGTGGGGGGCTGTGCTGTGGCATGTGTGTACCCATACACACACATAAAAAAATTAAATGAGTTCAATATTGTGCAGGTCTTATGGAGGTAGCAACTTCCACTGTGAGGTCATGAATGCATCAGTCAGCTCACGTCCAGAAGACAGTGTCCTACAGCACTCCTCCCCACCCTCTGGCTCTTACACTCTTTCCTCCCCATCTTCTGCAATGTTCCCTGAGCCTTGCAGGGTGTGACAGATGTCACATGTAGTGCTGAGCTCTCAACGGTCTCTTGTTTTCAGGACTTTCATGAATTGTGGGTCACCCCTGTATCCACTACCATCTCCAAATAGGAGCTTCTCTGGTGAATAGCAAAAGCTGCAATATGTCCTCCCCACCTCCTCCTCCACAGTGTTCTCTGAGCCCTGGCAGGTGTGATAGAGATGTTTCCTCCGGCGCTGGGCGCTCAAGTGTCACTCCTTACCATCGCCTTGATGAGTCTTGGCTCTCCCTACTTGTCGCCACCATCTGTAAAAAGAAGTTTCTCCCAGGCACGCTCATCTCTCACAATTTCAGTAGGAGTTTGTGTCTGCAAAAATGCCACTGCTCTCCAAAGCCTCAGCTGAGTAGTTTCTATATTATTATTCTATTTGACTTTCACTTGAAGATTGTTTCTTTTACCCTAAAAATATATGGTGTTGCTCACTGGCTAAATGGAGTATTTCCCCAAAATAACAAGATGAGTTGTTATTCTCTAGATAACATTTAAAAGCCCTAACTGCCAGTGCTAAGAATGTAATGAAAGTAGACAGTCAAGTTAAAGTGAGTCCATTAGGGTGGGCCCTAACTCAGTCTCACTAATGTCTTTATTAGAAGTGGATATTTGGATGCACACTGAATTGTAGAGAAAATGCACGGAGAAAGACCATGAAAGCACATAAGGAGAAGGGGGTCATCTGCCAGCCAGGGGGAGAGAAATCCTCAGGAGAGACCAAAACCTACCAACAGCTTGGTGTTTAGCCTCTAGAAATGTGAGAAAATGAATTCCTACTTTTTTTTTTTTTTGAGGTAGGGTCTCACTTTAGCTCAGGCTGACCCAGAACTCCCTTTGTAGTCCCAGGCTAGCCTCAGACTCACTGTGATCCTCCTACCTCTGCCTTCAGAGTGTTGGGATCAAAGGCATGTGCCATCATATATGATTCAAGTTTCTATTTTTTAACCCATCCAGCCTGTGGTGTTTTTTGTTATAATAGCCAGAGCAAACTGATATAGAAAATGGTATCTTATGCTTCTCTAATACATCCTTACCTCATTGTTCCTCCCGAAATGCTCAGCTCATGATTTAGACAGTGTTTACTACCACTGACATTTTGTTTCTTTTATTTAACTGCTATATATTTTTCAAATTGCTCATTAAACACATTTAATGTAATTCACTTCATTATGCATTTATCTTGGTTTCTTGGCAACTGTCCTTACTAACCATGATTTAATCGTTTGTTTGGGTAGATAATATATGCTTGTGGTAAATATTTTAAACAGTATGAAAGATGATGTACCATAACACATAAGTCTCACTCACCCCTCAGTTTCCTATTTCCTTAATTTTGTTCCACAGAGACCACTCATAACCAGCATATGGTTTAATTTTCTGGGTATCTTTTGGCTTTAAAACAAGTGTGTATACATGTGTGTTTAATATACACATATTATAAACTATTACACATATTTATGCAAATGTATGTTTTTTGTATGTAGACATAAATATTTATGTCAGTGCTTACATAAGTGCTATCACTCTCTCTGGTTTCCTGATTTTATTTATTTTTAAAAAATGGTTGTGTAATAGACACATGTTACTTTTTAAGGAGAGTAACTGAGCAGTATGTCTTGCGGATGCCAATAGAGTGCATACAAACCTATCTTAATTGTTGTAATTTGTTGTGGTACATTTATTTTCAACATACTATCCTGTTTGATTCTGCCTCATAACCCACACATGTTCACACAGATACTCATGTGGAGAACAAACAGGCAAAATATAGATTATAATATATATAATATATTATATATATATATAATATTGTATATATATATTATATATATATACTTAGAGTAGCTCTTTCCTGATTGAAATATTTGAGGGACAGATTTAATCAGGTGATACAACCTGTGGCATTAAACAAAAGTGGCCCATTTCTACACAATCCAAACAAGCAGGAGTGTTATAGTGAGCCTTTCCCAGACTAAGTCAATATGTCTGGTTATTGTCCCAACCTCAGGTGCAGGGGGGTAGCCCTGTTTCCCCTGAGCTCATGCAAGCAATATTGCTCCAAGACAATTAAAATAATCTTAAAAAGCAAACAAATCCAAGGTAGTAGAAAGTCAGGGTGCTTTATGTTGTTCCCTATTGGTAATTGTTCATTTGCATACATTCTTTAGTAAGTTTAAACACAAATCAGCCCAATTACGTATTCTTTCTTTGTCTTTTTAAATGAATTATGAACATTGTTATTTGTTAAGATTTTTACAGAACAACTTTATATGGTTCCATAGTAGTCCATGTAGTTGATACAATGCTTCCTCAATTTTTCATAAAAGGACAACTGTATTAGCTGAGCTCTAGTTTGAAACAATGACACATATTTAATGACAAACATAAGTGTTATTGAGCTACAAGGTAATTGACTATAAAACAGAGAGCAGTTCACATAAATTATTATAATTAGTA
This sequence comes from Dipus sagitta, assembly GCA_036346955.1. Lineage (NCBI taxonomy): Eukaryota > Metazoa > Chordata > Mammalia > Rodentia > Dipodidae > Dipus > Dipus sagitta. The sequence goes on from CM070781.1 coordinate 81,260,503, forward strand.
TTCTCTATCCTCAGAAACCAAATCATCTAGAAAAAATATTGTACAAAACAAACCAGTTCAGATGCCAGCCTAAAAATAGCATAGACTTTTATACTCCCATAAGAGTTGGCTTCAAGGTATGAGGTTTGGCTCTTTTCCCCTTTCCTGAAGCTGGAGCTCTACTAGTGTAGAGGTGGAGAGAGTAAAATAGCACGACTGATTAGATCAGGTTAATGATAATTGATTGTCTCACACAAAGCTATTAAATAGGAATGACTAATGGCTTCTGTCACTGATTAATGTAACCAACAAATATTTGTTAAGCATCTATTGTGAGTTGGATGTGGAAAGGGAAGACTATGACCTGGGCCTCTGCTCCATTAGAATTTATAAGCTGGCCGGGCATAGTGGCGCACGCCTTTAATCCCAGCACTCGGGAGGCAGAGGTAGGACATGAGTTCGAGGCCACCCTGAGACTACATAGTGAATTCCAGGTCAACCTGAGCTAGAGTAAGACCCTACCTGGAAAAACCAAAAAAAAAAAAAAAAAAAAAAATAATTTATAATCTAGATAAGATATGATACAGTGATCAAGTAATTGATGCATAAGATAATTGCAAGGTTTCCTAAGTGCTAAGAAAGAGGTGAAAGGTGCTACTATCACAGACAGAAATCAAGGTGGTGAATCCTTTTTATATGTTACCAGGGACAGCTCTCTGAGTAGGTCACACTGACAGGAAAATTTGAAGGAGAAAAGAAAAAAAAGTTAGTTACACAAAAAAAGTTGTGAATGAGGCGACAGACCTTGAGAGATCATGGGACCTGGCATGCTTGAGGATTGCACCAGGATTGCACTGCACTGGGCAAAACATGGCCCTGAGCGAAGAGGAGAGGAGGGGCCCATTGCGCATGCTCAGGGCACCTGGGTAGGAGGTCATATTTCATTCGAAGTATAATGGAAGGCCAAGTAAAAGGTTTTTTTTAATTTATTTTTTTATTTTTAATTTTATTTATTTATTTAAGAGCGACAGACAGAGAGAGAAAGAGGCAGATATATACGGAGAGAATGGGCATGCCAGAGCCTCCAGCCACTGTAAACAAACTCCAGATGCATGCTCCCCCTTGTGCATCTGGCTTACCTGGGTCCTGGGGAATGGAGCCTCGAACCGGGGCCCTTAGGCTTCACAGGGAAGCGCTTAACCACTAAGCCATCTCTCCAGCCCCCAAGTAAAAGTTTTAAACATAATTCTTGGCGTGTTGAGAAATAAATTTTGGCAGCTGTGTGGAAAACAAATTGGAGGATGGGAAGAATGGTAGGCAAGCCGCTCACTACGGGGTCCTTGGTACAGTCTCCCCCCCCCCCAAGAGAGGGCAGTGGCTGGCACGTGCATGGTGAACAACGGAGATGGAAACTAATGGACAGGCAATCTCTATGGGAGGTTGAGCTGCCAGATGAATGACTGCAAAGGATGTGGGACAGGAAGATGTCCATCATGCTCCTGCATGTCCCCAAAGCACCAAATTCAGAAGTGGAGGGCAGGAAATCATGAGGTTTCTTCTGATATTTAAGTTGAGCATGACTTAGGACACATTCAAATGGCGCCAGCAGTGTGGCAGTTTACCCTCTCAGCCTGGCAACAGTTACGTCATTAGGAGTAGATGAGAATCTCAAAGACGGCAAGCATGTAGCTCAGAAGAGAACGGACCCCCCACCAATGACCCTGCGGTGTCCCAGAGGTGCTCAGCCATGCCCAGAAGTAAGTCAGACAGGTCTTCTTTTCCTCTCAGATCTCTTAGTTTCTCCTTTGCCTATCTTTTACCTCGGATATTCCCTGAGCCCCAGGACCCTTCTAAGGGACAAGAGAAGAAAGTGTGGGTGGCTTTTTGTGCTTCGTGACTGTGTGGGAAGTCACCTTAAGCAGCGCTACAATGGTGCTCGGCACACTGCCGGAGTGTTTTGCCATTTGTGACTGTTTTCATGGATGCCAGCGCCTGCTGTGGGTCTTTCCTGAGAGGCAGAACCCCACAGACTCTTATCTCTCCATGTGGTGGTTTGCTTCAGATGTCCCCCATAAACTTAGGTGATGGAGATATGGGGATTAACACCTCCAGGAGGGAGTGTATTGTTGGGGCCGGCTCATGGGTGTTATAGCCAGCATATAACCATGGCAGTGTTTGGCACGCTCTCCTGTTGCTATTGTCCACCTTATGTTGGCCAGGGGCTGATGTCCACCCTCTGCTCATGCCATCGTTTTCCCCTGCCATCGTGGAGCTTCCCCTCAAGCCTGTAAGCCAAAATAAACCTCTTTTTCCCAGAAGCTGCTCTTGGTTGGGTGATTTCTATCAGCAATGTGAACCTGACTGCAACACTCATCTTTTTTGTTGTTGTTGTTTGTTTATTTTTCTCACTCTAGCCCAGGTTGACCTGGAATTCACTATGTAGTCTCAGGGTGGCCTCGAACTCATGATGATCCACGTACCTCTACTTCCCAAGTGCTGGGATTAAAGGCATGCACCACCGCTCCGGCCTTTTTCTTCCTGTGGCTCTGCAGGCAGTGAAATCGATGGAAAGGACCTTCCTTTATACAAAGGAGGAGATGCCTTCATCTATAGCTGCCCATAAGATGAACTGACTTCTACCACTAGGGGAAACCCAACATATCTCACTCAAGCCAAGGCATGAGCATTTTGGTACTAAAAGAAAGACCAGGCCACTGTTTAAGACCTGTTTACTTAGTGTGGCAATTTGAATTTATGTCCCCCTAGACTCAGATGTTTTATTAAAGCTTGTAACTTGGGCCCCGGGCTGCCTGGCTGGAGAAGATGTTACTGGGGGTGGATCCTAAGGTGAGCTTGGTGGAGATCTGAATTCCAGCCCACAGGTGTGCAGGGAGGCCTGAGGGCTGGGCGTGGGGGGGTCCTGCTGGCTGCCAGGTTTTGTGCTTTGCTGCTTTTGAGTGTTCTGCTGGCTGTTGGTGGTTTCTCTCTCTGCCTGGATTTATGAATGGGGGCCAGGTCCTTCTGCCATTTGATCAAACTTCCCCTGGATCTGTGAGCTTGAAATAATCCCTTCTTCCCATAAAACTGTGTTTGGGGGCTGGAGATATGGCTCAATGTTAAGGCATTTGCCTGTGAAGCCAAAGGACCCATGTTCGATTCCCCAGAACCCATGTAAACCAGATGCACAGGGTGGCATGTGCATCTGGAGTTCATGTGCAGTGGCTAAAGGCCCTGGAATGCCCATTCTCAATCTCAATCTCTCTCTCTCAATAAATAAATAAATAATAAAATAAAACAAAATATTTTGTTGGATGTTCATCCCAGCCATGTGGAACTGTTTACCACAACTGGGAAAAGGAATTGAAGATACTTATAGGTACCTAAAGCATTCCTTTTTCTAGAAATTACCTGCAAAGGCTGTGCTTTGCTCCAGCCCCGAGAAATTAGGTGGCTTTGCCTTTCCAGGGCCACTGTTAATTTGAAACACTGCACACTGCATCGGTGGAGGCTCAGAGGATGCCGTTGTGAATGCCTGTACTCAAGGGCCTATAAGTTACAGCCATCGACTTTTTTATTGGTGTGTGAAATCTAAGCCCACATTTAAGGCAGGGCCTCCACAGGGCTGCCTAACAATAGAGCAGCATATGTGTTAAATAATTGATCCAGCTGGATGCTCCACAAAGACTGATTTAAAAATCAAGAACCCAAGGATGAGATGAGCTCAGTGGGAAAACACACAGTTTCTTCTCTTCTGAGCAATGTCTGATGAGACAAATGCATTATTTTTCTGAGGGCGTCTTTTCCTGTCTGACATTTTGCACCACTTAGTTTATGTGAAGCCCCAAAGCCTGCATATGCTTTTCCTCAGGATTCATGGATTTGGGAACTAGAAAGAGCTTGATAGAGTATTCAGAGTGTCTTTCTTACTTTGAGGGACTTGGCCAAAGTTAAACTGAGTTCAGAGGTGGTCTGCTGTCAAGGTTTTAGGGCTGGCAAAACTTCTTTTGAAAAATTTCAAGGTCAAGCTAGTGGAGAACTGCTGCCAATATAACCTGGGTGGGATTTTATTTTTATTCTAAAAACAATAATATTATTTTTTAACACAGGAGATTTTTTTTTTTCATTTTGAGAGAGAGAGAGAGAGGGAGAGAGAGAGAGGGAAAATGGGTGGGCCAGGGCCCTCAGCCGCTGTGAACAAAACTCTAAATGCGTGCACCCCCTTGTGGCACATATGTGACATTGCATGTTTACATCACATCACTATGTGCCTGGCTACGTGGGACCTGGAGATTTGAACATGAGTTCTTAGGCTTCACATGGAAGTGCCTTAACCGTTAAGCCATCTCTCCTGCCTAGAAAATATTTTTAAAACTATATGATTACTACTAGCAATTTAATATATATTCCTTCTAGATTTTTGTCTATGCATATTTAAAATAATTATTTAGTGTATACACAATTTTCAGGGTGTTTATTTCCAGGAAGACTATCAGAGGCATTTCTCTTCCTTCTCTCTCTCTCTTTTTGTTTTGTTCCTTTTCATTGTGAGGCAGGGTCTCACTGTAGCCCAAGCTGGTCTTGACCTTGCCTGATTTTCTTACTTGAGCTTCCCACATGCTGGGATTAAAGGTGTGAGCTACCATGCCCAGCTTGAGAATATCAAGGGCATTTCTAATGGATACAGAATATTTAGGTAAATAGACACACTATAATTTGGGCTGGAGAGATAGTTATTCAGTTAAGAACATTTCCTATACAGGCACAAGGGCTTAAGGAAGCCTGAGAGACTGTTCCACTTTGATTCCCCAGGACCTATATAAATAATGGAGCATGGCCATAATCATCTGCAACCCTAGTCCTATAGGGGAGCAGGATCCTGAGAGTCACCATAGGTCATGGAAATAAAACCCAGCAAGCTCCAAGATCAGTAAGAGACTCCAACTCAAATAAGAGTGGGCAGGAAAACAATGGAGCAGAGCATCAGATGCTCCATTCTGAGCACACCATGCTACAGGCTAGCGAATGGGGTGCCACCTGGGCACATACACACGCATACCACACATATATATTTATCACACCACACACATACACACCACACCGCCTAACACACACACACACACACACATGCACACACAAGCAAAAAAAAAATAAAGATACTATAATTCAATGAATCTTTCAGTGTTTTTTGTATCCTTAGGATAATTTTTTTGCTATTATTCATAACAGCAACATATATATATATATATATGTGTGTGTGTGTGTGTGTGTGTGTAAAAACATCTCATGGCATATCATTTTTCTAATGTATTCTCCCTAATCTTGAACTGTGTAGAATTACATAGCTACTACTTGAATTGCCACAGGGTCAGTCCAATTGGCTATTGCTTTATAGCATTACATTTATCATTTTTAAAAATTTCTAATTTCCCCACTGAAACTGCCAGTTGTTTGATTTCTCACCTCTCTACTTGCTGCTGAGTATTCCCCTGGCCACCTTCAGCCTTCCTCACTCAAGCATATTTTCTTTTCTTTTTCTTTTTGTTCTTTTCAGGTAGGGTCTCACTCTAGTCCAGTCTGTGTGAAGTGTCAGGATGGCCTTGAACTTTGGGCCTCCCAAGTGCTGAGTGCTACAATTAAAGGCATGCGCCACCAGGCCGGGCTAGCATTTCGGTTTTCTGATTTCTATTCTCATTGTTCCTGAACATGAAATCCTGCTCCATGAATCTTGTTTTCAGGCATCTCTTGCTCAAATGGGAACCCCTAGGAGATGAGGGCTGTGTTTTATTCATCTATCTGTTCCCAGGACCTCAGCACACCCTGAGTGTGTGCTTAATAAATAGTTTGTAAATAAATAAATGAGAAAGTGAGGTTGAATGCTTTGTGTTTGCTCAGTAAACGTGATTTCTGGTTTATGTCCTTTGTCCATTTACTTACTGATGTCAGAATTTTATTGATTTTGGCTTGCATTTTTTTTTCATATGGAAAGACATTTACACTTCACCTATCATGTCTGAGCTAACAATTCCTTCCAGTCTATGCATTCGATATTAAAGGGGGAAAAGAGAGGTGTGATAAATGTGTTGTCTCCTGCTTTACTTTCTCCTAAAAGATTTCCAAAAAGTTGAGTAAAAGTGGGTTGAAAAGAGAGGAATTCTGTGAAATGTTAGGTAATTTGGTGGCTCTTTTTTAAACAGATTGCATGGAGGTTGTTCATGTGAAAAGATGTCTTAACCACATTTCAGGTCCTCTGAAGCTGAAAAGGTCAGCCAGTGCCTGCGTGCAGGGGAAAACAAATTCCTCTCATCCATACAGAGAGGTAAGTTTGGATTCAAAACCACGCCCGAGTTGGCTGAGTAATTCCCTAATGTATCTCATTTGTAAGTGAGAACTGAAAACACTCATTACTGGTTCTCGAATCCTTGATGAGTCAGCACTGTCCACAGAAAACAAACATACGCCACCCTGCTTTTACTGAAAGCGAGAAAGAACGCACCTGGGTGTTTTTTTTTTTTTTTTGCTTTGTTTTTTTTTTCAGATGTGCTTTTGTGTTTTTTTCTTCTAAACACATCAAATAATCTTATCATACACTGTCCTCCTGTGTCTGTGACTGCACTGGAAAGCTTTCATAATTTTCTGGTTAATATTTCATAAGGCAGACACTCAGACAATGCAAGCTGTCAGGAGCTTTCAGGATTGTGTCAGTCAGCTCTGGTCTTCTGAAGTGGAAGTTGATATGCCACATGGATGGAACCAGAAGCCCCACTCCCCCTGCATTGTTGGGCTCTTCCTTCCAATAGGTTCTAATACATAGGCCAATCACCAACAAGGAACCTTCAAAACTACCATAAGAAACTACCAAAGCAACCACTTCCCCTCCTTGAGGTTAGGGCTGCATAATGGACATGCCATCATGTCCCCCAGTCTGGCACCAAGGTGGTGGCTTTAACATGTTTGAGAGATGAATAAATGATGGGAGCTGCCCTGCCATGGACAGTGAGCTGGGTGTTTCCCATCTGTGTCTCCAGATCCAGGCTCTACCCTGTACGGATGCTTTATGCCTCCTGGTGGTTCATCCCATAGTCTCCAGTAGGATCTCTGGCTCCTGGCTTTCTAGGTGACTCCAGCCAAGGAAGAGTCAGTCCCAGAAGGAATTGTGGGGAAGGAGCAGAATGAGGTTAGAGTATTCATTCCCTTGACCCTATGGGATTGCCTCTGGCTGGCTGATTCTGAGTGGTCACAGCTGAAGTCAGAGACCTTCTTTGTTTCATTCTCTTTTTTTCTAGGGTCCAGTGATGCTCAACCCTTTGGTCCAGGGACACTATGCTATCCCACAGCCACACACGCCAACCCTACTTGAATTGTCCTACTTGGAATATACCTTTGGTGCTCTTTTGGAACACAGCTGATGGAAACATTGATGTGCACACGGGTGTGGCCACTGCTTCCTAAAATTGAGCTTGCCATCTGCCTCCAAACTGTGTGCTCCAGGGGAAAAGGTGCTTTTCCCTAATGTTCACCAGGAACGTGAGGAGACTGCCCTTTGGGCTGAATGTATGCATGTAGACTTACCTTGTTTCTTAAATTTGTAGAAACATTCATTTCCTATTCCTCTATCCCTCCCTTCTTCTGTGGGTTACAGTCAACCCACAGCCCGAGGGAGTCATCTCTAGCCAATACTGCAGCCACAGAAGTAGTCACCAAGGGCTCCCAATGTTGTCCAAGGGCTCACCACTCTGGCTGTTCCCACAGAAGCAGAAAGACCACAAACCAAAGATAGTCCCTCTGGTCACTTAGGTTTCGCAAGTATAAAAGGGCAGTTTTTACTGATTCCTTCCATCTTGTCTGTATGCTGACTTGTCCCCAGTCCCCAACTCAATGGGATCTACATGATGCAGGGCCAGTTGAAGCTGTCTTCATGTCTATCGTCAACTTGAATGACAGACATAGATCTAAAGGACAAAGGATACCGTGGTGCTGTGAAATCATCTGTCCTGTTTTCATGAATATGACATGGACTAGGAGACCCCATTCTGTGAATATGTGTAGACTTCCAGCTTCTTGATTATTCCAGCAGCCTCACCAATCATGCGTGATGATTGTACTAGACTTTTGCCTCAGCCCTGGGAATGCTCTCAAGGATGGTTGCCATGAGTCAGTCTCACGTTTCCAGTGCAGTGTATCATTCCACTTGATTTTTAAAATTTATTTTATTATATATATATAAACAACTTCTATACTTACAGCCAATAAACCATGATATTTCCTCCACTCCCCTGCCCTCCCCCACTTTCCCCTTCATAACTCTGATCTCCATCATATCCCCTCCCTCTCTCCATTAGTCTCTCTTTTAATTTGATGTCATCCTCTTTTTCTCCTATTATGAGGGCCTTGTGTAGGTATTGCTAGGCACTGTGAGGTCTTGGATATTGATGCCAAGTTCTGTGTGGAAAGTTGCAGTGTAAGGTCACTCCACTTGATTTTTACGTCTTTGGTGGCTAAGGGTGTGCTGCGGCTGGTGAGTGGACGGGATATTTGCTGTCTCGCCCACACAAAGGAATTGGCAGCAGCCTGGGTTGCTAGACTGAGTTAAGGGCTCTTAGATCAGACTTGGTTGCTTGCTTTGGTTCTTGCCTTCCATTCTTGTCTTTGTGCATTCAGAAACTCATCTGTCCCTCTGGCTCTCTGGTTTCTAGTGCAGCCTCTGGAATGCTGAAGTCAAAGAGATTCGAGATCAGAATCCAACAGACCCAGTCAGTAGCACTCAAAGAGATGAAGATGAGACCTCTATCTGCAGGCTGTCCTTGTGGCTGAAAAAGATGGGCTAAGATTTGTGCTGCAATAATTAATTTTAAAGGAATTTTCCATCTCACTAATTATTTTCAAGGTAAATTAAATTTGCTCTGCAGTATCGTCCAGACCCAACCTGCAATAAGCAATTTAACACAAAATTGCTGACCTGTAATTGCTCTATCTTGCCACAGATTCCTAATCCTTTTGCAATTTATAGGGATGACGAGGTCTTTGAGCTGTAACCGAGCTTTCCACCAGGGTGGTCATCACTTTCTTTATTTCTACCCATAACAAGCAGCAACGTTATAAATTCATGGGAAAGCTTCATTCAGCTACTTACTGAAAATTACAGAATATCAATTTCTGACATACAAGTTGTGGGTGGGTATAACATATTAGAAAATGGTACTATATAGACTACTTGAGGAAAATATGACATCCTTCAATCTAGGCGATGTGCAAAATCTTAAATCATAAAGGAAGCCAAACCTAATAAAAAGGCAGGTTGTGGGCTGGAGAGATGGCTTAGTGGTTAAGCGCTTGCCTGTGAAGCCTGAGGACCCCGGTTCGAGGCTTGATTCTCCAGGTCCCACGTTAGCAAGATGCACAAGGGGGCACATGCGTCTGGAGTTCGTTTGCAGTGGCTGGAAGCCCTGGCGTGCCCATTCTCTCTCTGTCTCTCCATCTGCCTCTTTCTCTCTCTGTCACTCTCAAATAAATAAAAATGAACAAAAAAAAAAATTTTTTTAAAGGCAGGTTGTTTCTCCATTTCGATGAACATGCTAAGTAAATCAAGCCAGGCCCTTGAGGCCCTTGGTGACTGTTGCCAGAGCTGCCAATCAAGTCACTTGGTCTTTCTGCCTCACTGCTTTTTGTTCTTTCCCAGCTTCATGCAAGCTCTGTGGTCATGGATAGAACTGTCGGCTTTTTCTTATAACGTTAGGGCTATGTTAGAGTCATTCACGTGTTAAGTCTAGCATCATGGGTTAATATGCTTACTTACAACTCTACAGTAGCCCAGGATATATTGTTAGACAATCGGCTGATTTCTGTTTGGTCCTGAGTTAAATCGTTTCTCCTTCAAAGAGCGACAAGTCCTTTAGAAACTGATGTCTTGGGAATCCCTAAGGATGCTTCCTATGGGTCAGCATGTGGGCAGATCAGGAGCCCGTAATCCAGCCAGAGAGACCACGAGCAAGCGCATCAGGCGCTCCTGCTCCTGTACCAGGCCCAGGGCCTGTAAGAGGGCTTCCCATGGGGCCAGAAGACTTTCCCATAGATATTGTAGAAAACAAGACAGAAAGAACGGAAGAGCCATAGGGTGGGAAGGAGTGCTTTGCAATGTGGTCTTTGGACATGAGGTGGTTGTTGCCTTTATAACCACACAGTTACTGTTACTACCTGTCTAAGGCTTACATAACACTGGACCCATCAACATGTCATGGATGATGGAGGAGGGAGAAAAAAAAGTCATTAAGCTAGAAGAGGGAATAGCTGGAAAGAAGAAGAGATTCAGTCCAAGGAGGATGAGGGAATCCAGGGAAGGAGGCGGAATCCATGCTGATGATAGAAGGATTTCATGTTTTCCTCAAACGATCTGTAGCGATTCTCCACTGGGGCAATTTTGTCCTCAGGGGACGTGCCATAATGAGAGCTTGACTTCTGAGGTCCTCCATAGCCATTTGGGGGAGGGGAGCAGCCAGGCATCGGGTTCCCTCCCCCACCAACTCCTACTCATTCCCCTATGAGCAAGTGGCGCCATCACTCAAGGTCCACGCCAGAGCTCTTCTCACTGTTCTACTTCACTCCCCCCCCCCCCACATTGTTTCTAATCCAGCAGTTTTCAAGTGACCACTATTGACTGGCATTTGGGACTGGCCAGTGCTCTAGTGTGAAGAATACAAGGGCATCTTGTGTATTGCAGGAGGCGTTGTAACTTCCCTGACATCTAGTTGCTCCCTCAGTTTGAGCCTCAGTTTCCTTGTCTGTTGAATCAGTCTTTCATGCAGTCAGTAGCTAGCTACTGAGAATCTATGTTCTAAACTCTGTCTTAGGCACTGGGGAACAAAAAAACACCCCTGCCTACAAGAGCTTACATTCAGTAGGGGTTATACAAGAAAATAGAAACTCGATACATTATCAGACAGAGAGTAACAATAAAGTCTGGTAGGGGACAGACAGTGGCATCAGGAAGACCCCTCTGTAAAGGTGACATCCTAGCACTCCTAAATGCACCAAGCCTCGTGCCAACTTTCCCCTTCCTGCCTCTGTTCACGCATCACTCAGCTTGTGTGTTCTCCCTCCCTTGTCTGTCTTAGCCTGTCCTTCCTTACATCTGGTCCCTTCAGCTCTCCCTCCCAAGCAGAGCTAGACTTCAGTGGGATCTCAGCCTCTAGACTTGAGTCCTCAAGTTCTGTTTGCAAGTGGCAGGTTGCTAAAATAAGTTCTTTTTCAAGGTAGGGTGTTACTCTAGCCCAGGCTGACCTGGAATTCACTATGTAGTCTCAGGGTGGCCTTGAACTGACGGTGATCCTCCTACCTCTGCCTCTTGAGTGTTGGGCTTAAAGGCGTGCACCACCACGCCTGGCTAAAATAATTTTTGAGGTCACTGTTAGTAGACCGTTAGTGATAAGGAGGGCTTGGTATGGTTTGTGGTTGTGTACACACACACACACACACACACACACACACACACAGGATTTATTGACTTTATCATGTTTGACTGGCAAATACTAGTGAGTTAGGGTTCTCTAAAGGAACAGAACCAATAGAGTAAATATGTGAATATAATGTATTAAATTGCCTTACAGGATACTGGCTGGATGGACATTCCAATAATAGCTGTCTGTAGGTTGGAAAGTCAGAGAACTTGGTAGCTGCTCAGTCCATGGCACTGATAGCCTGGAGGATTCCTGGAGAGACCCTGGTCTTTCGTCCACACTGGAAGGTGATCAGGCTGGGTTCTAATGTCTAAAAAGGATAGCAGCAACAGGGTAGATGCAGTCTCCAGAGAAAAGCATGGGCAGCCTGGCAAAAGGCTTTAAACTCTCTTAGAACTTCTTTATATATAGTCCACTACTGGAATGGCTGGCCACTCTGGGAGGACTTCCTCCATCAATCCTTCCTGGAAATGCCCTTACAAACTTACCCAAGAGGCATGTCTCTTACTTGATTCCTAATCTGATCAAGTTGACAGTAGAATTTAACTGTCACAACTAGGAAACCTTGCCATCAAGTAATTCCCTTTCTCATTCCTGTGCCAGATAAGATATCCATAATTGATGGTCATGACTCTTACCAGCCAATGGTAATCTCCACGTGAGATAAAGTCGTGGATTTAAGGTGCCATGTGTTCTCTTAAAGAACAGCTTGTAACAGATACAGGCTCAAAGAGCAGCTCACAAGGAAAGGAGTAGCCACCCATTTACAGTCAGAGGGACGGCCCCAGCTTAGAGCTATTTTTACGAAATGAAAATTTATCTTTACCGCTCATAGTTTCAACTACGTAAATTACTAAAGAATTAGGACATCATTCTGTGATGAAATGGAAAATCGTTACAGGTTTTTGACAGGTAAGGAATGTGATGAGGGCTATGTATGTAGGATGAATGGGGCTGGGTGTGGTGGGGGGACGCACTAGACAAGGCGGGAGGTGTGCAGACTGTACAGTCTCCTAGGTAGGTGCTCCCAGGTGACATACATATATGTATGTATTGAGAAAGTAAAGTGCTAGGACTGAGTATAGAGGCTGAAAGTCCCAAGGACTCTGAACCATCTGTCTTGTACCAGTTCAACACCCACAAATACGGGGGTGGGGGGCAGGAAGGGTCTATGGCTTCTCTGGTCTTGCTACCAGGAATTAATAGCAATCTCATTTGTATAGCCTATTGATTAGGTATACTGATGGCAAAAATCCAGTTCAAAGCTCTTTCACTGAGAGCATGTGAGTTCAAGATCAGAGGTGCCTTACAAAACCCAAGTCACTCAAGTCAACAGTGGTAAGGAAGAGAAGAGGTTAAAGTGTTTCTCACCCTGCACCCCGACTCTGACCCTGAGATGTCCAGAGCACAGCCAACCATCTGTGTGCAAATTGAGTTTGTTTGTGGAGCTGACCAGACACTTCACCTAATGAACAGTTTCTCAAGTATTTTGTTGTAAGATGGAAGTAACATTACTACAGATAAAGATTTTTTGATATACAACTGCACTCCATGGCATACTGTTTGGAGTTGAACACATTCATCATGAACAAAGCCTGAATAGGCACAGGTCTGTCCAATATTCACACAATTCTATGTGAAGCCAAAAGTAGCAGATGCCTGTAGAGAGAAATCAATAAGGGTCAGGGTGACACACTGACATCTTATCCCTCTGCCAAATCAGGTCTGGGTTTTCTTCTTGTAATGGCCTTGCTCTTCCTCCTCCTCCTCCTCTTCTTCTTCTTCTTCTTATTTTTTTTTGGCTTTTCATGGTAGGGTCTCACTAGCCCAGACTGACCTGGAATTCACTATGCAGTCTCAGGGTGGCCTTGAACTCATAACAATCCTCCTTTCTCTGTCTCCCAAGTGCTGAGATTAAAGGTGTGTGCTACCATATCCAGTTTTACTCTTGTTCTGATTTCAAAGAATATGACTCTAGACAAACTGGTTCCTGTCATAGAGAGGTTCTGTTTGTCACATGGGCTGAGTTAATGAATATGGTTTCCTTTTGTTTTCTCAAGAAAGTCTTCAGAGTGAGATGGTGAAATGCCTGGATGTCAGTTGTAAGTGGCCCAATGGAAAATGAATACTGCTTGGAACATGGATGACCCAAGGCAGATTCATGGTGGCCCATGTCCAGGCCATGAGTCTGAATTGGCAAGAACATCAGCTTTTCTGGGGGAAGTGGCTAAGGCTATATTCCCATGGACAGTTGATGGGGACAGAGGAACTCACTCTCACAGAACTTTCTCAGAACCAGTATGGCTGGCCACAGCACAAAGAACCCCAAAATGGCACTTCAGACCTGGTGCTCGACCAGTCTCAATGGATGCAAGACTCAATTGAATAAGACTAGGCTTCATGGTAGTGTAGAGTAAAATGTGGGATAAAATAGGGAGTAGAGTTACTATAGCCCACCAGCTCAGAGGAATATTGTGTCTGGGCTTCAGAAATGAGGATGAGGATGTGTGGATGAGGTGACCACCCCCTAATCTTCAAAATGTGTGGAGTCAAACCTTGGCTGCATTGGGGGCTTGACCTGTTCAGGAGCCATAGCTGCACCCCTCTTCATATGGCAGCAGAGAGGGCATGAGACCTGACTCCCAATGTCTTTTCACTTCTTCCCCTTAAAGATCAGAGCTGGCCATGGAAAGTATTTACAATGGTGTTCTAGTGGGGGTGTTCCATCAGTCACTGGGGATACATTTAGAAATGGAAAACAGTCTATGGATGACTCATCGGTAACCCGTAGCTGAGACCAAGCTGGCGCCAGCACAGGCTGTCCCCATCAATACCTGGGGGTCTGTCTGACCTCTGATAGAGAAGCAAGGTGCCCTGTCACAGAGGGCATCCATGCAGTGCTTTGGGGTGAGACAGTGAAATTCCCTTTCTGTAGTAGGACACAGTCACTCTGAGAGGGCTTATTCTGTGGGTTTTGAGTCAAGATGGGTAGATGCTATCTGGGTAGTTCCATGGTCCTAATATAAAGTTTATGGCAGCACCCCACCCACCTCCTACTCCTTCCTGACACACTTAGCAAATAAGCCTTGGTCACAGTGCATGCTGACCTGGAGCCTCTCTGTCTCTGACAAGATGGGCCTCGTAGCAGTTAGCTTCTCATTGCTGGGACAAAACACCTGACCAGAGCAGCTTATGGGAGGAAAGGTTTATTTCAGGCCTTATGGTTTTGAGAGGAAATTTCATCTTCTTACAACTTAATACATCATCTGGGAAGAGAAAGAGAAAAAGAGAGGGAGAGAGACAGAAAACAGTATCAAGATAGCTCTGAACACTCAGTAGGCAGGACTAATCAACCCTGAGGTCCACCTCCACGGACTCACCTCCTCCACCTCCTCAAAGCTCTACCAGCTGGGGACCAAGTAGGAAGCTTAATCACAGACACTTGAGGCTATGGTGACATTTTACACTGAAACCACCACAGGGCTCCACACACACCACTGGGATGTTTAGCTCGTTGTCAGCTTGACCAAATCAGGAGTGAAGTGAGAGGCCTGCCTCTTGGGCAGGGCTGAGGGGCATTTCCAGGCAAGATTAACTGAGTGAGCAAGTCCTTCCTCTGGAACGGGTGCTTCCCCTGGAGGGCTGTTTATAAGGAAACTCCAGGAGACAGCCAGAGCTTTGTTCTTCTCTTGTCCAGCTGTTACTCAGCTAGTGCATGCTTTCTGCCCTGACTCCTCTTGCTGCCAGCGTGTGTGGATTCTTTTGGCCTTGTGGACTGAGCTGCTACCTGGCCCTACAGCTCCAGGCCCTGCATCTAGCTTCATGGATTCAGCAGCTGCCAGACTCGTAGTTTTCCGGTCTGTAAACAGCTGTGGCTGGACCACACAGCGCATCTCACAAGCCCGTCTCTTGTGAGCTGATTTAACAAATCCTCTCTTTTGTATATTAATTCTACTAGTTCTGTTTCTCTAGAGAATCCTAATACAACCACCACCGCAGGATCCCTGCTTTCTCCTGCCCTGCTTCCCTTCCTGCTTCCCTTTCCTTCTGTGTTCACCTACCACCCTAATCCTAGTCTCTCCCCTCCCTCCTCTAGAAGTCTTTTCCCTCCCTGTCTGAAATGACCACTTCTCCCCTGCACTTTGAGAAGTGTTGAGAGAACTGTTTTGTGTGCTCATGCTAGGCACAAGGCACCAGTTATGTTACCTTGGACCAGCTACCTAGCAGTCAGCCACATGGTTCCTATATTTAATTAAGCCATTGAACAAATGATAGGTTTATAAAGGTTTAATTTTTTACAGTGGTAATTCTGGGGATTGGGATGTGGATTAATGGAAGAACCCTTGCTTAGTATGTGAGAGATCTTGGCTTATATACCCAGTACTACAAATAAACAAATAGATAAAAGAAATTTTGCTTCTGAGCTGGAGAAAAGGCTTAGCGGTTAAGTAGCTTGCCCATGAAGCCTAAGGAGCCAGGTTTGAGTCCCCAGAACCCATGAAGCCAGATGCACAAGATGATGCATGTGCATAAAGTGGCACATACATCTGGGGGGTTGACTTCAGTGACTAGAGGCCCTGGTGCACCATTTCTCTCTCCCTGCTTCTCTCTCTCTCTTTCTCTCTCTCATTAAAAAAAAGCAAACAAGAATTTCTACTTCCAGATATGAAGTTCTCCTTTCATAAGTAACAAGGTCATAGATATCAACAAGCACACACACATGTGCACACAACACGTTCACACACACATGCACGTTTATTCTTTTTTCCATTCTTGCACAAATAGTCACACAGCATATAAACAGCTAAGTGTCTGGAGTCTTTCCTTGTCTTGGGGACTGTCTCATACCTTACAGGTGCTTCGTATGCTGTGCACACCGCCTCTATGGCTGGACCACAAGCCTGTTTGCAGTCTTTGCTGCAGTGCTGTAAGAGGAAACCTTGCTGCTGACACATCATTGTGCCTATGTATGAGCCGATCCCTGGCAGAAAGTCCACACGGTGGAGTTTTCAAGTCAGACAGAATGGAGAGACAGGGTAGACCTTGGAGAAAGAACTGGGCATTTGTGGACCTCCTTTTATTTATTTATTTATTTTACAAAATAAAGGTCTGCCCTAGGTCACCTGTAGGCCCTTTCCACCTTAGAAGCTTCTGTAATTCAGAACATCCCACCTGCAAGGACATTGGCAAAGATGACTGCCTGGCCCTTGTGATTCTCCCACATACACAATGTCCCTAAGTCTAAGCAGTCACAGCCAGCTGGAAGCTAAAAGTCATTCTGTGCATAGCCAACAGAGCTGAACTTGAAGAGGCAAGTCCAAGGGCCAGGCATGACCTCATTTGTCCTCAAGTGGCATCTTTGTTATTTTGACCTGTTTGGAAGTAGGCTCCACTCCAGACCTGTTAAATCAGTGGGGCTGGCTGTGCTGTGCATGCTGATGTACTTAACTGTGGTCATATGTCTGAGTCATTTTATATATATATATATATATATATATATATATATATATATATATATATATAATTTTATTTATTTATTTGAGAGACAGAGAGAGACTAGGCACCCCAGGGCCTCCAGCTACTGCAAACAAAGTCCAGACACATGTGCCACCCTGTATACCTGGCTTACATAGGGTACTGGGGAATTGAACGGTAGTCCTTTGACTTTGCAGGCCAGTGCCTTAACTGCTAAGCCATCTATCTCTTCAGCCCTGAGTTTTATTTTCTAATGATGGGGAGGGTGGCATGTGTGTGTGTATTTCTACATTATCTTATCACTGACCTACTGTTCTCATGTTAACAATGTGATTATAAGTGTGTATTTTATTTTCATTTGCATTTTCTGTATTTTGAAATTTTTGAAAATAAAGTCTTGAGAAAAATGACTAGTACCCCAAATTAGCTAGGCCATCTGCCTCTTTCAAGGTTCCTGAGTTACACCCTGCACTCAAGCTTGTGGACAGTGGTACTGATTGTTTTCCACACTATTTTGACTCCCTCTCAACCTCTCTCTCTCTCTCTCTCTCTCTCTCTCTCCTTTCAGACCTGCACATTGTAGGATGGTCATCAGCATCTTTGATTCTTAGTCATTAGGTGCTGATGGTATACTGTCACTCTATTTGTAAACTGACACAATCAAAAATATTTCCAGCTAGGTGTGGTGGCTCATGCCTTTAGTTCCAGCACTGGGGAGGCAGCGGTAGGAAGATCACCGTCAGTTCGAGGACAGCCTGAGACTAAAGTGTGCACTCCAGGTCAGCCTGTGCTAGAGTGAAACCCTACCTCCAAAAACCAAAAAAACTCCAAATATTGTCAAATGTTCTCGGGGAAAAGGACAGGGCAAAATCACCTCTACTGAGAACCACCGATTTATAACACAGTCTAGTCTGTTTTGAAAAATAAAAACAGACCAAACAGGGCTGGAGGGGTGGCTTAACAGTTAAGATGTTTGCCAACAAAGCCAAAGGACCCAGGTTCAATTCCCCAAGACCTACATTAGCCAGATGCCCAAGGGGCACACGCGTCTGGAGTTCTTTGCAGTGGCTGGAGGCCCTGATGCACCCATTTCTCCCTCTTCCGCTCCCTTTTTCTCAAACAAACAAACAAACAACAAGTGACTGAAGAAGACGGACGTATGCTTGTAAGGATGTAAGGAAAGGCAAGATGTGAGAGGGGCCCTGCTACATCTGAGGATGCTGCTAGGAAGAGGAATTGACTCCATGTGGGGTGTTTGCAAAGAACCTTAGGAAACAATTGCGGCTGGATGGGAAGAGCTTTCGCTTTTCCTTTTCTTCCTGTTTCTTTCTTTCTTTTCTTTTCTTTTACCCCCTGTTGAGGAGGTTGGGAATCGAACCCATGGCCTCTCTTATGCTAGGCAAGAGCTGTATGCCTGAGCTATATTCTTATCCCTTTGGAAAACACTTTCAGTGTAATTTCCTGCCTTGTGCGTATGACCACAGTCTGTGATCACCCAGGCTAGTCCTCTGACCTTCGTGAGCATTCCGTGAGTTGGGAAGAACAGGTGTTAACTAACTTTATAGAGAGAGAACCCCATTCCAGGCTAGTCTAACAACTTGTTTGAAGTGACTCATACTCAGACTCGGCCACCAACTGCCTGGATTTGAGTCCTTGCCCCATCCCTTTCCACCTCTACGATCTTGTGTTGTTATTTAACCTCTTCACACTTCAGTGGCTTGTGGGAAATGGTTCTAACAATCGCTGCTATGTGTAGAGTCTTCGTGAGAAATTCACATATGTCCAACGCTGACAGCAACGCCTGGCTGGTGGAGACACAACAGAAGCATTTGCTGCTGCCAGCCGCTGTCTCCCGTGCCGCGCAGCAAGCTGATGTACGCGGTGACCTGGCCAAGAGCATCTGCAGGCTCCTTGCTCAGTGTTCTCTCCACTGCTAAGTCTTCCTGTTAACTGAGTGAGAAGCTATCAAAGACGGTTCTACCAACACCTTCAAGAAAGGCGGACCACAAGACACAACCCTTTACCAAAACTTCACCATCAGTGGAAATATGAAGTCACAGTGGTAGACTTTCTAGGAGTCACATTAAAAAACAAAACGGGTGGGGTTTGGAGAGATGGCTCAGCAGTTAAGGTGCTTGCTGCAAAGCCTAAAGACCCAGGTTTGATTCCCCAGGACCTGTGTAAAGCCAGGTACTCAGTGACACATACGTCTGGAGTTCATTTGCAGTGGCCCTGGAGGCCTTGGTGTGCCCATTTGCACTCTCTCTCTCTGCTTGAAATAAATAAATATTAAAAATAAAAAACAGGTGGAATAAATCTTCACTACTAATAAAACATTTTACTAATAAATTGATATTTTATTTAACCCAATATATCCAAAATTAGCATTTTAACATGTTACCAACAGAAAAATCATTAATGAAATAATTACCTTTTCATTTTCTTTTGGTATGTGTGGGTGTGTGTGTGTGTGTGTGTGTGTGTGTGTTGTGATGTATGCACATATGTGTGCAGGGATGTGCATGCATAAAGAGGCCAGAGAAAGACACTGAGTGTCCTTTATCAATTTCCTGCTTAGTTCTCTAAGACAGAATCTCTCAGTGAACCTGGAGCTTGCTGCTTTAAAAAAAATAATTTTTATTTTATTTATTTGAGAGAGAAAGAGGCAGGTATACACACACACACACACACACACAGAGACAGAGGGAGACAGAGAGAGAGAGAGAGAGAGAGAGAATGGGTGCACCAGGGCCTTCAGCCACTGCAAACCAACTCCAGACACATGTGCCATCTTGTGCATCTTGCTTACGTGGGTCCTGGAGAATGAAACCTGGGTCCTTAGGCTTTGCAGGCAAGCACCTGAACCATTAAGCCATCTTTCCAGCCTTGGAGCTTGCTGTTTTTCTGTTAGACTGGTGGACCAGTGAGCACCTCTTGTCTCTGGCCTTGTCAACACTGGGGTTACAGGTGTGTGTGGCCCACATCCAACTCCTTGTGTGGGTGCTGTGGATCGAACTCAGATCCTTGGGCTGCAAGCACTCTTACCCAGTGAGCCATCTCTCCAGTCCTGATGGCTACTTTTTTATAATGAGCCACTGCGATCCAAGGCGTCTACATGCAGCGCAGCTCAGCTGGGGCCACCTTTTAAGTGCCCCATTGCCACTCGTATCGTGTGGCTACCATGGACAGTAAAGTTCCTCTGGAAGGTACTGTGGGGGGCTTTTTCTGAGAAACGTTTTTGGTGACTAGGCATTCATATTATTTCAGATTGTGCCCCAGGGGTGGCCAATCAGAGTGTACAGTGGAATCTTCCTGAGTTTTATGATACACCCTGAATATTTTCCTTGTTTACTTCACTCGGTAGTCTCAGGGTGGCCTTAAATTCACAGCGATCCTCCTGCCTCTGCCTCCCAAGTGCTGGGATTAAAGGTGTGCGCTATGCTGGGCCCTTGTTTAGTTTTTTAATTTAGTTTAAATTAATTTAATTTATTTATTTGAGAGAGAGTGAGCAAAAGAGGCAGATACAAAGACAGAATGGGCATTCCACAGCCTCTGGCTATTTCAAATGCACTCCAGATGCATGTACCACCTTGTGTATCTCGCTTATGTAGGTACTGGGGAATTAAACCTGATTCCTTAGGATTTACAGGTGAGTACCTTAACCAGTAAGCCTTCTCTCCAGCCCTCCTTGTTAACTTTTAACCCAGCATCCTTGAGATAAGGCTGAGAGGGAGTCAGGTGGTTCTTTTAGACAGTTAGGGTGACCCCTGAAAGTAACAAAAAGCAGGAATGTCTTTGGGCAGGGATTTGACTTCTTATCTCTTACTTAGATCTCTTTTTGTACAAACATCCTGGGAGGGAGGTCTCTCTTAGGAGTTAAATCTAACCCTAACGTTGTGGCTGCTCAAAGTACAGACCCCAGAATCTGGTCTCATGGTTAACCTCTTCCTGAGACAGCCCCTAGCCCAAACCAATCAGCTGTCTGTCAGGTGAGCTGAGCCAGAAGGTAGGGCCCACCACCGTAAGGTTAAAAGACACTGCAAAGGAGAACAAGGTGTCTGTGCTGCCTGACCTCTCCTGAACTTCCAGCTGCCACTGAGTCCCAACTGAGGGGAGCAGAGGAGAGAGCCCCTCTCCACGTGGGCTCTCTGCCCCCTTCAGCTCCCCACATGGCAGGCGCTCTTTGAACTTTCGTTTCTTTCTTTTTTCTCTTTGGTTTTCCCAGGCCGTCCATGTGGGCTCTCAAGCCACGTGGGTGTCTTTCCTTGGCTCTGTACTTCCCTCAGTAAATATAATAATTTAATAATTATCCTCTGTCTTTTTTATTCAATTCTTCTACTAAAAGTATACACGGACCTAGGGTTTAGGGTTCAAGGACTTTCCTGAGCCCCTAACATCCTGTTACAAGGCAATGACATCATATACATGATCAAAGCTCACTTGTCTTCCTCTATTGCTTTTTCCACCTTAATCTTATGAGACACGGTCTTGCGCTGAACCCAGAACTCACCAGCTTGGCTAGACAAGCTAACCAACAAATCCTGGGGGTTCTCCTGTCTCTGCCCCCCCAGCACTGGGGTTATAGGCAGGCGCCACCATGCCTGACATTTTCACATAGGAGCATGGTGCTTGGAATGCAAATTCAGATGCTCATGCACGTGCAGCAATCACATTGCGCACTGAGCCACCTCCCCAGGCCCAGTGTGCTTTGCAACCTTGATTTAACTGCAAGCAGCTGTCAATAAACCACAAACACACCCAAGCAGGCATCTCTGTAAGCCTCCAGTTCCTGCTAAACCTGCCCAGTAGAGGCCACTGGTCCCTGCCTCCCATCAGGCTGTTTTGTCATCTCTTTCTCTGACATGCATGGAACTGTCTGCCTGAATTCTTGGGGAGACCTCAAGTTGCTTCCCAAGACCTCCTGCGCAAGCTGCGTCAACCGCTCCTTCGCCATCCTAGGACCGGGGAGTAGTAGGATGGAGGCTGAGGACAATCAGTGACCTGATTGGAGCCTGGCAGCAGTTTGTCACCACTGACAGGATCCAAGCTGTCAGGCCCCATGTGGTATTCTGTAAGAGCCAGCATTGTACACTCCCAGCATTTTTATGAGATGAGCTTCCATGATGATAACGCATTGTCAGTGTGTTTGCTGTAACCAAGTGCTGTCCCAAGTGTCACTGTCATCCTCACAGCAACCCTCTGAGACTACCAGTCTTTTTGTCCCCATTTTACAGATGAGAAAACTGAGGTAGGGAGCATGCCATAGTCCGTGTGGCATACAGATGGGAGAAGCTGGGAGAGTTGAACTGACAGTCGCAATGCCACAATGAAGCCTTCAGACTTGGATTGATCCACAGTGTCTTCCCAGTGGGAAAAGGAGACTCTTATTTCTTTTATTTTGTTTGTTTGTTTTTAATTATCTTTTTAAAAAAGATTTTCTTTTCATTTTTATTTGCTTGTTAGAGACAGAGAGAAGGAGAAAGACAGAGAGAGGGAGAGAGAAATAGAGAATGGGCACACTAGGGCTCTAGCCACTGCAAATGAACTCCACATGCATGTGCCACCATGTGAATCTGGCTTACATGGGACCTGGGGAATCGAACTGAGGTCCTTTAGCTTTGCAGGCAAGTGCCTTAACCACTAAGCATCTTTCCAGCCCTTAAAAATTATTTTAAAAACTATTTTATCTATTTATGAGAGAGAAAGAGAGAGAATATGGGCATGCCAGGGTCTGCAAACAAATTCTAGATGCATGAACCGCCTTGTGCATCTAGCTTATGTGGGTACTGGGGAAATCAAACCTGGGTCCTTAGGTTTCACAGGCAAATGCCTTAACTGCTAAGCCATCTCTCCAGCTCTCTCATTTCTTTTTTCTCAGCTTTGTCCTCCCACCCTGCCTGATACTCACTGTTGCAGTCTGGTTCACACTGCTGGTAGAAATCACTCAACCAAGAGCAGAATGTGGGGGAAAAAAGAGGTTTATTTTGGCTTACAGACTCGACGGGGGAAGCTTCATGATGGCAGGGAAAATGATGGCATGAGCAGAGGGTAGACATCACCCTCTGGCCAACATAAGGTAGACAATCGCAACAGGAGAGTGTGCCAAACACTGGCATAGGGAAACTGGCTATAATACCCATAAGCCTGCCCCCAACAATAGACCACCTCCAGGAGACTTCAGTTTCCAATTGCCATCAGCTGGGGAACCAAGCATCCAGAAAACCTAAGTTTATGGGGAACACCTGAATCAAACCACCACACTTACTAAAGGCTCAATATTTTCCTGTTGAAGCCAGAGAGGTAGCTCAGTCACCTAACGTGCTCTGCAAGCATGAGGACTTGAGTTTGGTCCCCAGAACCCACAAAAAAAAACAGGCGAGGTGTGGTGGGTGGTGTGTACTTGTGATACTAGCACTGGGAGGTGACAACAGGACAGTCTCTGGAGCTTGCTGGCCATCCAGCCTAGTCTACCTGGGTAATTCCCGGCCAGTGTGAGACCCTGTCTCAGTACAAGATGGACAACACCAGAGGAACTATACCAGGATTGTCCCCTGGCCTCCACATGCACACACGTGCTTGCACACTGAATGAACACATGCCCACACATACCAATAACTGATGTGCCGACTGTCACTCCTTGTTGCTGCTGATGTCCAACGTTACTTCCAGATCACAGTTCATGCACCTTTGGCCCAGTTGAGGAGCTGACATTCACTTTGTGCCTTGCTTCATGCTTGTTCTTGACTTTTAGCCAGAGAGAGGTTCAATTACTTGGGAGAATTCAGGATGAAGGCTGGTCTGATCTTGACCAGAACTCTATTGAGTTTGTTTTCCCACTCCCCTCATGGCATGACTGGACCAGAGGATGACAAACAAACAAACAAACAAACAAAACAAAACAAAAAAGAAACACCAAGGTTCCAGTCCTTCACTCCTAATGGGCTGAGGTTGGAGGGGGCAGGGTCTAAGAGGTAGGGATGGATTGAGGCTGATGTTGTCAGGATTTCTATGTGCTGGGTGCCACCCTTTGTGGTTGGTCACAGGGAGGAGAGCCTGGCTCTATTTGTCTTCTTTCTCCATCTGCACACTATAACTCAGATCTTCCTGAGTCTACTCTTCATTTTTTTTTTTCCTCACCCTGGATGATCTCAGCTGGCCTTCCTTGAGAAGAAATCACCCTGAGCTTCCTCACTATCTCTCCAACCCCCAACACCATGTGGATCTCAGGTCTCCTGGGCTGGCCTTGAACTCACTGAATAGCTAAGGATAGCCTGAAATTCTGATCCTCCTGCCTCCACCTCCCAAACACTGGGATCACAGGTATACACCATCACACCTACTTTATGCATTATGTATAGAACCCAGGGCTTTATGCATCTCAGGTAAACACTCCATCTACTGAACCCCAACACCACATTTTTATATCTGGGCACCTCCTAACTTTTATGCACCTGAATACTGAGCACAAAGACCTCCAAGAGCTTCATGAATGTGTGCATACACGCATGCACACTCACATGTCACCAAGCCCCAGATCTGAGGCCCTCTCTCAAAAAAAGGCATGGAGGCAAATCTCTCAGAGGATTTGATGTCATGCTTCTGATGTTATCAAACACAGCCATCTGGACTCTATCTCTTCCAGAGGCTGTTATTCTTTAACTCTCAAAAAGCAAGGGGTTAGAGGCTCCAAATAGAGAATGATATTTAACCAACTGAGTAATGTGTGGTGGAGAAGCCTTACCCTCATCTTTTAACCCAAGTATAAGCAAAGAATGTGGAATTTGGAACCTTTCAGGACACCCTTGCCAATCAGAAGACAGACTTTCTACAGGGTCCCTCCCTTACCACAGACTGACAGCTTGTCTCCTTAGCCAGCAGATATAACAAAAAGCAGATTGATACATTTCGGACAAGTGATAGACAAGGCAAGTTCCTCCAACAGGTTGTGGAAGAAGTGGGCTAGAGGCACATGGAGACAGGCTAATGGCTCTAGACTAACAAATAACTCCCACAGCCAGGAAGACACCTGCCTGGGGTTCCTGGAGAAAGTAGCCCCACAACTAAGCCTTGAAGGGTAGCAGGAGTTCACCAGGGCACCCTAGTAGAGCAGAAACCAAAGGTATGGATGTAGTCAGAATAGCCAGATGGTCAGATTGGATATATTTCTCAGGAGGTGCCCATTGTGCAAAGCCTGTGTGCTGTGGTAGAACCAGGAATCTCATCCAGTAGGCAAGGAAGCCCCAGGAATGTGACCAGGGCAGTGTGACAAGGAAAAAAATATCAGTTAATAGCCAACATTTACAGAACAGATACTTTTGAAAAGTCAGACATTATTCTAAGTGCTTTGTGTATATTTGTTAACTCTTCCAATACTTTACAACAGCCCAATGTGCATATCTTAATGCTATTCCAGCTGGCAAAACAGAGGCATGTAGTGCCCCCATCACCAGCATCCAGCTCTTAAATTAGGAAGCTGGGATTTAAGACTACAAAGTTTGGTGCTGGCGGGTGCAGTGGCATGGAGAGAATAGGCCAGACCCCTGTTTTCCTCTCCTCCCAGCTCCCTGGTCTGGATTCCCTGAGCTGGTCAGTGGGACGGCATGCAGGCAAGTGCAGTGGCATGGAGTGTGTACACCAGGCCCCTGTTTCCTGGCTCCCCCAAGTTCCTCGTCCTCGTAGGTCCCACTGTGCCTTTCTTGGGGAGGCCTGGTCCCTGTGTGGGCTGTGGAATCAGGCCTGTTGCTCTGGTATCCTGACTGGACACTGGGTACCAACATTCCTGTTCACCTGAGTCAGAAGGTACATGGGCCAAAGGATAAAAACTTACTTCCTCCTCCATAAAAGAAAAGAGTCTCCTTAAAATGGATAAACAACAACACAAAAAAGCCAATGAAAGTCAGAACACTAAGAGATCTCCATCAAGGATACCTAGTCCTGCAGTGGAAGCCTCCAATGAAATCATAGAGAAATCAACAGAAATTCATTCCCGAAATGAAAACACAACAACCAGTGAGATCCTGATCAAAATAATTGCTGAACTAGAAGTAAATCATCAAAAAACCAACAATTATATCAATGAAATTGAACAGAATCATCTCTTGGAGCATTCATCTTTTGACAGTATGTTGAACTTGATTGATGAAAATTTTAGAACCCTCAAAAGAGATATGAATGAATTGAAGGTGAGTCTAGAAATGGAAGATCTCAACAACTGGGTTATTAAGCTTAATGAAGAAATGATCAAATGCAAGAATGAATTCCAGGAAGCATAAAGAAAATCAGAACTGGGACTGAAATTGTACCTCAAAAAAGAGATGGACATGATGCAAAATAACACAACAGAAAACAAAAATCAAATATAGCTTATAAAAACCTCTCTAGGACCCCTAACCAACAGAGTTACTCATGAGGAAGACAGAACCTCTGAAATGGAAGACAAGACAGAACAAATTGATCAGGAGGCCAAAACCCTTGCTAAGTTCAAAAAATCAAGTGAAGAGAATATGAGGGAACTGTGGGATACCCTAAAATGCCCAAACATGGGTATTTCAGAAGGAGAGGAACTCCAGGCCAATGGCATAGAGAACATATTCAACATAATTATTGAAGAAAATTTTACAACTCTTTCAGAAGAGAGGCCCATCAGAACACCAAACAGACAGGACCAAAGAGAAAACTCTCCAAGGCATGTAATAGTTAAACCTCTTAACAATGAAAACAAAGAGAAAGTGTTAAAAGAAGCAAAAGAGAAATAACTCGCAACATATAAAGATAATCCCATCATAATTACATCAGATTTCTCAATGGAAACCCAGAAATCCAGAAGGGCCTGGAATTGAATACTTCAAAGTCTAAAAAACTATGGCTTCCAACCGAAGCTACTCTACCCAACAAAAGTATCTCTTGTAATGGATGGTGAAAGGAAAACTTTCCTTTAAAAAATGTCAACTCTATGGTTATATGAACACAAAGACAAACATACAGAGAATACTCAAGGGAATATGCCACACAGAGCAGTCAAACAACTAATCTCAAAAGCCAACAACAAGAAGAGCATAATAACCAAAAATAGACAAGGCTCAAGCCGGGCGTGGTGGCGCACGCCTTTAATCCCAGCACTCGGGAGGCAGAGGTAGGAGGATCACCGTGAGTTCGAGGCCACCCTGAGACTCCATAGTGAATTCCAGGTCAGCCTGGGCTAGAGTGAGACCCTACCTCGAAAAACCAAAAAAAAAAAAAAAAAAAAAAATAGACAAGGCTCAATGTAGTACAAAATTCAAGAGCACACCAAACCCCATAAAACACCTCATCATGGCAGGGATTAATTCAAACCTCAGAGTAATAACCTTAAATTTCAATGGTGTTAAAAGACCCATCAAAGTGTATCAAGATGGATCAAAAAACTGGACCCTTCTACCTGCTGTCTTTAAGAAACCCATCTCAACACTAGAGATAGACACCTCCTCAGAGTGAAAGGATGGAAAATGATATTCCAAGCAAATGGAAATAAAAAATAAGTGGGTATGGCTACATTAATATCTGATAAAATAGACTTCAAACCAAAAGTAACCAAAAAGGACAAAAAGGCCACTTCTTACTCATTAAGGGAATGATCCAACATGAGCACATCACAATCATAAATATATATGTGCCAAACACAGGTGCACTACAGTTTATAAAGTAAAATCTACTTGATAGTAAAACAGAAATAAATACCAACACCATCATACTCGGGGACTTCAATACTCCACTATCATCAATAGACAGATCATTCAAGCAGAAAATCAATAGGGAAATAATAGAGCTCAACAACATCATACAACAACTAGACCTAAAGGATATCTACAGAACTGTCTACCCCACGTCTACAGAATACACATTCTTCTCAGCAGCCCATGTGCCTCCATAAAATCAGGAAAATTGAAGTAACTTCCTGTATCATGTCAGGTCACAATGCTTTAAAGCTAGAAATTAACAAAAACAGGCACATCAAGAACTCCATCAGTTCCTGGAGATTAAATAACACACTTTTAAACAATAAATGGATAGTGAAGAACTCAAAAAAGAAATTGTAAAATTCCTAGAATTGAATGATAATGAAAACACAATCTACCAAAACTTATGGGATACAATGAAGGCAGTCCTAAGGGGAAAATTCATAATGCTAAACACCTTCATTACAAAGGCAAAGAGATTACAAATTAATAACCTAACTGTCCACCTAAAAACTGGAAAAACAAGAATAATCCAACCTGAAGAATAATCCAGATGGAAAAAATATAATCAAGATTAGAGCATAAGTTAATGAATTGGAAACTAAGAAAACAATTTTAAAAATTGATGAAACATAGAGCTGTTTCTTTGAAAAAATAGACAAGATTGACAAACCCCTGGTTAATTTGATCAAGCAAAAATAGAGAAAGAGAGAGAAAGAGAGAGAGAGAAGTCTCAAATTAACAAAATCAGAAATAAAAAAGGAGAGATCACAACAGACATCAATGAAATTGGAAGAATCATCAGGGCATACTTCCAAAACCTCTTCTCCACAAAATTTGATAATCTGGAAGACATGGATGAATTCCTAGACACATACCACCTACCAAAACTAAACCCAGAGCAGATTAATCTCCTAAACAAACCTGTCATATCCATGGAGAATGAAAAGGTAATCAAAAACCTCCCCCCCCAAAACGAGTCCAGGACTGGATGGCTTCTCAGCTGAATTCTATCAAACCTTAATTGAAGAACTGAAATCAATTTTTCTCAAACTGTTTTGCATACTCGGAGACCAGAGAACCCTCCTGAATTCCTTTTATGAAGCTAGCATCATCCTAATAGCAAAACCAGGTAGAGATATCACAAGAAAAGAAAACTATAGGCCTGTATCCCTGATTATCTTAGATACAAAGATCCTGACAAAATCCTTACAAATCAAATTCAACAACACATCAAAAGCATTACCCATCTTGACCAAGTAGGCTTCATCCAAGGGATGCAGGGATGGTTCAACCTATGGAAATCAGTCAATGTAATACACCACATAAGTAACTTAATCATAAGAACCACATTATTATTTCAGTTGAGGCAGAGAAGGCCTTTGACAAAATACAACATCTCTTCATGATCAAAAAGCTGGAAATAATAGGCATGGAGGGTTTATATCCCAACACAATAAATGGTATGTATAAAGCATCTAAGGCCCAAATAATACTTAATGTGGAAAGACTCAAGGAGTTCCCACTGAGACTGGGAACAAGACAGGGGTGCCCACTCTCACCACCACTCTTCAACATAGTACTAGAAGTACTGGCCCAAGCAATTAGACAGGAGAAAGAAACAAAAGGGACTCAAATTGGAAGGAAGAAGTCAAGTTAGCCCTGTTTGCAGATGACATTATCCTGTACATAAGAGACCTGAAAGTCTCCATCTCAAAACTCCTGAAGGTGATTAATTCCTTCAGTGAAGTGGTGGGATACAAAATCAATGCACAAAAATTGGTAGTTTTTCTATATGCAAAGGACAAATATACAGAGAAAGAAATAGGGGAGGCTGTCCCATTTTCAAAAATAAAAACAACAACAACAAAATAACAACAACAAAAACTTAAATACCTTGGAATAACACTAACCAAGGATGTGAAAGATCTATATAACGAAAACATAAAAAAACAAACCTCAAGAAAGAAATTGAGGAGGACTTGAGAAGATGGAAAGTCCTCCCATGCTCCTGGAAAGGTAGAATTAATATTGTGAAAATGACAGTTCTACCAAAAGCAATATACAGATTTAATGCAATACCAATAAAAATACCAGCATCATTCTTCACAGAGAGTTAAAAAAATGATCTCAAAATTCACACGGAATGGCGGCGGGCTTTAGCTATCCAAACAAACAAACAAAAAAACAAACCACCTCTGCCGGTATGACCATGCCTACCTGATCAAAGCCACAGTGACAAAAACAGCACAGCACTGGAATAAAAACAAACATAAACCAATGGAACAGAATTGAAAACCCATACCTTAGGTCAAGTAACTACAGCTACCTAATCTTTGACAATGGTGTCAATAATGTAAACTGGAGAAAAGACAGCATCTTCAACAAATATTGTTGGACAATTTGGATGATCATATGTAGAAAAATGAAATTAGACCCATTCATTTCTCCATACACAAAAATCAAGTCCAAATGGATTAAAGACCTCAATATAAGACCTGAAACTCTTTAACTAGTGGAAGAAAAAATAGCAGCTGCTCTCCACAATATAGGACTGGGAAAAGATTTCCTGAACAAACTGCAGTAGCCCAGGAAATTAAACAAGCACTCAACCAATGGGACTTTGTGAAGCTAAAAAGCTTTTACATAGACAAACATACCACAAGCAGAGCCAATAGATTACCCACTGATTGGTAGAAAATCTTTGCCAGCTATACTACTGACAGAAGCCTAATATCTAGAATCTATAAAGAACTAAAAAAACTAAACAATAAAAAAATCAAACAACCCAATCCAAAAGTGGGGCATAGAACTAAATAGGGAGTTCTCAGAGGAAAAATTACAAATGGCTAACACACACCTAAGAAAATGTTTAACATCCCTAACAATTAGGGAAATGCAAATTAAAACAACTATGAGATTCCACCTTATCCCAGTAAGGATAGAAAACATTAAAAAAATCAAATGAAAGCAAATTCTCATGAGGATGTGGAGAAATAGGAACATTCATTCACTGTTGGTGGGAATGTAAGCTGGTACAACCACTTTGGAAATCAATTTGGAGACTCCTGAAAAGGATGAATATAGATTTACCAACTGGCCCTGTTCTTCCCTTACTGGGCATTTACCCTAAAAGCTCCACATCTCAGTTCAGAGAGATTTGCTCAAACATGTTTATAGCTGCTCAATTCATAATAGCTAAGAACTGGAATGAACCCAGGTGCCCATCATTGGATGAATGGATAACCAAGTTGTGGTATATCTACCCAGTGGAATTCTACTCAGCAGTAAGAACAAATGACACAATGAAATTAGTAGAAAAATAGTCACACTTGGAACAGATAATTCTAGGTGAACTCACACAATCACACAAAGACAACTGTCGCATGCTCTCATTCATCTGTGGTTCCTAACCTGGATTAGCCCGAGTTGTTGACATACCTGAATGTCATCTTGAGGCTTCAACAATAAGGAGGGTAGGGCTTGGGGAAAGGGGGAGGGTGGGTGGAGGACACAAAATTGATCCCAAATTGAACTGGTACCATACAGTCCTATATCCTGGAAGTTAGACTAAAAGGTTGAACTCTCAAAAGGACGTTAGTGTAGCACCTGAATTGAAGGGCCATGGAGAGGGTGAGATGAAGCCTAACTGTAAATTCCTCTGTTTCTCTTTGTGTGTGTGTGTGTGTTTCTTTTTTCTTTTTCCTTGGCACTCTGTGGTAATTCCCTGTATCCACAATGAGCTGTTGACTGGAAAACCTACAAGTTCTCCCAAAACAAATAAGACAGTCTTCTGTCAGAGCAGTTGATTACCCACCAGAGTTTAATGGTAAGACCCTACTGCTGAAGACACCATACACTGTCAGCACAGACCATGGAGGGACTTGGTTGGAATCCAGAAGAGAGCCAGTCCCAAGACAAGTAGCCCATCTAGTGCTGGAAGGTGCTACATGAGCTACTGGGGGAAAGTGGCCAAGATCTGTTTGAGCAACTCAAAGTCTAAGCAACTCAGAAGCAAACAACTTGACATGATGCTGACACAAGTGCAATAGTGGCACACAGCCATGGTGGGTAACCAACTGCTCTTGGATTCCACTTAGTGGAAAGGAAACCATATCTGGAACTGGGAAACAAGTCAGAATCATGTCCAGATAATGATTCTCATTTCCATTGTCAAGCTCTCATGAATCTTGGGCTATAAGAGAGTCTATACCCTTTAAATTCTCTCTAAATTAATAATGGTTATCCCATTAACTGGTGCTGACTTCAGTCTATGTTGGAGATTCTGCTTCTCTTTTTCAGATGGGAGCAGGACCGGAGGAGATAAATGATCCATTGCACTCCACCCCAACCCCAACTGAAACCATAGAGGAACTGGGGAAATGAGCATGAGTGCTGCTTTGTCAGTGAACTTGATATCAGCACAAGCATGAAGGAGATCGACACTGAGGACCCTCAACATGTACCAAAGCAGAGATCCAGAGGCTCCTAAGAGCCCATCAATGAAGTAGACTTTAAATGCACCCAATATGGCTCAGGGAATTTTGCAGAAGGGGTGGTGAAAAGATTATTAAAGCCACAAGTTGGGATATTATGCACAGAGACATCACCTCTCCCCCACAACTGACTGCTGCCCCCACAATGCATGACCACAATCCCCATGGAATTAATCTGCATCCCCAAAGAGGAGGCCCTCTTCAGAAAAATGGCAGGGATGAGTGAAATGATGGAACCAACATGTTTTGTTTACATACTAAATATGTACATATGGAATAAAAAAAAAGACTACAAAGTTTAGCTCACTGGTGCCTTCTCTAAGTCATCCTGCTATTATTTGTAGTTTTTATTTTATTTTATTTTTTGAGAAAGACAGAGAGAAAGAGGCGGAGAGACATATAGGGAGACAGAGAGAGAGAATGGGCACACCAGGGCCTCTAGCCACTGCAGACAAACTCCAGATGCATGTACCACTATGCACATCTGGCTTACATGGGACCTGGAGAATCAAACCTGGGTCTCTAGGCTTCTCAGGCAAGTGCCTTAACCACTAAGAAATCTCTACAGCCCTTATTTGTAGTTTTATAGTCATCTCTTTTCATGAGAGAGATTTTGAGTGGTTTATAGTAAAATCACACATATGCATAGTAAGCATATTAAACTTGAAATAAAATAGAAGCATAGAAAAGTAATGCATGACCAGAAGCAACCTATGGAGTAAAGGGATTTTTTTTTAGGCTTGCAGTTCCCGAGGGTAGAATTCATCTTAGTGGGGAGAGCACAGCAGGAGCAGGAAGCCAGCTCACATTGTCACATCAGCAGGGAGGAAGCAGAAAGCAGTGAATGCTAGTGCTCACATATC
This sequence comes from Dipus sagitta, assembly GCA_036346955.1. Taxonomy (NCBI): domain Eukaryota; kingdom Metazoa; phylum Chordata; class Mammalia; order Rodentia; family Dipodidae; genus Dipus; species Dipus sagitta. Next base: position 81,293,481 of record CM070781.1, read on the forward strand.
CATCTCCCTTATATGCAATCTAGGACCCTCTCCCATGGAATGGTTCCAACCATGAGGTATGTCTTCCCATCTCAATTAATCTAACCCAGAATTTCCCAATAGATTTGTTTCTGAATTCTGTCAAATTGACAACCAGAGATTAACTGTCGCACAGGTTGATAGGAAGAATCAAGAAGTTGCTGAACTTGAACTCTATTCTCTACCTGAGTTTTTTAACAAGAAAAATATGAAACTGTCAGATTACAAACCTCTTCCTCCTTGCTGGTGGAGGGACAGCATACGGGACCATCTGGGGAGACACTGCTTTCATGCACTGAGTTTGTTTAATCTCCAGTAGTGTGAGGCAACACAAATGATATATTTGTTTCCTACGTCTGTTGTATCTCTTATAAATTTTGTAGTTCGAAATAACAGAGGCCTGGAGAAAAAGCTCAGTAAGCAAAGTGTTTACCTCTCAAGTATGAGGACCTGAGATTTTTTTTCCCCAGAACTCACATGAAAATGTCAGGTGTGGTGGTATATGCTTGCCATCTAGTGCTGAGGAGGCAGAAACTGGAGGATCCCTGGGGCTCATGAGCCAGCCAGTCTAGCTTAGTCGATGAACTCCTGGACAATGAGAGACCTTGTCTCAAAAAAATTAGATAGTGTTCCTGAGAATGATACTAAGATTGTCATTTGGTCTCTGCATGGATGTGCACACATGTACAGCAATATCTTCACACTTGCACCCAAATACACATATGCACACAAACACACACATGCACACACATACATACATAAATAAATAAAATCAAATAAAAAATAGAAATTTATTTTCCTTTGTTCTAGAAGCCAAATATCAAGAATCAAGATTCCAGGAGGTGTCGTTGGAGGCTCTGTTCTAGACTCTTCTCTACAGCTTCTGCCAGCTGTAGACAAGCTCTGGTGTTGCTTGACTTGATATATCACTCTAGTCTTCTTTGTCCTCCATGAATTTTTTTCAGTGTCCCTTGTCTTAAAACTTCTTTCTCTTGGGCTGGAGAGATGGCTTAGCGGTTAAGCGCTGGCCTGTGAAGCCTAAGGACCCCGGTTCGAGGCTCAATTCCCCAGGACCCACGTTAGCCAGATGCACAAGGGGGTGCACGCATCTGGAGTTCGTTTGCAGAGGCTGGAAGCTCTGGCGCGCCCATTCTCTCTCTCTGCCTCCTTCTCTCTGTCGCTGTCAAATAAATAAATAAACAAACAAACAAAATTAAAAAAAAAAAAAAAAAAAACTTCTTTCTCTTATAAGGATACCAGGCATTGGACTAAGTCCAACGACTTAACTCCAAGTCCAATATGTTCTCATCTTGAGATCCTCAATTGCATTTGCCAGGACTCTATTTCTTAAAAAAAGGTCAAATTCCCAGGTACTAGAGGTTAAGACTTGGACATATCATTGTGGGGGCCACCTATTTAACAGACTATACAAGGAACTCAGTAGCAATTCTGTGAAATAATTAGAATTTTTAATGACTGTTTCTCACAGTGATAACACCAAAAGTAGGCTTTTGATTGCAATTTAGCCCACTTGAGATGTGAAGCAACATCTAATTGGGCCACCAGTGGTTTATTTGTTCTCCTGAAAGGGCCTTTAAGTAGAATTTCTTGTGAGTTGTATCTTTCTGGTGGAGAGAATTCAGGTGGCCCAATGGAATATTAGTGTGAAGAGTTTAGAGCCAAGATCTACGGGTGAGATGTCTACGCTAGTGAAAAAGTTCAAAACTCAGGTACACAGGGATGGAGAGATGGCTCCACTTTTAAAGGCACTTGTTTGCAAAGCCTGATGGCCCAGGTTCAATTCCCCAGCATCCACATAAAGTCAGATGCACAAAGCAGTACATCATCTGGAGCTCATTTACAGTGACAAAGGGCCCTGGAGTGCCCATTCTCTCCCCTTCTCTCTTTCTCTCTGTGCGTGCAAATAAATCAGATATTTTTAAAAATTATGACATGCATCAGGAAATATCTTGCAAAACATACACAGTCCAGCAGTACCCAAGATAAATAATCCTGAATCTCTGATTTCTGTTGTCACTGCCCTTGTATTGACTCTGGAATGGGAATCTCTGGAATGGGATGGTTGGGACAACCCATTTCAGGTTTCTGGTATTTTTCTCTTAGTCTAGTGACACAAGAAAGGAAAGAAAGAGTCCATGTCTGTCTGAATGGAAGTGATCTTGATATACCATTTGGTTTTACTTTCTCAGCTCCTCTCCCAAAAATGACACATTTATTCTCTGATCTCCAAACTTCAGTGCCCTCATCCCTAAAATGAATAAGGAGATTTAGTTCACAGTTCTGAAGATTAAATGAAACATATTCTGTAAAACACTTAGCAGCTGCAGAAGTGGAGAACAAAGGAACTATACTACACTTGTTGTGTTGTCTACAAACCGCTGGTATCTTGAGATGATCACTCTGACATTAGCACAGAATACAAGATGAACATCCCCTGTGAGCCTGCTCTCCAGAGCTCATGAATAAAAGCCCTGGCCCCCTGGCCCTCTCCTCTCCTCATGACAAGGTTATTGATTTTTACTTGTGTTCTTCATCATTGTTTCTCAGGAGCAAAATCCATTTAATGAAACTCCCATGTCCTGGTGGGATAATTACTGTTCAGAAGAGGGCATTAGGAGGCTCTGGTTCAAGCCCAGGTACCCCTAATTATATCCCATCCTTGGCTCCCATACAGCATTATCCCAGCACTCAGCATAAATCACCCAAGCCCTGAGTACCTCAGATCTAGAATTTCATAGGACAGATTTTCTAGGGACATTTTGAAGGCAGCAGCTCATTTTGAAATAACAATTTTTGTCAGATGTAACAAGCTTATCTCTATGTTGGGCATCTCTCAACTTTGGTGAAATCCCTTATGCACGTCAAAGACATGTTATACCTAACATGATTGTGTTCACACCTTGACTTCTCTGATCCAGAGAAACATCCAGGCTACTTGATTGACCAAGAGAGGAGCTGTGTGTGAATAGCTTCTTGAACATTTTACTTTCATGGATTGTCCAAAGCATGGTTGTTTACTGCATAGAGGTAAATGCACACTCAGACTTGCCATTGTGGGAAATGGTTCCTCTTTCATCATGATAAGTGAGACCTCTCCATGGTCATTCACCAAGCTGCGACTCAGCTGAGAAGTTCCTTACCAAAACTGAGTTAATATCAGCACCATGCCCTTGAACCTCTAAACCTGTGAGCTAAATAAACTTTTCTTTATAAAGTTAGCCCACTTCAGGTACCTTGTTATGGTAATGAAAAACTCCTAGCGCACCCTACTGAGCTATCTCCCTCTGCATCATGGGTACTCGATGAGACCGATGCTCTGCTCTCTCTCTGCACCTCACTGACGCCTCCCCGGTGCAGGAGAAGAGAAGTTGGCAGTTGGTGACTTTGGGAGAGGAGTGAGGCAGCTCAGTCCTTTCCTCCCTCCTTCTACTGGGGACTCAGCTCAAGGAACACAAGCAGTCTGTTGGGGTTCCCTGTGCTGCGGGCCTTGCAGTAGAAGAGCTCCATATGGTTTTGCTATGGAGCTTGCAGCCAGGTGGGCATGTCTGACTCACTAGGAAGCTCAGTTTGCCAACAGCTAATTCACATTCACCAACTTTATCTTTATCAGAAAATAAGCTGGAATATTGGAGCTCACCTGCCTGCCATTCTAATTTCAATAGATTCCGAAACTGGGCAGGGGAAAGGAGTGTATCTTTCAGCTCCAAACCCAACAGGTTCGAATATAGTTCATCCACCGGGCGTTGCTACCTCACCTTGCTCAGGGCAGACAGATGGCAGTGTCTAACAGCAACCTCTGATCCTTCTGTGAGACACACTGTAGCCAACTGATCTCTGGGAAATTTTTTTTTTACATGCACACATTTTTCCAGTTTCCTTGGTGCAAGTAGCATGACTCCATCAGTGAATTCAATTTTCCCAGCTGATTTCCTGGAATACAGAGATAGAAAGAAAGGCACCCCAATCCATTTTCACAAGTCATCAAGGGCCACCTCATCAAGCTCTACTATGCCTCTCCCCAGAAAACATCTTTCTGAGGAAGCAGCTGAATGCACGTCTGTCAGCTGGAATTCTTGTTGGCGATTGTTTGCTGTCCTAGTTGAGAGAAGGCTCCCGAGGAAGGAACAGCCAAGCCTTTGTTCTATAATCAGTGCAAGCCTATCTTTGGTCCAATATGTAATTAAAAGAAGCTAGGTGAGAACAGGGGCACCTTGCAGGAGCCACACCAGGAGCTACACAGAGTGATTAGAAGGACTTTCTTCCAAGTAACTGCAGCTATAATAAGCTCCCTTGGACATGTTTGGGAGTATAATAATCACTTCTCCACCAGATAAGAAAGGTCATTTCTCTATCCTTATCCATAAGCTTCTAAACAATAGAAATATTAAATTTTGGGGCTGGAGAGATAGCTCAGTGGGTAAAGTGCTTGCTTTGCAAGCATGAAGAACTGTGTTCAATCCCCAGTACCCATGTAGATGCCAGATGTGGTGGTACATGCCAGTAATCCCAGTTCTAGGGAGAAGAAGACAGATAGAATTCTGGAATTCACTGGCCAGCCAGTCTAGGCCAATGAGAGACCTTGTCTTAAAAAGATGTGAATGGTGTTCCTGAAGATAAAGCTCAAGATTCTCCTCTGGCCTCCACATGCATACACATGTGTGAATGTATACATATGAGCGTGCATATGTGTACATATACCATATACACACACCAAAAAGACATCTAAGGATAGAAAGATATGATGGAGAGTAGAGTTTCAAAGTGGAAAGTGAGGGGAGGGAGGGAATTACCATGGGATGTTGTTTACAATTATGGAAGTAGTAGATAAAGAAAAAAAGAAAGATAACTCAGTGGATAAAGTATTTATCTTTCAAGCATAAGGACATGAGTTTGATCCTCAATAATCACATACTGGAGTGGTAGAGATAGGAGGATCCCTGGGGCTAGCTAGCAGGTCTAGACTAATTAGTGAGCTCCAGACCACTGAGAGACCCTGTCTTAAAAAAAGATGCATGGCAGGCTGTGGTCACAGGACACTGAGAGACCAAACTGGAACTGAGAGGGAAGCCAGTTTCCTTCTGGCTAGCACTCGTAGTGCTGAAAAGTGCTATGGGAGCTGCTGGAGTAAAATGGTCACCAACAGTGTGAATAAGCAGGAGATCCTGAAAGCTACAAAATCAACCAGCCAGGCAAGAAGTACACATCTGTGGCACATAGTCTTTGTGGGTAACCAACTGTTCTCAGATTGGATATGAGACCTGTTCATTCCTGGTACTGGGACCCAAGTCAGATTCCCATGGATAGGAAACTCAGAGGCTCCAGAAAGGATCCCCACTGCTCTGTGGCCAAGAAGAGTGGGCATACACATTGAAAAGTCTCTCAAGGGCTGGAGAGCTGGCTTAGCGGTTAAGCGCTTGCCTGTGAAGCCTAAGGACCCTGGTTTGAGGCTCAGTTCCCCAGGACCCATGTTAGCCAGATGCACAAGGGGGCGCACGTGTCTGGAGCTCGTTTTCAGTGGCTGGAGGCCCTGCGTGTGCCCATTCTCTCTGTCTCTCTATCTGCCTCTTTCTCTCTGTCTGTCGCTCTCAAATAAATAAATTAAAAATATATATGTATTTTTTAAAAGTCTCTCAAATAACTATACTTTTCCCCATTATTCCAAGAAGCTCTCACTTTTGGTTGGAGCACCTGTTTTATTTTATAAGTGGCAGAGAATACTAGGGGAGATCCAAGATCTATAAATACAAAAAAAGATAGCCCACTGCCTATCATGAGATGTGTTACCTCTGCCACATCTGCCAAAGACCAGACCACATTGCAGAGGAAGTGGATACTTTAACACAAATGCTGCTCTCATTGCTAGCCTGATAACCAGCTCAAGAGAAATGGTGACTGACACTGTGGTCACTCAAAACTCATCAAAGCAGAAATCTAGAGGCTACAGAGAACTCAACACTAAATAAGACTTCTAACATACCTACCAAGGTTCAGAGAACATTGAGAGAGGGGTGGAAGAAAGATTGAAAGAGCCACAGTGTGGGTAGGAGTATCCTGAAGCACCCCTTCCCCCCACCCAGGCTGAGGTCTTCATGATCCAACAATGAATACCAATAAACCCACTGAGGAGGGTCCTCAGTAAACTGGGGGCAGGAGTAGAGGTGATACAAGATTACAAACTTAAAAAATAAATAAAATAGGGTTGGAGAGATAGCTCTGTGGTTAAGGCACTTGCCTGTGAAGCCCAACGACCCTAGCTCGGTTCCCCTTATACCCATGTAAGCCAGATGCACAAGGTGGCCCCTGAATCTGGAGTTTGTTTACAGTGGCTAGAGGCCCTGGTGTGCCAATTCTCTCTCTCTCTCTCTCTTGCTCTCTGTCTCTTTCTTTCTCTCTCTGCTTGCCTTTCTCTTTCTCTTAAATAAGTAAATAATATATTTTAAAAATGAATAAATAAAATAAAAAAGATATAGATGGCACTCGTGAGAATAACACCTGAGGTTGTATTCTGGCCTGCACAATGCTCCGCACAGAGAGATTTTGAATGCTATTCTGTAAGATGGTTGTTTAAGTGTTAGTGTTGAGCCTTGCAGTCCATGTTTGAAAGAAAACAGGGAATTATGATGTCTTTCTCTAGAAGATTGTTGGAAAAACTACAAGTTATGACTTCCAAATGCCTAGGATGGTGTGTGGCATTCACTGTGATACAAGCAGTGGAAGTGGTGGACGCGATGATTTTTTTTTGTGTGTTTTTTTTTTTGTGGACAGAGTTCAGACATCACTCCCAGCAAGTGGTCAGGAAAGTGAATCAGCAAATATGATTCCCTCCATTCTTTTCTAGTTCCTCACTTAGGATATTTATGGCTCTTCTCACTTTGCCTAACTACATGCTAGTCTTCTTTCCAGATTTACCTACTTTTGGGCTTTTCTTGCAGATACCATGCACTTATGGGACCATGAGACCTGTAAACAGCAACATGTAGAGGCAGAACCCTCACTCCCATCAGTTGATTTTTTAAAAAATCTTTAATGTGCCTATATTATTTGCATTTTTCGTGTTATGAAATATGGATTTTAAATGGATATATTCAATTCAATAGTCATATTTGTCATCATTTACTTAACAGGATCTTGAATTGCTTTCAGATTTCACTATTATATACTTCTTTTTTAAAAAAATATTTTATTTATTTATTTGAGAAAGAAAGACAAATAGGCATATGAGAGAGAGAGAGAGAGAGAAAGAAAGAAAGAGAGAATGGGTGCACCAGGGCCTCCAGCCACTGCAAATGAACTCCAGATGCATGCACTCCCTTGTGCATCTGGCTTGTGTGGGTCCAAGGGAATTAAACCTGGCTCCTTTGGCTTTAAAGGCAAATGCCTTAACCACTAAGGTATTTCTCCAGCCTCTATAAACTATACTTCTATCTCATGATTATCTATGTGCAAAAGTCTTACTTGTATCCAGATTAGTTATATGTTTAGAGGGTTCATGTGTTCTGTAACATGTTACCTTAGTTTTGAATGTAGAAGTAAGAAGTATAGATCTGCATTCAGACAGAAGTTATTCTAAGACCCCTCCAGGAAAGCTGAGCATTTGTCTTCAAGGTCTCTCCACAGTAATCTAAGCTAGTCCCCTCTTCCTCTGATGTTTCTTCTATTGCTTTTACATTAACCTCAATATATCCAGAGTCTCAGGGCCTTGACAAGTCTGTCCCTTAGGTGAGGTTCCCCAAGAAGCTTGATGAAACAAAGATTCGAGTGTAAGTGGTTTATCTGGAGGGACAAGGTAAGAAAGAAAAGGAAGATGATAAAGGTTCTGTCAAGCCAGGTACAACTGAGTGTAACTGGAGATTTCATCCCTGGAGGGAGCCACCTCGAACCTCTACAAATAAGTGCCTCAGAGATGTTCTGACCTACAGAAAGGTGAGCTGGTGTATTTTTTTTTTTTTTTTTACCAACACCTATTAGGCATTGATAGAAAGTCATACTGAAGGACATGAACGAATATCCTGGCATTTGGTTTGAGTGACCAGGGAAAAATCCTCAGGCAAAGGAATGCAAGTACTGGCAGGTGGAAGTCCTTGCACCCACTGACAAGTAGGACTGAGGGTCTGTGGCTGATACACCATTCTCTTCCCCTAGTGAATACACAGCTGACTTCCAGCAATGTGCTTGCTGCTCTAAATTGAGACAAGCCAGTCCTTAAAATAAGATACTCATGATCTAAAATCCACATTCTTCACTCTGTTACATACCCACTGAATGTTGGTTAAACTATGAAAATAAACTGTGGCACAGTGGAAGAAAGCTGGTGCTGTGGTTGGAATGTAAAATATCCCTCAGGTTCATGTGTTTGAGCATGTGATTCCCAGCTAAGGAGTAGGACTTGAGGTGAGGCCTAGCTGAAGGAAGTGGATCACTAGGGGCACGCCTTGAAGTTGGCCACACTTCCTGTTTGTGCTCTGCTTCCTGATCACAGATGCAATGTGACCAACAGCCTTATTCTCCTGCCATTGCCTTCTCTGCCATGATGGAATGCATCCTTTCAAACTAGAGGCCACAATAAACCCTTTTCCCCTTAAGTTGCTTTTTGTCAGACAGTGATAGCAATGAGAAAAGTAACTAAAACAGCAAGTATGGCATCTAGGACAGTGGCAATTACTCACTTACCAAGCACTTATAGGCAGCTAGTGTCCTTGATGTGTTCAAGAAAACACAGGTAAATTTAAGAAAATTCTGCCACTAAGGATCTTACTTTATCAGTGGATGAATGGGACAGAACATTCAGGCCATAAAATGGGAACTGGAGTAGAGCAGTTCTGTGGTTTGTTATCCAGGTAGATGAGCTGGGAGGCAACAAAACTCCAGAAAAAAATTAGCTGCATTATGTGTCTAGGCAGACAGGGCTTCCAGAAGCCTCAGAGTTTCCCAAGCATGAGTGTGGACCACAGTAAGACTGGTTACAAGCAACCTCCAAAGTGCTGTGGGATGAAGATGGTGTGCCAAGAGGGCCAGAAAAATAACAAATTGTTAGGCATGAAGGGCATTTTGTTATGGGATTGAGAAATGCTGGACATGACCTGAGAATGAACTTGAGGAAAGATAATGGCTAAGTAGTTCTAACACTAACAGAGGGCAGTTAAGAACCAGGTTTCTCCTTCACTCCTCCAAAGTTCTCTTGGAGCGTGGATGGAAATAGAGATGCTGTCAGAGACATCATCTGGGTTCATTCATTAGTAGTTATACCTCTCACAGAAAGAAATAAAAGGGGTACAAACAGGAAAGAAAGAAGTCGAAAATACCCCTGTTTGCCTACAATATAATTCTATACATAAGAGACCCTAAATGTTCCACCAGCAGACTCTCAGAACTGATAAACACTCTCAACAACAACAACAACAAACCCCCCAAAAAACAAAAAACAAAGTTGGGTTTGGTGGTGCACACCTTTAATCCCATCATGTAGGAGGAGGTAGGAGTTTGAGGTCACCCTGAGACTACATAGTGAATTCCAGGTCACCCTGGAGTACAGAGCAAGACCTTACCTTAAAATAACAAAACAAACAAACAAAATAACTCTCTCAACAGAATAGCATAAAATCAACATACAAAAAGAAGCAGCCTTTTAATATACACCAATAATGAACTTTCTGAGAAAGTAATCAAGAAAAAAGAAAAAAAAAAAAACCTATTCACAACAGTTAAAAAGAAAAGAAAAGAAAACCAAGATGTCACTCTAACCAAGGGGATAAGGGATGGCTACAATGAAACAGTAAGACACTGAAGAAAGAAACTGAAGAAGACACCAGAAGGTAGAAAGAGCCTCCCATGCTTGTGGATTGGTACAGTCAACATTGTGCAAATGGCTACTGAAAAGGTTACTGAAAACAATCTACAGATTTAACATGATCCCTATCAAAATTCAAATTGCATTCTTCACAGAACTACAAAAAAAAAAAAAAAATCCTACATTCACATGGAAGCACAAAAGACACCAAATAGCTGGAACAATTTCAAGCAAAAGGAACAATACTGGAGGCATCAGAATGACTGCTCTAAGACTATATTATAGAGCCATAGAAACAAAAACAGCATGACACTGACATAAAAATGACACATAGACCAGTGGAATAGAAGACACAGAAATAAACCCACACAGCTACAGCTACTAATTTTTTAACAAATGTGTCAAAAACACACACATTGGAAAAATAAAAGCTGTCTTCAACAAATAGTGCTAAGATGTCCAGACATAGAAAAATGAAACTAGATTCATATCTCTCACTCTGTACAAAAATCAATTCAAAACTAATTAAAAGCCTGAGTGTTAAACCTGAAACTTTGAAACTACTAAGGGAAAATATAGATTAGACACTTCAAGATATAGGCATAGACAAGGCTATTCTGAACAGGACTACATAGCATAGGGACTAATCCCTAGGATTGACAGATGGGATTACATGATACCCTTTTGCACAGCAAAGGAAACAATTACCAGAATGATGAGACAGCTTAACTAATGGAAACAAAATCTCTACCAACTATACATCTCACAGAAGGTTGATGTCTAGAATCTACTCAGAACTAAAAAAGTTAAATGCCTGAGCAAACAAATTAGTGAGTCAACAAATGAGCTAACAAACTGAATTGACAGCTCTCAAAAGAAATACAAATGGGCAAAAAATATTCAACATTTTTAGCCATCAGAAAAATGTAAATTAAACCCACTTTGAGATTCTATCTCACTCTAGTCAGAATGGCTGTCATCAAGAAAACAAATAACAACAAAGGCTGTCAAGGACATGGGGGAAACAGAACACTTGCTTATTCACCCACTGGTTGGAATGTAAACTGGGAAAACCACTTTGCAAATCAGTGTGAATGTTCCTTAAAAAACTCAGAATGGGGGCTGAAGAGATGGCTCAGCCATTTCAGTGATTGCCTGCAAAGCCTAACAACCCAGGTTCAGTTCTTCAGTACCCACATAAAGCCAGATGCTCAAAGTGGCACGTGCATCTGGAGTTCATTTGCAGTTACTAGATGCCCCAGTATACCCATTTTCTCTCTTTGTTTCTCTTCTGTCTTTCTCCCTGCTTGCAAATAAATAAAAGTGAAATATTTTTTAAAATTTCAGAACTATCTTTTGAGCCAGCTATAGCCCTCCTGGATAAATGCCTAAACAGCTTCAAGTCAACATATCACAGAAAACCTTACACAGCATGTTTATTGCTGCACTATTCAAAATAGCTAAGAAATGGTAGCTAGATGTCCATCAACAGATGAATGGATAAAGAAAATATAATATGCATACATGATGGAACTTTATTCAGCTGTTAAAAAAACAAAATCATAACATCTACAGGAAAATGAATGGAAATGGAAATCATGGATAAGTAAAATAAGACAGATTCTGAAAGACAAATTCTGCATGTTTTCTCTTATATACAGAACCTATATTTAAAATTAAAGAAGGGGAAGGGAGAAAAGAGAGAGTAATTAAATATATGTGACTTGAAAATACAAGGGAGGACTAATAGAAGTAAGAGGAGCAGGGAGAGGAATCAATAAGAATAAAGTATAGTGGCACAATGCCATTACTTTCATGCTAACTTAAAAAAAAAATAGTGGAGATAGTGGTACACACCTTTAATCCTAGTGCTCAGGAGGAAGAGGTAGGAGGATCACTGTGAGTTCAAGGTCAGCCTGAGACTACATAATGAATTCCAGTTAAGCCTGGGCTAGAGTGAGACCCTACCTCAAAAAAAAAAATTACACTTAAGTAACTTTTCATCATCCCAAATCACCAAGGACACAAAACTGGACCCAAATGGCAATGGTACCATAAAATTCTACATCCTAAAAGACAGACTAAATGGTTAAATCTTCATTGGGTCCTTAAAGGGAACTCCTGAACCACAGGGCCCTGGAGAGAGTATGATGAAGACTAACCTTAACATAGGTTGTAGTATGTCCTCCCACCTGGTCCCTATTTCCCTGAGAGTTCTCCTCAGTAGGGTCATTGGTGTCCACCTGTGGGGTAATTACTGCCTCTGTCTGTACCAGAACATTGTTTTAGCCAATTTATTGTTCAAGTTTTCATACAAACATGCATTGGATGTTGTACATTTTCCCTCAGCTACCTCCACCCTCTCTTTTCCCCTTCCCCCCACTGGGAGTTTGATCAGGGGAGTTTCTTAGGGGGCTGTGAGCGCCTTGACTTCAGGTGGCTGCGTGGTGATATCATCTTGACTCACAGACAGAAGAAAGGGAACCTAATCTGTGGCTCCGATGACTCAGTTGTGAAGACCTTGCAGAGACTGTGGAGAAGGCCCTGCTCCAGCGAGCGGGCGGCATGGGGGTCGTCCCAACATAGCTGGCATCACTTCTCTGCTTCCACAGAGGCAATTGTACCAGCTCTCAAGGGTGAGAAAAATTTCCACAGAGCCACAAGCATTTCCAAAGAATAAAAATTACATCTTTCTTGCCAGCTCTAAGGTGATGAGTGAGCACTGCAAATTCTGAATCTTGTTATGAGAAAGGCCAGAATGAAAGTATTGCTTTGCAAGTGTGCTCATGTAGCTAAAGACTTGAGCTTTTTAAAAAATAACATGATGGGGTTTTTTTCCATTTTCAGGTACACTGAGATGTTTTTTAATCTATGGGAAATGATTCCATAATACATTATTCAAATGATTTTCAAGATGCATCCATATAAAACACAAGATGTGTTTTCAGGGTATACTTATGTGAATGAGATTTAAAACAGAACTATTTCAAAATTTATCACCAATTATGGCCAACAAAATGATTTTTTCTGTTACTTTTCTCTTTGAAGTTAAGATACCCAAACTTCAGAAGTATCACTCTCTGACTATTATATATTATATATAGTGCAATATATAACGAAAATATATATTATGTGTATGTAGAGAGAGAGATAGTAGATAGATATAGATTAAATATAGATAGATATTATACAGATATTTTGCACTGCCGGACATATAATTAGTCCTCAATAAAAGTTAATTTTTTTTCTCTCTTCATTCACTTTGTTGCCAAGGTCATCAAGAAGAGAACTTCATCTTCTCATCACTCTTGCCTTTGCATCTTCATTGCTCTCCTGTCCCTAATATCCCTCAAGACATGAAATGTCTTCAGCTAGTCCTGCTTAAACTGTGCCAGGAGCTAGTGAAGTGGGAATGAGAGAATCCTTGCCCTAAGAAACTCAGAGGGTAGAGAGGTATAAAGGCCATGCAAGCCTGGACAGAATAAACCTGATACCCCTGTGTATTCTGCATTTAAATCTATGGTTCCAAGATACACGATACAATGGCCCTCCATGGTTGGCTCCACACTAGCTTCTGTTTCCTTCAGACCCTCTGCTCTGGTGAATGAGGTCAACCCTTGTAATTCAGCACAGCTCACAGTCAGTCCTCCAAACTCTAACCTGGTTAGGTGAGTACAGTCCTTGAGAAGCCTTTCTAGATAAGGGATTGACTATGAATTGAAGAGGAAGATGGTTTTAAATGCAATGACCATATGGCTAGCAAAGTTTACCTGCTCAAAATCTGATCTTTAGGGGCAAATGCATTCACCTTTTTCCTCCAATAAACCACTCATAAAATAAGCATGTGAAGAGTGCCTGCTGAGACAAACCTGGTCTAGGTGCTGGGCTAGAAAGAGCTAATATGATGCTGTTCTCCAAGAGTTCATGGCTAAGGGAAGAAGAAAGGGGACTCGGCAGACAACTAGAGGAGAATGCGGGCTGGCTGGGGGAGTCACACTTGGAAATATATAGGGTTGCCTCCAAATATGGTAAAACTTACTCTCTAACAATGTGCTCTCATCTCACAATGCCAACCATGGCTCTAAGAGTAGTGATCCTGGCACAGAGAATGGGATGTCTTTTGGGGGGAATTCTAATTTGGGGATCAGAATGTGATGTAAATGCCGTGTCTTAAGGTTTGCATTCTTCTTGCATGGCTGCAGAGTCTTTTAAAGATGATGGTCTCCATCCAACAGTCTTCGGGACTCTTTGTTTCAGTGTCCCCTGAGGATATCTCAGAAGGTCCATCTCAGGAAATGACAAGGACAATGTCAGACTCCTACCCAAGACCCTGGGTTTAAAATATCTTCACTGAGTGGAAGATTATCTCCTCAAACTTCCAGCCTTGGTCCAGAGGTACCTTGCCTGAATTTGGTCACACAAAAAGTCATTTCCTCGGGCTGGAAAGATAGCTCAGCAGTTAAGGTACCTGCCTGCAAAACCTAAGAACTCATGTTCCAATCTCCAGGTGCCACGTAGCCATAAGCATACAATGTTGCACATGCACACAAGGGAGTTTACTTGCAGTGGCTGAAGGCCCTGGTGCACCCATTCTCTCTCTCTCTCCCCCTTTCTGTCTCAATAAATAAATAAATAAATAAATACACACATAAAGCCTTTTCCTCTAATTCTCCCAAAGGTTCACATGTTTATTTCCACACAGAATAGGGTGTTCCACTGAACAAATGAGGAATCTTCTGCTGATTCAGCTCAGAGACCTGAGATGAGGATGCCTCTCTTTCAGGTGTTCCACTTCAAGTGTAACGTAGGAGGCTGGAAACAGGGTTGGGGCAAACCCCAAAGAGAGGGTGGGTAACATGTGGGAGAAGGAAGAGGTGGAGGAGATTGACGTGAGGCTGGTGGGGCAGAGGTAGAAGACAGCTCATCAATAAGCAGAATTCTGCACAAGATGGCATGAATGAGAGTGTGGGGAAACCTATAAATCCTAAACTAGAGGCCGGGAAGATGGCTCAATGGATAAAATGCTTATTCTGCAAGCATGAGTGCCTGAGTTCAGATATCCAGAGCCCATGTAAAGCCAGATGCTAGCATTTGTAATCCCAGTGAGCCCAAGGCCAGAAAGAAGGGCAGACAGGAGATACTCACAGGTCCAGAAAGTCTGGTAAATGCAATGATGATAAACAGGGCAGTCCTGCCTCAAACAAGGTGGAAGGCGAGGGCTGACACATGAGAACATACTCACACATACACACATACACACACACACACGCACATAAAGTTCAAAAATAACATTTATAAGTAAATGGAAATCAATCTTAAAATACACTTTAACACCGACAGTTGTAACAATATTTTTGGTAATGATAGGAATTGTAGGAGTTGCCAGAAACATCACCTCCTGTCCTAAAAAGGAGTTGTTTGTAGATGGAAAAGAGGAGAGAGCATCTCAAGATGCTTTGCTATTGAAAAACACTATTTCTGCACTGCTGTGTAAATATAGTGCGACTACAGTGTTACTTTTCTGGTTTTGCTTTGTGGAGCAAAGAGAGAGGCTCCCCTCCAGGGAGGGGAGGAGAAGCATGGCTGTGTTTTTCTCTCTGCACTCAGAGTTCTTCCTCATTTAATGAATGGCAACAAGACTAAAATCACAGAGCTCTAAGAGCAATGAAGATTGCAGTCACAACCACACTGTTGCTCCTTGCCGAGTTAAGCTTCATGCGACTGCAGACTTCCATGCTAAATAAGAGGCTTAGTGAATGGCATGCTAACTTTCTGTAAATTTTTAATATTCTTGTAACTATTTTTAAGGAAATTTTACAAGACTGCACATGGGCAGAGAAGCACCGTTTCTTTCTCAGATCATTTGCCTGCTGGGCAGACCCTCGGGACCAGCACTAAGATACCTCAGGTGACCTCAGGCCAGGATATACAATCTTCAGGAATATTCTACAGTAGATTAGGATTCATAGGCTCCTAAGCAGTCAACTTAATACTAACTATAAAATGACTAAAGTACTAAGTAAGTGACTATCTGAATAGTAGTATGGCAAACAGTGAAAAAATACAACTAAAAAAAAATGATCTTACATGTTGTAGAAACGACATTATCACTGAGCTCTGAGAACAGCGGTTATGAACAGAATCTCTGCAGAAGTCATTCTGGAAGTGATTATCAAGGCAAAAGTAGCTGAGGAAAAAAAAATCAATCCCAGGTTAGACAGATGGCTCAGTGATTACAGGGAGCTTGCTTTCAAACCCTGATCGGCTAGGTTCAGTTCCCCAGTACCCATATAAAGCCAGCTGTACAAAGTGGTGCATGTGTCTGGAGTTCATTTACAGTGGCAGGAGGCCCTGCCATGCCCATACTACTCTTATTCTCTTCTGTCTGCCTCTTTTTCTATTTTCTGTCTCAACACAAATGTTAAAGACATTAAGTCCCCCAAATACTGAGGATAATGTGTGTTTTGTTTGCTTGGTTTATTTTTTTTTCCACTTTTTTTTATTTTATGAGAGAGAGACAGAGAGAAAAAGAGAGTGAGAAAGGGAGAGAATTGGCACACTAGGGCCTCTAGTCACTGCAACAGAAGTCCAGACACGTGTGCTACCTTGTGCACATGAGTCATCTTGTGCCTCTGACTTATGTGGGTTCTGAGGAGTCAAACCTGGGTCCTTAGACTTTGTAGACAAGTGCCTTAGCCACTAAGTCACCTCTCCAGACCACTATTACTGGTTTTTTCTTTGTCTTTTGTTTTCTTTTCTTTCTTTCTTTCTTTCTTTTTCTTTTTTTTTTTTTGTAGGGTCTCACTTTAGGCTGACCTGGAATTTACTATGTAGTCCCAGGCTGGCCTTGAATTCACAGCTATCCTCCTACTTCTGTCTCCCAAGTACTGGGATTAAAAGTGTGTGCCACAATGCCCAGTTTATCATGTTTTTTTCCTTTTTCATTTCTTTTTTAGTTTTTTTGAGGTAGGATCTCGCTCTAGCCCAGGCTGACCTGGAATTCACTATGTAGTCTCAGAGTGGCCATGAACTCAAAGCAATCATCTTACCTCTGCCTCCTGAGGGCTGAGATTAAAGGCGTGCACCACCACCACACCACACCGCACGGGGGCTTTCTTTTCTTCTTTAGTAGGAAGGGTGATACATGGGCAGATAACTCAAGCTAGTTTGATCCTTTGGAACGTGGTGTCTTGAGAGAGGCTTGAGCACAGGCCATCTGCATAGTCCTCATTTGCACTTGTGGATAGCAACTTTTGGAACCCAGCCATACCCATAAGGAAGCCCTGTGGAATTTAGGCAGGGAGGCCACAGCCAGGCATCTGGCCCGTTGAGGACAGCTGGGGACAAGGCAGCAGCACAAGCTGTGCAGAGATAGCTGCCGATGGTCCTGGCTGCAGACAGTGACCTTCCCACATGCGAAGCCTCAGGCACGTGCAGCAACCACAAGCTGAGCTCACCCTGCACTGAGGGAACTGAGTCATGGTGACTCATAACAAAATACACATAAACAATGGCTGCTTCATCCCACTCAGCTGTGGGTGGCTTACTCTGCAGCAGTAGAAACCTCAGGAGGGTTCCTGAGCTTCTTAGCAGAGACCCTCTGTTATATACACTAAAAATGCATCTCTAGTCTTCATCCAGGATGGAGGAGAGGCAACCAGCAGCCATTTGGATTTGGGGATTCTCAGGATTATATACTTTAAAAAAAGAAAACATTTTTTTTTTCTTTTTAGACAGGGTCAAGTGTAGCCCAGATTAGCTTTCAGCTAAGTAGCCGAGGCTGGCCTTGAACTCCTGATCCTCCTGCCTCTACATTCCAAATGCTGGAATTACAACACTACCACACCCTGCTTTCTAACACTTCGTTAATATACTTTCAATCTTATCTTACTTTTTGAGTGTGTGCATAGTGCACGTGTGTGTGTATATGCATGTTTGTTTGTGTAAGTGCGCATGTGAAGGCCAGAAGACAAAGTCAGGTGTTACCGTCAGGAACATGACAGACTTCTCTTTGAGGCTGGACTCCATCATTACTCATCATTACTCAAATATAAATCTGAGGATGATAATAATCATCACTATTTCCAACCACTCTGTGCTTTGCCACTCCTGACTTCCCCTTCCATCTCTCAGGTCTCCAGAATTCCTAGTGGAAAATCCCACTTTGCCTGGGAGACTTGACTTTGTATCATCAGATGAGAATTCTGACCACAGGCCTTGTTTCAAAATTTGGAAAAGCAGTTGTTACACTCAGACTCACTCAGATCACTCTCCGGTCCCCACTTCACCAGGGTTTATTTAAAAGGCCAGTGCTCCAAACAGAAGCTCAGTTCACCACCTCGCTCCTCCAGGCTTCAGAGGACACCAGATGGGTACCTTGGGCTGTGGTTGGAGTCCTAGTCCATGACTGTTAATCAAAGTTTCTCTGGCTTCATTTAACAACAGGGGAGTGTTGAGTAAAAGTCCTAGAGTGAAACGTTGGCCCTGCCTCCTCGGATGGAAAGCGGTGAAACAGGAAAGGCGTCCAACTGAGATAAAAGCTTTGCTAACAAATGATAGCATTTCCAAAACAAATCACTAGCCTGGATGCCCTGGGATGAAATAGAAGTGGAGGGAGTGTCAGAGGAGAGCACAGAATGAGCCCAACCTTTCAGTCAATAGAAGGCAGGGGGCTGACAAAAGACCTTGATAGATGTGTGTCTCTCTGACAGTTTTCTAAAAGGCCACCTCACCAGTATCCTTCTGCCCTTCCTATTTGCCGGCACTCCCTGTCTTTTTCAAAGGGTACCCGCTGAGAGGACATGTTAGGCTGTCCTTCTGTGTCACACATTATTTTCATTTTTTTTAAATCTAATGAAACAGGCTATTGGAGAGAAACACAGAGTTGATAGAAAAGAGCCTCATCATTTTGGCCTAGAAAAGGAGTGTTGAGAAGTTGGAATCAAATGTGAAATATGAAAGCAAAAGCTTGATTAAAAAGATGATCAAACTCTTGTTGCAGTATCCTGGTCAAATCAGGTGATCAGGTACAGATAAGTACCTTATCTCTGAATCAGCATCCTGAATAACCACAGATGGGTGGCTGGGGTGGGCAGCAGGAAGTCATCCCAATGAATGCCTTCTTGGTCCTTCCACTGTTCCAGGATGTGTTTGGTTAGGAGTATAAAGATAAGTAAGACAACATTGTGCCCGAGGGGCACATCATCCAGTAGATGTGACAGAAAAACATGGACATATGACATAGTTATTTTGGCAGGACTTGATGATTATCTTCATTAAAACTATTTTTGTTGTAATAATGAGCTTGAATAGGCTTTCATGTGAGGGTGGATTTTATTAGTGCTGCTTTGTGGAGAGACCAAGCATTGCAGAGGGCAGTGATGCAGCCAACGGGAAGCAGGGGCGCAGACACTGCCAAGAACTTTCTCCTTCTCAAGGAGTTGCTTTCCTCTTTCCCTCCTGACATCCTCTATTTCTGCAGCAGAACATTAACCAGCATTTGAACATTGGATAGACTCTTGTTTTTTGCTTATTTGTTGGGTTTTTTAAAAAAAATTATTTGACAGCAACAGAGAGAGAAAGAGGCAGAAAGAGAGAGAGAGAGAGCGCCAGGGTCTCCTGCCACTGCAAACGAACTCCAGACTCGTGCGCCCCCTTGTGCATCTGGCTAAGGTGGGTCCTGAGGAAATGAGCCTCGAACTGGGGTCCTTAGGCTTCACAGGCAAGTGCTTAACCTCTAAGCCATCTCTCCAGCCCAGTTTTGTTGTTTGCTTGCTTGAGATAGGTTCTCGTCATGTAGCCGAGGCCGACTTTGAACGTGCCGTCATCTTGCCTCAGCCTGCTGAGAGCTGCTGGGATCGCGCATGTATCACCTTGTGCCTTCTGCATCTCAGTTTGTGTTCCATTTCTAACCAGTCTGTTAAACCAAAGCTCTTGAGACTGAGGGCTCTCTGAAATCAGAGGCTTTAGAGACATGGCACACGCTAGCCAGAAAAGGAAAGAAGCAAGGTTTTGGGCAACTTCCTGTAGCTCCCAGGAGAAAGAGAGAAAGAGAGAAAGAAGAAAAAAAAAATGTCTGCTTGACCTATGCCTAGAAATAGTTTTCTAATGAAAATTGAGAGAAGAAAGAATAAGCTGTTTACATCGGCCCCACACTCACTAGATAAGAGGAAAAGAATTACTTAAAGTGGGGAAAGCCTTGGGGCTGGGAGAACAGCGCATAAGTAGAAGTAGTCTGTGCTTCTGGATTGGTTGGGGTTCTTTGCAGGATCCTGGGGCAGGGGCGGTTAACATGTGATCAAGTTAAGGTTTTATTTTTTAAAATATTTTATTTTTAGGGCTGGAGAGATGGCTTAGCAGTTAAGCGCTTGCCTGTGAAGCCTAAGCACCCAGGTACGAGGCTTGATTCCCCAGAATCCACGTTAGCCAGATGCACAAGGGGGCGCACGCATCTGGAGTTAGTCTGCAGTGGCTGGAGGCCCTGATGTGCCCATTCACTCTCTCTCTCTTTCTCTCTCTCTCTCTGTCACTCTCAAATAAATAAATAAAACAAACAAAAAAGTATAAAAATATTTTAATTTTATTTGAGAGAGAGATAGAGAAATAGGCAGGGAGAGAGGAGAGAGAATGGGAGTGCTAGGGCCTCCAGTCATTGCAAATAAACTCCAGATGCATGTGCCCCTTTGTGTATCTGGCTTATGTGGGTCCTGTGGAATTGAACTTGGGTCCTCTGGCTTTGCAGGCAAGCGCCTTAACTGCTAAGCTATCTCTCCAGTCCAAGTTAAGGTTTTAATAGACATTCAAAAATGCATAATGATCTTCTGCTGTTTTCAGGTAAAACTGTTAACTGATTAATTCTCTCTCCTCCATCTTCTGGCCCTTGTAATGGCACCCTAGCTATTTTAAATGGCTAATGTAATGATCTCCCCTAAAGGAACTTTTTAAAATTAAAACAAGTTCTTTTCCCTTCCTCACCTTCCCCTAACTGAAAAAGCCCTATAAAGCCCACTGCCTGAAAACTGAGGCTGGCTGTGCTCCTCTCTTGTGAGTCAGCCCTGGCAGCTCATGCTTTTCCCCAATAAAAGCTTTCATCTTTGCCTCAGAGTGGTTTGCGTGGTCTTGGTCACTCCCGAACCTTACAAATGGTATGTGAGAAGAGAAGGTGGACAAGGAGAATATGGAGTGGCCAGTGCGTAAGGAAAGACAGAGGATAAATGGCCTTCAAAGTAAAAGAATGTGGAGATGGGAAGAATTTGACTTAGATGACCTGCTCAGGTTACTCTGCAAGCAACAATTCATTATTCTGCAGTCAGAAACTAGGACAATTAGAAGCTAGACTTAAAGTGCCATGTGGCTTTTCCTTACCCTTCTATTTCTAGTCCTTGATTGCTTTGATAGCATTACCCTGTGAGGGCTGAGAAAATACTTGTTCATTTGCTTCATATTTTTTTGCGTCATTTTTTTCAGGCTAACCTTGAGTCTTGATCCTCTCAATCCCATCTTCAAGGGCTGGGATTACAGGCAATGGACACCAAACATCGTGTCATTTTGCTTCTGAAAACTAGGCTTCATGGAACGAATGACTGAGCAGCACAGAGTGACTAAAGTACAAAGCAAAATATTTTTGTTATCCCATGTCAATTTTTACACATTGTATCAATAATATATTAAAATGTCATACCATGCCCTAGTTGGTTAGAATTTCATGAAAAAAATGTCTGGTTCCAAAGCTGAAAAGACCAGAGTATTTAAGACTGACTATTATTTCCTAAAAATGTTTCTCACTATAAATATTTTTTTTCACATCAACCTGATGTTCTTTTATTTTACACATTTGGCATTTAAACCATAGCAGGAAATACCAACCCTACTGAGAAAAGTATGTGTCTGTGCTGTTAATAGCCTTCATTGTCTAACTGCTTTGGATAATTTCCATGCTTGTGCATGTGTCTAGTTGGCCAGGGAAAGGCTATAAATTAACATAGCTGTTGGAGGTCAGAAATAATTGAGATAAAGAGTTGCTATTTCATTAAAGATTCAAATCTTCACCAAGTTTTTGAAAACTAAATCCTGTGAGTCAGATTATGATTCTTGGTCAAGCAAGCTGCACATCCCATGTGATTTTTATTAAAACACATTCTATATTGTGGCTATGTAAGGTGCATATACAGCATAGATTAAAAAAAATCTTAAAATTGGGTGGGAGAGATAACTCAGTGGTTAAAGGTGCTTGCTTATAAAGTCTGATAGTCTGGGTTTGATTCCCCATTACCCTCATAAAGCCAGATGCAAAAAGTGGCACATATAACTGGAGTTTGTTTGCAATGCAAGTTGCAAGAGACCCTGATATGCCCTTACAAACACACACACACACACTCTCTCTCTCTCTCTCATATATAAATAAATAAAATATTTTTTAATTTTAAAGTCGAAGAACAAGGGTTTCTAGAGTTGAGAGAAATTTGAAAAAAAAAAAAAAACATTTCTTCTTGATGAGTCATGATATAAAAACAAGGCATGGGTGAGATAACTTCCTGCTCTTATGAATCAGGGAAAGACAAAATGGGTAAAGAAATAGCAAGCTTATATATGATAGGTATTTGAATGGAAGTGGGATCAGAAGTGAGATATAGGTATAAAAAAAGTGGAATCAAACTCAAGACTACAAATAGGTGGAGCATTCTGGAATCCTGCATTCTACAATGCCCAGGGAGTATGTTAGGAATAAGAAGCATAATGGTTTATGAGATCTGTTTAATGAAATTTTCCCAATTATATTCATCAAGGTTCTTCAGAGACACTGAGAAGATTGAAAAATGAAGATAGAAAAATAAAGAAATAAAATATTTTAAAAAAGAAAAATGAAGATAGGTAGGTAGAGAAATAGCTAAAAAAGACTTACTGGAATTGGCTCACATGATTATGGAGAAGTTGCATGACCCAGCTGCAAGTCCCAAAAGTCAATGCTGTAAGAACAGAGGCCTAAGGACCAGAAGTAATGATATGCAAGGGCAGGAGAATATGGATGCCCAAGCTCATACAGAGAGAGTGAATTCATCTTTGTATAGCTTGGTTTGGATTTAAATGCTTAAAAGACTGGGTGATATCCACCCACATTGGTGAGAGTGGGTCTTCTTCACTCAGCCTAATGATTCAAAACCCATTATCTTCTGGAAACACCTTCACAAGTCACTCTTAGCTACATTTTTCCTCCCCTACAAACTACATGGGCATCTCTTAACCCAGTCAAGTTGTCCCATAAAATTACTCATACTGACAAAATCAGATGAAGTACATACAACTGTCAACCTCATTGATGGTTTCCAAATGCCAACACAGTTTTGATGGGTTGCAAAGAAAATAGTCATTAATGATACTCACAAGCTGTTTCTGGGTATTGGTCTTCACCTCTGTCTCGGAAGTTAGACATAGTCACGTAACTGGCTTCAGCCAGTCTTGTTGGTGGAAGCCATCCAAGTTGGTACGCGGTCACCTCATTTCCCTCCCACTGCTGAAATGATGGGAACATGTGTCACAAGAAAGTGTCTACTAGCTTTAGTCTCTGAGAGCTTTTAGTGGGCCAAAACTTTCTCATGATCTTTAGACATATAACATGGCTTCAAACGAGGCTTCCACACTGGACAATTTTAAGACCTAAAGGAGAAATAGGTACAGTTGAAAAAGAATGGGTCATGGGCTGGGGAGATTGTTCAGTGGTTAGGTGTGCTCCCTGCACAAGTATGAAAGACTGAGGGACCCCAAGACTGTCCAAGTTCAAATCTCCAGGTCCCACATAAAACAGCTGGGCATGGCCGTGGGGGCCTTAGCCTTGACAGAAAGAACCCTGCAAGCTTTGGGAACAGTAAAAAGAGACTCCAGTCTGAACACACAACTAGATGGAAGAATGACAGAGTGGCACATCCGAAGTCCCACTTTAGCCACCACAGGCCAATGACCCCTGCCTCAGGTAAGCACATGGGGTCCCACAAGGTCACATACACATGCATACACACCACATTGTGCACACATACACACCAACAAACAAAAAAAAAAGGACTTGGCTGGAGGGATGGCTTAGCAGTTAAGGCGTTTGCTTGCAAAGCCAAAGGACCCAGGTTCGATTCCCCAGGGCCCATGTTAGCCAGATGCACAAGGGGGTACATGCTTCTGGAGTTCATTTACAGTGACTGAAGGCCCTGGCATGCTCATCCTCTCTCTCTCTCCTTCTCTGTCCAAAATATATATATATATATATATATATATATATATATATATATATATATATATAAATTGTTGCCCCAGCAAATTCTAAACTTGTGTTAAACCACTGAGACCTGGGATTGTTTTCATGCTGCAGCACGACTTAGCCTGTCCTGAATGACAGGTAATGCATGTGTAAAAGTGATCCATTTACAGAAGGTCCACAGATGACTTCTCAGTATCACTGTGCCAGGTACATAAGAATGAGGGCGCCAGTATGTAAGTGTAAGATGAGATCAGTCCTGTGACAAGTCAGCAGTAACCTGCTTACTTGGCTTCTAAGGGAAGGCCCTTCTCTCTCAGGTCTTGCCGAGAAACTACTTACAGAGAAGCTGCAGTCAGGTCGAAAGCAGCTGACATCAACAGAGTCTCCTCTGTATAAACCCACTTCTCTGCTGAATTTACCCTGTGGAGAAGCCCAAACCAACCCCAGCTACAGAGTGTCTGACTGGGCCAATAGCATGTTATAAAGGAACAAAATGAATCTGATGCCTTTAGGTTATGCAAGCATCTGAAGGTCTTCCAGGCCCTCTGTTAATATCAGTTGGGATGGCCTGTTCTTTTCTACTTTTTCCCTTCATTTCCTCTGCCAGCCTGGCCTCTGAAGGTGTTTGGACCTCTGCAGTGAAGCACTGTGCACAAGAAGATAGAATAGAAGGGCTAGAGAGATTGTCTAGTGGTTAAGGCATTATTTGCCTGTGAAGCTTAAGGACCCAGGTTTGACTCCCCAGTACCCATGTAAGCCAAATGCAAATGGTGATGCATGTTTCCTGAGGTTTAGTTTAGTTTTGTTTTTTTACAGTGGCTAGAGGCCCTGGTGCATGCATTCTCCCTCTCTGTCTCTCTCTCAAATAAATAAGTAGAATATCTTTTTAAAACATGGCTTTTTAAATTTTATTATTAACAATATATTTTATATGGATACATCATATGTTGGTACCCTCTTTTCCCTCATCTCTGCCCCTTTCCACTGGGGACCCTCCTCAGTAGGTTGCTGGTATTCCACATGGGATTATGGCTTATGCATTGGCAGTCACTTTTTTGGGGGGAGGCAATGCCTCTGGGCACGATGTCTTAACCTGTGGCTCTTACAATCTTTCCACCCCCTCTTCCACAAAAATCCCTGAGCCATAGTGGCTGTTTTCTTTTAAATTAATTTATTTTTTATTAACAACTTCCATGATTGCAAATAATATCCCATGATAATGCCCTCACCCCCACTTTCCCCTTTAAAACTCCACTCTCCATCATATCCTTTCCCCCTCTCAATCAGTCTCTCTTTTATTTTGATGTCATCATCTTTTCCTCCTATTATGATGGTCTTGTGTAGGTAGTGTCAGGCACTGTGGGGCCATGGATATCCAGGCCATTTTGTGTCTGGAGAGCACGTTGTAAGGAGTCCTACCCTTCCTTTGGCTCTTACATACCCCTTCCTCAATAAACCCTGAGCCTTGGAAGGTATGATAGAGATATTGCAGTGCTGAGCACTCCTCTGTCACTTCTTCCCAGCACCATGATGCCTTCAGAGTCATCCCAAGGTCACTGCCATCTGAAAAGAGAAGGTTCTCTACCAAAAGTGAGAGTAGCATTAATATATGGGCATGAACATTAAGAGAAGGGCTTACTGAGCAGTTTGATGAGCATAGTATATACATTTAGCCAGACAGCAGCAGATGTTATACCCCTAGGGCTCATGACTACCCCTGTTGTAGGTTCTCAGTATCAGGGATGTATTCCCTCCCATGGAGCGGGCCTCCAGTCCAATCATAGTGGGTGTGTTTTAAGTCTACTTCAGTAATGAGCTCTTAGGACCCTCTGGATCTGTGCTTTGGTAAGTGTTGAGTATCCTCAGGGTCTGTCCCCTTCACCCTGGTACTGATTATCAGGTTCACCATGGAAGCAGCAGTCTTGCTTGTCTCCCCAATTCCCCTGTGGTTTCAGCTGTGGCTTGGCTGAAGTGCGAGGGTTGGTTTATCTCCTTGGGTCTTGCTACCTCCTGGAAAAGAAAAACAGATTCTCCAACAGAGAGTAAAGTTAGCATAGTTTAAATGGGATAAGCATTATTAACTTAAGAAGAGTTTCATGGTTGTGGCCTCTCTTTTCTTTTCTTTTTTTTTTTTTAAATTTTTTTTTGTTATTTTTATTTATTTATTTGAGAGCGACAGACAGAGAGAGAAAGAGGCAGATAGAGAGAGGAAGAGAGAATGGGTGCGCCAGGGCCTCCAGCCACTGCAAACGAACTCCAGACGCATGCACCCCCTTGTGCATCTGGCTAACGTGGGTCCTGGGGAGTTGAGCCTCGAACCGGGGTCCTTAGGCTTCACAGGCAAGAGCTTAACCGCTAAGCCATCTCTCCAGCCCGTGGCCTCTCTTTTAGCCAAAGACTAGTGAGAGCTGACACTGGAGAGCATAATTTTTGTCTCCATAGGATTCTGATCTAGTTCCCAATTCCAGATATGGCTTCCTTTACAATGAGCAGATCTCTTAGTCAATCAGAAAGCTACTGGTGACAACCAAGGCTGGGTGCCACTGTGACACTGGTGTGTGAATTCTGTCATTGTGTTTGCTTCTGAGTAGCTTAGACTGCTGGTTGCTCAGACCATTGTTGGCTACTTCCCTCAGTAGCTCATGTAGCGCTTTCCAGCACTAGACAGGCTGACTGTCTGGGCCTGGCTTTCTTCCAGATTCCAACCAGTTCTCTCCATGTTCTGTGCCTGCGTCATATGGTGTCCTCAGCAATAGGGTCTTGCTTACTTTTTCCTCAGGTAGGTAATCAAGTGCTTTGACAGAAGCCTGTCTTGTTTTGGGGACCTCATAGGTCTCTCTGATCAACAGCTCACAGTGGGTAGCAGCCTACTTCTTATACTGGGAGCTACAAGCCAAAGACAAAAAAAAAAAAATTTTTTTAAGGTTAGGCTTCATCTCACCCACTCCAAGATCCTTCTTTTTAGGTGTTCCCTTACTCTTGTTGTGGGTATCATCTTTTAGCTATCTTCAAAAACAAAGGTTTCTATGGTACTAGTTCATTTTGGATTTTGTTGTGTGTTTGTTCTCCCCCACCTCTCCTTCCTCTCCCCCCAAACCATTCCAACCCTATTATCTGGGCCTTGAGGTGCCTATGAGGTATGTCAGCAACTCAAATTGGTCCAGATTAGGAACTGCAGGTAAGTGAGACCATGTGGCATTTGTCTTTCTGTAATTGAGCATAGAAGTCCAAATGGACCAAGACAGGGCACCTCACCTCTGGTCTTCTTTCCAGAAACCAGTGAGCCCAGTGTAAACATGAGGAAAACATCAGGCAAATCCACATTGACAGAACTTCTCCAGGATTCCTCATCAGGACTCCCTAAGATTTCAATGATGGAAAAGAAGACAAGATTGAGAAGTCAGCAGAGGCCAGAAAAAAATGGGAAGACATGACAATTGGTTCCCTCTTATTGTTTGTAAAGCCTTATTAAAGAGTTGGCATTTGAGGTAGATCAAGAGGATGATAAGGACCCTGCCATGTCTTGATCTTGATCAACCAAGGACGATCTCAATCTGGGAAGAGAAAATACAAAAATCCATGAGACAGTAGTAGTGACATTGGCATATCTGAAGAACATCTAGGCTATTTGGGTATTTATGTCAAGAGCAAGAAAGGGGAGCAGTATGAATATATGGTCAGAGACATAGTAGAGGTCACATCATGGAGGACAAGTGTGGTGGTTTGACTTAGCTGTCCCCCATAAACTTAGGTGTTCTGGATGCTAGTTTCCTCAGCTGATGGCAATTGGAAATTAATGCCTCCTGGAGGTGGTGGATTGTTGGGGGCATGGCAGTATTTGGGACACTCTCCTATTCCTGTTGTCCACCTGATGTTGGCCATCGTTTTTCCCTGTCATCGTGGAGCTTCCCCTCGAGTCTGTAAGCCAAAATAAACCCATTTTTTCCCCCACAAGCTGCTCTTGGCCAGGTGATTTCTGCCAGCAATGCGAACCTGACTGCAACAGTAAGGGGCAGAGGAGGAGTGTGGTCGTTTGATTCAGGTGTCCCTCATAAACTTAGGTGTTCTGAATGCTGGGTTCCCAGCTGATGGAGACTTGGGAATTAATGCCTCCTGGAGGCAGTGTATTATTGGGGGTGGGCTTATGGGTGTTATAACCAGCTCCCCCTTGCCAGTGTTTAGCACACTCTCCTGTTCCTATTGTCCACCTGATGTTGACCAGGGGGTGATGTCAACCCTCTGCTCATGCCATTGTTTTCCCTGCCATCATGGAGCTTTCTCCTCTAGCCAGTAAGCCAAAATAAACCTTTTTTCCCCACAAGCTGCTCTTGGTTGTGTGATATCTACCAGCAATGCGAACCTGCCTGCAACAGCAAGATAAGGAGTTTGGATTTTATTTTAAAGGCAAAGAGAAGCTGTGGAGATTTTAAACAGAGAAATGGCATGGTTTATGTGTTCTATAAAAAGATCACTCTGGCTTCTAACTGGAAAATGGACTAAAGAGAAGAGCTAGAAGAGGAACAACGAGCAAGCTCTTGCTGGAGACCAGGAAAAGGTGCTGCTGCCGGTCTAGTTTAGTAACATGGGAGGCCAAAGGAATGGAGTCTCAGGGTGGCCTTGAACTCTCGGCGATCCTCCTACCTCTGCCTCCCGAGTGCTGGGAAAAAATAAAATATTTTTAAAAGGAATTGTTCCCTCAGATTCATATGCAAAAGACCTCTGCAAGTTAGTGGATACTTATTATCAAAAATAAGCATTATAATTTTGGCAGTAATTTTAGTCTTGAAAGAAATTATCAGCTGGGGGTTGAATTTTTTTTAATATGAAGTGGTTTAAGTATTTAAGTTTTACTCTTCACAGTAAGCTATATACATATATATATATATTTTCATGTGCATGTATAGTATATATACATGCCTCTTGTGTGTGCAGAGGCCAGAGGTGTCTTCCTCTACTACGTACCTGCGTGTTCCTTGAGATGGCGTCTTTCACTGATTGGGGAGCTGCTGTGTACATGAGCCCTATTGATTCTCTGCCCATTCTGCAGTCTCTGCTCCCCACAGGACTGGGATTACAGACACCAGTGTCCATGCCCAGGTATTGACAGGGGTGCTGAGGAATCCAATTCATGGAAAATTGGGCCCTTTCAAGCCTTTACGCTTATGCAGCAAGTGCTCTTATCCACTAACCCACCTCCCCCTACCTATATTGAGACAATAGATAGATAGATAGCAAGGAAAGAGATAGCATTATAGAGGCCTGTTAACACTACATGAAGTCCATGTTCACTGCTATTGTGACTACTTTCACAGCACAGATTTTGCCTAATGTTGCTGAGACAATGTCTAAGAATGTCTTCTTCCTCAGTGAGTCTCAAGGCCATGCATTTGGGAAGGATGGGCCTAATACAAACAGCCCCTTCCCAGGTGTGTGGAGGGTGTGTGGAGATGGGTTCTGTTAGATCAATGATTGGTGACCTTGAAATCTTCTGGGGAGCTATAAATCTCTGCATGTTGAGATTCACCTTTGCCCAACCCAGGTAAGTCAGACTCCCTGGAAGAGGGTAAGGCCTGAGAGAGAGCTACTATGAGAAAGGATACCATGTTTGTCTGTCTTCATCTCCACCTGATTCTGGGCTCAGAGAAGAATGGGAGATATGAAAAAGAGGATGAACTGTGGACTTTAAACCACCTTGGGGGGAATACACACACCATAGGAAGCCCAGAAGTCCTGTTTCCCCGCATTCCCCACTTTATCTCCCATCCTCTGGCTCCCATCCACCTTGGCATTGCTGCTTACTGCCCAGGCTCTGTCCATCAAGCCTGTAAACAGTTCCCCTTTGGTTGTCAACAGGGCCTAGATAGATTTGTAATGGCAACACAATCTGCCTTGTGGAATGTAGAGACACAGAAGAGTCCTGTGTATTCCAGGAATATTGAATCTGGACTGAATTCTGGAATCAGAATTCCAGGAATATCTGAAATGTGGAGATTGAAGTCAGATCCTCAAGCTTGCAGTCAGCTGGGGACAGAAGCCCAAGGCGATGTCACCTTCTTGCCCTGGCAGGAATAGAACCCTTGTCTGACCCAGTCTCATGTAAGATGGCTGCAAGCAACAAGTCAGCAGGGCTTCTGGATTCTTGAAGTTTTTCCTTAGTGCACCTGTGGGCTGTTCCCTCCTGAATCAGCCTCTTGAGGCCACCAGCCAATCAGGTCTCCCTAACACATCCAAGTCTGATGAAGAGTCTTATCCTAATTGGATGTCCAACACATATAAAGGAGCCTAACCTCGTGTGTAAATCGTTCTTTATCCTCCTGGCCCCTGATTTTTCTGGTCCTTGTTTGGCAAGCTCTCTCCTGGAGGGGTAAGTGTGGAATTTCTTTTTCCCTGGGCATTTTCCTTCTTGCTTTCTATATGTGTTTTGTTTTTGAAGGCTTTCCTGTTTTGCTACATAGGTGCTCTCTCTTTGAGCTCTGAGTCCTTTACCCTCTCTTAATCCTCACTATGTGGTGGGGAGCTTTTGGCTTTGTTTTCCACATGTGGAAACCCCTTCTCCAGAGGCTTCTTCCCTGGAGATCTTCCTATGTGAGGGAGACTTCTCCATCTCCCCTTCCCTCTTCCCATGCTGGGGAAAGGGGAGAATTTCCTTTGGTTTGGGCTTCCCTGCTACCTTCTCTCTGGATCCTAAGTGTTTCTAAAGTAAGCCTTATAATTCATAATTTACCCTTCTTTGAGTGTGAGTTTTCAACTTTGTTACTTGGACAAAGGACCCAAAAGTTGAGGTCCATGTGCATGAGATCTCCTACATCTTTAATTCAATCCCTCCCTGTACCCAAAATTTTGCATCACTTAAGTGCATACTAGGTGCTTTTTTTCCACTGAGTCATCTGCCAGCCAGCAGTTCCTTTACTGATGTTGCAGAAAGGATGTATGGAGCTCTGAAGTGAGCTGGCCTCAAGTCCTCATCACCAATACCCTGTGCTAGGGCAAAAGGAAGCAATGCTATCCCCACGGTCCTTCCCTGGGGTCACAGACTGGCTTCCAGGCTCATGTTCCCAGCCCCACTAGATTCTGAGAAGTAACCCTGAAAAGCATGTGGAAAATGAGTAAACTAGAATCATGATAACACCCTATTTCTATTATGAAAAACAAAGAAGGTTAATCTGAAAGGCACAACCAGGGGTGGCATGGTGCAGTGAGGGAGAGATTAATAATCTTGCAAGCAAAGTATGAGATTACTCATCCTGTTATTTTTCAGTTGATGAAAGCAATTGTTCTTAGACTAGAAATTGAGTTGCAAAGCTATTTTCCACTTTACAGGTGACAACTCAATAGTCTTATTGTAAAGATTGATTTTTCCATCCTTTTACCTATATGAGATTCTTTTAAAAATTAGATTGGGGGGCTTCTGCTTAAGATGGAGCAGTAGAGACAAGATTCCAGATAATAATCCCTTCTCCCAAACCATGAAGATGGCAGAGAAACCCAAGGAGACTCAAGGTTCATCAATATGACAAGAAAAGACAGCTGACTGCCTACCATCAAATGTGCTATCTCTACCACATTTGCCAGGGTCCATGAGAAAGTATTGTTCCCAGTGCTAACTTCAAAACCAGCGGTTCCAGGGGAACATCACCAGACACTGTGGGCAATCAGAACACATTTAATCAGAAACCCAGAGGCTATAGAGAACTGAACAGTAAACCAGACTGCTAACAGAACCACTAAGACTCAGGAACCATTGCAGAAGAAGGGACGGGAAGATTGTAAGAGCCGCAGGGTGGGTAGAAATAGCTTGAGGTACATCCCCCCAACAATAGAAACTGAATGAAACATTAGTCACCCAAAAATGAACACCACTGAGCAATCCTACTGAGCAATCCTACTGAGGTGAGCCCTCAGAGAATGTGGGATAGGGGATAGGGAATATAGGACTATAACCTTTGTTTAAAATATAGATAAACAGCTAAATAAATATAGATAAATAGCTAAATAAATAAAATAGATGGCATATGGAGATTTAGGTATCATATTTGTTTTTGGTGATTCTTGTCCTCCCAAAGTTCCTCTTCTCTAATATCCTCTCCTTCCTTTACATGTTACATGTGTCATTTCACCCTTCCCTCACTCCTCTTGAGTAGTGTTTCACATTCACACAGAAATGTTAGAATGGCATCTTTCACTTTTTTCAGAGCAACATATTGTGGTGAATTTCAG
The DNA here is from genome assembly GCA_036346955.1 of Dipus sagitta. Lineage (NCBI taxonomy): Eukaryota > Metazoa > Chordata > Mammalia > Rodentia > Dipodidae > Dipus > Dipus sagitta. The sequence goes on from CM070781.1 coordinate 81,325,769, forward strand.
CATGAATGCAGCTAGGGTGGGCATGGGGGAACACTATGGTGGTGGGGTTGGAGCCTAGCATCTACCTGCTGCAGACACTAAGAAGATTCTTCCAGAAGTCTTCCACAGAGAGGGGGGATGAGCAATGCCAAACTGTAATCCTCAAAACAACTCTAGAAGTCATCAAAAAGAAAACTTCAACACAGTTGATGTAAAGCTCTAATTGTGTTGCAGAAATTCTCTGGAAAAAATCACTCCAATGCCAGTATGGGTGAAAGTAGAGGATTTTATTTACCCCAGGAGCCAAAGAGCTTGAGGTAGCTCTCCAAAGAAGCTCTAACCCCGAGCTGAGATTTTATTCACATCTTATAGTTTTCAAAGCCATAAATGAACAAACAAGATGTGGCAATCTGCATATTAGTTATTTCTGTAGTCAGGCCACCCTATCAATGAACTCCATGTTACTTTGTTTCAGCCTAAACTACTTTTTCTTCTTATTATCCCTCTGGGCCCTTTCTGGACAATTCTTTCTTTGGGATTTGCTGACAAAGATAAGTTTAGCTCCTTAGCAATTAACTCTTACAGTAACTCAGTGAATCAGTTCAACTTTTAGCTTTTTTTTTCCCTAGGTAGGGTCCCAGGATGACCTGGAATTCACTGTGTATTCTCAGGGTGGCCTCAAACTCATGGTGATCCTCCTACCTCTGCTCCCCAAGTGCTGGGATTAAAGGCATGTGCCACCACGCCTGGCATTAGCTTCTTGTTTTTTTTTTTTTAAATCACAATTGTACTTCATTAGTACTCTTCAATTAGGTGGCATTCCACCCAAGATTTAGAAAACTGCTCCAATGAGTACAAGAGGCTATGAAATCTGGAACGAGACACCAAAAGCAGAATGGTCATTACGATGCCACAGGGTCATGGCAGAGAGGACTTCCTGCTCACACTCAGGTAGACTCGGTCCCTTCTGACTGGTTGCTGTGACTCTCACAGTGTCTATACATCTGGTCAGTTCAATTATGGGACATATGTGACTCCACTGCTGTTTGCTCCAGTCGTTGGGGTCCAGTGCAGGGGATCTAATAAGTTTTATTTAACAAAGTCGTAATTATTTCCAGGTCAGTCATTGAATAAAAGCAGAAAGAGAAATAAAGGGGAACTGACTATACTTAGATTCCTCTACTGCAAAGAAACAAGTGGATTAGATTTCCGATGGTGCTTCACTAAATTTGTTTAGTTCAAATTATAACTTCTATGAAGGGAATGTTGGCTTATTATGAAAATGAAAATGTTATTATCCCTGCCCCATAATGTAACAATCCAAAATATTACAGTGGATCCCACAGATCTATATGCCTTTGCAAATATGCATGTATATTGCATGCATGAAAGCAGTGTTGGAGCAAATTACATGTTTGTTGACAGTGGGCTGGTCAAATTAATTTATATCACATCTAGTGGAATGTTGTACAGCCATTAAAAATGAGGATTTTCTGGGGCTAGGGAGATAATTCATTTGATAAAGTGCTTGCTGCACAAGCATACAGACCTAAGTTCAGATCTCCAGGACCCACGTAAGGAGCCAGAAGTGGCAGTATACACTTGTCATCCCAGTTCTGGGGAGATAGAGACAAGAAGATCCCTGGGGCTTGCTGGTTTGCTTAGCTAAATAAATCAGTGAGGTCTAGGCTCAGTGAGGGACCTTGTCTTAAAAAATTAAGTGGAGAACCATTGAGGAAGACACTCAGTGTTGGTCTCTGACCTCCACATGCATGTGCACACATGTGGATGCACAGCTACAGACACATATCCACAGGTTGGCCATCCAGTTCTGGTGGCACACATACAGAAAACCACTCACACATAATCATACAAAAGAATGATGCCACTGTCATGGTGAAGAATGTTTAAGGGCATATATCAAGTAAAAAAGGAAGATACAGAACAGTATGAGTGCTTGTGTAAAAGGAATATATTGTATGTATTTACATATATATATATATGTTTGTTTATTCTTATACATATTCCATATAGATATGCATATAAATATACTTATTCCATATAGGGTAGAGATGGAAAGAGTCACAAAATCTCTCGTAACTAAGACTGTCATGGAGTGGGAGATGAGTGGAATTAGTGACTAGTAAAAGAGAAACTTTTCACTTTGTTCCTTTGAATTTTGTACCCCATAGAAGTATCAATTATGGAAACAACTGTCTTATGTGAATTAAAGAGGGCCAACAGTCCCCCACTGAGGCTCAAGGAAGTAAGGTATGATTCATTTCTCCTGGCCCCATGCTGCATGGCCTCACACTGATTCAAGCATTTGAGGACAGTGTGACCAAGATCTGTGTGTCATCCTTTGATGGCTCAGCGAAGAACACAATATCCTGTCCTCTGTCCTGCCCTGCAGTTACTGTTTAAATCTGCCACATGACAACCTTTTGTAAAGAAATCTGTGGGACTTAAAAACTGAATGGACTCTTTGCACTCACATCAGCACCAGAGAATCCCAACGAGAGCCAGAGAAGGACAGTGTCGGTTCTCTCACCAGGGTCTGCATGAAAAGATGAGCAAACCGAAGGTTCAACTGACAATGACTAACTCAGGGTCACACAGTGAATTAGTGGTTGGCAAGGACTCACACAAAAGATTCTGACTCCAAGTGTAGCTGCCCCTACATTCAAGTTTTCTTTGGAAAATCCACAAAATTTTAGACCTTGGTGCCTTCCGGACCCTTCCAAGGCTAAGATAATCCTATGTGAGGAAAGCTCTGTACTGGAGCTTGAGTGTGAAATAAACCTCATGGACTCAGGTGTCTGAATTGGCTCACAGGAGGTGCTGTTTTAGAAGGTTGTAGAACCTTTAGGAGGAGGAGCCTTATTGGAAGAAGTGAGTCATAACCTGACCAATCATATATGATCCCCCTCTTTTAGTTAGGGGAGGTGTATGGAAGAGAAAGAATCCGAAACTGACCCCTATGACCCTTTAGCAACCCACTTGCTTCCACCACCTAATTCCTACTTCCTAAAGGATTCACAGCCTCCCCAGGCAGAGCCACCAGCTGGAGATAACTGCTCAAACACATGAGCCTGTGCAGAATATTCCACATCCAAACTATGGCACAGACCGTCTGTCTCCACAGAACTATCATTGAAGGTATAAGTATGTGCCTAAGCCCTCATCCTTCACCGGGTTCTTTGCCCAGTGAATCTAAGATACCACTAAAGCAGTCATGCTCTGGAAGATGATATTTTAGTCCTAGTTCTGACCTTGGGCAAACCATTTCACCACCTAGCACGGCTGAGGCTTCGTCTATGGAATAAGAGTGAAGAAATGGTAAGTTCCCTTTCTGCCAGGGAGTCTGTGTCACATAGTGAGGAGAGATTCTGGAGCCAGAACACCCAGGTCTACCCAGGTGCATCCCAAGGCTTGGACAAACCACTCATCCTGTCCTTGGGCAGAGTAGAATGGAGGAGGAAAGGTTGACTTCACAAGTCGCTGTGAGGATAAAATAGGATGGCATATGTAAAGTGCTTAAAACAGAACCTAACACATGAAACCTGGTTAATGCAAGTACTTCACTGAAGTGGAAACCATGTGATGGCAGGGATGGCTTGATCACTGATGCGCTCACAACGATATCTGTTGACAGCATCTATAGGACAGATGCTCAGTAAATATCAGTTGAATGACTCGTAAGTGAATAAACAGTCTGATTGAGGTTCAATGAAACCTTGTATCTAGAAGTGCTCTGCCTCCCTCCCTCAGTACTTCAGGTTTCCTATCATCATTCTTACTGAAGTGTAAGAGATCTTGAAGAACAACATATGTAAATAACAATTTACTCTGACATACTGCACTTTTCACCAAATGGCTGCAACGACGCTTTCAGTCTCACATGCTCGTCCAGAGCCTTGTTACTTCTCCACCAAGAGATGGAGTCCAGGTTCCCTCTGCTTGAACATGAGCAGACCCTTTGACTGCCTGGGCTAGTGTGGAATGATAGTTGTGACATTTTATGTCCTCCCACTCCCAAGATTAAGTCACTTAAAGTGTACAACATCTGTCGGGCTTTTTTTTCTTGAGATACGTGGGACACCACAGCTGCCATGGAGGAAGTACACACCTGCTACGCTGTAGAGAAGCCCAAGTTGGTCCGTGGGGAGAGATCACAAGGAGATGCTGAAGACGAAGAAATGCTTGCTATCTCTAGCTTCCGCGGCTCACTAAACTCCAGCTTCAGCTGGAGCTGACTGCCAAAATTGCATGAGATAGCCACCCAACTGAGCTGTCCCTCCTTTCCTGACCCTCAGAATCTATAAGAAATAATCAATGTGCTTGTTTCTAGTCATTGTTTCAGGGGTGGCTTTTTAATAATTTGATTTTAATTATATTTTATGGACAAAGTTGTACATGGATATAATTAATTTTGATCATATTTACTACACCATTACCTTCTCTTGCTTCCTTCTCACTCCTGCTGGACCCCTCTCTACTTCTTCCCAACTAGTTCCCCTTCTACTTTGATGAATTATTTTGTTTGTGACCCAAGGAATTTAAATTCGGGTTACTTTCATGAACAAGGATAGGAGTGGGTATTTATTGGAACACAGGCAACTTACCGGAGGCTATATGACTGAAGAAAAGCCCTCTCCCCCTCTCTAGCAGCTATTAACAGCTAATTGTTCCTGAGGAAGGGGTGGGGCCTCATGAGCCACCCCACCATCCGTGATGCAATGTTGGCAGATCAATCTTGTGCACATCTTGTACTGGTAGCCACAGCCGCCTTGAGTTCGTAAGTGCACCGGGCCTGTCACGTCTGGAAGACAGTGTTCCACAGCCCTCCTTCCTATCCTCCCGCTGTTATTACATTCTTTCCCGTAATGTTCCTTGAGCCTTGGAGCGTATGATATAGATGTCCCATTTAATAATGAGCACTCAGTAGTCACTTATTGTTAGCACTTTGCACAATTATGAGTCTCTTTAGTAATCACTACCCACTGCATAAAGAAGCTTCTTTGACCAAGACTGAGAGCAGCACTAATGTATGGACTAAACATAAATATTTAGAAGGTGATTTAGCCAGCACAAAGTCCCATTTATCAAAACTATAGCAATAGTTTTGCCCTTATATCAGTTACATTTCTCATTGCTATAGCCAAATACACTGACAAAAGAAATTTAAGAACCGAAGGGTGTATTTTAGCTTACAGTTGGAGGTTATAACCCACCCTGGTGGGGAAGGCATGGTAGCAGAGACGTGAAGTAGAGCTGCTCACATTTTGTCCTTAATTAAGAAGCAGAAGGTGATGCAAATTGACGCTGAGCTCACGTTCTCCTTTTATTCTGTCTGTATTAGTTACTTTACTCATTGCTGTGACCAAATACCTGGCCAGAAGCAACTTAAGGAAGGAAAGGCTTCATTCTGGTTTACACTCTGGGGGGACAAATGGCAGCAGGAGCAGGAAGCCAACGGTTGCATTACAGCCAGAGTCAGGGAAGGGAGGGTGAATACACGGTGGGCTGGGCTATTAAAACATCAAGGCTGGACAGAGCCTTCTTCCAGCAAGGCTCCACCCTCTGAAGTTCCACAGCCTGTCCCAAACAGCGCCACCAGCTGGGAACCGAGTGTGTGAATGCCTGAACCTGTGGGGCACATTTCACAAACTGTAACATCTTCCTACAAAAAAAAATATTTTTAAGTAGAAAAGTGATGGAAATAAACTGGACTCTATGGCTCTCAAGACAGATGACCTTCTCAGGGTAGTGTTAAAGAGTCCCAGTTGCCCTCTGCCTAGAGGATGGTGTGTGTGTGTGTGTGTGTGTGTGTGTGTGTACATACCCTTTCTGACTGGGATGAGGCAGATGGTATCTTCAAAAGTAACAGTAAACCATACAAGCAGGGACCCAAGAACCTTCTCTAAGCCTGCAGGCACCTGTGCCAGGTGAGAAGTTTTTGACTATTTAGCTCTGTGACATCTTCTGCAGAAGCCTCTGCCGCATCCAGTGTTTATCTATGATCAACTCCATTGGTTGAGTGCATGTCAGTTTTACACAGGCTGGCCAGCAAGCTGAGGGACAGATGATTCTGTAATGCTTTCCTTAGACTAATTTCTCCAGGTCTCAGCCAGGAAAAGTCTGCTTGCATCCTGCCCACTAGCTCATTGCAGGCCTAAGCTTCTTTGGACCCTGTGGATGGGCTGGTTTTCACCCTTGGCTCTGAGCTCATTTCCATTACAGGGAACGTGCTTAAGAACTGGGTGTTCCTTTGGAACAACGGAAGAGATATCTGTTACACTGACCCCTGGATTAGTATGGGGCAAAAGAAAAGAAGAAAAGCAACCTAGTTATCCTTTTTTTTTTTTTTTTTTTTTTTTGCGTGTGTGTGTGTGTTGTATGGGTGTATGTGTGTATGGTATGTGTATGGTGTGTTGTGTGATGTGTATAGTATGTGTATGGTGTGTGTGTGTGATGTGTATGTGTGTGTGGTGTGAGAGTGTATGTGTGTGTATGGTATTATATGGTGTGTGTGTGTGTATGCATGTTGGTGTATGCACATCCATGTGGAGGTCAGAGATTAACGTCAGGTATCTTCCTCTATCACTCCCCACATTCGTTTTTGAGACAGGTTCTCTCACCGAGCCAAGAGCTCACTGATTCTGCTCTACAAGCGACCCAGCCAGCCCCCGTGGCCCCCCCCCCATATGCCTCCGCAGCACTGCCATTACAGGTGCATACACCACAATTGGAATTTTACATGGGTGTTGAGGATCTGAGCTCAGGTCCTCATGCTTGCAGGGCAAGCACTTTACCCACTGAGCCATCTCCCCAGCCCCGTCATTAGTTATTCTTGGTGTGTCTGTACATGCAGGTCTTCTACTGTGTGACTATTCAGAAGACCTATGAGATGGCAAAAAAGTTGCCAGTGATACCTTGAGACACACGGCGAGAATCAGAATCTTATAGAATTTCTGTGGTGCAAGTTGGGTCATGATCTTAGCCTCCCCTGCTTAGTCTTAAGAATGTCTTTCCATCACAAAACAAATCACAGTCTATTCAGGGCTTAGTTCTTTTTGGACTATCATTTCTAAGGCTGTGGGGTTCCATTAAAACCAAACTGGGAATGCATTTTAGATTTAATGGTTACATCCATCCAGTCTGATTGAATTCATTCGTTAACACCTCTAGAAGATTGCCTTAGTTTAATTTATTGAACACAAGCCTGGACTTTATATTGAAATCCATTATCTGCCAGTTCATCCATTCACTAATTACTTTTTGAATGTGCACCTGGCATCAGGCTCTGTGCTCTACACCGAGGATGGATGTATACTCAGAGAGCTGAGTGAGAAGTACACACGGGGAAATCACTGCTGGCTAACGAGCATCCTAACAGTAGAGTACTAGAAGCAGTGGGAAGACAGGAGATGTGTAAGCCTACCTGTGTGAGTCACTCTTGAATTAAATGTGCAGAACGAGGAGGAATTTTTTTTCTTTTTCTTTTGAGAGACTAAGTCAGAGAAGGACCTTCTAGGAAAGTGGGCAAATACTGATATCATAGAGAATATGGAATGCTTGTGGCCCTTCACAAAGTTCAGGGACATTGGCATGCACACACACACACACACACACGCACACGCACACACAGCAGAGGTGAGGCTGGGAGCACACCTGATGTGATTCTCGCTGCTCGAGATTGATTTTTCACCAGATACCTATAGCATGAAGATGTGGTACTATGAGCCCCATTGCTCAGACAAGAAAACTGAGACTCAGCAGAGTCCCATAGCCCACTCAAGCTTACTGACCTGGTGGTGGTTGAACTGAAGTTGAGTCCTCCTGAAGCAGGGGCATTGCCAGAAGTCACTGTACAAAGCTATCCTCACCCCCCATTTTTATTTATATTCCAGCTCAAAGACAAACTTTTTTGTTCACGGCAGGTGCTGGTTTTTTGTTCTGTCTTTCTCTTTCTTTCTTTCTTTCTTTCTTTTTTTTTTTTTTTTTGAGGTAGGGTCTCACTCAAGCCCAGGCTGACCTGGAATTCACTACGTAGTCTCAGGGTGTCCTCAAACTCACAGCCATCCTCCCACCTCTGCCTCCGAGTGCTGGGATTAAAGGCATGTGCCACCACTCCCAGCTAGGTAGCTGCTTCTTAATCTTGATATATATGTAACTCCACAAGGCCAGCAAAGATAGCTGGTGTGAGGAATGCAGCCGTTTTACACCATCAACTCTGGTTGGCTAGAAGGAATGCAGGGTCAAGCCCATTCCTCCACACAGCAATCTCTGCATGCAGAAGCAGAGCAAGTTGACTGTGAGGCTCGATGATAATCAGCTTTGGGCTGGAGAGCTGGTAGGGGCATTTACCATGCAAAGGTGAGGGTTTGAGTGGGGGCCTGATTACCCCTGAGTTTGAGTCCCTACCATCCATGAAAACAGTTTGGCATGGTCACATATGCTTGTAACCACAGTCCTGGGCAGGGGGAGGAGTGCAGACTGGAGAATCACTGGGGCTTACTGGTTAGCTAGTATGAGTGAATACAAACAGTAGCTCTGGGTCTAGAGAGAGACTTGGTCTCAAGGAAAGATACATGTGATGAGGCCAAAAGACAAAGTGGGGTGTCTTCCCCTGTCATTCATGTGTGTCTATTGTGAAAAGCCTGGTAGAATGGAAATCCTGCTGAACCTGAGTTTGAAGAGCTGAAGCTCAGCCACTCAAGACAGGGGAGGAGTTTGAACTCTTGTTCAAACTTTCCCCTGCTTTTTGTTTGTTTGTTCACATGTGTGTGTACACATTCATATGTGTGTATGGGTGCATTGGGGGGCACATACAGTATGGAGACCAGAGGACAGCCTCAGATGTCATGTCTCAAGTACGCCATTCACCTCCTTTTGGGACAGGATACTTCACTGCCCTGGGGCTAAACCAGTTAAGACAGAATGACTGGCCAGTGCCCAGCACTGCTCCTGTCTCCACCTCCCCAGCGCTGGGATTACAGGTGTGCACCGCCACACCTGGCCGTTTACATGGGTTCTGAGGATTGAAGTCAGACCCTATTTGTGAGGAGCACTTCATCCACAGAGCCATCTCCCCAGCCTCCTTCTTTTAATGTCTTGTCTGTGTAGCAGAGCAAGACTTGGGGGCCTGACTTTCAAACCTTCTATCCTGGTTTTGTTATTCCCCAACTGCGCATCCTTGGGCAAGACACTTCACTTCTGTGCCTGAGTTTTCACGTGCATCTGAACATCAGGAAGAGCGGTACTACCTCTCTCGTGGAGGGGCTGGGGAGTACCTGAGATTGTCTGTGAGAGTATCTCAGAATATGAATGATACATGTGTCTGTCTTTTTCTTCTAGTTCTAGACCTTTTTGTGTCATTGAACGCCAAGTGCTGCTCCCTGGAAAAAGTCATCCTTTCCTCTCCCTCACTGTTTCTCTTCTCAAGGAAGACTCTTGTAAACTGCCTTGTGGTGTAGCACACTTGGTGGCTTTGCATGGTCATGCATACTTGAAGGGGGCAGACTCCAGTCCTGACATAGCACACATGCCCCTCAGTGCTCTCTGTGTGCTTGTGGCCCCCTTTGATCCGCATCCAAGATGACCTCATTTCTTGTTTATTCTATGCTAGGAAGTGTTTCATTTTCCTATAACCAAGCACTATGATCTGCCAACAATGAAAAAATAAATATTGGTGAATTTTCACTCTTTTAAGTTGACAAATTTTCCTAGAAATAAATCATATTGCTATGGAAACCATGCTATGTCATGGCTGACATGTGGCTGCTCTATTTGCTCTTTGGATGGTGTGGTGGTTTGATTCAGGTGTCCCCCATAAACTTAGGTGTTCAGATGCTAGGTTCCCCAGCTGATGGCAATTGGAAATTGAAGCCTGCTGGAGGTGGTGTATTGCTGGGGACGGGTTTATGGGTGTTAAAGCCAGTTTTCCCTTGCCAGTGTTGGGCACACTCTCCTGTTACTATTGTCCACCTCATGTTGGCCAGGGGGTGATGTCCACTCTCTGCTCATGCTGTCATTTTCCCTGCCATCATGGAGCTTCCTACTTGAGCCTGTAAGCCAAAACAAACCTTTTTTTTCCACAAGCTGCTCTTGGTTAGGTGATTTCTTCCAGCAATGTGAACCTGACTGCAACAGACGAACATGGCATAAACATTTTAGCACACGTTTGACTTATGGTTCTGTTTCTACAGTGTTAGACTGCAGACCAGTCGACGACTACCTCTGTTCATTCTTCTGTGGTACTTGAGTATCTTTAGCATGTTGAATGATGTGATGGAAATCACAAAAAATATTGTAATTAATTCTTGCTAGGCTTCTTCTATTCTGGGAATGTTTTCCAGTCTTTATGACACAATAAAACTGCTCATAAATTCTTCGGACTATAAAGATAAAGATTAGGGGTGGAGATGTGGCTCATGTGGTAGGGTGCTTGCCTAAAATTCCTGAGTCCCTAGGCTTGATCTCCAGGATCATATAAACCAGGCATGGTGATGCATGCCTATAATCCCAGCACTTGGGAGGTGGAGGAAGGATTAAGAGTTCAAGGTCATCCTCAACTACACAAGTTAGAGGCCAGACTTGGCTACATGAGATCTTGTCTCAAAAACTGAGACAGGATGTAGTCAGTACTTCAGCTGCTGCTCAGCTGGCTTGCAGTGACCTCAAAAACTATTACAAAATAAATAGATAAAGGTAAGGAGTTGAGGGAATAGTGCAATAGTGGAGCATGTGCTTAACATGTCTAAGGTCCTGAGTTCAATGCCCAGTACCAAAAATAAACAAATGAAAATAAAAATAAAGATAATATCTCATAAAGTTTTGATGAATATCAAGTAAAATGATATGCACCTAGGTAATTAATATATTCTAAATGCTCTGTAAATGTAAAACAATTTTTTCTTCTAGAAAAACTGCCTACTGCATAAGTTGTGCATCTCCAAAAACCTTTGAGTTCCTGTTTCTTCCTTAAACTTGGGTTATGAGACGGTCATGTTATACATGTGGGTTGGTGTCCAGAGAATACTCACAGAGGCTTGCAGGTTCTCATGTCCCCAGAACCAAGAACTGGACCAAGGACACACGGATAGTGATGGAAATCAACATGGTTTATTTAAAAGAGAGAAGAAAAGGCACCCCAGAGAATGGACGTGGAACAGAGAACTGGGGAAAGGGTAGAAACTCTAATGGTCCCTAGCTACCAGCATGGTGAGCCTTCATTCTCAGTAGCATTTGCCCTCTCCTGCATTAGTACACTGTGAGCTTTCTTGCCTATGCTCTGTCCTGCACACGTAGTCCTCAAGGGGAAGGGTTTTCAGTCCTCCTCTGCCATGGATTTCTTTCATATGTTAATCTTGATGCCTCCAAATCTCCTCTGTCCTATCCTCTTATGTCAGTAGAAAGATGTGGAGGATGAGAGCAGATCTAGCTGGATAAGAATCCCAACATTGCTCACTGCCAATGTAATCTCAGGGCTACTTAACCTTTTCTAAACCTCACTTTCATCTGTAAAATGAAATCTTAAAATTCATATCTAGTTATTGAAGGGCTGATACAAATAGCTATCAAGCACAGTGCTTGGAAGATAGTAAGCACTTAAAAGTGGTACTTAGTGCTGAAAATAATGTTGCTGTGGCCAAGCTGGTACTATAAAAATATTTCAAATAACTCAGTAATTTGGAACGGGTCACAACTGCAAGAAATGCCAACTTCTGAAAATTCTTATCCACTCTTTAAGGTCATTTGTTTAAAAGGACAACTAAGCTGGGCAGGGTGGAGCACACCTCTCATCCCAGCACTCAGAAGTCAGAAGTAGGAGGACTGCCATGAGTTCGAGGCCACCTTGAGACTACATAGTGAATTCCAGTTCAACCTGGGTTAGAGCAAGACTCTACCTTGAAGACCTGAAAAAAGAACAACTACTCATTGATCCTGCAGCATATATTCATTGAACATGGACTGAGTACACGAGATGAATAAAAGGTTGGGCTCATGCCCTGCGTAGTGTAATAACCTATAGGAGTAAAATGAACACGCACATGAGTGACTGCAAGGGGACAGGTGGACTCCCTGAGAACATCCATGTAACACATATTCTGGGGGACATAATAGAACGACCAGGAGTAAAGAGATGGATTCTTTCAAACAGAACTTCCTGCAGTTTATAGTGAACTTCATTCAAGCCAGCCTGAGGTACATAGTGTACAAAGTCAGTCTCAGAAAAGCTAAAGACATAGTTCAGTGGTCGAGCACTTGCCTAGCATTCATAAGGCTCTGATCTCAATCCGCACCATGGGGAGTGGGAGAAAAAGAATTTCTCACAAAGGAATCAATGGAAACTCAGAATGAGAAGTACATGTTACAAGTCATCAGTGTGAAAACATCTGTGGTACATTAGCTATGAAATGCTTTAGAGGGTCTCTAGATGTACAAGGATGTCTTTGGACCCGACTTCAGGCTGCTAATGACCTTCTGTACTTTTGTGTGGCCACCAAAGTATCTAGTGTGGGACTGGAGGGATTGCTCAGTGGTTAAGGCACTTGTCTGCAAAGCTGAACGACCCAGGTTCAATCACCAGTACCCACATAAAGCCAGATGCACAAAGTGGTGCATGCATCTGGAGTTTGCAGTGGCTGGAGGTCCTGACATACCCATTCTCTCTGTGTCTCTTCTCCTTATCGCTCTCTGCTTGCAAACAAACAAAAGTATTTAAAATATCACTGTGGGTAGGAGTTAAAAAAAATACATGGTCATCCTGGGCCAGAATCAACTCTTCTTCAAGAGAAGAAATAGATGTAAATTGAAATGTAACCTGCCAGTAGCTCAAACAAAGGATGTTAAGTCAGGGCCAAGCAGGTAAGGGTATGTGTATATATGTATATACACATTGAACATATATATATATATATATTTAACACACACACACACACACACACACACACATATATATATATATATATATATATATATATATATATATGTTCAATTTGGGACTAATCGGCCAGCCCTGCTTAGGAAGCTTTGTGTAAAGCACCTTGGCCATGAACCAGATGTGATAAAGTTCAGTAAAATGTTTGAAGACATAGCAAAAGCTACATGTGCTTGTGTGCATAGTCACATGCAAACACAAACGTACAGACACATACATGCAAACATATGCACACGTGGGTTAGTGTGTCCATGTGGACTTCTCCATTACTGTTATCCCGCTTGAGGTGGTCTCACATGAAGATTAAGGTCTCATGGGAAAATAAAGGAGGCACATTTTCTCAACTCCAATCCATTTCCCAGACACTCACTGTTTGGAGTTGGGCCAACTAATTTCACTGAACTAGAGAGAGTGGGGTGTTCAGCTACCAACTATGGTGTGAAATGTGCCAAGAGTAGCTTTCAAACTGGGTGAGTAGCAAAGAGATAGTGTATAGGCCCAGGGGGTCAAGAAAGGTAGAATGAGAGTAACAGATAGTTTGGAAGTGGTTGGATGTGGGGGGCTAGTGATTAAAGACCCCTGAAGGGGGAAAGTAGGGAGAGGGAGGGAATTACCATGGGATATTATTTATAATCATGGAGTTGTCAATTAAAAAAATAATAAAATAAAATAAATAAAAAATAAAATAAAGACCCCTGAAGGAAGAAAGGGAAGGGTTAGTGTCAAAAATAACACCTAGGCAAATAGCCTCAAAAGCAGAGGCAAACACAAGACACATCCTTTTTGGTTTTTTAAATTTACTTAAAACTATATATATATATATATGTATATATATATATATATATATATAGTTTGTTTGTTTGTTTGTTTGTTGTTTGAGGTAGGGTTTCACTCTAGCCCAGGCTGAACTGGAATTCACTATGTAGTCTCAACCATCCTCCTACTTCTGCCTTCCGAGTGCTGGGATTGAAGGCGTGCACCACCGTGCCTGGGTTAAAAAATATTTTTATTTATTTATTTGCAAGCAAAGAAAGAGGCAAAACTTTCGCCACTGCAAATGAACTCCAGGTCAGCCTGGGCTAGAGTGAGACCCTACCTCAAAAAACAAACAAACAAAACAAAACAAAAATAAGTGCAATCTCTATTATGTTGCTGCTATACTTAACACATGCAACATATTTATAATTTAACCTATGCACACTTTGTGTGTGTGTGTGTGTGTGTGTATATATATATATATATATATATATATATATATAATTCTGCAAATATAATTATATATGATATAGATGCATCTGATAATAAGAGGAAAGTACTATTTCTATAGCATGTGCGACTACCAAGCTATGTTTTTCATATTTATTATTTAAGTTTTCACAGACAATTGTGGAAAAATCCACCTTTTATTCATAATTTTTATCATTGCCTTAATTTCTGCAAAATATTTTCCAGCCCATTTCAAAGCCAGTTGTAAGGCACATCATGCTGTCATGTCCTTACAGTAACCCTTTGTAGTGGCCCAGAAGTAGGTAAACTGAAGCCAGTAGCTGTATCTGATTTTTGGAATAATTTCTTTAATTCTGAGCAAGATTAAATAGGACCCAATTACTTGCAGAGAAAGAAAAGGTGTGATATATTGCTATCAATAACTAGCCATTAGGCGGGGTGTAGTGGCGCATGCCTTTAATTCCTAGCACTTGGGAGGCTGAGGTAGGAAGATCTCCGAGAGCTCAAGGCCACCCTGAGACTACATAGTGAATTCTACCTACCTCAAAAAACAAAAACAAAAATAAAAATAGCTATTTCCATTATAATTGGATAGTTTCAAGTAAATGTTTGTTTGTTAAGACTTTATTTACCTTCCACCTCATTTGAGTCAGGATCTCGTTGTTTGCCAGTGTGGACACCAGGCTGGCTGGCCTGTGAATTTTGGGGGCGTCTCCTGCTTCCTACTCCCATCTTGCTGTTAGCACTGCCTGGTTTACAGATGCTTGTGCTACTTGCATAGAGATTTAGGTAGATTCTAAGGCTATGAACTCAGGACCTCAGACATGCCTTGTGCCATATACTCAGCCCAAGATTGCTTTTGTACTTTTTTGAAGCAATTTAGGTGCCACTTACACACAGATACAAAATTAAAGAGTTTCTGTCTGCTGAAAATTCTCCAAACTTTGAGGTATTTTCCTTACCAAGTTTTCAAATGGCACAGCCTAACTGTATATCACTATAGCAATCTCCCATCCGTCTTTTGAGACACTGGCTTTCAAAACTTGTCAGCTACTAACTTGCCAAAGATAGTAATTGCTTGCATTTACAAAGCACCATACTTTATAGTTTGCAAAATACCCTTATATGATATGCACGATTTAATCTTTGCTTCATCCCTGTGAAGTAGGAATAGCAGAGATAGGGATAAGAAAATAGATAAGGAGAAACCAGATCTTTTTCATTTACTAGATAAAGAGACTTGCAAGTCTTTCTAGTTTTCTTTCCTCTTCCCTCATCCTTAACCTTATGTTTAAACATTAACCTAATGGCATTGTTCATTCCTCACATAAGACCTTCAGCAATCTGTGAACTGCTCAGTATATTGTGCCCTGTCGGTGGTAGGTGCAGGAGGGGGACAGCCCTGCATGCACAAGGAGTTCCTTAACTCCAGAAAACTTTAGTTAGCTTGGGAATACATAGTCACAGAGTGAAACATCTAATTCGAGGCAGCCTTTAATATGGCTCATAAGGACTAACAGCAATACATAAGAGTGTGCATAGACAAAGAAAGGCCAAGCTATCAGCTAGAGTCCTGGCAGGGTGCAGATGGCAGGCTCACACTGAGTAACTTATGGAGAGCTAATTTAAAAAATATTTTATTTATTACTAATTTTTGTTTTCTTTTTACATTCTATTTTTAGTTATTTATTTGAGAGAGAGAGAAAAATGGGTACTCCAGGGCCTCTAGCCACTGCAAACAAACTCCAGACAAATGTGCCTGCTTACGTGGGTACTGGGGAATCAAGCCTGGGTCCTTAGACTTTGCAGGCAAGTACCTTAACTGCTAAGCCAACTCTCCAGCCCATATTATTTATTTTCAAGGAGGGAGGAGAGGAGAGAGAGAGAGAGAATAGACACACCAGGGCCTATTTCCACTGCAAACAAACTCCAGACACATGCATCAGTTTGTGCATATGATTTTAGTGCGTACTTGGGAATTGAACCCAGAATGTCAGACTCTGCAAGCAAGTGTCTTAAACAAGCACCACCTATGTAGCCAACAGCTTAGTTTTTAAACAGCTATTTGCAAAAGTGAGTGCTGGTGGAAGAAAGCTACAGAGCTTATTTAGTATTTGAGAATCAGAGAGCCAGTCAGTACCACTGGGATGCAGAGCAGGACAGAGGGATGGACAAGGCAGACGGCGGATCTGAAAGGATAAACAGAAGACTTGAGATGGATGGAATGTGAAAGAATCACCATATACAAGAATCCTGGGGACAGCCTGAAGGAGGTGACAATGAACCCCATCTTTGAAAAGAGAAGTGGAGAGCACAGATGGAGAGGAGGGGTGAAGACATGGCATTCAGAGTGAACACAGGATTTGAGAGTAGTCCTTCTCTGGGAGGGTAAATGTCAGAATAATTAGGACACATGACTACAAAGCAGTTAGGGATCATGGATCGGGAGGTGGCTCAGTTGATAATGTGTTTGCCTTGCAAGCATGTGGCCCTGAGTTTGATCCTCCAGAATCCAAGTTAAAGAAAAAAAAAAACAGCAGCTTTGGTAGCTCAATTTTGTAATCCCAGTCCTGGGGAGGTAATAACAGGGGCTTAGTGCTTAACAAGGCTAAGCCTGCTTGGTGACAGCCAGGACAATAATGACCCAGTCTGAAAAAAAAAAAAAGGTGATGGCACCTGAGGAATGACACCCTAGGAGGTCCTGGTCTGCATTATATGTACATATAAACACACATGAATACACACCCAAATTAAGGAACCAATTGTGGTAGCCTTGAATGTCCAGCTAAGGAATTTGTACTGATCCTAAGAATCATAGCCAGTGATCATGAGACAAGCATTTTAGGAAGATTAATTTTCATGAGTGAAAAATCTGGTTTGGAAGAAATAAGCCCATGGCAGAATGTTCAGCTAGAGATACACAAGAAGGCAGTGAGAATGATAAGGGAAGAAACAGAAACTAGACTGAAAAAGAGAGATGTCGTTCTCTGAAAGGCACAGACGAACACCAGCTGCTGGGATGCTCTTCTCTCCACGTGATGATTCCGACTGAACTGTACCACCAGTCAAGAAGGATGAATGCCTAGCAGGCCACACTCCTGGGTCCAGGGCTGGTTGTGGTGCAAGACCCAGAAGATATGGTTGGAATCATTGCTCTTCCATGTATGAGCTGGATGCCTTTGAAGCCTGGTCCCTCTGAACCTCCACTCATCCTCACAATGAGTTATTGATATGGGATTGCAGCGTGAATGTGAGAATTCAAGTCAGGGATGTGTGTGGCTTGTGGAGGACCTCATGGGAGGAGGGTGAGAGCTCATGTTCCGCTCACTCCCTTTGAAGTCCTTCACTTTCTCTCTGGACAGGGTGAATAGAGAGAACAAGGATCTTGTCAAAGTGTCCACTTAAGTGTTAACTCCCTTCTTTGTCAAAGATGTAGTGTGAGGTTAGAGTTGATTGATTTCCATAAGGCTTGGCCTCTCAAGGATCCCTCAAGGCCATATATTTCATTTGCCAAGATTAGTTAGTTAGTTTATTTGTTTAATCTCAGTTTGTTTTTTTTATCCCGTTTCCCCAAATGTTTTCTTTTCTGATTTTTTTTTTTTTTTTTTGAGTTTGTCACTAAGGCTGGCTGGAGCTGACAACCCCACCCCACCCCCCTGCCCAGCACTGAGGACTTTGGAACCTACGTATTTAGCCTACTAAAACACAGATTAAAACCAAAGGCTCAGTTAATAAAATGGATGCAGGAATTTCATTATCTTTACATCTCTGTGGTTTCCATGCAGAGATCTCTATGGATTCCCCAATAAAATCAACTTTCTTTTTAGGCAAATTTTATGCAGTAGGCGAGTTTCATCCTTCTATGGAATGTCTGCTGCTCTGAGCATAGCTATGAGAAGACCTGGCCCTAGTGAGAAGGACATGCTAAGTAGCTGGCTGCTACTCTTACTCATGTGTGGAGGCTCAAAAGCATGAAATCTAAGCCCATACTTCCATGGGTTAGACATTGTCTCCTGCCACTGAATTCTATGGCTCATTTTGAATAAACAAAACCATTACTATAATCTGTGTAAATCAAGGACTTTGCTTATTGCACCTCTGGGTTTTAGAGATAATTTTTTGAGGGCATGCAGAAGGCAGCAGTTAATTGTAGAAAGTCTGAGTTTCAGTGCCTGATTTTTAAAAAGTTCCCTATCGGTTGATTTTTAAAATTCAGTACAAATTCAGAAACACTGACAATGCCTTTGCCACAACCAGAGCCCTGTGCTATAAGCCTGGGGAGATAGACACAGGCTCATATGATATGGCTCCTCTCCTCAAAATATTCACTGGAGACATAAGACAGGTGACAACTGTAGCAATTCAGTCATGTCTCTAAAGTCATACCTAGACCTGACTCTTTAATGTGATCCACACTCACATCTCCTAATCCTATCTCCACAGGCTACTTCCTCCCCTACTCCCCCAGTTCTTCATCCTCCTCGGGACCTGCAGTCCATGGTTTCATATTCCCTTACCACCACAACTCCCTTGCTATTTGCCTTACATTATGTGGCCCAATGTTAAAAAGTGCTCACTCGGGGCTGCAGGAATCTGGTTTCCAATAGCTCACTTGCTTCTTACACTCTGCCACCATAATGTCTTGTCCCATAGAGGTACCACTGCTTTGGTTGAGCTATAGAATGAGCATGGCCCATGGAGCAGAACCGCTGTTGAACACAATGGCTCATAACTGACATGTAATATAAGTAAAAAAAGACCCTGTTATTGTTATAAATAGTTGATATTTTAGGGTTGTTTGTAGCCCTAGCAAAGCTAACTAATAAAGGTTTTCAACTCTATTCTGAAAGGCAATGAACAGATTTTGTAAAAGACAACAAAAAATCGCCCTTCTCTCTCTGACAGCACCATGAATCTCAGTGGTGAACAACACCTAATGTCAATTTCTGACTCTACTTATGTTCAATTGCTTTTTCGGTATCAATGGCATTCTGGAAGAATAGAATAATAATTGGTGAATTATTCACTCTCTGTAACCACTGGATTAGATTCACAGGGAATTGATGTAAATCTGCAAAATAGCACAGTGGGTATCCGGCACTGCGTAGCTGGCAGTCATAGAAGCATCATTTCCATCAGATGTAGAGAGGATCACCAATTTGCCAGACAGAAATAAAGATCAAACTTAAATTGAAGCTTTATTTTCCAGGAATTGAACATTCCATTCAGACTGAGCAAAGAAATGAAAAAAGGACAAATGTTTCATGCTGGAAAGACCACCCGCCTGGGGAATGGCTTGGTGGTGCTGGCCACCTGCTGGAAGTTTTACTACCATCAGGGTAAGGTAGAAGAGGATTAACCTGTGTGAGGTTAATGAGATAAATTTGAGAATAGATTTTCTTGCTTTTATTTCTTCTGTGGCACTTAGATACATTCAACAAAAGTTGTCATTTCATCATCGATATAGGTGGGAACATAATGGGTAGAGAATGCTTGGACTGAATACTAGTAGTGTTTTGTCTCACAGTTTTGAAGGATTCAGTCCTGCCCAGTTAGTTCCATTGCCTTTGAGATTGGAGGTATAGCACATCATGGTGAGCATGTGTGGTGGAGGAGAACATTTACCTCATAGCAGGGAAGCAAGAAAAAGGAAGAGGAGAGCCAGGGTCCCTAACATGCCCTTCAAGAGCAAGCTCCAGATGACCTTCCTTCCTTCTACTATGTTCCATCTCCTCCTTCCTTCTACTATGTTCAACCTCCTCCTGCTCTGGGGACCAATTCCTTTTTTGTGGGGGAGGGGTTCTAGGTAGTGTTGGTATCCACAATAGTCTCTATCAGGAGTGTGTGTGTGTGTGTGTGTGTGTGTGTCTTCTCATGGGGACATCACTTCCCCTGCCAATGGATGCTGTGTTGAGTAGTGGTGTTTCCCTTCTTTTCTTCATCTCTGCGTTGGCATCCTCCCTCATCTGGTATTCTGCATGGAGCACTTCTCCGTGGTCATTCAACAGGAGGGACAGCCAAAGCATCTGGGTTAGATTGTTGTCCCTGCTCTTACTCACTTTGTGGCCGTGGGAAGCCATTTGATGCTATAGCTTTTTCAATGTTCTGATTCATTAAAAGAAAATAAAACAAAAATGTATCAGAGTCAAAAGGATGCAAGGCTGCCATGTTAGCAAAAAATTTGTGAGGAAAGCCTAAGACATCATGGTAACTCAGTATAATTGAGGCATCCTTTTATTTTATTTTATTTTATTTTAATTTATTTTATTTTATTTTATTTTATTTTATGTGTGTGTGTTATGTGTGTTCATATGTGTGAGTCCATGTGGACATGTGTGCACATTGCATGTGGAGGCTGAATGTTGACAAGTGTTTCCTCAATTTCTCTCTACCTTATTCTTTGAGAGAGGATTGTGCATTAAACCTAGCACCCACTGACTTGACTAGCCAGTGAGCCAAGGTTTTCCCTGATTATGCCTCTCCCAATGCTAGGGTTACAGATGCATAGCACCATGCCTGGCACTTTATGTGGATGCTGGGGATCTGAAATCAGGTCCACATCCTTGTGTGGCAAATGATTTATCAGGTAAGCCATCCCTGGCCCCATCATGACATTTTTCTGATTTAAAAATAATGCTTGAGCCCAGCTCCCTGATCTGGGTTCCCTGAGCTGGTCTGTGTGTGGGAAGGTGCTGGGGTGTGGAGTGAGTAGGCCAGAGCCCTGTTTTTGGGCTCCTCCAACCTCCCTGATCTTGGTTCCCTGCACCCACAGTGTGAAGGCAGGCCCAGCTGTGGGGAGTAAGTAGGCCAGACTCCTCCTTCCTGGCTTCTCCCAGTTCTCTGGCCCAAGTTCCCTGACCCAGTCTGTGTGCTGGAGGGCACTGTATGGAGTAAGTAGGCCAGATCTTTGTTCCCTGCCTCCTGCCAGTCCCCTGGTCTGGGTAGGTCCAATTGTGCCTTGCTTGGGGAGGCCTGGCCCCTGTGTGAGCTGTAGAATCAGGCCTTTTGTTCTGGTATCCTGACTGGTCACTGGGTACCAACATCCCTGTCTACCTGAGTCAGAGGGTGCACAGTCCAAAGGACAAAACCTTGCTTCCTCCTCAATAAAATAAAGAGTCTTCCTAAAATGGGTAGACAACAACACAAAAAAGCCAATGAAAGTCAGAAGACAGAGATCTCCAACAAGGGTGCCTAGTCCTACAATGAAAGCTACAACTCTGGAACTAGACATCTGGTCTTCTGATTCTTCATCCAACTGCCAATTTTAGTCTTGGTTTTTAAATTCAGTGTGAAGCACAATGTAATGTCCTTCCATGAAATTTAGATAGGGTCGGGTTTAGATTTGGGTTATGTGATCAATCATAAAGTAAATTGCAATTAGGTCATTTTCTTCTTGACACTGATACAGGAATTGGGGTTCTTTGAGAATGCATCAATGTGATACAATACAATACAATACAATACAATACAATACAATACAATACAATACAATACAATATGCCAATGCACTAATATGATACAGGAATTGGGGTTCCTTGACGATGCACCAGCATACCAATAGAATTTTGTAATGTCTCTAGATTGTTGTCTTATGAATTCAAAGAATTGAATTCCACAGAGTAGATGGTAATGTTTAGAGAGATGTTATTAGATTACAGATAGAATTTAAGGTACTTAGCCGGGCGTGGTGGTGCACGCCTTTAATCCTAGCATTTGGGAGGCAGAGGTAGGAGGATCACCATGAGTTTGAGGCCACACTGAGGCTATGACTACATAGTGAATTCCAAGTCAGCCTGGACTAGAGTGAGACCCTACCTCAAAAAAACAAAAACAAACAAACAAAAAAAAAGTGCTTAAGAGAAGGAAAGAGTAGAGAGTGTAGAGCATTTCTGCATATGAGAAGGCAAGAGCCGGGTAAAACCCACCTAGAGACCCAGATTGGGGTCTTCTGTAGGTTTTGAATGGGAGCTGAGCTAACCAGCCCACAATGCCAGGCTCATGTTTAATCCTTGCAGGAATCTTAATTCAAGGAAAGGGGAACTCCTTTCTAGAGAGAGACTTAGGTTGAGTTTAAGGAAAAATAGATGTAGGGAACTCCTTTAGGCAGCAAAAGATATGGAGAAACCAGATTGTTCTGACCTGTAGCAAAGGGCAGCTCAAGGACATTCCTCGCCCTGTCACCCCTAAAGTGCCTCAACATGATGAATAAGAATGTGATTTGTGCCAGATGTGGTGGTGCATGCCCTTAATCCCAGCACACTAGGAGACAGAGGTAGGAGGATCACTGTGAATTTGAGGAGATTACATAGTCCAGGTCAGGGTGGGCTAGAGCAAGACCCTATCTCAAACAAAACAAGACAAAAGAATGTGGCTTGTGGGCTAGGGAAATAATTCAGTCAGTAAAAGGCTTGTCATGCAAGAGGACATGAGCTCAGACCCCAGCACTCATGTGAAACCATAGGTGTGGGGGCACACGTCTATAATCTAGCCCTGGGGAGGTAGAGGCAGGTCCCTGGGGATAACTGAAAAGTTAGAGTAGCTGAATTGCGAGCATGGGTTTAGGTGAGAGACCCTGTCTCACTAAGTAGAGAGGAAAGCAATTGAGGGAAACACCCTGTCTCTACTCACGCACACATGTGCACCTACATACATAGGAACACACACACACACACACACACACACACAAAGCCAAAGGCATAAATAAAATAGAATATAACTTGTGGACAGAACAATATGAGAAAGATGGGGCCTTTAGTAACAGAAGTTTTGCATACTACTGAAGCTAAATTGGTATTAATTCCATTTCATTTATTAAACATTTAAGATGTTGTAATCCAGGGCAGGAGAGATAGCTTAGCTGTTAAGGCATTTGCCTGCAAAGCCAAAGGATCTAGGTTAGATTCCCCAGGACCCATGTAAAGCCAGATGTGCAAGGGGGCACATGTGTCTGGAGTTTGTTTGCAGTGGGTGGAGACCCTGGCATGCCCAGTTTCTCTCTTCCTCTCTCTGCCTCTTCCTCTCTCTCAAATAAATAAATAAAATAAAGTTTTTTTTTTTTTAAGATGTTGTAATCCACTTTTTCCAAGTTTGTCAAGTCACCCATGGCAGGCTCCAGTAAGTAATTCCAGGGTCAAAAGCATTTGGCTTACATGTGTAAGAAAAACACTTCAGTGGGAGGCTATGTACTGTTTAAAGCACACATACTCCTGGTCATCTGTGTTAAAGTCCCTGGGGGCCTTTTGACTCTAAATATTAGGTTGCTGATAGCAAGGCAAAATGCCTCTTTTATAGACATACAAATGAACTAAAATAAAAGGAAGGACAACCCTTTCAGACTCCAAGAAAAAGTTGGTTTCCCATCCAACATGAACTTTCATTTTACATTCCTTTACTCCTTAAACATTCAGAGTACACTTGTCCCTAAGTATCACTGGGACATTAGTACTAGGAGCTCAAATCCCTTAGATAAAATAATGCCAGAGCTGGAAAGATGACTCAATGGTTAAAGACACCTTCCTGAAAAATCCTGCTAGCGCAGGTTCAATTGCCAGGGTATTTACTCAAGCCAGATTCAAGAAGTGGTACAAGCATCTGATACCCGTTTACAGTGGCAAGAGGCCCTGGTGCACCAATACACATGTGCACACACATGTGCAAATAAATAAAAATTTTTAAATGGAACAATGTTTACATTAAACATGTACATGCCCTTGGATGTAGTTCAAATCATCTCTAGAGGGCCTGGAGAGATGGCTTAGTGGTTAAGGTGTTTGCCTGCAAAGCCAAAGGACCCAGGTTCAACTCTCCAGGACCCATGTAAGCCAGATGCACAAGGGAGTGCAGGCATCTGGAGTTCATTTGTGGTGGCTGGAGGCCCTGGCATGCCCATTCTCTCTCTCTCTCTCTCTCTCTACCTGCCCATTTATGTATCTCTCTCACTCAAATAAATAAATAAAAATAAAAATATTTTTAAAAAATCATCTCTACATTACTTATAATAATTTCTATTATCATATAAATGCTATGTAAATAGTAGTTCTTTGTGTATGGCTTAGGGGATGGTGACAAAAATACCCTATACATGCTCTGTACAGACTAATATTTTCCAAATACTTTTAGTCAAGCTGGCCAAGTCCTTAGGTGTGGAGCTTGATATACAAAGGCTTGAGTGTACATTTGTGTTTCTTTGACTTCTCCTTTAATGCAGTTTTAGCACCTATCTGGTTCCCTCAATGAATGAGTCAAATGCAATGATTTTTAATTTTTATTTTATTTTAGAGAGAGAGAGAATTGGCAAGCCAGGGCCTCAGGGGCTGCTAATGAACTCCAGATGCTTGCATCACCTAGTGGGCATGTGCAACCTTGTGCTTGCCTCACCTCTGTGCATCTGGCTTTCGTGGGATCTGGAGAGTAAAACATGGGTCCTTAGGTTTTGCAGGCAAGCTCCTTAAATGCTAAGCCATCTGTCCAGCCCTCAAATACAATCTTTAACACATATTTGTTATATATCCATAAGAATCATAATATCATAATGTCATTTTGCAAATTATCTTTTAATAAATATCTATAGTTTTTGAGATATAATATTGTGTATCCCATGCTGCTATGTAGCCAAAGTTGACCTTGAACTTCTGATCCTCCTGCCTCTACTTCTCGAGCGCTGAGATTGTAGGCATGCATCACGATGGTTTTTGTGGTGCTGGGAATTAAATCGAGGGCCTCTGTCGTGTTAGGTGAGCACTCTACCAACTGAACTACGCTCCTACATCATTCCTCTGCAGAGCACCTGCTCAGCTCCATGCTTTCTAAATTACCACACTGAGGGGAAAGATTCAATGATGCTTTCATAGAGTTGAAAATTAGGGTGGGGGAATCTAGATGTGGAAACAGAGATGCTAATAGCAAAAGAAAATAGATTGGGCAGGAAAGGCAAACACAGATTTCTTAAACACTGTTGCAGTCAGGTTCACATTGCTGCCAAAAGAACACCCAACCAAGAGCAGTTTATGGGGGAAAAAACGGTTTATTTTGGCTTACAGACTCAAGGGGAAGCTCCATGATGGCAGGAGGAAAACAATGAACAGAGGTGGACATCACCTCCTGGTCAACATCAGATGGACAACAGCAACAGGACAGTGTGCCAAACAATGGCTAGATGAAGCTGGCTGTAACACCCATAAGCCCATACCCAACAATACACTGCCTCCAGGAGATTTTAATTCCCAAATTGCCATCAGCTGGGGACCTAGCATTCAGAACACCTAAGTTTATTGGGGACACCTGCATCAAACTACCACACCCACTCAGTAAAGGATCTAATTAATTAGTTTGGGAGGAGGGAGAATGGATATAGGAAACAGGAAAAACATTGGATCCAAGCAATTTTCTCTGAGATCTGTTTCCATCTTACTTTCATGCTTTTTTTTTTTTTTAACCCTACTGAGTTAAATTAGGGTTGTTTTCATGGTCATTGTTGAAAAGTTACTTACTGTGGTGTGGGAAACTCAGAGTGGTCACACCACTGATGAACCTGCAACCATCAGCTGCCACTGCCTACTCTGGAAGGTGTGAGTTCTCATGTATCCTTCCCCCATCAATGAAGTGTTGACAGGCTCAATCATGTACAAGAAATCACAGTGATGAATGCATGAGTGTAATGACCATGTTGCACCTAGAAGACAGTGTCCCACAGACCTCCTCCCTGGCCTCCTGCACTTATATTCTTTCTGTGCCCCTCTTCCTTGAGGCTCCTTGAGTCTTGGAGAGGTGGTTTAGATGTCCTGTTTGAATATATATATATATATTCAACAATATAGATATATATTCAACCATATATATAGATAGATAGATAGATAGAGAGATAGAGAGACAGGTAGGGCCTCACTCTAGCCAAGGCTGACCTAGAATTCACTATGTAGTCTCAGGGTGCCCTCAAACTCATAACAATCCTCCCATCTCTGCCTCCCAAGTGCTGGGATTAAAGGTGTGCACCATCACACACAGCTTTAGATTTTCTGTTTGAGGCTGAGCTCTCAGCTATTTTGCCAGCAATGCATATCTGAATGAACTACTGCTCACTATAGTAAGAAACTTCTGTGATAGAGGCTTCACGCAGTGCTAATACTGCATTATCAGTAATGGCTGGGACTCAAGGTCATCTCTCCAACATTTATGGGTGTGACTGCCTGCATTTGACTGAAAACAGCCAGGGAAGGATTGTGTGAAGTTCTCAAGATAAAGGAAAACAAGTCTTGGGCTGGAGAGATGGCTTAGCTGTTAAGGCACTTGCCTGTAAAGCCAAAGGACCCAGATGCAATTCCCCAGGACCTGCGTAAGCCAGCTGCACTAGGGGACACGTGTGTGGAGTTCGTTTGCATCCTCTCTCTCATAAATAAATAAAAATTTAAAGAATGTAAAGAAAAACAGCCCCCCTTTTATTTAGTAAAAAGTGGACTCAAGCAAATCCTAACTTCCATATCATGTCACCCTCCTCTGCTCCATTGCCTGGAACCCCCAAAGATCTGGAAAGCTGACCGGGTGTGGTGGCACAAGCCTTTAATCCCAGCACTCGGGAGGCAGAGGTAGGAGGATTGCCATGAGTTTGAGGTCACCGTGAGACTCCATAGTGAATTCCAGGTCAGCCTGGGCTAGAGTAAGACCCTGCCTCGAAAAAAAAAAAAAAAAAAAAAAGATATGGAAAGCTGAGTGAAGTCAGGAGCTTCAGTATGTACAGTGAGTAGTCCTCAAGTGGAAGCCTCACTCAGCCTTTCTCCATCCTCCACCCGTAAGTTTTCTTATTGTTTTTTGTCCCTATCCGGTTACTGTGCTCCCAGCCTCTTGCTGGTCTTGCCGGAAGTCTGTTGCTATGGCTACAACTTTTCCTTCCTGACACCCCCCCCCCCAACAGAACAGCTCCATTGTCCATTTGTCTTCTTGCTTGGGGTGGGGTTCCGTGGCTTATGATTATTTATTTATTTGCAAGCAAAGAGAGGGACAGAGAGGAAAGGGCGGGGGGAGAGTGAAAATGGGCACGCCAGGTCCTCCAGCTGCTGCAAACAAACTCCAGATGCATGCACCACTTTGTGCATCTGGCTTTACATGGATACTAGGGAATTGAACCGTGGTCCTTAGGCTTTTGGGGCAAGCGCCCTCACCACTGAGCCATCTCTCCAGCCTCGGCTTATGAGTTCAGACAGTGACACCTTCACTGAACTCCAAGAGCATCCTTTACTCCTCTGCATGGGTCTGAGGCATGAGAGAAGAGCTCCTGGGAGATAAGCCTCAGTTCACCTTGGCTTCTGTCTCCCATAGGGCTGCATCTGTAGCCAACTCCTGTCTGACTTTTTACTGGGCCACACAACAATCTTCTAAGTGGAATGAATTAGCTTGGAGGAGCAAAAGGATCCCCAAATGACAATGATATAATATAAGGTGTTTATTTCTTGCTATGAGATCAGTGAGGCAGTTGTCCCTGTCTTTCAGACTCTGACTGATGAAGACTGTTCTGGGCCAGGCCTACAACTGACACACATCCCATATGCTCTCATTCCGTCAGCATAAACAGTTACCAGCCACATCTGCCTGTGAGGGAGTCTGGGAAACAGAGACCAAGCATGTGTCCAAGGAAGAGAGAATGAGGGGGTCACTGGTGGCCTCCTCCACAAGGCAGCCCTACCTCCAGTTCTGATCCCTTTCACTCCTTTGCAGCAGCCAGGGTTGAGTTTGCAGGATCAGTGGAGGAAGCTCTGAGCCTGGCTTTGTGTGACTGCAATCCCTGCACTTCATCTACACTTCACCCTCCTGGAGCAGCTCTCCCTGATCTATCTTCACCTCTTCATTTCTTCCTATGTGTGTGTGTGCACGTGCATGTATGTTTAGGTGTATGTGTGTATGCAGGTGCACATGTGTGTGGCACGTGTGCATGTGCAGGCCAGAGGACAATCTTGGGTGTTATTTCTCAAGTGCCATCCACCCTTTTGTGAGGTAGAGACTCTCATTGACCTGCAACTTGCCAATAGTCTACAGTGGCTGGCCAGTGAGCCCTGAGGCTTCCCTTGTCTGCCTCTCCAG
The DNA here is from genome assembly GCA_036346955.1 of Dipus sagitta. Taxonomy (NCBI): domain Eukaryota; kingdom Metazoa; phylum Chordata; class Mammalia; order Rodentia; family Dipodidae; genus Dipus; species Dipus sagitta. The sequence goes on from CM070781.1 coordinate 81,353,991, forward strand.
CTCTGGGATTCTGAACACTCGCCATCATGCCCAGCTCTTTTCATATGGGTTCTGGGGATCCATGTCAGGTCTTCATGCTTGCAAAGCAAGCGCTTTACCAACTCAGCTATCTTCTGTGTGTATGTGTCTGTGTCTGTACAGTGTGTGTGTGTGAGAGAGAGAGAGAGAGAAGGACAGAGAGAGGGCGAGAGGGCACATGCAGGCAATGGCACATATGCAGAGGTCAAAGGACATCTTAGTGTGTCAGTCCTTGTCTTCCACCTCCTTGGAGACATAATCTCTCATTGTTCACAACTCTGTTCACCAGACTAGCTGCAGCTGGTCCACAAGCTTCCCAGACACTCTCCTGTATCTGCTCCTATAGCACCATAGGTGCGCTGGGATTTACAGAGGTCCACAACAGTTTCCCGCTTTTATGAAGCGTCTAGGGATCCAAACTCATATACTCCTGGTTGTGTGACAAGTTATTTATTCACTGCCTCCAGCTGTACCCCAGCTCCTTTTGAAGTAAAACTACAGTCTCCAGAATAAAGGAAGGAAGATCACTCATTCTCCTTTTTATAACTTAATTTTCCTGAGTACAAAAATTATCTTTAAAAAAATTTTTTTTTTATTTGAGACAGAGAGAGAGAATAGGCATGCCAGGGCCTTTAGCCACGGCAAACAAACTCCAGACACATGCACCACCATGTGCATCTGTCTTATGTGGGATCTGGAGAATTGAACCTGGGTACTTAGGCTTCGCAGGCAAGCGCCTTAACCCCTAAGCAATCTCTCCAGCTCCAAAAAGTATTTTCTTTCTCATTTCATGTCAGCTGCTCCACTCTGCTTCCTTCCCAGGCTTCTTTCGACATTTCACCCCTGTGGCCTTATATCACGTTGTCCCCAGTGATGTGGGCCAAAGGGAAAACCGAGTTCTACTCCTGAAGAATGACAGAAGGGTCCTCGGAGGTCCAGGCCTCTCTTCTACCCTAACGCTGGTCTCATTTCCTCCCCACTCTCAGGTCTGTTGACCACAGCAAGTCACGGAGGGGTTGAGAGTTCTTGTGTGAGGGAGAGCGGTCACCACGGGTTTGCTGGGAAGAGTGGAGATGAATGAGGCCATAGTTTTCAACCCTAACTACCACCCAATATTCATGGTAATCATTTGCAAAGTGCTGGCTGTGATGATATTTTGACAGATATTATCTTACTTAAGTACTGAAGGGTTAGTCTTTACTTTCACTCCAGGTTTGGAAGAGCATAGCACAGAAGAATTAAGCAACTCGTTCAGGAAGTAACTGGAGTTAAGTCTCCCTGCTGCTTATCACAGCTGTTTCCAGTTCCTCTCCTGGCCTCCTCCTAGCCGCAAGGGATCACGGAAAATAGCCTTTTCTCTGTTGTCCATTTGTGTTTTCACTTGGCAACCTCCAACAGAAATTCTTGACACCTAGAGAGAGGGGTGAAGACTATGAAACATGGACTGAGGGGACAGGACTGAAAGATGGGCTTATGACCCTCAACCTGGAGGCTTTACCAGAGCTGTGCTATGGCAGAGAATATGGCAAAGCCTCAAGAAAGCTAGGAACAACTGTGTGTTATGAGCATGGCTCATAAAGAAATGAAATAATTTCAAACATTTCAATGGAAATCACCCAGCAAAGGAAAGGGGCATCTGATGACCTTGCAAGGTTAGTACAAGGATATGTACTATGTTAAACAGCACCTCAGTGCTCTACATAGAGTCATATCAGCTACCTTAGCTTGTACTGAGAGAAAGAGTGGAAGAGGTGGGGGAGCACTTAAGAAGCCAAAGTCTCACCCAACTACCCAACCCTTCCCCAAGCCTTACCCGTAGTGAGGACACAGGTCAGCAGAGGTCGTGTGTGGTCTGCAGAGAGGCCCTCGCTTGAGGGGCCAGTGGGGGCTGAAGCGCAGCCTGCACTCAGCTTTCTAAACGACGCCCATTCGGAGGGAAGGTGCATTTCCCTGTTTTACCCAGAGAAGCACCTCCCTCTGGGCTCTTCTAATGTGTCATGAAGGTACTTGGGGTGCTTGACTGAGCCTGGCCCCAGCTGCAGATGAGCTGCTTGCTGCAAAGCAGGCTTTGATCTCATGAATTAAAAGGCCATGCCAGGGCTGGAGAGATGGTTTAGTGGTTAAGGCGCTTGCCTGCGAAACCTAAGGACTCATGTTCAAATCTCTCAACGTAAGCCAGAGGCACAGTGATTCAAGCATGCAATGTTGCACATGCGTACAAGGGGGGCATGTGTCTGAGTTCATTTTTGCAGCAGCTGAAGGCCCTGGCATGTCCATTCTCTCTCTCTCTCAAAAACAAAAAGAATTTTTTAAAAAGGTCATGCCAAAGACTAGCGCTTTCAAAAGCCTGTTGCCTCTGATGTCTACTGTCATGAGGAGCACACAGTGACCTCACATAGTCAAGTCCTGCCCACACTTCTGTGGGCTAATTCCTCTGTTGTTCCATGGGTCAGTTGGACAGGTCCTTTAGCTTGTCTGTTTCTCCCATTTGTGTCTTCAAAACGAGAGAAGTGGACCAAGGACATTAATGCCCCATTCCAGCTATAACTTGCTATGGTTAAAAAATTACATAAAGGAAAGGGCCCAATTGGAAAGTCTAATCTGGCTTTTTTTCCCTCCTTAGGTAATACTTTCTTCTTACTGGTCATTTTATGGTGCTCAGAGTACCATAGGTAACCAGCAACAAAAGATTTCAACTTAAGATAAAGACTAGCAAATACAATCAAATATTAGATTTCTTCCTCTCCTTTAGTTCACTATCATATCCAGATATAAGTATAAACTGGGTGTGGGGGCGCATACCTTTAATCCCAGCACTCGGGAGGCAGAGGTAGGAGGATCACCATGAGTTTGAGGCCACCCTGAGAATACAGAGTGAATTCCAGGTCAGCCTGGACTAGAGTGAGAGTGAAACCCTACCTCAAAAAACCAACAACAACAACAACAACAACAATAATAATAATAATAGATATAAGTATATATAGCCATGTGCATGTGCACCCACACACACGCATGCACACAGAGCTGAGGACAAAGTTACCCCCATTTCAAGACATAAGCAATAATATGCTATTTTTTTTATCCCAGAGATAACCATTTAATGCACACTGATTCACATCTCTAAAGCCCAGAACCAACCAGTGTCAGAGCGTTTCTGTTTTCACTTTTGCTGTTGTTGTTTTTCTTGAGGTAGGGTCTCACTCTAGCCCAGGCTAACCTGGAATTCACTATGTAGTCTCAGGGTGGCCTCGAACTCACGGCGATCCACCTATCTCTGCCTCCCAAGTGCTGGGATTAAAGGCGTGTGCCACCACGCCCGGCTCTGTTTACACTTTTTAGTATAAAATGTGTGAAGGATATTTATAAATGAGTTGGTGTGCCTCCCCAAGCTTCCTCATAAGTTCTATGAAAAACCTCATAACTCATTCCCCTGCTGCTGGACTTGTATCTGAAACAAAGGCAGCTATGTTCACTCTGAGCCCTTCATACCTTTATAGACTCCACTCATGCATTTCCATTATATATTTTTTCATAGTACTGACTCCCCAGCTAACCCAGGTAGACAGCTAGGAATTTTATTATTTGTGCTGGTGGGTTATATGCAGTGGTAGAGGTGGAGAGGCCGGCAAAGAAAGCCAGGCTTTGGGCTGGAGAGATAGCTTAGTGGTTAAAGTACTTGCCTGCAAAGCCAAAGGACCCAGGTTCAATTCCCCAGGACCCACGTAAGCCAGATGCACAAGGTGATGCATGTGTCTGGAGTTCATTTGCAGTGGCTAAAGTCTCTGGTGTACCCATTATCTCTCTCATACACACATACACACACACTCTCAAATAAATAAAATGAAAAAAGAAAAAGAAAAAGAAAAAGAAATCCAGGCTTCTAGGATTACATGCATGAACGTGAGAGAGTGGGAAATTTGCAGAGACAAGGGAACTGAGTTAACACTAATTTGTGGTTATCCAACACTGTGTATATGTCATTATGTCCTAGAATGTGTACCTGGGTATCCCCAAATGAACCATCCATGTCCCTCTCTTCCTGTGTAAACCCATCCCTCCCATTCTTTCACACTGGGAACAGGGCCACCATCCACCTGGGGATTTTCTTACATTGTCTCATTGTATTCACACAGCCATCTGTGAAGTAGAAATCACGGCCCCTAGTTAGCAGATGAAGAAACGGAGGCCCAGAGAAGTTGAACGTGGTGGCCTGCTTGGCCTTCCACAGCGCAGACCCAGAGACCTGGTGGCCTAAACAGCAGCAACGTCACTTCTCGCAGTTCTAGGGCTAGAACTTGAAGATCGAGGAGTCCACTGGGCTTTGACCGCTGTCCCCCTCTCTTTGGCTTGCAGATGGCTTTCTGCTGGGTGTCTCTTGACATTTTTCCTGTGCCTCTCTGTGTCCACATGACCTCCTTTGGATACTATCACCAGTCATACTGGATTAGTTAACTTAGTGACTTCATTTTAATTTGATCATATTCACAAAGAACCTGTCCCTCCATAAGGTCACATTTCTGAGGCTTAGGAATTCAATGCAGGAATTTGGGGGTGTTGCAGAGCGCTGTCCTCAGCACATAGGCCATCTTCATCTGCAGCAGCTGTGACTACTCCCAGGAGACCCTTACCTTGGAGCCTGCTGACCTTTCCTCATAGGAGGGAGGTGCATATATATCACCTGACACCTCGGTCACTTGCTCCTGCGCCTTCTGCCCCCACTGCACCAGGCTTGCTTCATATTACCCTGGGCCTTTGATGCCAAACACAGCTAGCACATGGAAGGAATATGACGGACACCTGAATACTTGTCCCTTTGGTTACATCCCAAGGATGCCAAGGGTTTCCAGATCATCCTATGATTCTATGTCCATCCTGGGGCACCTGCCTATGGGATCGGCTTGGAGGGGCAGGTTGCTTGCTCACTCCTCTTTAAAACCTCGTCCATGCTCATTTGTGTTTGCTGAATCGTTGCTGCCCAGGGCTTGTTAGTAGAGAGGGAGACTGAGATTGTATAAAGCATGGATCTTGCAATTTAATGGCTTTCCCCCAAGGATGAAATCAGAGTGTTTCTGAAAAAAAAAAAAACACCTAAAATACCTGGTTTTAATTACATAAGAAGACCATGGTTCATGTGAAGAGGTCAATAATTTTAGAACATGTGTTTTGAATTATATATTTTTGATCCTACTTACCTAAGTCACATTATTAACTGTTCCTAGTTTTTGCCTTTAAATGCTAAGGTTCTTGTGTCTCTGTGGCCATTTGTTCAGACCACACTGGATGCAAATTTTCTTGTTTTTAAACTGCTTAGGTTTTCGTATTGAGTGACAGTGACATCATAATACTAAGAAGTTGTCAGAAAAACTATTATTCATTCCCAAAGGAGCAGCTCTGTGCAGATGAGTCATAAAGAAACCTGGAGAGATTTTATTTTATTGTTTTATTTTTGCATCTTCTCTAAATGGTGGCTTCAGACACTTTGGAAGAAGAAAGAGATAGGGGGGAAGAAGGAGGGAGAGACACAGAGAGATAGAGAGAAAGAGAGAGAAAGAAGGCAGCTTTAAAGTCCTAGTAAAAGTTGCTGAAGACTCAGAGGAAGTAGTAAGCATGAATAAAAGACATATTTAACCCCTGCCATGTAAGCTATGAACAGAAATAATACAGAAGATATGGACTAAAGATGAATTTAAGAAGGGGTCTGCCAGATCATTTTGATCTGTTGCTAGACATTGATATTTCACTTTGTGCAGTCTTCAATATTTTTTTAAAAAAATTTATTTGTTTATTTGAGAGAGAGAGAGAGAGAGAGAGAGAGAGAGAGAGAGAGAGAGAGAGACAGAAAGAGGCAGACAGAAGGAGAAAGAATAGGTGCACCTGGGCCTCCAGCCACTGCAAATGATGAACTTCACACACATGCACCACCTTGTACTTCTGGTTTTACGTGGGTACTGGGAAGCCGAATCTGGGTCCTTTGGCTTTGCCAGCAAGTGCCTTAACCACTAAGCAATCCCTCCAGCCCATCTTAGATGTTTTTATATTGTTTTTGTATTAACCAGCTTGTTGTTACTGTAACAAAAAAGCAGACTACTTGTAAAGAAAAGAGGTTTATTTTCAGCTGTTTTGGAAGTTCAAACAAATGGCACTGGCATAGGACCCCTCAGCTACATCACATCATGCAGAAGCCCCAGAAGAGTATGTGGAGCAGCAAGTGACCACAGCTCTACGCAGGAGCCAGGGGGGGACTTGACAGGGCTAAACTCCAGCTTTATAATCACTTACTCTTGTGACACATAGCAGTGCCCTCAATGAGTTGAGCACCTCTCACCAGGTCCCTCCTCTCAGTGTTCCATCAGTTTCTACTTTGTTACACTGTGGACAGAGCTCCAAGCCCATAAACTCTGGGCATTCTCACTAAAATCACATCCAAACCATAGCAGCTTTAAATGTCCATGAGATTCATTTCAATGACAATTAAGTTATCAAGAGACAGCAGGGAGTGGTGGCCCACGCCTTTAATCCCAGCACTCGATCACCATGAGTTCGAGGCCACCCTGAGACTACATAGTGAATTCCAGGTCAGCCTGCGCTAGAGTGTGACCCTACCTCGAAAAAGCAAAAAAAAAAAAAAAAAAAAAAAAAGTTATCAAGAGACAGTTTACATTTTTCCTATTGATTCTAAGTTTTTCTTATATGGTATTAGAGTGGTATTTATTCTAGAGTGAATTTTTCTCTTGAGGCAAATTTTTGAGTATTCTGACTCATACCTTGTAAATAATGAAGTGTCTTACTATGGTGCATGCGATCAAAAAGTATTCCTGGTTCCCTGTGAGCCCCACCTATGCTCATTCCTGGGGGTGCCCAAACTTTTGATGTTACCACATGGGCCACATTCATAGCAATCCTGGGGTGCACGTGGCCAAGGGTGAACAGGCCTGCATCCTTTTAGTTGGCTCATTCACTTTTGCTTTGTTAATTGGTTGGTGTCATAGAACTTTCTCTCCTCTATATAGCAGTTGGCAGGAAGCTGCAAACTCGAAGGGAAGCAGTTGAAGATCTCCAGGACCCTACATGTGCAACTTTCTCCTCAAGCTCCTGACGCATCACCCCTCTCACAGAGGACATTGGGCCATTCATTTTTATTCATGACTAATGGCTATGGCCCTGGCTGCTTCACACACTTAGTCTACTTGGTTTGTATCCAGGCAACAAGCTAAATCAGGTTCCCATCCTTGTTGGAGAGGAAGCCAGCTACACGTTCACTGGCTTATACAAGGTCATCCAGAGCCATACAGAGAGCCATCTTAGGTCAAGATGTCTTGGTAAAATTTCTTCACTCACTGCAGTTTTCATTCATCTTTCTATCTTGTTAATATTGGACAAAAGGTACAGGCACTGTGCTAGGTTTTTTGTTTTGTTTTGTTTTCCCCTGTTCATTGCAATATCCTTCCTGAAAAGAAGTGCCAGGCACTGGTGTTTAAGCAATAAAACAGAGATTAAAGTCTTTAGTCAGATAAACTTGGCTTTGCTTTCTAGCTCTTCCTCTTCCTAGCTGTGGGACCTTTGACAAGTAAGTGTCTTATCAGCACAACGGACCCAGTGAAAGATGAGATGTATTGAGGAAAATATTTTATACTATGCATGCCTCTGCTCTCTGTTACTCGGTTACAATTTTGTATCATCTTAAAAGTAATTTAAGATAATTTAAGGTAATAAAATCCTAAATAAATAGGGGTGATAACATTTGGTTTACAGGGTTTTCTAACATATTGTTAAAATAATATGCAGCTCAGTAAGGTCGAGATAAATCTTAGACTATCCTTCCATTTTTGTATACAAAGAATAATCATATTCAATGGTCAGGTGAATTTTACAGGTAATAAAACTATATCTTTTTATTTATTTATTTATTTTTAGAGAGGGAGAGGAAGGGAGAGAAAGATAACAGGCAGATAGAGAGAGAATGGGCATGTCAGGGCCTCCAGCCACTGCAAAAGAACTCTAGATACATATGCCACCTTGTGCATCTGGCTTACGTAGGTCCTGGGGAGTTGAACCTGGGTCCTTTGGCTTTGCAGACAAGTGCCTTAACTGCTAAGCCATCTCTCTAGCCCAAAACCATATCTTTTATTAAGTGTCCAATTACCTCTGTTTCTCTTCTACAAAACCCACAGAGTCCTAAAAGTTCAATTGTGTTTTGCAAGTATAGTTTGGAATTTCCTCAATGTGTATGGCTATTGCTTTGCAAACTTATACTGATTGACTTCTTTTGTGATAAACTTTTGAGTCTACAAAGGAAGACTCTGGTCATCTTTAAAATTAATGGGAATTTGAATGCATGGTGATAACTCACTGAAGAGATCCAAAGAAGGAAGGTATCAGCTTGGTGATTAATACCCATCTCATGCAATTCTTCTTACACCACTACCTCTAATTCTTTGAATTGCTCAGTCATACCTCTCAGTTCTCTTTCACATCCCAACTCCAGGACTCTTTTTCACTAGCCTACAAAATGGCCTTTAGAATCTCCAAAGGATTTGCCATCACTGCATACCACACACCCCTCCAGCAAGTAGGTGGGTTCCTACAGCTCTAAATCCTCACCAAAACATAACATAATCAGTCTTATTAACTTTAGACACAAAGGTGGGCTTTTTTGTTGTTGTTGTTTTGAGGTAGGGTCTCACTGTAGCCCAGAATGACCTGGAACTCACTATGAAGTCTCAGGCTGGCCTTGAACTCACAGCAATCCTCTCCTATTCCTGTCTCCCTAGTGCTGGGATTAAAGGTGTGTGACACCACACCTGGCCTTGATTTTTTTTTTAAGTAAGGCAAAAGCCACTAAGTATAAATGCAAGCATGCTTGAGATTTCAGTCGTTCTCCAGCCTCTAAGGCCTAAAAGTCAGCCAGAGTGAAACTCCAAAACACCCCTCTGCAGACCACTTCAGCCTGATGCAGCAAGATTGAGTTGATGATCTTGGAAACTTAATTCTTGAGGGGGGGAGGTGGTGTTGTAGATAGGCAAATATTAGTCTTGGAGGTCAGTGAATGATGGACTCTACCTCCTATTTCCATGGCAACATTGGAAAGGGAAGACCCACTTCCTTCTGGCCAGAGGAGGTGGAGCCCATCAGTATCTTATCTGGCCAAGAGACCACCCCTCAGACAAGCTAAAGATGTGGACCGTGTATTTTTAATATGCATTCCCATGATGAGGAACAGAGAACCTCTCACACATTTTAGACATGTATATGAAATGTCTCTTCAGTTCTGTTTTCCCTTGATTGTCTGATTCATTTGTGGGAGTTCTGTCAATGTCTTCTCCACTCTGTACTTGCCTTTTCACTGTTATATTTGTGTCAGATATATGCATATATGTATATAATCTTCCCCCAGTTTCTTTGCATAATACATTCTAAAATGGGGCCGTAATGTATGCTAATAAGCTGGCTGATGGCTGACGGCCCCTAAGTAGACTAAGAATGGGGCTTGTCATTGGAAACTCCGAGGCAAGGCTACAGGGTCAACTTTTGGCCCTATATTCCCCCATCTTCCATATAGGTGAGAGGGATTTAAGATTATGGTTATCACTGATGGCAATGACTTAATCATTCATGCATATGCAATGAAGTCTTCATAATGCCCCCAAGATGACTGGGCTCTAAGGGCTTCTGGAAAGCAACAGGTGGAAGTTTCTGGAGGGTGGTGCATCTCTTCATCAGCATCCTTCATAATATTCTTCACAGTAAACCAGGAAATGTGTTTCCTTGAGTTCTAGGAGTCACTGGAGCAAATCAATCAAACCCATGAAGGGAGCTGGAGGAACACTGATTTTTGGCCAATCGGGTCAGAAGCACAGATAAGAGGGAAGAAGGCCTGTCATGGGAACTGCGCTCTCAACCCAAGGGATGTGATGCCCTCGCCAGGTAGAGCATTTCAGGGTGGAATCGAGTTAGGTAGGGAGCATCCAGCAGATACCTGCCGCTGTAGAACTGCTAGCTTGTTTGCTAGTGAGGAGAGCTCTCCATACATTTTGAGGTCGTAGAAGCCTTCTGTGTTGATTGTTTTGATATGAAAACAGAGGAAAAGTTTGTTTCCTAGAAACTTTCAATATTTACTTTTGAAGGACAGAAGGCACAAGGAGCTAAATTGTTCTATATTTGCTTTTGGTCTCACATTTAAAATATTATCCAGGGCTGGAGACATGGCTTGCTTGCGAAGCCTAAGGACTCATGTTCGGCTCTCCAGATCACAGATGCAGAGGTGAGGAAAGCACAGGGTTTCACATGCCTGCTAGGGACACAGGTGTCCGGAGTTTGATTGCCGTGGCTGAGGCCCTGGTGCAACAATTCTCTCTCTCTCTCTCTCTTTGTGTCTCTCTCACTTTCTCTAAAAAAATTTTTTTTAATAAATAAAATAGGCTGGGCATGATGGCATACGCCTTTAATCCCAGCACTTGGGAGGCAGAGGTTGGAGTATCACCATGAGTTCGAGGCCACCCTGAGACTACATTGTGAATTCCAGGTCTGCCTGGGCTAGAGTGAAACCCTACCTTGAAAAATCAAAATAAAAAAAATAAATAAAATATGATCCATAACAGTGTAGAAAAGGGGGTGGAAAGAATTTAAGAGCCACAGGGTGAGAGGTGTACTATAAGGCATTTTCCCCAAGCCAGCAGGCCTTGCAAGCAAGCATCTTTAACCATTGAGCTAGTTTCCCAGCCCCTCCTGCTTTTAACCAGCACCTCATAGCAGTAAAACCTCCTGCACTATCTCACCACATCCAGGTCTTTCATCTCCTTCAGATCCCAGCTCAAAAACCTTCTCCTCCATGAAGCACCAGTGGTGTCTTGAGCCAGAAACACGTGCTCCCTTTATGAGCTTCCAGAATTTAATTTCTGCTTCAGACCACATCGATCACTCTCTCTTTATGCTGAGAACTGTAGTCATTGTTTACATATCTCCAGCCCTCAGAGACTACAAACCTGTGTACTACTCATCCTAAGATCATCCATATAGTAATGTAATATTCCTTCCAGGATCTGCCCATGTGGTGAATTGAATCAGACGTCCCACATAAAATCATGTGCTGTGAATATTGATGGCGGGGGACCAAACATTCAAAACATGTAAGTCTATGGGTGACATCTGATTCAAACTGCCCACACATCATAAAACTGGAGAGGGACCCATAGATAGTGGTAGAAGAAGAAAGAGCACTTCTAAGAAAGAAGTGGGCCAGAGCTGAGGAGATGGGCTAGGGGCTCGGTGGCCACTACTGTCCAGAAGACTGGGATTTTTACAACCGGGCATGGTGGGCTTTCAGGTCATTCACATAGCACAGTATTTTCCTGCACATGCTTTGTTCCATGTCAGCCTTGGTGAGGAGGGGTTTCCAGTCTTTCTCTCAGCCCCTTTCTCACTGGATTTTTTCCATATGCTAAGTTTGACCTCACTCTCTACTTTACTCTCCTACCACACCACTATCTCATCACATCAGTCCAACAGAAATAAATTATATATGTATATATTTTGCCTAAGACCATTTTTAGAAGATGTGAGAATGGAGTCATTCCTGCCTGTCACTACTGCTTGTTCAGTTTAAAGGAGCAAGATTCAGGAGTAGGAAAACCAGTAACATAGAAAACAAAACAAAAATCAGTATGAAATGCTTTGATGAGAGCTCCTGGGTGATCTTTAGAAAATATAATTTGGAGGATAGTCAAAACTGGCTCTTACCATCTTTACTGGTTGGGACATTTTGTGTCCATTTTGTTTCATTTATTTCTTTTTTTAACTCAAGACAGTACTGAGAAGCATACTACTGGGAAAAAATAGAAAATAAATTTTTTTGTTTATTAAAGAAATTTTGATTATAAAATAAGATATGACAAATTTTCTCTCTTCCCATAGAAGCATAAAAAATTTTGCTTTGTTATTTATAGATTTCATAACCTGTGATTCATGTTCAGAGAGAAAGCAGCAACCCACAGGGAATTGCTCACATGAAAAGTGTACTTATTATATTAACTCAATTAGCTCTGCATTAGAATCTGTTCTCTGTGTGGAAGAAACTGAATAATAGCATATAAAATTATTATCATCTGATAGCCTGTGCAGCATTCTGGTTTCAAAATAACTCACAGGAAAATAATGAACAGTCCAAATCTCACAAATTGGGATTAAAAAAATAATAATAATAAGATCATCATTTTTCCAGTGTGGTGATGTAAGAAGATTGTGAGCCATCATAGAGATAATGACTGTCTTAAGATGTTTATGGCATAGACAAAATGAGGGGGAATAACTTACAAGTTTTGAGTCAACTGGTAAGAGCTTGTACTATGTTAAAAAGTGGTGATTTTAAATTATTTCTTTCTGTTTTCTCGTTTCTCTTGAGATGCATTGGTATTGTTATATACGTATACTTAATGTTACCAATGGAAAATGATGATGAATCAATTCAGGGAACTACAACAGAGATTTATCCTTTGTATATATGCATACATGTACATTTATGCATACAAACATATACATGTATATTGCATTTGTATACATGTATGTGTATGTGAGCGTTTTTCTTATGCTAGTGTCTTCTGAATATATAGTAAGAAGAAATTATCATGAGGAATCTCAGTGCTGGGCTAATGTATATATGGATATGCAAGAGTCATAATTTTATTCTAGTTTTGTGAATTTATCCTTAGGAAACTCCTGGAGGAATTAGTTGTACAAACCCATAGTATTCTAAAGTGGCAAAGTAAGAAATAAATGGCCACAGTGAAACCATTCTCCTGATAAACTCTGACTTCCTTCACTGCTTCCTTAATGAAAACAAGAGAGCAGCATCCATGTGTTGGTTTTGCAATTTCTTCACAAATTAAATCCTCTTTTCTTTTCACTCCAGCACAACTGAAATGTCTGCAAGCCTTGCATTTAAATCAGTTTCTGATTGAAATGAGTATATTCCAGCTTTTGAATTCCAGCACTGCTAAGGGCTACAATGAAAAGAGAGGGACCATCTTTTATCCCCCTGAAGGTATCTATTCTAAAATATATTGATTTGATAACGATAATGACTACTATGGGTTGAACTGTATCTCCTAAAATGATATTTTTTAAAATTTATTTTTATTTCTTTATTTATGAGAAAGAGAGAGAAAAAATGGGCATACCAGGGCCTCTAGCTACTGAAAACAAACTCCAAATGCATGTACCCCCATGTGCATCTGGCTTACATGGGATCTGGGGAATCTAACCTGTGTCCTTAGGCTTCACAGGCAAATGCCTTAATCTCTAAGCCACCTCTCTGGCCCTGAAAATGGTATGTTTAAGTTCCTAACTTATGGTACCTGTGATTGTTACAATTTGAAATAGGGTCACTGTTATTAGAACAAGGTCTTAATGGGGCAAAGTGCGTCCTTAATCTATTATAACTTGTGTACTTCTAAAAATAACAGATCCTTCCAGGCGTGGTGGCACATACCTTTAATCCCAACACTTGGGAGGCAGAGGTAGGAGGATCACTGTGAGTTCAAGGCCACCCTGAGACTACATAGTGAATTCCAGGTCAGCCTGGGCTAGAGTGAGACACTAACTTGAAAAGAAAGAAAAAGAGGTCCCAACACAAGGGCATATAAAAACAGAACACGATTAACTATAGTAAGACACAGTGGCCAGGTCTCCCAGACACTGGAAGCTTTGCAGAGAGAATGGGCCTGCCAGATAACACCTTGATTTCAGATTCCTAGGGTCCAGAATTGTAAGCCAATGAATGTTTGCTGTTTTAAGCTGCTTAGCATGTGATACTTTGCTATGCAAGCCCCAGGAAATGACCACAGTCATAATAGTTTCTGAGTATTTCTACGTGTTGCTAACAATTCCAACCAAGTATTTTACATGTATTCACTCACTGGTTTTGTGTTCTCATTTCATGGGTGAGAAAGTAAGCAGAGAAAGCCGAGGGAAGCCGGATGGAAAGGGGCAGTGGGGAAATCCGTTTGCCTGTAAGCGGAGGGAGTCATCCAGCCACCTCCCACACCCACCTCCTGGGCCGGAGCGTCCTGTACAGTGACAGGGGCCGTGGCCCCTGACCTTGACTTTGCCCCGCATAACCTTGTAGTGTTTCTTGGGTTACAATTTCCTTGTCTTAAAAAGAGGGTGCTCAGATGATCCCTGAGATGTCTCCCCACAGCAAGATGCAAAGGTATCAAAGGAAACTTGTGATTCAAGTGATCAAATAGTGGGCGGCGAGCTGCTGGCGGCTAGGAGATTCTGGAACTTGGGGTTGGACACTTCCACGGGCTCTCTGCACAAATTACCATGACACAAGGCTCCAGTAATATTTATCTGGGCCCATGTGCTCAGAGGTGGCCCTGGCCATCTAGTTTTAGGGCTGGAGGGACAAGCAGGGCACAGTGCTGGTGACTGTAGTGGCCAGTATAGTTGGTTCCATGTCTCTCTCCACTTGAGCCTCAGTGGGTAGGTTTTTTTTTTTCTTTTTTTAGTGTATATTATTTGTGCAAAATAATGGGGCTGGAGAGATGGTTTAATGGTTAAGGCATTTGCCTGCAAAGCCAAAGGACACCTGTTTGATTCTATGGGACCCACGTAAGCCAGATGTACAAGGTGGTGCATGCATCTGGAGTTCGTTTGCAGTGTCTGGAGGCCATGGCATGCCCATCCCCCCCCCAAATAAATAAATAATATATGAAAGAATAATGGATTTCATGATGCCATTTTCTCACATGTGTGCGATCTACTTTGATTATGTTCACCTCAGCCACTCTTTTTGGTCTCCTCACTCCTGTTGGCTTTCTAGTCTTTTTATTTTTTTTTAATCTGGATTTCCACCATGTAATATGTAATATCTGTCTTCCTGGGCCTAGATTGTTTTGGTTAATATTATGATCTCCAGTTCTATACATTTCCTTGCAAATGACAGTTTTGTTCATTATGTTTAAATAGTTCCCCTCCATGTATATAACTACATTGTCTTAACTGACAGAGTTCTTTAGAGGAACAGAACTGATAGAATGAATTGGTATTGGGGGGGGCGGATTTCTTGGATTAGTTTATGGAGATCCAACAATAGCTGTCTGCAGGCTTGAGAATCAGGGAACCTGAACCTGGCAGCTGCTCAGTCTGCGTGGCTGGATGGCTCAGCAGTCTCACTCATCCTGGTCTTCAGTGCACATTGGAAGGTGGAGGATACTGGTTCCAATGCCAAGAAAGACTAGTGGAACAAGATTGTGTATGCACATATGAATGACTGGGGCGGGGCAGGGGAGGAAGAGGAGGTAGCCAGCTCAAAGGCTCACTCACCAGGGAGGAGCACAGGCAACCAGGTAGACAAAAAGGACTGTGTCCTCTCAGAGTTTCCTCACATAAAGCCCACCACCAGGAGGGCCGCCCACTCTGAGGGAAGGGCTCACCCTGGGGGAAGGACTTCCTCCTTCAGTCAATCCTTCCTGGAAGCAACCTGAGACCCATCCAAGAGGAATGTCTGTGGATTCCTAATCTAATCAAGTTGACAACAGAATTTAGCCATCACAGGCGGTTCCTAAAGAACAACGATAAAACTACCAAGTGATCCTGCTATACCATTCCAGGGTGCATACCCAATGGACTCAAAGTTTCCATGTATTAGAGAAACCTGAACACCCATGTTTGTTGCAGCATTATTCATAATAGCCAAGATATGAAATCACCTTAAGTCCCCATCAACCCTAGATAATGTCTTAACTTATAGAACAAGGGCTTATGCGATCTCAGGGACAAGGATTATCCTATCAAGGCAGCCAGTACAGAAGGTTGAATGTCCATGTGATGTACTAAGGCCACAATTCCAGAAACGCCTCTAATTCACCACTGCTGACTACGCGATGGTGCCACACCCTTGATCTGGGATCATACTCTCAGCCACTCAGCAGTAGATGGGCAACGCTGACACCTTTGAGCACTGTGCATCTGTTGAGTACCTCTGTTGTTGGAGGGGCTTTGGGAGGTCTCTTCTGAGAGCTGATGCTTAGATTCTTTGTGTCTCACATAAAAGTTGAGCAAGACCCAGGAAAACCATAGTGAAAGTAAAAGGCACATTCCACAAAGTGGGGGTGGGCTCAAGCAAGCACATGGATCAAGAGCCCCCTCATTCCCCTACCCAGGGGCTTTTAGTAACAAGAAGGAAGTGAGGGGTTCTCTGAAGACATGGACCCTCCCTTGGCTGACCTAGGTGTGTGACAGCTCTAGGTTGTGTTGCTGTGAATGCACCGTGCTATGAGCCTGAGTTAAAATCATATATATGAAATGCAGTTTTAGCCCTAAAAGGGTATATGATATCCCAGAGTTCATCTTGGGACAATCTTTGCCTTAATGTACATGTGTGTCTCTTGGGGAATTCCCTATTGGGTTTACTTCCTGATTATTGTTGGAAGTGGATTGTTTGTTACAGGGAGTTTATACAATTTGTGGGGTGGTCTCCCATAGTCCAAAGGGGAGTCTTTTTTGTTGTTGCTGTTGCTAGATCCTGGAGTTAACTATCTTGTGAATAATGATACTCATAAGTACCTGACCATACCTTCTTTTTTTTAGAGACAGAGAGAGAGAGGGAATTGGTACACCAGGGCCTCAGCCACTGAAATCGAATTCCAGATGCTTGAGCCACCTAGTGGACATATGTGACCTTGCGCTTGCCTCACCTTTGTGTATCTGGCTAATGTGGGATCTGGAAAGTCGAACATGGGTCCTTAGGCTTTGCAGGCAAGCATCTTAACCACTAAGCCATCTCTCCAGCCCTGACCATACCTTCTTGGCTCATCTCAACCCTGTGCAAACTTACATTACAAAGTCATGCTGGTGAAAAGGTGGAAATGAGACATATTTAGGTAGATTACAAAGGCAAAATCCTCCTGTGGAATCCAGCTATCTAGTTGAGAAGGTAATTTTTAAGGACTCCAGCCAAGTGAAGTCTCAGACTCAACTCTCTCAGCTCAGAATATTCTATGAAAATCAGGATTTATTTCTACAATTGTTTCTCTCTAGATTCCACAGAATCTTGAGAATACAACACACGCATTCACACACTCACACACATACTGGGGGGATGCCAAATAATTAAATGCACATAAAATGGTTTCTGGTATGAAAGAAATAATTGCTGTTTGTATAATGGAATGTCAGTAGGTAGAGAAGCAAAGTGTTTCTATGTGATCTTTCAGATATCAATGCCACATTTGGGCCCAAAGAAACTTGAGAATTGATGAGCTTTCTTGCATGTCACACTTCTCTGCCCCCATGGCTTCCTTTTTTCTCTCTCCTTCCCCTTATCCTACCTACTTCTCTCAACCTCAGCTTTATAAATGAACATTTACAGTATCTTTTCATTCAAACTTTTCTCACATTTTTCATCTTACCTGGTATCCACACTAGCCTTCTAGGATTATCAGGGGATACAGAAAGTCCAATTTAAAGATGTGCCTAGGGGCATCTAGCTGTGAAGACTTCATTCAATGTCTACACCAGATTCCTCTATATAATGAGTCATGGAGTTAAGTGGATTTTCATTGTTCATTTTTATTATGTGGTTGACACACCTTGAATTGACAGTGGTTCCAAGTTTTGTAAAAGGTTTATAATAAAATAATGTGCACTGACAAGCTTCAACAAAAGCTTTAAAGTAGAATAAAATATTTTGTCCTTAAAAAATTTTTTGTTTTATTTTTTATTTATTTATTTGAGAGCGACAGACAGAGAAATAGGCAGATAGAGAGAGAGAATGGGCACGCCAGGGCCTCCAACCACTGCAAACGAACTTCAGATGCGTGTGCCCCCTTGTGCGTCCGGCTAACGTGGGTACTGGGGAATCGAGCCTCCAACTGGGGTCCTTAAGCTTCACAGGCAAGTGCTTAACCACTAAGCCAT
The DNA here is from genome assembly GCA_036346955.1 of Dipus sagitta. Taxonomy (NCBI): domain Eukaryota; kingdom Metazoa; phylum Chordata; class Mammalia; order Rodentia; family Dipodidae; genus Dipus; species Dipus sagitta. Next base: position 81,371,925 of record CM070781.1, read on the forward strand.
CTCTCCAGCCCCAATTTTTTTTTTCTTTTTTGGTTTTTCGAGGTAGGGTCTCACTGTAGCTCAGGCTGACCTGGAATTCACTATGGAGTCTCAGGGTGGCCTCGAACTCACGGCGATCCTCCTACCTCTGCCTCCTGAGTGCTGGGATTAAAGGCGTGCACCACCACGCCCGGCTCCCAAAATATTTTTATTAGCAGTTTTATTAGCAGTTTCCCCAAGTATTTCACTGGACTTAACATGAACTCCCTAACATGCTTTTGAGCTGACCTCACTTGTAAAAATAAATCAAACTTGCTAATGAGCACATTGGGGATTGCCTCCTGTGGCCTCCAGCCATATTGAACTCTCTCTTCCTCTCTCTCTCTCTCTCTCTCTCTCCCTCCGTCTCTCTCTCTCACTAACACCCCTCATCATAACTCCTTTAGCCTTATCTTTTCATGTCGGGAGGCAGAGGTAGGAGGATCGCTATGAGTCCAAGGCCACCCTGAGACTACGTAGTGAATTCCAGGTCAGCCTGGGCTCAAGAAATACCCTACCTGGAAAACAACAACTATGACAAAAACAAGAGCTTGGCTTCCCCTTTCTGCAGGTCCTCTTGGAATCCTGGGCTTTCCCTGGAATGAGAAGAGAACTGGGTCCATGTCATGTCTGAATTTCCTATTTCCTTTTATCAAAGACATAAAAAGCAAATAAAATTTCCCTGTGTATTCTTGATCAAAGGTTAAACTTGCACTGATCCACTTTGATTTCATTAGCTTTCCAGGACAATGCTTTTAAAACCATGGTTCACATCAGTAGCTGGTATGATTTCTAGTAATGGCACACCCCTTTGGAATGCTTGTCATGTGCCATGCCTTATTCTCAACAGTTTTTCACTCACTATTCAGTCCTGATGACAACCTTGGATGGTACATTTCATGATTACTCAGTATACAGATTGGTAAATGAGATGCTAAGTTGTTGCTTGCCTTTGCAGATAAAGCATAGCACTTAACTTCACAGGGAATAAGAAATAGTATATTCTGAGCTAAATACAAGTGATGATGGTCTGGGAACATGTATTCAAGTTGCCCTGAACCATGTGTTTCGATGTGGAAGCAGTTACATGAACTTTGTGTATGTGTGTGTGTGTGTGTGTGTGTAAGTGTGTTTGAGCGCACGCGCACATGCACACATGCTCATGTGTATGCAGGTGCACATGTACACATGCATGTGGAGGCCAGAAGATAACCTCTGATGTTGTTTCTCAGATGCCATTCGCCTTATTTTTATTTTTTGGTTTTTCAAGGTAGGGTCTCACTCTAGCCCAGGCTGACCTGGAATTCACTATGGAGTCTCAGGGTGGCCTCAAACTCACGGTGATCCTCCTACCTCTGCCTCCCGAGTGCTGGGAGTAAAGGCGTGTGCCACCATGCCCGGCATTCACCTTCTTTTTGAGGCAGGGTTTTTCGCTGGTCTGATACTCACCTGGGAATGTTAGACTGGCTGGCCAGAAAGCCCCAGGGATCTGCCTGCCTCCACCTCCCCATTGCTATAATTACAGGTATGCCCCACCACACCCAGAATTTTTATATGGGTTCTGGGGATTGAACTGAGGTCTTCATGCTTGCAAGACAAGCATTTACCAACTGAGCTATCTTCTCAGCTCCTACATAAATAAACTTTATTTTATTTATTTGAGAGATAGAAAAAGAGGGAGGGGGGGAGGGAGAGAGAGAGAGAGAATGAACGGGCAGCGCCAGGCCCTCTAGCCACTGAAATGAACTCCAGATGCATGTGGCACCATGTGCATCTGGCTTACGTGACTTCTGGGGAATCAAACCTGGGTCCTTAGCCTTCACAGGCAAGTGCCTTAACCACTAAGCATCTCTCCAGCCCCAAAAATAAACTTTTTATAGGCAGAAGAAAAATGAAAGTCATAAATCAATGCATTTGCCACATGCATTAGTGGGAATATCAGGTAGGTAGGTTATAGTAAAGGGAAACCTCTGCCATAGATGTGTCACTGTCTGATGAACTTGTTGATTTCACAGAGGACTAGTGATGCTGAAAGGAGTTAGGCTGCCTGTCGACTCCCTACAGGGAAGCTCATTGAGATAGAAATAATTTCTCTTAGCATCTAAATCCACTGACCCAGTGATGAGGCACCTGAGTCTGTTCTGGACACTGGTCATAGGATCTTCCTGAAAATCAAGTGGCATGGTTGATCAACAGAGGCAACAAGGTGGCTCTGCCATGTTGTGTGTGACTGTGTTTCTCTTCAGGAAAGTCCCTCTATCATCACACAAAGCTCAGGAAGTCAGCAGGGAGATGGGCAGCAAGCGGGATTGGTGATCATCTGCAAACAAATACCAGAGAGAGAAACACTTCAGGGATGGGATATTATTTTCAGATTAGATATAAAGACAGACAATGGTGGGCAGCATGCAGAGGATTCTTTGACTTTGAACTTGGGCAGGAAGTAAAATGCAATCTAATCACTTAATAAAAGCCACTCACTAAAGAGATCCAGTGTCACCCTGTTCCTTTAAGAGGCATCTTGCCCTGGTGGAAAAACATGCTTATTTTCCAAATGATTTTAAGACTGCAAATTAGTGCAACAGGGAGCTTACTCTGGGAGGTAATGAGATCGCCAAAGGAAATTAGAACCGTTAACTGAGGCACAATGATAGCATGGGGCTTTTGGTAAAAGAAAATTATATTCGTGGAAATATGCAGTGAGGAACAAGAAGCGTAGAGGAAAAGACAAAGAGGGAGTTGACCCCTGAGCGAGGTAGGAGGAAAACAGAAGAATCTTAGGAATAGGAATGTTGTTGTTTTTTTTTAAATTACAACTGTATGAAATAACACTACAGATTATTTTCCAGTTTGCATTCAGCAGGGCTTCATACAGCAACTGGGTCTCAGTGGTGATTGCAAACACATCCTTTCAGGAACCTAGATATTCTGCTTGTTGGCTGTATAATCTCAGGGATGTTTTGAAAACAAAAAGTTAGATTTCTTTGTTCTTTTTAAAATATTTTTTATTTTTATTTATTTATTTGAGAGAGGGAGAGAGAATACTAATGGGCATGTCAGGGACTCCAGTGCTGCAAGCGAACTCCAGATGCATGTGCCACCTTGTGCATCTGGCTTACATGGGCCATGGCCATGGGGGAATGGAACCTGAGTCCTTAGGCTTTGCAGGCAAGTGCCTTAACTGCTAAGCCATCACTCCAGTCCAAGGTAGATTTCTTTGTGAGTTCTTTGCTACTGCAGATACCTGGTGTGGCTCCATCTATTACAATGAGTGGGCTTGATACTCAATCCTGTCAGTTCCCTCTGTAATGCTCCCTTTCAGAAAGCCCCGGCCACTTAAAAAAAATAGAAACCCTGATATTATTTATTTTGGAGGGGAGAGAAAGACAGAGATAGAGAGAAAGAGAGAGAGACAGACAGAGAGAGAAAGAGAGAAAGAATGGGCATGCCAGAGCCTTCAGCCATTGTAAATGAAATCCAGACACATGCGCCATCTTGTGCATCTGGCTTATATGGGTTCTGGGGAATAGAACCTGAGTCCTTAGACTTCACAGGAAAGCACCTTAACCTCTAAGTCATCTCTCCAGTCCAAGAAGCAGAAAATATGGATGCTTGGAGAACTTCTGAGAAAGAGCTGGCTGAAGGTGCCTAATATGCTGTTGCTCCTCAAAGAAGGGTCAAGACCTTTGAAGGTGAATACCTACTTGCAATTAGAACATTTGAATAACAAGAACACTGTAGTGTTGATGGGGCTGTGGCTGGGTCAGTGGGGAAGATTAGGAGTTAAGATGGTCCTTCAAAGAAAGGAGAGTGGCATCAAGATCTACCATCTCTTTTACTGAGTTGAGATTAAACCCAGACGGTTCTTTTCTAGGTGGGAAAAAGGTAGGGAGGTCCAAGCACTTACCAATAACTCCAGGGACACCTCAAGTCTTTGTTGCTGGAGAGCACTGTAGCTCAAGATGTTAAACTCAGTTTATGGAGCTGCTGGAGACGGGGCACGGGGCTTCCGTGCACTATCTCTTCACAGAAGTGCAGTCCACCTGTGTCCTCCTATGTGTTGGTCAGCTTTCCACTGCCACCCACAGCCTGAGGACCTCTCTTCCCCTCAGGTAAAACCAAATCTTTGACTACGGAACAGAAAGAATTTCAGGATGACTCAGAGTGAAGCAAAGTTAGTGAGTTTATTAGATGCTTAGACAGAGAGACAAATAGGAAAAGGACAGCATATCCTCCCCCAAGACATGAGTGTAGGCTTCTTAGGAGAAAGCATCCCACTTAGTGTCTTAACAGTGGCCGTATGTATGTTTGTATGTATGTATGTATGATGCATGCATGCATGTATGTATATGGTTCTATAGATTTCTAAGTTACATTGCACAAAGGATGTTATTATCTATAGCAAGGCTTAAAGATTAAGCAATATTTAAAAATTAACCATTTGTTTTGCTGCCTGAGTTCCACCCCCCAAAACTATAATGGGTGCTAGGGGTTCAGGAAAGTCCTTGAACCCCAAACACTAAGTCTGTTTCTAATTTTAATCAAAGAATTGAATAAAGTTAGGCTGAGAATGATAATTATTAAATTATTATATTTATTGAGGGAAATATAGAACCAAGGAAAGACACCCATGTAGCTTGAGAGTCTGCATGGAGGGCCTAGGAAAACTATGGAAAGAAGAGATTAAAAAAAAAAAAAAAAGTTCAAAAAGCTCCTGCCATGTGGGTAAAAAGAGCCCATGTGGAGAGTAAGGGCTAGGGGGGCCTCTCTCCTTAGCAAGGCAGGGCTGGGCCTGGGCTGAGCCAAGGGGACACTCACCAGCAGCTAGAGTCCTAAATGGTCAGGCAGCTCAGACACCTCAGACAGCATGCCCTCCCCTCGCAAATGTATTTATAACCTTATATTGGTGGGCCCTACCTTCTGGCTGAAGTGAACCAGAGGGACTGCTGATTGATTAGGGCTAGAGACTGTTTCACGAAGAGGCTAGCCAAGTTCTGGGGTCTAAGCTTGACCAACCACAGTGTTAGGATTAAATTCATATCCTAGGAAAGATCTCCCTCCTAAGAAGGCCCCAGGTTGTTTGTGGAAAAACAGATCTAGGCAAGAGATAAGAATCCAGATCATCCTTTGATCTGTAGCAAGTGCTGATTTTCCTGCTATTTTTACTTTCAGGGTCCAGCCACCCTAACTGCCTACCCCCTCTCAAAAACCACGTAAAAAAGCTGGGTATTGGGGCTGGAGAGATGGCTCAATGATTAAGTGCTTGCCTGCAAAGCTTAATGCCTCGGGTTCAACTCCCTAACACCCACATAAAGCCAGATGCAGAGTGGTGCATGCATCTGAAGTTTGTTTGCAGTGGCTAAAGGCTCTGGTGTACCTATTTCCTTTCTTTTTTATTTTTTGTTTATTTTTATTTATGAGCAGAGAGACAGAGAGAGAGAGAGAGAGATAGAGAGAGAGAGAGAGAGAGAGAGAATGGGCATGCCAGGGCCTCCAGCCACTGCAAACAAACTCCAGATGTATGCACCCCTTGTGCATCTGGCTTACATGGGCCCTGGGGAATCGAGCCTAAAACCTGTATCCTTAGGCTTCATATGCAAGTGCTTAACTGCTAAGTCATCTCTCCAGCCCCTGGTGTACCTATTTTCTTTGTCTATCTCTCTTCTCTACATCTCTGTCTGCTTGCAAATAAATAAATAAATAAAGCTGGATATGGGTAGCGCGTGCTTGTATAGATTGGAAAGGTAGACAGGCATATTCCTGAAGCTCACTAACCAGCCAGTCTATCCCACTTAGTGAATTTCAGGCAAATGAAAGCCCCTGTTTCAAAAAAGTAGACACCATGTGAGAGGAACAGCCCCTTTATGACAAAGCTAAGGGAGGCCCTCATAGACCCCTAGACCCTAAGTCAGAGACAGATGCTGCCTTCTCCCGCCTGCACAATGCCCTCTTGGAAGCTCCAGCCCTTGCACTTCCAGAACTTCAGCAGCCTTTTCTTCTTTATTCCACAGAAAAAGAGGGTATGGCATTGGGAGTTCTAGCACAAATAAAGGGCCTATCCTTTGCCCCTGTAGCTTATCTTTGTAAACAACTAAAATACTCTGTCCAAGTTGGCAACCGTGCCCATGTGCTCTTGCTGCAGCTGCTTTTCTGGCCCACGCGACACAAAACTTCACTTCTGGGCAATAACTCACTGTCCTCTCCCCACACAGGCTTAAAATAAAAACAAATTCAATTCTCAAAATTCACCAGTCTAAACTGACTTTTGAACTTCACCTAGCCTGGCCCCAGATCCTCCCTATTACCTTAGCCAGAATTAGAGCTATTCCTCGGGACCCCTCCTTCCTTAGCCCTTACCCCACCTTATCCATGAATAAGTACACCACCACCTCAACGGACACTCTCAGACTTAAGCTCTCTCCTGTTCTTACTGTTCCCCTGATCCCAAAGTGCTCCTCTGGAATACACTGACGCCCCTCTGCCTCCTCTCTGTCTTGCCCCAAGCCATCTATCCTTTCCCCTCTGAGTACTCATCCTCCCCCTTGCTCCTGGTGTTTTGATGTCATGGCTGTTGACAAGGGTAATGAGCTCCTTAGTTCTTCCCTCTGTCCTCTCACGGGGTGTGCAGAGCCCATCTTCCTCGCCTTCTCTATAACAGATGTCACCAGCAACTGCCCTAAACGCAGGGATAGTATGAGAGAAGTCTCTTTCTTTCAGGACCAAGTCCTAACAGTATGCTATGCTGGCCCTGATGGAGGGTGCTCACTATCAATCTCACCACTCTGCCACCTCTAGCCATCATGAGAGTGCCTCCTCATCACCTGCCTTGAAGGGAGACCCATCGACTACATTATCCAGCCTCTCCCATGAGAACTTATCACCCCTACCTTATCACCCCTACGGTCAGCATGGAGATATCAGAAGAGAAATTAATCTTCATCTCTTATCATTAACAAAAGGTTGGAGTGTTAGGTCAGATGGGGTCTCAAGATGGAGTTACTAAAGACAGCAGAGTGGTGACAGAGGCATGAGGAAGTGGGTCATCCACATTCCTCAAGAAACCACCCAGCCAGTATCCCTTCCTTTCCTAACAATGCCCCCAGGTCATGGTTTCCTGGCTCCTTATCTCATAAGTCACTTGGTCACTGTTCCGGTCTCACATCCTAGCTCTTTTAAATGGATAATGTAGACTTCCGGTTAAGATGGCGGTGTAGGTACCACGCCAAAACAGCCTAGGGGGGAAAAAGCCAAAAAAAAAAAAAAAAAAAAACTGTAGCAAAATACACACTTTTACTAAAAAGTGAGGTGAATAGCAAATTGAAATGGCAGCGGAGAAGTAGGAGAGATCCACAGCATCTAGAGCCCACACAGACTGGCAGGAGCAGCTCCAGCAGGTCTGCGGACCACAGCGGCGGCCAGAAAGCCGCCAGGCTCGGCTTGAGCCACAGGAAAAGCCAGGTGAGGGGATTTTCCACTCACACCAGAGCTCTCCGCAAACTCAAGAAACGTGAAGGGAGAACGGCAGTGAACAACGGAGGAGCAGATCACAAGGTAGAAGAACACGTGGAACAGCGGGAGAACTAGAGCAGCATTGGCAGCCTCCCCTCCCCCACTGCCAGTGCCCGGCTCCAGCAAACAGAGCAGCGGTCCAGGGACCCGGCCGCGCCAACTTGAACCAACAGCGGGACCCAAGCAGGAGCAGAGGTAACTGGGATTACACCAGGGAAGGGTCTCACCTGGTCACAAGCTGACTTGGAACCCTCAACAGATCAGGACTCTTAACCTCCTTGGTGTCAGGATTAAGGCTGTGGGTGGGGCACCACACACCCTAAGGGACAGTTAGAGGATCTGGTTGTCATAATACCTACTCTTGGATAAATATTCTGAGCTGTTTTTCATTGAAAGTGTACATTGTTTAATTGAATTTCAGAATCTATCTGTATTTGGTTCCACTCAGCCTACTTGAATACTCTCATAGCCTGCAAACCCAACACCTAGGGTCACTTTTGTAGATACTTGGAGGGTCTTGAGAGCCACACCTAATGCCTTAAGCTCCTACCCTGAAGTTATATAACATCAGATTGACTGATACATCTAATAATACCCAGCTAACTAGAAAATCCAATCATTAAATAATCCAGGATGCAAATATATATACATTATAACACAAGAAACACCAAAAATCAAGACAATATAAATCCACCAAAAAGTACTAATGCATCAGAAATGACCTCCGGTGAGAAGGAGTTAGAGGAAATGCATGAGAAAGATTTCAAAAGAATGATTATAAATATGTTTAAAGAAGTCAAAGAAGAAACCAAAGGAATGAAAGAGGAAATCAAAGGAGTCAAAGAAAACACAGGACACCAATTTAATGAGATAAAGAGGTCAATACTAGACATAAATAAGGAAATAGAAATAATAAAGAAAAACCAGTCAGAATTACTAGCAATGAAAAACACAGTTAATGAAATAAAAAACTCTGTAGAAAATCTCACCAGTAGAATGGATGAAGGAGAGGACAGAATATCTAAGCTAGAAGACCAGGTGGCAGATCTAATACAGTCCAACAAAGAGAAAGACAAACTAATAGAAAAGTATGAGTGGGAATTTCAAGATATTCAGGACACTATGAAAAAATCAAACATAAGAATTCAGGGCATAGTAGAAGGATAAGAATTTAACTCCAAAGGCATAGTAGGCATCTTCAACAAAATCATAGAAGAAAACGTCCCCCAAATTGGGAAAGAGGTGCCAATGCAGATACAGGAATCCTTTAGAACACCAGCCAGACAAAACCTGGAAAGAACCTCTCCTCGCCATATTATAATCAAACTACCAAACACAAAAACCAAAGAAAAAATATTGAAAGCAGTCAGAGAGAAAAATCAAGTTACCTACAAAGGCAAGCTTATCAGGATTACAGCAGATTACTCAACACAAACTTTAAAAGCCAGAAGGGTGTGGAGTGATGTATTCCAAGTCCTGAAAGATAACAACTGTCAACCAAGGTTACTTTATCTTGCAAAACTATCCATTCAAATAGATGGAGAAATAAGGACATTCCACAACAAAAGTAGGCTAAAGGACTATTTGAAGACAAAACCAGCTCTACAGAAAATAATTGAAAGAATCCTCCATGCTGAAGAAAAAGAAAAGCACACATATAAGGAACCGGGAAAAAACAAACAATACTCAAATACTAGGTAACACAAGAGAGCAAAGGTAAAACCAGAAGAACTACAAAAAAATGGCAAAAATGAATACACAGCTATCAATAATATCTCTTAATATCAATGGCCTCAATGCCCCAACCAAAAGACATAGGTTTGCAGACTGGGTTAAAAAGCAGGATCCTTCAATTTGTTGCCTCCAAGAAACCCACCTTTCTACAAAGGATGGACACTCTCCTATGGTGAAAAGTTGGAAAATGGTGTTTCAAGCAAATGGACCTAGAAAACAAGCAGGTATTGCTATCGTAATATCTGACAAGGTAGACATCAGTCCAACATTAGTTAAGAAAGATAAGGAAGGTCACTTTATATTGATTAAAGGCACCCTAAAACAGGAGGACATTACAATCCTAAACATATATGCACCTAACATGGGGGCCCTCAAATTCATCAAACAAACGCTATTAGAACTAAGGTCACAGATAACACAAAACACAGTGGTAGTGGGTGACTTCAACACCACACTCTCATCAATTGACAGGTCATCTTGAGAAAAAACTAAACAAAGAGGCATCTGCTTAAATGAGGCCATAGAAGGAATGGACCTAACAGATATCTACAGGACATTTCATCCAAATGCTGCAGAATACATATTCTTTTCAGCAGCACATGGAACATTCTCTAAAATAGACCTTATATTAGGACACAAACAAATCTTAACAAATACAGGAAAATTGAAATAATTCCTTGCATTCTATCTGACCAACGAGCCCCGTGTGCACTGCCTCCTTTCTCTGGGCTTTCCGCCATCCACACCTCAAAGACTTGACCTAAGGACTCTTATTGGGGTCTAGAGCATTGCTGACTCAACGTCTTCTCATGAAAATGCAAATAATCTTTTTACTCAGCCAGCTTGTGTTGGTGAGGGCCAGGAGAACCCAGGAGGTCAACTCCACCCTTTTGCCAAATATCTGAATGAAAACAAGGACACAGATCTGAGCCTCAGAGGGACCATGGGGCTCATTTTACCAAGTGTTTGCCTTCTGAGGTTCCTCTGTGCTCCAAACCAACTCACACTGGAATTACACTTCTCTGAACAGAGCCACTTCCTATTCCTAGTAGATGCTCAACTATCAGTAGACTCCCCACAGACAGCAGGACTGTCTCCTTGTGGCTCAGCTAAGCAGGAGGCAGAATAAACACACATTCTAGCCTCCTACAAACATGGGCCACCAAAACAGCTACGGTTAAAGAATTTGATTGTTTTTCCCCATGGAAAGATCTCAAAATAGTTGCTGCAGAAGAAGTGGCATATTTTATTGTACTGCTTAACGCTGCTACATAGCTTCATACTGTTTGAACTTTTAATTGTGCTCTTGGCAGAAGTGAAGATATTGTGAGAAGATTTATGCCCCTTCTTTTAGCTATCAGATTATTGGGACAATGACCCCCAAGGAACTGGAATTTCCCCAGGAATCTCATGCTGATGAAAGGAAAGGCTGAAGCCTAGTGCCAGCAAGAAAAGGACTTGTCTCCCAGAAAGAGATTTTTAATTTCTTTTTTTTTCTTTTTTCTTTTTTTTTTTTTTAGAGAGAGAGAGGGAGAGAATGGGCATGCCAGGGCCTTCAGCTTCTGTGAACAAACTCCAGATGCATGCCCCCCCCTTGTGGCACATGTGCAGCGTTGCATGCTTGCGTCATTGTGCTTCTGGCTACATGGGACCTGGCAATTTGAACATGAGTTCTCAGGCTTTGCAGGCAAGTGCCATAACTGCTAAGCCATCTCTCCAGCCCCAGAAAGAGATTTTATGCAGTTCTTAGCAACTCTCAGACCACCTCGTAGCAGAGACTGGCTCCAGGACAATGATGGGCCAATGATGGACAGACAGGACCATGCCTTGACTAGGGCTTTCCCTCTATATAAACCTAAGCATCATGTTGGGACCCTGAAGATGGGCTTGGGGAAGGGGGCGGGTATCAGTGTATCTTTCTTTTTTCTTCCCAATGTGGCTGCACTGAATAAATCTGTCTCTGCTTTTCCCTATCATGTGTCTCTTTAAATGGCATATAGAAGACAGCTTGTTAGGGCTGCCAGGGCCCAGGCTTTAACCCTAAGAAGTCTGGTAACAAAGACATACTAGAAGTGTTCCAGAGAGGATTCTGCTCTATAAAATCTATTTGAAGATCAAACTTCCTTTGATAGGCCCTTGCAGGAAGTCAGAGCAAGTAGTGGTGCCCCTGGGCACAGGTGGTTTCATTCTAAATGAACTCTCAGACAGAGCCAATGCAGTGAAGAGGCGGTGAGCGTCACCCTATACCCTCCCACCGTACAGTCACAAAATGAAGGTTTGTGAGGTCAAGCAATTTGTCCACAGTTACCAAGAGTCAAGCTGCTATCAAAACCAGTACCACAAGTCTGATCTAACTCTAGGATAATAATATTTCTGCAATACCAGATGTGGCTTCAAAACAGTCCAGAGACCCCTTCCTCACCTATTCCCCCAAGCAGCAAGTACACCACACTTGGAACTTGCAGGCTGCTATTGAATCCTCAGCTCCTAGAGCTGGGCAGTGTTGTTCCCCTTCTTGTTCCTCTCTGGGGTGTCGGGATGGAGGCCAAGGCTGCTGACCTCACTACAGACCGTGCGGTGAGACAGTGGCTGAGCCAGTTGTCCAGTTCCTAGCTCCCTGATTTTTCTTTCTGCTTCTGAGTCAACTGAGCTGGTCAGCCTCCCACACTAAACACAGCACAGCTTGAAAACAATGAGGCAGCTTGTTTAGAGAAGACCTGCCTCCCTGCGGAGCATCACTACATGTCTCTTTTTATGTGTTTGGACAGTCAGTCCCTGCAGATGCCTGCTAGGGAAAAAAAAAAAAAAAAAAAAAAAAAACAACAGATCAGAGGCTGGCCACGAGATGGTCCTCCTTGAGGGTCTTACTGCATGTTCTCATTGATGAAAGAGCAAGCCCACAAATGTCCAGGAACAAATGTAACAGTCTAGGTACAAATGGAAAAGAACATTGGAGCTGAAATGGAGGCCTCGGGCAAAGGGCCAAGTTTGCAGGACCACTGAGTCACATGAGCTGTTATTAGATCATGCCTCATCAAGACCACATGGTCAGGAAATGAACATTACCTCTGTCTCAGAAAGGAAATGCAGTCTTCCTTCACAAAATCAAAGGCCAGTTTGGAAGGTAGTCCCAAGGGAGGGAAAAATCCACCTCCCAAATTGTCTTCCTTCGGCAGAACTTCTCAAATGGAGTGTGAGCATTCACCCATTCCCAGAGGGAGCTGTGTGTGCAGCACAGGAGGCCTGGGCATCTGCATTCCGAATGAGCTCCCCCACCTGTACTTCTTCCTTGCTGTTGCTGCCAATGGGTTGTAGCAGGAGAACGGGGACTTCAGTAAATGAAAGGAGGTGATGGCAACCAGGACTGGAAACCCTCCCGATGCCGGCTACATGTAACAATAGCGCATGCACCAGAACAGCAAAGCCGGGAGCCGGGGAGCAGGCGTTCTGTAAATGACTCATGGCACAGAACTTTTGAGTGTACACCTTTTCCCAGCTCACTAGCCCACTTCTGTTTTTGGGAGTACCTTTCACTTTTTAAATAAACCGTCTCTGTTTCATTCACCTTACTATGTGTCTCTGGCACAAGGCCATGTCTCTGGAATAAGTCCTCACCCTGGAACAAAGAACTTGGCAACTTCAGCAGGTGCCACATCTCCCTCCCTCCCCCCACCCATGCTGGAACCACGTCTATGACAGTCTAGCCTCTGAAGGGTCCTGCTCCCTCTTCCCATTTCTCGCTTATATTCAAATGTGCCCCTTCAGAACAAGCCTGGAATACTTATTTAACAGGACTGTGTTAGGACCAAGCACCAGCGCAGAAGTAGCTTATGGGAGGAAAAGGTTTGTTTCAGGCTTGAAGTTTCGAGGGGAAGCTTCCATCACAGAGAACAGCAAGGGGCTCACAACATCCCCTGAGATAGATTAACCAACCCCAAGGTCAGTCCCCAGAGGCTAGAAAGAACTCAACATTAAATCAGACTGCCAACAAGCCTGCCATGGCTCAGGGAACAGTGTGGACAAGGGGGCAGAAAGACTGTAAGAGCCACAGAGCGGGTAGGAATACTCTGAGGCACGGTCCCCCTGCTACCGTTGGGGTCTGACCGAGGCCTTCATGACCCCACAGTGAATACCATAACCTCACTGAGGAGGGTTTCCAGGGTAATGGGAACCTAGGACGTTGTCTTGGGGGTGGAATAAAAGAGTATAACCTGATTACATATATATGTTAAAGATCAGACTTATGCACATACCTATTTGCACATCAAACACACACCGCCCCCCAAAAATAAAAATAAAAATAAAAATGAGTAAAGTGCATTAGCAGGCTTGTCTAAAGCAAACAAGCAGCTGTTTAGTTAGGGGAACATGCCTTTGCTAACTCCCCAACTCTCCACCACTTCTGACTGTCTCAAATGGGCCCACCCTCACTCATTTCATCGATTTGACCAGACCACTTCCAACTTGAAGACTCTTGATTGGAAGCCTATGGAAGCAGATCTAACCTAGTCTGGAGCCCAGAAGGATGAAGAGGGATTTCCTGGAGGATGACGGGCCAGGACAGAGTAGCTGAGAAAGGCGAGCAGAGCAAACAGCATGCACAGAGGCCCAGAGATGAAGGTCGGGAAGTCTGGGACAAGAGGACAGGTATGCTTAGAAAGGAGAGATGTTGCTCACAACTGGAGACCTAAGTGAGAGGCAGAAATGGAGATGGAAAAGTAGGTAGCAGACGTCGCATATGAGAGATGCCAGACTCAACCCACGTCACACAGAGAAAGATGCTGGACTGTTTCAAGCACAATAATGACCCTAGCTTCATTGTTTTTGGGAGGCTGCTTGGGCTGCTGTATGGACAGCAAGTTAGAATGGACAAGAGTGAGTTGGGGCCGGCTATTTTAGGACAGTGATGAGCAGTCCCCCTGTGCTGAGGGCCTGGCGGGAGAGGAGATATTCCAAAGAGGTACTTGTGCCCCTCCCTTTGAAACAACTGGACCCCAAAGAGTCAGTGTTCCCAGGAATTCCATGCTGAGGGAAAGAAAAGCTCTGGTGTCAGTCAGAGGAGGAGCTTGACTTCAGGGAGAGACTTCCCACAGACCTGACCATTTACTGGTTGCGTTACGCAGACCTGAGCGGAGATTAAGATGGGTCAGTGATGGGCGGGACCACACCTTGACTACAGCTGTTTAGAGATGCCTACCTGTCCTAAACGTAAGGACCTCATGTACGGATCCCAGAGATAGACCTGGGGTCCACAGAGCTCCTTTACTTGTTCCTCTTCCCAGTGTGGCCACATTGAATGAATCTCCTCTGTCTGCTTTTCACTATTGCTTGCCTTTTTAGTTGGCGTATGGAAGATGGGTTGCCAAACCTATGCTGTCAGGGCTTCTGCAGCTTGGGCTTTGACCCTGAAAACTCTGGTAACCAAACCTCAGTCTGAAACAAAGCAGAATGTTTCAGCCCAGTAGGCATCTGGCTTTGCATAGAAATGTGACCTTTTCTCCTTGACCCTGTGGGAGGAATAAATTTTTTAAAGTAATAAAATTCTAAAGCTATTGACCTTCTTGCTATGCCAGGTACTCAACTCATCTTTGATTTGGGTGAGCCCTCTGTCTTTTCAGAGATCTGTCAAATCTCCCTCAGACATCTCTTCCGTTTAAGGAAAAGTCATGAAAGGGCCACAGGCTACTAAGAGGAGAAAGGCACGTATATGTAAGAGGGCAGGTAAAGCAGGAAAATGATTCAAACAGCTAGAAAAGAGCAGATTTTCTCTATCTGCTTGTGGAAGGGGCCAGACGCTTGCTGAGGGTTTGCTACATGCTCTGTCTCTTTTAGTCCTCAACCACCCCATTATCCTCACTTAACACATGACATGCAGGTTAACTAATATCCAGATTTGAATCCACATCCGACTCTTAAGCCTACTTTTGCATGCATTTTGTCATTGTTATTAATTTTTTTTTTGTTTTGTTTTTTGAGGTAGGGTCTCACTCTGGCCCAGGCTGACCTGGAATTAACTATGTAATCTCAGGGTGGCCTCCAACTCACGGCGATCCTCCTACCACTGCCTCCCAAGTGCTGGGATTAAAGGTGTGTGCCACCACACCCAGCTTGTTATTAAATTTTTCAAGGAAAATTTTTGTTTTCATCCTGACGTAACAGATTGAGCTAGAGGTGTAGACCCATTAAAGTCAAATTGATTTAGAGGAAGAAGACACCCCTCATTTCAATAATATAAAGCCGGGCATGGTGGCACACGCCTTTAATCCCAGCATTTGGGAGGCAGAGGTAGGAGGATCGCCATGAGTTCAAGGCCACCCTGAGACTGCATAGTGAATTTCAGGTCAGCCTGGGCCAGAGCGAGACCCCACCTTGAAAAACCAAAAATTAAAAAAAAAAGTACAGCTCCCCAGCCTCCTAACTACCAAAGTCTCCCATCTTGGTATGGGAGATCCCCATTAGAATTCAATCTTAAAGTACTAAAATGGTCGATTACAATTACATCTACTGGGACATTCACTGTGGAAAACCTGCAAGTTGTTAGGTTGGAGAGATGGCTCAGTGGGTAAAAGCCTTACCACACAAACATGAGGACCTAAATTCAACTTTCCAGAACCCACATAAAATCCAGACACATAGCAGACACTTATAATCCCAGAGCTGGAAAAGTAGAGACGGAAGGACCCCTGAGGGCCTCCAGAATAACTAGTCTTGTAAAATTGGTGCGTTCTAGGTTCATTGTGAGACCCTCTCTGAAAAAACTAAGGTGGAGAGTAACTAAGGAAGGCGCCTGATGTAGACCTCTGTCTTTAATTTGCATTCACACACGTGTATATGTACCACATCCATGTGTACACACATATATAAAGCACACATACACATATGCACATAAACTACTCAAATACACACATACACACACAAGCTGTCTATGGCAGTCAGGGGAAGTTACAGTAGCTTGAAGCAAGGTGTTTTGTTGATTAACTCAACCCCTACAAGTGGGTTGTTCTACTTGTCCAGTTAATTAGCTGCAACTAGTCCATACTCTTCTTTCTGCTCAAACTTTGGCAGACAAAGTAAGTTGTAGCTAGGCAAAGTAAGACATTCACTTACTGTCAGGAGTGAGTGGTGAGGATTGGTGTCCAAAGACTTGGGTTCCCAGTTGGTATGCATTACCTTCTGTGGTGGTTTGTGTGGAGAGCCGGTGTGGATGGCCGCCTGGGCTTCCTGCCAAGGTCACCACCCCAAGGCCGCCCGGGCTTCCTGCCAAGTCTCCGCGAGTATGGCGGCCATTACAAGATGGCGCCTGGGCTGGCTGCCAAGTATCATGACTAAGCATCACTTCCTGCTTCCCCTTCGTACACACTGCAAAGTGCGCATGTACAGCGCTACGTATGATTAGATCACCATCAGGTGGTTGACTGCGCCCTGTTGCTTACGCCCACGTGGCAGCTGCTGATTAGGTTAGGCGGGCTATTTAGAGGGAGGAGGGCTTGGTATCGGGGCCCCACACCCAGATGTCAAGGATTCCTGAATAAACTGCTTCGAGAAGGGTTCCGATTGCCGTTGCCTTATTCTGCTGGACGGGAAGGGTAGCGACAAGTGGTGGCCCGTACGGGGACTCAGAACTCGAAGTAGTCAGGGCAGCTAGACTGCAGCTAGCTGGTAAGTTCCCAGGTAAGTTGGGACTTAGTGTTCAGTTCTCAGTAAGGAGAACCTTCCTATATAAGTTCAGTTCTCAGTAAGGAGAACCTTCCTATATAAGTTCAGTTCTCAGTAAGGAGAACCTTCCTATATAAGTTCAGTTCTCAGTAAGGAGAACCTTCCTATATAAGTTCAGCTCTCAGTAAGGAGAACCTTCCTATATAAGTTCAGCTCTCAGTAAGGAGAACCTTCCTATATAAGTTCAGTTCTCAGTAAGGAGAACCTTCCTATATAAGTTCAGTTCTCAGTAAGGAGAAGCTTCCTATATAAGTTCAGCTCTCAGTAAGGAGAACCTTCCTATATAAGTTCAGTTCTCAGTAAGGAGAACCTTCCTATATAAGTTCAGTTCTCAGTAAGGAGAACCTACCTATAAAATAAGTGATAAGTACTATAAAATAAGTGATAAGTATAAGTTCTCGGTAAAGAGAAACTATATATAAAATAAGTGATAAGTATTTAAAATAAGTGATAAGTATATAAAATAAGTGATAAGTATATAAAATAAGTGATAAGCATTTAAAATAAGTGATAAGCATTTAAAATAAGTGATAAGCATTTAAAATAAATGATAAGTATTTAAAATGGGTAATACCTCTTCTAGTAGAACTGCGGCATCTGTACTGAAAGATCTATTGAAAGCGAAAGGACTAGGACTGAAGAGTGCCACTATACAGAGATTCATAGAAGCTGTAGATGAGATTGCTCCTTGGTTTGTAGCTTCTGGATATTTAACTATTGCTGGTTGGGATAAATTAGGAAGAGACATAGATTTTGCACAAGACCAGGGACTGACTCTTCCAGGAATAAAGTCTATCTGGAAACTTGTTTGTTCTTGTTTGACTGACCGAGAAGGGAAGTGCGCAGCAGAAATTGAAAGAGGCAAGGAAGTCTTAGAACAGTTGAAAGAGGAGCGATCCCAGGAGTCTGGGAAAGGGAAAAGTTCAGAGGAGGAAGACTCAGATGAAGAGCTGGAAAAGTTAGTGGAGAGAGTGGATTCAATTAAATTAGAGGTTCCATCATCTTCTCCAGGGCCTCCATGGCCGCCGCCCTGTGCTCCTGGTCAGCCGGATGGACGGAGCTTATCCTACAAAAGGAACTGTTATGGCTTGTATAACACCACCCTACGCTATAATGTCTGGGAATACTAAAGTTACTTGGATTAATGCTGCAGAGGGTATATTTAATGTCACATGTATTAATTGTTCATTGTCTAATTGTATTACTTCTTCTAGTAGCTCAATGATAATAGTTAAACAACCTGTTTTTGCTATGATACCTGTTAAGCTCACTAAGCCTTGGTATTCAGAGAAGGGACTGCAAATCATAGAGGAAGTTAAAAATAGTTTGACTAGACAGAAAAGAGTTGTAGGATTGATCATTGCCGGTATTGTGGCCTTCATTACTTTATTAGCTTCTACTACTACAGCTGCTGTTGCACTTACACAAGAAGTTCATACTGCGCATTTTGTAAATAATTTAGCTAAAAATGTTTCAATTACATTGGGCACACAAGAAAGTATTGATAAAAAGATAGAGAAAAAGTTGGATGCTTTATTTGACACTGTTGGATTTTGGGGGGAGGAAATACAAGGATTCAAAGTTAAAACTAGGTTACAATGCCATGCTGATTTTCAATGGATTTGTATTACACCTAAAACAGTTAATTCTAATTGGGAAAAGGTAAAAATGCATTTGGAAGGAATATGGCATCATGATAATATTTCTTTAGATTTAATTAATTTACATTCAGAAGTTTTGGCAATACAGGATACTCATCTTAATTTTGATGCTGCTCAGGCAGCTAATGATTTACTTACAGCTCTTAAATCAGCAATACCTGATTGGGGATCTTTTCATGCCTGGATTGGACATTTCATCACATTTGGGGTTTGTTTTGTAATCCTTATGTGCTTGTTACCTGCTCTCTTACGGTTCTTACTTCAACGAATTGCAAATATCCGTGATGAAGCTCGTGGCCTTCACCTCCGCACTCGTACTTGGCTTCCTCCAACTTTGACATAACAATTTGGCTAATTTGTCTCGAGTTCTTTCCAGTTATCTTACAGGCAATTGGTCCCATGAATGATGTGCTCGTGAGAGACCTGCGATTGTCCATCATCCACATCAACTCTACCAGAGTGGATGTGTCCCTTGCTGCAGGATTGTCTACTTGGATTCACCTTGAAGGAATGGGTGGGCATAGGGACTATGGCCTTTTGTCTGATTATGATTAGCGGCTTCATGCTGTGGTGTATGTGCAACATGTGGGCAAAGCATAACGAGATCGAGCGCTCATAGTACAAGCCTTGCAGGTGTGGCTCGGCATGCTGGAGAAGTAGCCAGTGACGGGTAAGATTCCTTGACCATACTACCAACCTAAGACAGGGAACAAACCTCGAGCTGTTTGTCGCCCAATGACGGGTAAGGAGTATTGGTCCTTGGGACAACCTAATACAGGCATTCTCTCTGCCATTTTTAGTAAAGAAGGGGGAAATGTGGAGAGCCGGTGTGGATGGCCGCCTGGGCTTCCTGCCAAGGTCGCCGCCCCAAGGCCGCCCGGGCTTCCTGCCAAGTCTCCGCGAGTATGGCGGCCATTACAAGATGGCGCCTGGGCTGGCTGCCAAGTATCATGACTAAGCATCACTTCCTGCTTCCCCTTCGTACACACTGCAAAGTGCGCATGTACAGCGCTACGTATGATTAGATCACCATCAGGTGGTTGACTGCGCCCTGTTGCTTACGCCCACGTGGCAGCTGCTGATTAGGTTAGGCGGGCTATTTAGAGGGAGGAGGGCTTGGTATCGGGGCCCCACACCCAGATGTCAAGGATTCCTGAATAAACTGCTTCGAGAAGGGTTCCGATTGCCGTTGCCTTATTCTGCTGGACGGGAAGGGTAGCAACAGTTTGAAACATCCCCCACAGCCTTATGTGTTTTGGATGTTTGCTCCCCAACTGGTGGCTGAGTGGAAAGTGGAGCCTTGCTGGAGGAGGTGTGCTTCCGAGTGTGGACTTTGAGGTTGATCAGTCCAACTTGCTGGCTAGCTCACTCAGACTACTTCCACCCAGATGATGGGCTGCCCAGCTTCTGCTCTGCCATGCTTTCTCCATCATGAGGAAACTTCCCTCAAGACTGTGATGGAAATAAATCCTTTCCCAACCATAAGCCATTTTTGGTTGGGTGTTTTGTTCCAGCAGTGAGAAGCTAACTGTAACACATACATCTGACAAGTATGGTCACAGCACCGCACAGTTCACAGTGTCTGAAAGAACATAGCCCTTGGCCATTCACGTCAAGGTATTAGCGCTTCTTCATTTATTATTTAGGAAAGAGGGGTTTATTTCAGCTAGGTTCTAGGTTACAGCCCATCGTGGCAGATTGAGGTTAGAGGTGACTCAGTGGTAGAGTGCTTTCCTAGCATGCTTGAGGCCCGTGTTTGATCCCCAGCACCACCAAAAGCAAGGAAATAAAAAAGCCCCATTTGTCTGTTTTTGTAAGCAAGGCACTCCCAAAGTTGGCATAGTTGTGTTCCCAGAATTGAGTTTTATGAGAACTCTTTTTACTTTACTTCTCTGTCGTGTTTTCTCTACATTTCTCCACCTATGAACATCCCAGCTGCTCTTTATAATGTGCTGCCTTCAGTATTAGTTAAAAGTGCAGCACCCTTGCCCCTCCACAGTGCCAACCTCAAAATACAATTTGACTAAAGGCACATTTTTCTACATCTTTAAATTTTATTATTATTCTAATCATTATTACTATCATCACTAGAGTGTGTATGTGTGCGTGGGAGCACATGCGTCACTGTGTGCGTGCGGAGGTCAGAAGACAACGTCAGGGTGTTGGCCCTCTTGTTGTTTTGCTGTTGCAAACACCAGGCTATCTGGCCTTGCAAGCTTTGTGACTCTTGTGACTCAGTCTTTCACTGCCGGAGGCACACTGGGATTATAAATGTGTGTGTGTCACTGTGCATCTGACTGTACGACGGTGCTAGCAATCCAGAGTCTGGTTAAAAGCCTGGTGGAGAAAGTGCCTTTGGCCGCTGAGCAAGCTCCCTTGTCCTCCAACCTGTAACTTAACGGCAGTGTTATCAAATCTCCCTGCTAAGTTTGCACTGTTATTTTACCTGTCAGCCTCTTAGCCACCCAAAAGTCGCTATTGAATCTCCTGCTGTTCATCAAAAGAGTGAGAATTCCCTTGTGGTACGTTCATCCAGGGCCTTTCTTGTAATGTTCAAACTGTTAACAGAGACTTACCAAGCCGTATTAACCTTGCATCTTCCTGAATTGATTTACAGATTACATGGGATGGAGTGATGCAATGTTGCATGTTGGCATGTCTCACTAAATCTGGGGTGTTTGCTCACAGTTTCTCTTCTCTGTGCTTTCAGTGAAAGAGCTTTTTCACCTGAGTACTGACGACCTTGGTCTTTCAGTGTCATCTTCACTAGGTTAAAATATCCCCATTCTGACTATTGTATTTAACCCCACCATATTTATTCACCTTTGCTGCCATGACTCAGATTTTTGTCACTGTGACAAAATATCTGAGATAAACAAGCTAAGGGAGGAAATATTTATGTTTGGCTCAGCCCATGCTCACTGGGTGCCATCATGCTGGGCTTGAGGTGAGGTGGAACCCCGTTGGTAGAGACTGGATAGTGAAGCAAGGCAGCTCACTTTGTGGTAGCTGGAAAGCAGAGAAGTGGGTAGAAACAGCAGAAAGGATCTGGGAGAAGATGCGCCCTATCAAGGCATGATGCGCCCTATAAAGGCATGTGCTCAGTGACCTACTTCCTTTCACCAGGCTCCACCTCCTAGATACTCCAAGCAACCTATCAAATTATGAATTCATCAGAAGATTAATCCATTGACTAGGTTGTAGTTCCTGTGCTCCAGTCACCTCAATGATTGGACTACCATCTGGGGATTAAGACTTTAACACATGAGCCTTTGAGGTGGGTATTTCATAACTTAACCATAACAGGAGACTCTGCCTAGAGCCTTCCACATTAGATTCAATTTCCAGTGATCCATTGCTCTCTTTTTTAAATTATTTTTATTTATTTATTTATTTGACAGAGAAAGAGGGAGAGAGAGCATGGGTGCACCAGGGCCTCCAACCACTGCAAACGAACTCCAGAGGTGTGCACCTCCTTGTGCATCTGGCTAATGTGGGTCCTGGGGAATCAAACCCAGGCATTTGGCTTTGCAAGCATATCCCTTATCCACTAAGCCATCTCTCCAGCCCTCCATTGGTCTTTTAACTTAAAATTCTGTGTCCTAGAGACCAAGTTAGGTCAGTGGATCATAGGACCAACAGACTATGCCGTGAATCATTGGCCCAAGTGGAACTATAGTTGTCCAACTGATCATGCCTGACCCAAACCTCTGATGTGATGTGGGAGAATTCTCCCATCTCAGTGTGAGAGGATATAACTGTCCCATGTGTTGACCACGATGCCCTTTCCCCGGGAAGCCTAAAGATGTCACAATGGCATCCTCAACTGCAAAATCTGCCACCACCATCCCTCAAGGGACACCCTGCTGCATCCATGCCACTGAAAATTGCTTTCAAAATGATCCATTACTGAGAGGAACTCAAGGCATATGTAAGTGTTCTGAGGGCCTAAAAGAAGTTGGAAGTGTTGGGCTTAGACTATGGACAGTACAGATTAAGGGAACTCAGAACTGGAAGAGAAACTGTTGTATTTTACTCTCATTTTCTTTCTTTCTTTCTTCTATTTATTTATTTATTTATTTATTTATTTATTTATTTATTTTTTGTTTTTCAAGGTAGAGTCTCACACTAG
The DNA here is from genome assembly GCA_036346955.1 of Dipus sagitta. Taxonomy (NCBI): domain Eukaryota; kingdom Metazoa; phylum Chordata; class Mammalia; order Rodentia; family Dipodidae; genus Dipus; species Dipus sagitta. Next base: position 81,394,695 of record CM070781.1, read on the forward strand.
CCCAGGCTGACCTGGAATTCACTATGTAGTCTCAGGGTGGCCTTGAACTCACAGCTATCCTCCTACCTCTACCTCCCAAGGGCTGAGATTAAAAGGGTGTGCCGTGTTCTCATTTCAAGGAATTCCACTAACCTGCTCTCTCTCAGGACTCCCCTAAGGTCTGTGCAGCCCCATGAAGTCCAGACTGGTTAACAGCCCAGATGAATTCCCAACTATGAATTTCCACTCTGCTCAGAGGAGCAAATCATCCAAGACCATTCCAGCACTAGTGTCTATCCCAAACCATTCCAGCGCCGGTGTCTATCCCAAACCATTCCAGCGCCAGTGTCTATCCCAAACCATTCCAGCGCTGGTGTCTATCCCAAACCATTCCAGCGCCGGTGTCTATCCCAAACCATTCCAGCGCCGGTGTCTATCCCAAACCAAATATGCATTTCAGGTAAAGCTGGAACACCATGCCCCTGTGCTCTGGGCTTTTGGTTCAAATTTGGAGAAATTCCGGGCAGATGGTGATGAAGAAGTTGCCCTATCAGAAACCATAATTATGTACGTGGCATGCTTGTGCGCCTCTTTCCTGCATCTTATTCCATAACAGCTGCAGGGAGATGCTGTACTTGGCTACAGATACGGAAAGCATGTTTGATCTCCGTGCATTTTAATGCCAATTTCAATAAAGAAAATCTTCTGCAAGCACTTAGAACTCAATCAGTGACATCCCAAAATGAGTTTTAAGTGATAAAATTTATGTAATTATGACAACTACCTCTAAAATAAGTGATTAAGTGCTTCAAGAGAAAAGGAATCGTCTGAAAACAAATCTCTGGGGAATTATAAATATTCTCGAAGATATTTGCCCAATTAAAAGCTCGTTGAATCTTGTTTTTACATTTCTTACCAACAAAGGTTGCTTAGCAACGGGCAGCTGGCTCTTCTCTCTCATCCGTTTGCTCTCCCACCTTTGCTCCAGTAGACTAAAAGGGAAGCAACACTAACGCTGTGTGATGCCCTCCTCTTCTCCGTCATAGCCAGGAAAGTGTAACCGACTCTAATGCACACACCCGGGTTTATAAAGCCCAAGGGAGGTGGGCAATGCTTTAAAGTCAGTAACATACTGAGAGGGGTGAATGAATCAACTATTCTGGAAGAGCAATTTCTTTTTTTTTTTTTTAAAAGGGTCATTTTAATTTTTATTTATTTATTTGAGAGAGAGAGAGAGGCAGATAAAGAGAGAGGCGATGACATCAAATTAAAAGAGAGACTAGTGGACAGAGGGAGGGGATATGATGGAGAGCAGAGCTACAAAGGAGAAAGTGGGGGAGGGGGAGGGAAGAGGAGGGAAATACCATGGTTTGTTGTCTGTAAGTATAGAAATTGTCAATAAAATATATATTTTAAAAAGAGGATTCCTGGGGTTGGCCTGCCATCCAGCATAGCCTAATTGATGAACTCTAGGCCAATAGCAGCTCTGGGTTTTGCATATACTGAAGTAGCTGGTTAGAATAAGGCGAGAAGGCACAAGGAGGGAGTAAAAAGAGACAGCTATAGCATATAGAGAGAAGACAGACAACTGTAAACCGTGGGGAAAGTCTAGAACACATCCTTCCCTCATCACCCTCACAAGGAATCATCCTAGCAATAATGTGATTTTGGATTTCTGCAGAACTGTGAGGCAATAAATTTCTTACCTAAGCCACAAAATTTATAGCTTGGTTATGACAGCTCTTGAAAATTAATAGCTTCCAATGCCAAAAGTAAGGTGCTACCATAATATCTAAAAAATATGGAAACTACTTTGAAATTGAGTGGTGGACAGGCATTAGAAAGTTCTGAGGTACAATGTGAAAAATCAGATTGCCTTGGAGAGACCATTGGTAGGAATATTAAAGGAGACCAATGAAAGCTTACAAAGAAAACTGGAGAGCTCTAGAGAAAGATGCAATTGTTATAGAGGATACATTTTTCATCACAATCAGAATGTTAATAGAAACAGGAATGTTAAAGTCATTTCTGGCAAATTCTCAGACAGAAATAAGGAACTGTTATTAGAAACTGGAGAAAAGGTGATCCTTGTTCTAAAGTGGCGGGACTCAACTGAATTGTTTTCTGTTAGAAAGTAAACTTGTAAGCTAAGAACTTGCATATTTATACAAGGGGTTTTCTAAGTGAAGTATTGAAGGTATAGCCTGGTCTCTCCTAGCTGCATGTAAGAAAACTTGATAGTAGAAAAACCTAGCTTCTCCTTGTTACATGTAATGAAATGTGAGGGGAGAGAAATAAACTGAAGGCACTGCTAAGCAAGAAGAAACATGCACTTGATTTCCATGACTCTCAACCTCTCTCCAGTGTTCTCTGGTCAAAGGGCCAAGGGTGTGGCTGGACAACCTTTGCAGATGAGACTAGACTGCTAACTCTTGGACTCAGTTACTGTCTCAGCAAAAGCCAGGAACAGAGATGCAGGTACCCATGAAAGCTTTTGTAGAAGATCCTCTCGTCTGATAGCTTGAATGCCGTTGGGTTCCATAGGAGATCAATAAGGATGCTGAGGTTCTCGTACCAGTAGAAACACTGTCCTCTGGGACCTCAAGGGATAGATGTGGGAAGAAATGAAGGGTGGGGGCACAAATGCAGAGACTATAGGGGTTACCACTGCTGCTGTGACTCCAGACGACACAGGCCCTGAGACCCAGGGCCATTTGCTTCCTGAAAGCTGAGAGTGGGCTGCCAGACTGGGGCCAAAGCTAACCTAGAAAGTCAGCTTTTTCAAACATGGTGGACCCTGGCAGCAGAAAATTTGTGCAGAAAGCTTCTCTTAGGGTTGTGGACATGACAAATTTCAGATATGGAGGTTTTACACATCTATATTATTTAATTTTCATGGAGGCATTGGACATTAGTTATATTATTTTACCAGTTTAGAGATTAAACTCTTTGCCTAAGGTCAGATAACTGGCAAGGGTAAAAAATAGCTTTACGTCTACCTCTGATTTCAGGGTCTTTTGAGTCTACAAGATAAGATGTTGAAACTAAGGTTTGTGGTAGCAACCAAGATAGAAAGCAAAATTGCAAACTCATTCAACAGAATGAAAACTAAATGTACTTTACTTACCAATTGTATCACAAAGCATGGGAGTGTGTTTAATGCATGTGTGTGTATGTGTTGGAGTTTGATGCACAAGGGTATAAGACCAAAGATCCAATGGCCCTTCCAAAGTGAATATGTGTTTAAGTGTCTATACACAGTAGTCCATCACTGAGTATAGTATAATTCTGAGATTTTTATTTACCTGTGATCAACTATGGCCAGAAAATATTGGATAGAAAATTCCAGAAGTAAATAAATCTGAAATTTTAAATTTTACTTCATTCTGAATAGCATGATGAAATCTCAAAATATTCCAGTCTGTCCCATCCAGAACATGAATTATCCCTTTCTCCAGTATATTGATGCTATATATGTAACCCTCTTGCTAATCCCAGCAGTCTTTTTGGTTATCAGACCATGTGTGGCTTGACCACAATGCTTGTGTCTAAGTAACCCTTATTTTTCATAAATTCAACTCCAAAGCACAGAAGTCAAGATACTGACAATTCAGATATGCCAAAAAATATCCTAAAGTGCTTTCTTTAAGACAAAAAAAGAAAGTTCTCAATAAGTTTTTTAAAAAGTCATTCTCTGAGATTGCTAAGATCTATATTACAGCATTTAGAAAAAAAAGACCACACTCACACAACCTTTTTATAGTACATTGTTATAACTATTCTATTATTATTGCTATTTATTACCGTGCCTAATTTATAAATTAAATTTAACATAGTATTACATCACATGTATTCCTAGGAAAAGCATAACAAAACATTATATACTATACCTAAGGCTTAGTACTACCTATAATATTGGCCACCCACTTGGGGTCTTGGAACATATCCTTATGTGTGTGGGTGTGTACATAAGGAAACAATAGGACCTGGGAACAATTTCCAACCCTTCCTTCCATCTTAACTAGAAGGTGTTGGAACCCCTAACCAAGGGTGTCAGGGGAAATGCCTCTTTTCTATTTACTGTCGCGCCAGCGCTCCTTTCTCTTGCTGAAGGCAGTTATTTACCGCTCTCACCATCTGCACCTGAAATGACTGCTTCCTCATAGCTGAGATCCGAATGCTATTTTAGAGGATTCACAAATCTCTTGGTGGCAATGATTTTTAAAGTTCATTCTGTAAGCCCTCACTGCATGCTAGAATTTAAGAAGATTTATTCTTTAATACATCTTACAAAATGCCAGACATAGTTGCTGACTGCCTTCTAGATGTATTGTCTCTATTTAAATGACACAGCAGCTCTGCCCTGTCTGGAGTTTTTCACTCCGGTACATTTATGTTGCAGTATGTGGAATGGCCTAACTAACTGCCTATTATGGAGCCCCCACAACCTTCACATTTAAAATGTGTCTCTAGCATTACATAGTGCCAGGATTTCATGATATTTCCTGAGTCACTACATTTAGCATGCCTTTTGTATATCAAAACTGTCTCATGGTTTATCTTTTCATTGCTATTACTATACTAATCATCTTTTCATTGGTGAGACAAAATACCTGACAACAGGGCTAGAGAGATGGCTCAGCAGTTAAGTCACTTGCCTGCAAAGCCTAAGGACCCGTGTTTGATTCCCCAGGACCTACGTCACGCCACATGTACAAGGTGGCTCTTGTGTCTGGAGTTCTTTTGCAGTGGCTAGAGGCCCTGGTGCACCCATTCTCTCTTTCTTTTTTTTTTAATTTTTTTTTGTTTATTTATTTATTTGAGAGTGACAGACAGAGCGAGAAAGAGGCAGAGAGAGAGAGACACAGAGAGAATGGGCACTCCAGGGCCACCAGCCACTGCAAACGAACTCCAGACGTGTGTGCCCCCTTGTGCATCTGGCTAACGTGGGTCCTGGGGAGTTGAGCCTTGAACCGGGGTCCTTAGGCTTCACAGGCAAGCGCTTAACTGCTAAGCCATCTCTCCAGCCCCCATTCTCTCTTTCTATCTGCTTCTTTTTCTCTATTGCTATACCTCTCAAATAAATAAATATTTAAAAAAAATACCTGACAACAATCAGTTAATCAGCTTACAAATCCAGAGTATAGTGCACCATGGCAGGGAGCGATCACAGGGAGAGTCCATAGGCAGAAGCTGGGGTCGCATTCGGTCCAACAGTGAGGAAGCAGAGCAGAGTGGCAATGCTACTGCTCAGCCTGCTCTTTCATTTTTATACAGCCCATGGAATAGTGCCACACACACCGTGGTACTTCCACCTGAACTAACCCAATCTAGAAATCCCTCACACATAACCAGAGATTTGTTTCCATGGTGATGCTAAATCCTGTCAAGTTGACAACCAGAGATTAACCATTACCATTTTGTAGATTTTTGTTCAGGTAAAAATAACTAAAATAAAATTTAAAATTCAAAATCTGACTACTTTGTTTCCTTACATTCTTTTCCTTATTATTATTATTAATAGATGATAGCTGGGTTTGCTTTTGTGTTGTCTGTCTTTCAATGCTGGGCCACTTGTAGGTTTTCAAAAGTCACCTGTTTCATGAACTGACAGCTACACATTATTTGCCCAAAGGCTCCTAGAGATGTGCTCTGCAGGTTGCTCTGATGATGTTCTCACAGCTCCTATGTGATCTTCATGAGAGTCAGCTCACTGTATATCTTCACTCACTGACCATAAAAGCACTGGGCACATAGCAGGTGCCAAATGAAGAGAAGAGAAATCAAAACAAATTCCAAAAAGCGGACACACATTATGGATTCCTAATTAAGCCACCAAGGCAATTCAGTATGTATGTGTGAGGAAGGGGGAGTCTTTTCAACAAATATTATTGAATAACTGGGTATGCATATGGAAATAATTCTCAAATTTTTCCTCATGCCATTTACAAAAGATTATTCAAGGTGGATCAGGACCTTATGCATCAAAACTAAAACTATAAAACTTCTAAAAGGACACTGAAAGCAAAAGTCATAAAAGAAAAGTTCAAATTCTGCTTCTCAGAGCATATTTTTAATAAAAAAGATCAACTATATGCTGAGTAAAACAAGAGCAATTAAAATATATCCTGAAGCTGGATGTGGTGGCTCACACCTTTAATCCCAGTACTTAGGACGCTGAGGTAGGAGGATCACTTTGAGTTTGAGGCCAACCTGAAGCTACACAGTGAATTCCAGGTCAGCCTGGACTAGAGCGAGACCCTACCTTGAAAAACAAAAACAAAACAAAACATATCCAGAAACGAAGACTGATATTCTTCACATAAGGAGAACTCAAAAGAGTGAATAATAAAATGGTAGAAAATCCAATGGAAATGGGCAAAAGAGTTGAAAAAAGGGAAAGAGAGAGAAAAAATTTCGCAAAAGAATGGAATACAAATGTCTAATAAACAAATAAAAAGTGCTCTAAGTCATCAGTCATCATGCAACGTAGATTAAAATCACAATTAATACCCACTAGAATGACTGAAAGTGACAGCACCAAATGTCAGCAAGAATGTGACATGCCAAAAACAATCGCGCACTGTTGATGGGAATATAACATTATACAGTCACTTTGGGGAAAGTTCTGGAAGTTTATTTAAGAAATAAGCCTAATTCCTTCCTATGGCCATCAGTTTCTGCTCTGGTGGTGAGGACAGCAATGACCCCCATGAAGATGTCTCTGTCCTGATCTCTGGAAACTGTGTGGTTTGGCAAAGGTTTGGGTGAAACGAAGCTTTCTGATTAGCCAGTGTCATATCAGTAGATTATCCTGGATTGTCTGGGTGGGTCCAACATAATCACAAGGACCTTGAAAGTGGAAGAGGGAGTCAAGAGCAGATGGTTTGAGTAGAAGCCAATTGCAGATGAAAGGGCAGAAAGTTGCACTTTTGCTGTCATTGAAGATGGGGGAGAAAGGGGTTACCAAGGCGGTGGACAGTTGTCACAAGCTGGGAAAAGCATGGAAATGAGTTCTCCCAGAAAAGAACACAACGGGCTGGAGAGACGGCTTAGCAGTTAAGCGCTTGCCTGTGAACCCTAAGGACCCCGGTTCAAGGCTCAGTTCCCCAGGACCCACGTAAGCCAGATGCACAAGGGACGCATGCATCTGGAGTTCGTTTGCAGTGGCTGGAAGCCCTGGCATGCCCATTGTCTCTCTCTCTCTCTCTACCTGCCTCTTTCTCTCTCTGTCTGTTGCTCTCAAATAAATAAATAAAAATGAACAAAAAATATTTTAAAAAAAGAAAAAAAGAAAAAAACACATCCCTGTTGTCACCTTGCCTTTAGCCCAGAGAGACCCTTGTTGGATTTCTGATCTACAGAATTATAAGGCAACATATTTATATTCTTGAAGCTGCTAATATGTGTATATTTGTTACATCAACAATAGAAAGCTAATAGAGTAACAAGGACAAATGAAAACATAAAATCCACACAAAAAAAACTTGTTCAAATATGTTCTTGGTCATTTTATTCACATCAGGCAAAACCTGAAAATAGCATAGATCTTTATCAGTGTGATAATGGACAAATAAACTGTGTATAGTCATATAGTGAACTGTTTATTGCTTACCAACAGGAAGGAATAAGTTATTTATGCATATAACAACATGAATGGGTCTCAAGAGCATATAGATAAACCTATAAGCTCAAAGTACCTTCAATAATTGTATGACAATAGCCTTATGAAATTGCACAATAAAATAACTGAATAAATAAAAGTGGTTTTCAATTTAAAAAGAGCTAGACATGCTTGATTCCTTTTCTATAAGTCTTGGCACAAGGAAAATCAATGGAAGAATAAAGTAATGATAGTGGTTGTCTGTAGGATGGAACAGATGGACTGGAAGGTAATCTGGAGAGCTTTCTGAAATATGGAGAATGTTCCACACTTTGATAAGAATTGTAGATATACAGGAGTGTGCACTTATAAAATTTTATAAATGGGTTGTATAGTTTGTTGTGGGCTGAATTGTGTTCTTTATAAAGATTCTTTTTAATGCCCTAATCTTTGGACCTGTGATTGTGACTTTATTTCAATGTAGGGTCTTTGCAGATGTAATTACATTAAGATGAAGTCACATGGGATTAGGGTGATCTCTAAGTCCAGTGACTGGCATCATCATGAGAGGACTAGGTAGGGGTTGGGGACATAGTTAAGTGGGTAAGAGTGTTTGCTGCACAAGCATGAGGACCTGAATTGAATCCCCAATGCACACATAAAAAGTCAGGCATGGTTGTGCATGCCTGTGACCCCGCTGCTAAGTGGGGAACAGAGACAGGCAGATTACTGGGGTTCCCTGGTCATCCAGTCTAATTGTAAAGCAGGGAGCTTCAGTTCAGTGAGAGACCATCTTAGGGAAGAAGACAGAAGAGTGTTTGAGGAGAATACCTGATGTCTTCTTCTGGACGGCGTGCACATCTGCACACATGTACATATACCACACACACATATATACCGCTTATACAGCTATTTTAAAAGAAGGAGCTGGGCATGGTGGTGAATGGCTTTAATCCCAGACCTTGAGAGGCTGAGGTAGGAGGATCACTGTGAGTTCAAGGCCACCCTGAGACTACATAGTGAATTCCAGGTCAGCCTGAGCTGGAGTGAAACCTTACCTCAAAAAGGGGGGGGGGCAGCATAAAGTTCCAGGGATGTGGAAACAGAAAGCCACCATATGAAGAAGACAAAGGCATAGACTGGCGTGACATATCTCCAAAGCAGTCACCAGATATTGGAACACATCCAACCTCAGAACTTCCTAGAAGAATCACCCCTGCCAACACCTTGATTTCAGCCTCTGAGCTTCCACAGCCAGGACAGGATAACTGTTGTTCTAAAGTACTCAACTTCTGCTACTCAGTTATGGAAGCCTTAAGAAGCTATTATACATGTTCATTTGTACATTTTATGGTATGCAGATTTTACCTAAAGCAGAGAACTTTTGGATTCTAGTGTCTAATATGCATGTAAAGCACTTAGGAGGTCAAGTGTCTAAAACTACACTTGGGTTGTTAAAGCAAACTGGTGTTAGTTTCAGATTGATGAGTTTTAGTCTGATGAATGTTCAATGAATAATTCTTTCAACTTTCCTATAAATTAGTACACTAGAACCCACAAGATAAAGACAAGATCTGCTTGAACTTTAATTTCAGTGATGCTGTTTGCAATATGCCATTATGCATATATGCATATATTTGTATACTAAATCTCAATGTAAAATTCCTTCTGGGGTTAAATCCTAAGTATTTGAGAAGTACTGTCTTAATCTCCGAGATTTCTTGACATTTTGCCTTTTCCTCTTGCTTAGTACGCCAGTATTTTTGCATACATACCTCATCTATGCATCGCGTACATGAATTCAAAGCTCTTGCTTTGAACATGCTTACACAGCCTTCTCTCTTTGCTCTATTATCACAGTTAATGAACCACCCTCTACTAAAACAAAGTTTCTTCAAGGGAATTCACAGGGCCCTTTGGGAGCTGTATTTATACTTTAGAAATCCCATGGTAGCACTTAGTAATTTTCTGCATCAGAATACTAAACAGAAGCTTAAAATAATTAGTGAAAGTCTTACCAGATGTTCTTTCTTTATCATTTTATGAAATGCATAAATAAAACAAACTAACATAATAAAAAGTTAGCCACATACCCTACAGCTATAATTTCATCCTGAAAGTATCAATTTATATAGATAGTATCGCACATGTGTGTGTGTTTATGTATGGTGTGTGTGTGCCATTGCATGAGAATGGAGGACAGAGGATAACCTTAGGGTCTCCATCTTTTCTTTCCATCTTAATTAAGAGAAAGTCTTTTTTGTTTTGCCATTGAGAATGCCAAACTGTCTATCTGGCCTGTAAGTTTTGTAATTCTTCTGATTTGCCTATAATTGACATAGGTGCATTAGGATTACAGAGGCCTGCACAACTTGCATCTTGTTTTACATGAGTTCTGGGAATATAAACTCCAGTTGTCAGGCCTACACAGTGAGCACTCTTAACCACTGAGTCATCTGTCCCACTGGGAAGAATCTTGAACCAAACATGCTAAGTAGGTTAGAAGTAATTGCTTAAATTTACCATAATGGTATGTTTAAGTTTTCAATAATGTATGAGTGTTCAATTCAGTCTAGTTTAAAGGTTTGGCACAATGCTGTGGGTGCAGTGGACGCAGTCGTGATTTAGGTCCCAGGTCTTGGGCTCACAGTATAGGACAGACACATAAATAGTTCAATAGTCAGGTAGGTGCTATCCACAACTATTTATATAGAGAGAGGATTGCAGAGGTACCTAAGTGTCAGGCTAAGCTGGCGTGTATATAACACCTGAGTTGAATCTTGAGAAAGTGTAGAAGTGATCTAGAGAAAGAAGGAGCTGGGCAGGGGGTAGGATGAGTTTTTGGCAGACTTCTAAAGGGAGTGTGGTTTTATTTTGGTGAAAGGAGTCTGCACGTTCAAGGCTAGACCAGAATTGTTCCAGGCAACAGAGGATGAAACAAGCGCTGTCTTTGGATGTCTCCATCCCTGCTTTTCTCTGATCCACTAAACACTTCATCCTCCTCTAAACACCAGAAACTAAGTCATCAAGCAACAAATCTATTGAGATCTAACATACCAGATTTTTGCCTAGGCTGTTTACTTACTTTGTAATAAATAGTAGGACACTGAAAAGACAAATAGAAAATTAGGAAGAACATGTAGTGCCAAAAGCAAGATAGGGTTCGTGTGGTGCCACCACTGAGTGGGTCAGAGAGCAGTAAGAGGGAAAACACAGGTGTGAAGTGGAAACCACTGCTTCAAAAAATTGCTAAAAGCCCCAAGACAGACAGGAAGACCTTTGAGCACAAAATTGAAGAGGGGGACTTATTTTCTACTAATGATGCTCAATGAGAGCCTTGCTTCTCCAATCCATACTGATAAAAAGGAAGTTTTTGACTTGAATTCTCATTGAGCATATGAACTGTGATGTTTGGCTTATGAGGGTGAGAAAGAGCTTTGCCTGGGCTGGATTAGAAGCAGTTTGTGTGAGAGGCTTGCTGTTATGCCCATGTCCTGAGAACTGGTGCAGGGTTGAAACTGTGTAGAAATGGACTGGTGTGAGCGGAGGGATATGGCACAGAAAAATTGATTATCTTTGAGCCCAAACTGCTGCCCACTCAGCTGCAAGTATATGAGAGATTACAACCTTTGAGATTGGGCCAGATGACCTGCATTGGGATAATAGGAAGAATGCAGGCTCTTTGGAAGGAGCCTGAATGCTGAAGGAGTATCCTGTTCTTCAAAGTCAGCTTGATTCTCCCTGGATTAACAAATTGGCAGCCCATTCGGTATTATAGAGTATAACAAGGGCAGGAAAGAGAGGGCCATTGAATTTGCAACATGGTCTTGTGTTTTGGAAACAACCATGGGCAGTGTGAAGCAGGTTTGTTGGATGTCTGCATGGAGACCCGATGGAGCCACGAGGATGAACATGGGTTGGAGTGGAGACCCAGTGGAGATGCCAGGACTTTGAGATGGCTCAAGGAGAGCTGCCAGCACTGGCACCAGAAGAAGTTTTCTGAGACTGTGAGTAGCCTAGATGGAGGGGTGGAGTTGGAACTCCAAAGAATTGTTGCTGGTTAGAATTATTGGACTTGGAGACTTGATACCGGTTAGTTGTTGAACTTGAAGCTACAGAGCTTAAGGTTTGCCCTGGTTGTTTTAAATCCTGTATTGGTTGAATATTTCTTTGCTATGCCCAATGCCATCTTTTGCAGTGTGAATGTTTATTCTGTGCCATTATGGGTTTTTTGTTGTTGTTGTTTGTTTCTTTGGTATTGTGGCTCAGTTAAAAGACCTTGGACTATGGGAATGTTTGAATATCACTGGGATTGCTTAAAATCTATGGGGACTTTCAAAGTTGGACTGAATACATTGCATTTTACATCATAGATGGCTATCAGTTTATGGGGGCCAGGGGTGGAATGTGGTGGTTTGATTCAGGTGGCCCCCATAAACTTAGTGTTCTGAATGCTAGATCCCCAGCTTATGGCAATTTGTGAATTAAAGCCTCCTGGAAGTCATGTATTTTTGGGGACAGCCATATGGATATTATAACCAGCTTCCTCTTGCCAGTGTTTGGCACACTCTCCTGTTCCTGTTGTCCATCTGATGTTGGCCAGGAGGTGATGTTTGCCTTCCACTTGTGCCATCATTTTCCCCTGCCATCATGGAGCTTCCCCTCAAGTCTATAAGGCAAAATAAACCCCTTTTTCCCCTCACAAGCTTCTCTTGGTTGGGTGTTTTCTTCCAGCAATGCAAGCCTGACTGCAACAGTATCCAACCTTATAGAAAAGACAGGCCATAGCAAGTCCTTGGATGTCATGGTAGAGATTTTTCTAACACTGTCATTGAGACTATTTCATGCTCTAGGGCAGAGGTCAGCATACTTTGGCTTATAGGCTGGACACATATTTTTTTAAGTGGAATTCTTATTTATTTATTATTTATTGGTTTTCGAGGTAGGGTCTCACTCTAGCCCAGGCTGACCTGGACTTCACTATGTAGTGTCAGGGTGGCCTCTAACTCATGGTGATCCTCCTACCTCTGCCTCCCGAGTGCTGGGATTAAAGGCGTGCACCACCATGCCTGGCTCCTTAAGGGGAATTCTGATGGAACACATCCATTTGTTTTTAGATTGTCTGTGGCTGTTTTCATACTGTAAGTGGACAGAGGAGTAATTGTAACAAAGACCAAGGACTCTGAAATCCTAAATTATTTACTCTTTAAGAAAAAAATGTGCCAACCTATGCTCCAAGCCTCGAGAAATCACTTTTGCTTGATTTAGAATTTGCTATTGATTACTGGTCAAATCATGTGGAGCTAGCTGCATATTAATATGTAGACAGTCACTGTGCAGTGATGATATATTTCCAGTAAAGTGTTTAGCGCTGCAAATACAGTTTCATTTTCCTGTAGCATAGTCGCCAGTTTTATGTCCAATCTCATAATTTAATTCCAGTAGTGTTCCCTAAGTACTGATATCTGGTCAATCTTTGAGGCTTTTCAAATGTGTTTGTTTTTAAATTTTGGAGCAATTGTAGTCTATAGATGTATTGTAATGGTGATGACTGGGGAGCTAGCTTAGTTGATAAAGTATGTTCTATGTAAACATGAGTACCTGGGTTTAATCCCCACTACCCATGTAAAATGCTAGATGTGATGGTGTGTGCCTGTCATGCTACCACTGGGGCACCAGAGACAGGAGGATCCCTGGGGCTTTCCTGCCTGGCTAATCTGGTCTAGCTGGCAAGCTCCAGGCCAATGAGAGAATTTGTCTCTAAAAAAGATGTACAGTATTCCTGAAGATGACCCCGATGCTGTCCACTGGCCTCCACATACATGCACGTACACACACCTGCACACTTAAACATGCACACACACACACACACATGCCCCCACACATAAATTAAAAATGAATTATTGCAAAGATAGTACAGAATATTTCCTCATATACTACATTCATTTTCTTCTTTTATTCATAAGCTTCATAAATATGAATCATTTTTCACAACTAATGATCCAATATTAATTGTGCTATGAACATCCATACTTTATTCAATTTCTATGGTTTTCCCCTAATATCCTCTTACTGTTCATGATCCCATTGAAGTGTTACATTTAGTTGTCATGTATGTATCTACAGACATCTTTGAATGTGACAGCCTCTCAAACATGGTTTTTTTTTTTTTTTTTTTTTGGAAACCTTTAGGGGCTTGGGGGAGCTGGTCAGGTATGTTATAGTTGTTGATTAGTTCGGACTTGTCTCATGTCTGTCTAAGACTGGGGTTATGAATTTCAGGGATGAGACCACAGAAATGAAGTACCATTTTCATTTTGTTCTATCAAGGACAAATACCATCAATATGACTTATCATGGTTTCTGCTAGACTTGATTCCCTGGTGTTGTAGTTACCTTCTTACTGATGGGACAAAGCACCCAACGAAAACCAACTGGTGAGAAAAAAGTTTCATTGTGGCTTACAGTCTTGAGGGGAAACTTCAACTCTGCCACAGGAGGTGGAAAACAGCAGCAGGAGAGTGAGCCAAGTTCTGACAAGGGGGAGTTGGCTATAACATCCCTAAGCCTGCCCCAAACAACACATCTCCTCCAGCAAGGATCCACCTCCCAAATCACCATCATCAGGGACCGAGCATTCAGAGCACATGTTTATAGGAGACATCTGATTCAAACCACCACACCTGACTACAATAGTGTTTTTCTGGATTCCACACTGTAAAGTTACCCTACCCTAAGCCCTGCCCATCCTATACTCTTATAACCTACACATAAATAAAGAGTTTGCGGGGGGGCTGGAGAAATTGCTTAGTGGTTAAGGCACTTGCCTACAAAGCCAATGGACCCAGGTTCAGTCCCCTAGGACCCACGTAAGCCAGATGCACAAGGGGGCGCACGCATCTGGAGTTCGCTTACAGCGGCTAGAAGCCCTGGCACACCCATTCTCTCTCTCTCTGTATTTCCCTCCTCACCTATTTCTCTCCGTCTCTCTCTCTCTCTTTCTCTCTCTCTCTCTCTCAAGTAAAGAAAACTTTAAAAGAAAGAAAGAAAGAAAGAGTTTGGGTGCTGGAGAAATTGCTCAGTGGGTAAGGTGCTTGCCTGTAAAGCCTAGTGATCCAGGTTCAATTCCCTAGTACCCAAGTAAAGCCAGATGCACAAAGTGGAGCATACATCTGGAGTTTGTTTGCACTGGCTAGAGGCCCTGGCGTTCCCTTCTCTCTTGCTGTCTCTTTTTCTGTGTCTGTGTCTGTTTGTCTGTCTCTTCTGGAAAATAAGAAAATAAAATTTTTTTTAGAAAGGGATTTGTTGGGGGGCAACTGGAGAAATAGTTTAGCAGTTAAGGCACTTGTCTGTAAAACCAAAGGACCCAGGTTTGATTCTCCAGTAGATGGCACATGTGTCTGGAGTTCATTTGCAGTGACTAGAGGCCCTGGCATGCCCATTCACACACACACACACACACACACACACTCTCACACACTCTCTCTCTCTCTCTCTCTCTCTCAATAAATAAAATATATATATATATATATTTCAAAAAAGAGTTCTGGGCTGGAGAGATAGCTTAGCAGTTAAGGCACTTGCCTGCAAAGCCTAAGGACCCATGATCAGCTCTCTAGGTCCCACATAAGCCAGACACAAAGGTGACACAAGTGCACAAGGCTACATATGCGCACTAGGTAGCAACTGCATCTAGAGTTCAATTACAGTGACTGAGGCTGTGGCATGCCAATTCTCTCTCTGTGTCTTTCACTTTCACTCTCACTCTTGCTCTCTCACATATAAAAAAAAAAAAAGGCCAGTCTGGGCTGGAGAGATGGCTTAGTGATTAAGCGTTTGCCTGTGAAGCCTAAGGACCCTGGTTCGAGGCTCAATTCCCCAGGACCCACATTAGCCAGATGCACAAGGGGGCGCATGCGTTTGGAGTTCGTTTGCAGTGGCTGGAAGCCCTGGTGCGCCCATTCTCTCTCTCTCTCTCTGTGCCTCTTTCTCTCTCTGTCTGTCGCTCTCAATAAATAAATAAAAATAAAATAAAAACAAAAAAATTTTTTTAAAAAGGCCAGTCTGTTTGGCTTGCCTCAAAAAAAAAAAAAAAAAAAGTTTTGCTCTACCCCCTTAAGCATCAAAGCTCTGCATAAGTTATCTGTAATACTTCTGCTCAAATGATTTATCTAATTTTTAACTGTTTACTGACAACTTTCATGCAAATACATAATGTACCCTGATAATAAACCCCTCTGGATTTATTTATTATTCCATATTTAATTATCTTTTCAAATGCTTATTTATACCAGTATGAACTTCTGGATACATGTGCTTACATTCTTTTTAGGTTGGATAATTCTATACTACTTTATTTTGTTGCTCGGATATTTTTTGCCTTTGCCTAGTGGGAGCTTTCTGATTGATTTCTGTGTTTTCCTAAAAAACATATTTCCATCATAGCAGGTTTTATCTTTAAGGACTTTCTAGCATCCTGGCACTATGAGAGATACTCTGGGTATATCTGGTGTATTTCTTGCTTCAGTCCCCAAAACAACTATTTTTCCAAGGAGAATAAATTCCTCTAATTGGAGAGTGCTACTGGAAACTAACATCTGGGCGTGAGGTGTGTTTGTTGTTACCGGGGCTTTATTGCTTTTGGGACCTTTCACCTAACAGAGCTAATATATATGTGTACATATGCTTCCTTATGTATAAATACATATTTATAAATATCTCTCTGTGTAACCATGTGCATAAATCCACACGTTGGTAATATGTCACCATGTTAATCCCTTATTCCAAGTGTCATCATAGTTCCCTCCTCTCTGTGCTCTCCCACTCCTACAATGAGAAATTGGTTTCCACCATCTGTTAACCATGTGCTGAATATTTAATTCCAATATACAGTGGTAGTGGCTTCATAATTGTTCATCTCTACCACTGTAGGAAACAATGCTATCAACTATAGTACTGTACTTGCATGCAGTTTGTTTTGTCTTTGGCTTCATAGATGCGACTCATATTCACGCATTTAGGAGAGCACTCTCCCCTGCCCCCTCAGTGAGGCAGCTTCGTGTGTCTATAAGAGAGCGAGATTATCTTGTAACATTTTGTACTCCATGTTGAGATCCTTTCTCCTCTTAAATTTTAATTCTTAAAATTGTATATATTTTTAAATTGTATATCATTTAAAAAATTCTCAATTGGTTGTATGCACCATTGCAATGGCATACAGAATTGTTTCATTGCCTTAAAATACCACCTGAACTTTAAGATCCAATCCCTCAGTTCCCTCTGCTAAACCCCTAACAGCTGCCTTCTTTGACCACAGCTACATTTTTGCCTTTTCCAGAATGTCATAATTGACACCGTATCATATGAAGCCTCTTTGGACTGCTTTCTTTCACTCAGAAATATTCATCAAAGATTCCTCTGTGTTTTTGAAGCTCCATTGCTTATTCCTTTAAACCACTAAGTAATATTACACTGAGGAGATATAGCATAGTTTTCCCAATCACTTATTGAAAAACATTATGCTGTCTGTAGTACTTTTTTTTTAATTTTCAACAATTGATTGTCTACATTTGAAAACCTGAACCTAAACAGAGGTCTTAAATATATAAACATTAACTCACAATTGGTCATAGACATAAATGGAAAAGATAAAAGTTAAAAATTGTTAAAATTAAGGGAAAATTTGCATAGCCTTGTGTTTGGGATGGATTTTAAAATACAATGACAATATAAATTAAAAGAAAATTGAATTGAGCTTTCTTAAAAATAAAAACTGCTCTGGTAAAGACACAAGAGAATGAAAAGCCACAGACTGGGAGAAAAACATTTGTGAAAATCATGTCTTATAAATAGCTTATATTTATAATGTAAAAACAACTCTTAAACTTAACAATAAGAAATAAATGATGGGCTGAAGAGTTGGTTTAGCAGTTAAGTGCTTGCCTGTGAAGCCTAAGGGCCCTGGTTCAAGGCTCAATTCCCCAGTACCCACGTAAGCCAAGGTGCACAAGGTGGCACATGCATCTGGAGTTCGTTTGCAGTGGCTGGAGGCCCTGACATGTCCATTCTCTCTCTTTGCCTCTTTCTCTCTCTGTCTGTCTCTCTCAAGTAAATAAATACAAAAAAAAGAAAGAAAGAAATGATTTAATCAAAAAATAACAAAATACATAAACAGTTATCACACTGGATAATAAGATATACAGCTAGCACATGAGCCCATGAAAAGATGGTCAACATCATTTGCCATTTGGGAGTTTTAAATTAAACACCAATCACTGCACAGTGAGGACACAAATATCTGATAATACCAATTGCTGGTGGGGAGGCAAAGCTATAGAAACTCACATTCAAAGAGACACAGATACCGTGAGAGGCAGTTGAGCTATTTCCTACAAAACTAAGAACTGTCTTTATAGCAGACAGCTTCGGTTGCTGAGATGAACTTCCAAACCAGACACAGTTATGGGAGGAAGGGAATTTATTTGAGGCTTACAGATACAGGGGAAGTTCAACAACGGCAGAAGATGTTAGTCTCCTTTCACAGATCCAAGCAGAGAGAGAAAAGCCACCACCAGCACTAACAAGTACACTCCGGGAACCCCTGGAGGCAGAACTCAGGCACTTTGCACATCTTAGGCTGGAATTCAGATCTACCACCAGTGACACCTCCTCCAGCCAGGTAGCTGGAAATCGAAGAAGCTTTAATGAAAGTCCTGAATCTATTGCGGGACATCCATTCAAACCACCACAGTCTTCCTATACACTCTTGCTATTAGATATTTACTCAACTAATTCTAAACATGTCTACACAAAGACCTGTATGTTGATGTTTATATCAGCTTTGTTCATAATTTCCAAAAGGATATACTAGAAATAGTCTTAACCAGCAACAGCCAGCCAGGCAAGATGAGTCCATGGGTGCAATAGTGGCATTGCTGTTATGGAGGTTACCAACTGCTCCCTTACTGGATTTGAGGCCCACTCCACTTGAGGGAATTCATGCCTGGTTCTGAACACCTAGTCAAAAGCCTATGGCTTTTAAGGACATGAGCCATAGGGGGAAACTACTACTGTTTTGTGGCCAATGAATATACTGTGCCTATCAAATGACAAACTGATCTCTGAATACTTATGTTTATGCTTATCTAGTAGTTCTGCTCTCACTTTTCATCAGAGAAGCTCCATTTTGCAGATAGCAATGACGACTGGGGAGTCTCAAAACTCAAGAAGTGCTGAGAAGAGGGGACATATACTCAGCATAAAGTGAGACATCTCCATCACACCCACCAAGGCTCAGGGAACATTGCAGAATAAAGGCAAAGACTGCACGAGCCAGAGGTCGGGGAGGAGTGTTTGAAACATTGGATTCAGGACAGCCAGTCGCTGTTGCATTTACGACCTCACAGCGGCTCCCTTTACCTAGATATTATTGGACCCATTAACATGTCATCCTGGATGATGAAGGAAGATGGCATCAAAATAATAAATATAGTAGAGGGACTGGTTGGAGGGAGGAAGGGCTTCCGTGGAACACGTTCATGGAAGAAAAGATAAGAGAGAATGATGGGAGGGAGTCGTGATCAAAATGCATTTTATACAAGGGGCTGAAGAGATGGCTCAGCCATTAAAGGCACTTGTTTGAAAAGCCTTGGGCCTGGGTTCAATTCCCTAGTACCCAGGTAGAGCCAGATATACAAAGTAGTGCATGTGTCTAGGGTTTGTTTGCAATGGCAGGAGGCCCTGGTGCATCCATTCTTTCTCCTTCTCTAGCTGCCTCTCTCTCAAATTAATTAATTGATTTAATACATTACGTACATATATAAAGATGAGCAATAGAAATTATTTTACAAAGAAACTAACACAGAAGAAAAGGAATTGGAGGACTCATACATTGCTGGAGGCAACATAACATGGTATAGCAGCTTTAGAAAAGAATGTGATAGCTCCTCAAATGTTACACATAGAATTATCATGTAATCGAGACATTCTACATCTGGGTACATGTCCAGTGTGCATAAATGAAGACAGGTGCTCAAGCAACAACTTGTGCACTATGATGATAGAAGCATGGCTTACAATAACAAAGGGTAGAAATAACCCATGCCTATCAAATGATGAATGAAAAACCAAAATGTGGCTTATTTACACAATGATATATGAAGCAGAACTGGGGGCAGAGCTCAGTGGTAGGGAGAGGGAGTCAGGTAGCTCTTTTAAGCAGTTAAAGTGACTGGACCCTGAAAGCTAAAAAAAAAAAAAAAAAAAAGCAATGTCTTTTGGCCTCTCCTTGCAGAGATATTAAAGTATGATCTGACTTCTATCTTTCCCCCAAATGTTTGTCCACAAACAACCTGGGCCCTTCCTGGGAGGGAGGTCTTTTGTAGGATTTAAACATTGTGGTTGGTCAAGTAAAGCCCCTGGAACTTGGTGTCATGGCTAGCCTCCTCCTGAAATAGCCCCTATCCCTAACCAACTAGCTGTCCCTTTGGCTCACCTGAGCCAGAAGGCAGAGCCCACCACCATAAGGTTATAAATGTATTCGTAAGGGGAGGACATACTCTCTGAGCTGCCTGACCACTTGGGATCTTCCAGCTGCTAGTGAGTTCCTCCTTGGGTCAGCCCAGGTGGCCGAGCTGAGGGAGAGCCCCCCTCCCACCTCCCACCAGCCCTTACTCTCCATGTGGGATCTTTACCCGCTCTAGCTCCCCACATGGCAGAAGCTCTTTGAACTTTCTCTTCTTTTCTCTCCACAGTTTTCCCAGGCCCTCCATGTGGTCTCTCAAGCCATGTGGGTATCTTTCCTTGGTTCTGTACTTCCCTAAATAAGTATAATAATTTAATAATTATATTTCTCAGCCTTATTTTATTCAATTCTTTGATTAAAACTAAACATGGACCTAGGGTTTAGAGTTTAAGGACTTTCCTGAAATCCTAGCACCCTGTTACAGTAGAGTCTTACTTAGCATGTGCCAGGCTCTGAGTTTTATCCTAAGAAGCACCAAAAGTTAAAAAAAAAAAAAAAAAAAAAAAGCTATGACATCTTAACACATGCCACAACATGGATGAACTTTGAAACATGCTAGTAGAAGAAGCCAGACGCAAAGGGCACAGGTTGTGATTCCATCTAGGTGAAATGACCATTATTATTTTTATACATATGGCAAATCCTTAGAAACAGAAAATAGATTGGTGGCTGTGGAAGGGGAAGATGGAAAGGAGAATGTGGAGTGATATACCACACACACACACACACACACACACACACACACACATGGTTTCTATGTTCAGAGGGGAAGATATTCTGAAACTAGACAATGTTGAAGGTTTTATGTACATTAAAAATCCTTGAATTATACATTTTTAAAGGATCTAGTTTATAGACAATGGCTCGAAAGGTTTGTAATGAAAGTGAGTCTGACTGGGCTGTAAAGACTCTATAGTTTGAACATGATGACACTTCATCTGTCCAAGGTTATATGCACATTTGTCATTCCCAGGCATGTGTACATTTCAGATGAATGAATCAATTAAATGCTTAACTTATGTTTGAAAGCCTAGTTTCCTGATTATATCACAAAGCTTATCCATGCTTGGCATCCTGTTTGGGCAAACTTATCTGCCTCTTTTGCAAAGAGGTATTCAGAACAGATGTTATGGAGCTATATGTAGGGGCAAATTAAATTCCAGCATATTCCCTGAAAGACTACAGGGAATGTGAATGACCAGCTTGCAGAATATCTAATTTAAAACTCTTTTATCAGTTCTGAGTACAAAGCCATAAAACACAACCAAATTAAATTAAAAAATTCCTCTCTACTGAATCTTTCATTCCAGAACATAATTTATTACCTGACTAGTCATATTTATGATCGGGTCACTTTATCAACTTCCTTTAAAAAAGAATCCCAGGTGGAGTGTCTCTCTGTTTGCATCTGTTCATCCCATTGTCTCACTTCTTGTTGCTAGGCTACCGCCCATTGGAATATGAAAAATTTATTTTTAATCAAGTTCTCATTCTACATGGCCTTAAGAAAGGAAGAAAATGAGGGTCAGGCACACATAAAATAACTTCAAATGCCTTTGAATCTGTGGTAATAACTCTAAACTCATTGTTAAATTAAAGAAATGGAAAACCTGATTTAACATTAAAATTAGAAGTTTTAACTTTGTTTTAGTTTGTCCTTAAGTGAAGAGGAAGTCATATCTCACAACTGTTTTTGCTTTTCTGAAATAGCTGGCTCATTTGTCTGCTGAAAACACCAGCTCACTGGCCATGGTCGCATGGTAGCTGCAATCCCAGCAGCTGGGAGACAGACGCAGGAGAACAGCACGTTCAAGGCTAGTTTGGGCTGCATAGTGAGACTCTGTCTCATAATAAACAAATAAGAAACAAAAAGCAACAACTGGGGTACAGACAAACCTCCTTCGGAGGAGATTCATATTTTGAGAGATTTATTTTAAGAGATAGTAGAAATAAGAGAAAAAGAAAAGCTCCCAAGCCAAGAAGGGTTCTCCCATCCCTCCCAGGAGGCTCTTGGGGGTTGGGGAGGAAGACCAGAAAATCCTAATATCTACTTTTTAGAAGACTAGAAAGTTGAAATTCGGGGGCTGGAAAAATGGGTCAGCAGTTAGCGACACTTGCTTGCAAAGGTTTCTGGCCCAGGTTCAACTTCCAAGCCACCCATGTAAGCCTGATAGAAAAAGTGCCACAAGCATCTAATGTTTGTTGGCAGTAGCAAGAGGCCCTGGAAACACACACACACACATGCACACACATGGAGTGCACACATATAAATAATTTTTAAAGTATTTTTAAGCTGAAATTGGGCTAGGGATATGGCTCAACAACTAAGAGTACTTGCTGCTTAAGCATAAGAACCTGGGCAGGGGGCTGAGACAGTCTGAGTTTGACTCTCCAGAACCCGTAAGAAAAAGCTGGGCATGGCCATGCATGCTCGACCCCAGTCCACAGTGGGGATGAGAACACAGGAAACAGAATTGCTGGGGCTTGCAGCTCTGGGCTGAGAGAGAGACCCTGTCTCAAGGAAGTATAAGGATGAACACTACCGAAGGTACCTGCAGCTCTCCTCCAGCCTCTGCACACACACACACACACACACACACACACACACACACACGGTGCATACCCATCTGCACACAACATGTGCATTGAACACACATAATAAACAACAGACACTCTACACACACATATATTCAAAAAAGCTGAAGCTATTTCAGTCATTTTTATTCAAATTAATTCAACTAAGTAATTTTTATTTATTTATTATTTATTTGAGAGAGAGAAGCAGAGAGAGAGAGTGCGCCAGGGCCTTCAGCCACTGCAAAGAAACTCCAGATGCATGTGCCACCTTGTGCATCTGGCTTACATGGGTCCTGGGGAGTCGAACTTAGGTCTTTTGGCTTTGCAAGCAAGGGTCTTAACCAGTAAGCCATCTCCCCAGCCCCCCTCCCATTCAGTAATTTGTACCGAGCGCACACTGTACTAAGCAACATGAAGCATGAAGGTGATTGTGCACGAGTCACTGTGCTCAGGATGGTCATAACCTAGTAAAGACATGAGTAGTATCCAAAGTCAGTCTCCAGAAGGAGTAAAGGACTGAGCTGCTCTGGAGTCCGCAGAAACAGAGGTCTGGAGCCTGAATTGATTGTGTGTGAGTAGCATACAGCATCCATCAGGATATCAGCTTAACACCAGAGTTACAAACATGAAAAGTCAAAAACATTCATGTCAGAGTCCCTTGGGCACTCCTGGGAAGCCCACTGCTTCCAGCCCAGCACTGGGGGACCAGTAAAGAAGGGCACTGACTCAGTTGGATGGTGTGGTCATTTGAATGGATGTCCCCCAATTCAGTTTCATTAAAGCTTCTTGGATTTCCAGCTGCCTGGCTGGAAGAGGTATCACTGTGGGCGGATCCTAGGGTCCAGCCCTAAGGTGTATTGGGGGGCAGATCTGGAATTCCAGGTATGCAGAGTGCTTGAGCTCTGCCTGGGGTTCCTGGAGTGTGCTTTGCTCATGGGACCTATGAAAGGGGACCAACTTCTTTGCCATTAAGGAATTTCCCCCAGATCTGTAAGGTTCAATAAATCCTTTCTTTGTCCTATAAACTGTGTCTGGTTTGGAGGTTCATTCCAGCAATATGAAACTGACTATGACAGATAGTAAATTGCCTTTTCCTGTAGGTGGCAAATTATGTAACGTTTTACACATCATTTCATCATTTTTTCTGATTGTGAATAGTGAATATTAATAATAAAGTATAAATCATCTACAGTACTAATATCCATAGAAACACTGAAACTTTTTTAATTTACTTCCCATTAGTGTTTTTCCCAAATCCTTATATTTTGGTAAAAATCTTATTCACTAAATAATTTTTGGTAACTGGTTTTAACACTGAGTATATACTTAACTGCTTAGTAGCAGAATGTAATGTGGGATGTTTTATAATAAACTTTAATAGTTTTTTTTTTTAATTGTGTTTTAAAGAAAGGTTTTGGGATCTATGCTGAGTCATTTGGACTTCATCTGTTTGTGAAATGATGACATGTAGGGTTGTTGAGTAATGTGGTGTTATGAAATAGTACCTTTTAATAACAAGTGGATTTATCAACTCAGTTCTGAAACATTTGAAAATAAGTTACTTTTAAATTTGTCCCAGTCATTTGCCCCATCAGAACCATCTTCACCTTCTCTCTCCTGCTGCATGTACCGAGGCTGGCTTCACTTGTGCTCTGACTTCTATGACCTTGGCAAGATGAGGTACCAACAAGATTCTGGAGGTCAGAAGTCTGGCACAGAGATGTGCTTGGTCAGTAGCTGTGTCTCTCCATGGGTTCCTCTTCTGTTTCTGATGTCTGGCAACTGCCCCTTTCTCCCGCCCCTTCCCTGCTTCCCACTGCTGCTAGTCATGGATGCCTTCTTATTTCCATAATGTTTCTATTTTAAGGGATGCTCCCTAAACTACTCCCAGGCAAGATAATTCATTAAGGGGACTCACATTGCTCAACATATCATTATAGTCTTGGCTAATATTTTAGCATAATTAAAAGACACTGTCATGACCAACATTGTCTACTTGACTGGATTTAGAATCACCGAGGAAATTCACTTCTGAGTATGTCTGTGCAGTATTTTCGAGAAGGGATTAATTGAAGTGAAAAGACATGCCGTAAATGTGGGCAGCACAATACCATGGGCTGAGGTCTTGGACTGCTCAAAAAGGAGGAGGCAAGTGGAGCACCAGCAGTCACCGACCTCTGCTTCCTGACTGTGGATACAACGTGACCAGCTCCCTCATGCGCCTGCTGCCATGTCTTCCCTACCACGGTGGCCTTCACCCTCAAACTCTGAGCCAAAATAAGCCCTTTCTTCCTTCAGTTGCTTTTGTCAGGTGTTTAGTCGGGACAATAAGAAAGTAACTAGTGCAGACAGAAAACCAAATCAGCAAAGGTAAAAGGTACATGAGATGATGTCTGGCAAAGTCAGGCAAGTGCTTTGTGAATCACCTCCCACTTTGTTTCTGGGACAAAATTCCCAACCACAAGCAGCTTAGGGAAGGAACGGGTTTATCTTTGGCTTGCGGTTTCAAGAGGAGGTTCATCGTGGGGTGTTCATGGCTGAAGCAAGAAACTGGCATCACATTGTCACAGCAGCAGGGAGGAAGCGGAGTGGTATGATGAATACGAAATGCTCAGCTAGCTTTCTCCTTCACATACAGTCCAGAAGCCCAGCCCATGGACTGGTGCCACTCAGAGCTAGGAGAGATCTAATCTAGAAAATCCCTCAAGGACATGACCAGAGCTTTGTTTCTATATTGATTCCAAATCCTGTCCAGTTGCCAGCCAGAGATAAACCACCACACAGAGCATGGTGAATTCCTCCATCAATGAATCATGACAGCTTAAGTGAAATGTTGTCATCCATGTTTCCTTACTAGAGATCCAGTGCCCAGGGTTTTCATTAGGGGTTGGTCATCATAGATGCCCTTCACTTATTGCCCACCAACACTCCAGAAAGAGAGCAGGCTTTCCACATAATCAGTATTGATGGCAAAACAATTTAGACACAGTGACTTACTCCTTCCAGGGCACAGTTGACTCTTCCCTACATCCCAGTTTCCAGATACGAGCCAAAAGTAAACCTTGTAAGGAGCCCTATCTAATAAGAGAGCTTATGTTAATTCTCTTGCATATTGCCCATACTTCTCCTAAAACTTTTCAGTTGGGCTAGAGGGATGGCTTAGCAGTTAAGGCATTTGCCTGCAAAGCCAAAGGACCCAGGTTCGATTCCCCAGGACCCACATTAGCCAGATGCACAAGGGGGTGCACATATCTGGAGTTCATTAGCAGTAGCTGGAGGCCCTGGCATGACCAGTCTTTCTCTTTCTCTCTCCCTCTTTCTCTGTCAAATAAATAAAAATAAAATATTAAAAAAAACTTCAGTTAAGCCCTTGTTGGCATACCACCCATTTCCTCCCAGAATCCTGAAAATCACAAAACACTTAAATCAATCTATCTGTTTGACTGTCTGTCTATCTATCTTTCTATTATCTATCTATCCACAGAAACACATGTGTAAATTTCTGGGAAGTCTCTTCTGCAGGCTTACTACCCTTCTCTTTGGATTAGTTTCAGGATTTCTGATCCTCACCTGGGCTTAGGGGATCCAAGGCCCATGGGCTGCTGATGCCTTCTCCATGAGTTTCCTTCCCACATCCATGCTCCCCATGATGGAGTCTTTCTCTTCCTCTTCTAATATCCCCTGGGTGATGAATTCCATTCCTGATTTCCAGACTGTTTATCTGAGGCCCCCAAACTCTTCCAATCACTTGACATCACTTCTTTGGAGACTGAACAAGCCCTCAGGAGAGCAGGAGTCATGATGTCCCCACCTCCTGACCCCATTTTAGAAGCTATTGCCATACTTCCCTTGGCACTGTTACTGCCAAGATGAGTCTTCAAATCCCTGGTAGCTGCAAAGCTATTTCATCAGGTATTGTGATCTTGCCCTAAGATTCTCCTTACCCAGCTGAAGTCATCCTCTTATAACTCGTAACTCACCCATTAGTCTCTGGCTTTTTCTTCTCTTTGCTAAAAGCTCCAAGGCCACCTAGATTCCTTTTCTGATAACAGGAGTATTTTTATTACCTACAGATACCTTTTAAAATTGAGGAACTTCACATAGCTGTCAGGAATTGTCTCATATGCTGTCAGAAACTTTGGTGGGGCTTGGCTGGATAAATTCCCCGCTCCACACAATGACAGTTGGTCACTCATTCATATTCCCTTAGCAGTGGGACTGTGTTGGAGAATCCAAGTTGCTCTAAGCTGGGGTTGGCTGGTTCCCTCTCCACCGCCACAGAATGTCTTTTGTGGCAGGTTAGTTATATTTCTTACCACCTTTTTCCCTTCCCAGTACTGGGCATTGAACCTAGGGTCTTGCATATGCTAGGTAAGCACTTTGCTACTGAGCTACATCTCCAGCCCTAGTTATATTTCTTTTATGCTAGCCAAGATTCTAACAACCTATGAACAAAGCTTCCTGCCCTTTAACAGACAGGCCAGCCTGGATTCAAGAAGGAAAGAGACCCTACCTCTCCTAGGAAGACTGATAAAGATTGAATAGCCCATTTTCTTGAGGTTCCCACAGGTTTCACAGGCAATGACAAATATATATATATATATATATATATATATATATATATATAATTTGGTTATTCAAGATAGGCTCTCAATCTAGCCCAGGCTGACCTGGATGGAATTCATTCCATAGTCTCAGGGTGACCCCAAACTCATGGTGATCCTCATCTTCTATGTGTGTTTGTGTGTGTACACATGTACATGTGTGTATATATACATGTGGAAACCAGAGGTCAACATTGGGTATTTTTCTCAATTGCTCTTTTATTTTTTGAGATAGAGTCTTTCACTAACCCTGGAGTTCACATCTTTGGCTAGACTCGCTAACCAGAAGCCCCAAGGATCCTTTTTCTCTGTTTCTCTAGTGCTGGGATTATAGGCATGCCTCCACATCCAAGTTTTTACACGGATGCTAGGGATCTGAACTCAGGTCCTCATAGTTGCACAGCAATATTGACTGAGTCATCTCCCCAGCCCCAACCACACCTTCTTTTTTTCAGATACGAGAATCATCACAAGTTGAAACAACCAACTGGCTCACAGACAATCCACAAGCTTTGCTCTTTAATTCCTTTCCTCTGCCCTACATTACTGTGTGTGGTAATATCACAGGCTAATGAATTAGTCCCTCTGTAGGCATTAAAGTTTCTGAGCCTTTCAGACCAGAAGGATATAAACCAGAAATATGAGGTTGTATTTTGCACAGAACAGAGCTGAAGGCCCTTTGCCCGGGAGACTCTTGCTCACCATCTCTGTGTTTCTGAAGGAATCTGCCAGTAGATTAGGCTGTTCTTCTATGCTAATTGTTCATTTCCTTCCTAGTTCAGGCCAGGTTACCACCTCCAGGCATAGGATGCCTATGGTTGTCCTAAAGCCATTTCTTGGGATCCATGTTCAGGTTGGGCACTGAGTGAAACCACCATGTAGAAGTCCTCTGGGTTTCTGCATGGTTCTCAAGAGAGCACCCTGATGCATCTACTTTTGAAGAACAGGCCAGTGAGATTCCAGGCTCTCTATTAATTACCTCTCCATAAGGCACACATGTTATCTGCTAAAATTGCTAATGGAGGGCAATCACAGACCAATGTTAATAAAAGAAAAAGAGGACAACTTTCAGTGCTCTGAACATAACATCTAATAACATATGCCTTTTGTTGTAGTCAGCTTCACATTGCTGGGATGAACAGCCACACCAAGGACAGTGTGTAGGAGGAAGGGATTCAATTCAAGCTTACAGATGCAGGGGAAATTCCATCAAATCACAGAAGAAGCTGCTTCCATATATTCTAGCAGAGAGAAAAACCATCACCAGACAGCAAACACCAAAAGTAACAGAAAAGCAGGGGCCCAGGCAGAGTTCAAACCTTTCTGCATACCTTTTGGTTGGCATTCAGGTCTGCCCCCAAACATAGCTTTGGGTTGGGCCCCAGGATTTGCCCCATTGACACCTCCTTCAGTCTGGTGGTTATAGACCCAAGTTACAAGTTTAATAAAACACCTGAGTCTATGGGGGACATACATTCAAACTATCACGCCCTTATTACACACATAACAAGAATCATTTGCAGTATTGACACACTGAGAATCCTTCTGCAGCAACTGCCTCAGGGAGACTTCATTTGCTACTCTATAATTGCACAGATGATGAGGCTCAGACCACTTAAACCAGTTGCTCAATGGCACCCAAGACTTCTATAAAGAAGTTATATATATTAACTTTAAAGAAGATTTTACATTTATAAAGTAGAACAGTAGTTTACTGCAGGTCTCCAGGTCCTGTAAGTGGAAGTTTCCTATCATTCTATGCTTCATTGTTCATATGTTTATTTTCCATCTAAACTGGAAAGCACCTTTTCATTCTATGTCACTTTGGGTGATGTCTCTGGAGGGCTGTCTGACAGCTCCAGATGAGGGCCATATTTATATTTATATATGTGGGAAGCATCCAGAGAGGTCACTGATGGCCTTTCATGCACCCCTGCTTAAGCTGAGGAACAGAGTGAGGCTGGGCATTAGAGATCTGCCCTATACAAATGATGGTGAGTATCAGGTGCAATCTGATTAAGTTTCCCCAAGAGTTTGAACTTGAGGGATGAAAAGGTGTGCAGGGAGTGAGCAAGTAGTAAAGCCCATGAAACTGCAGAGGTCATGAACTGATGGACAGAGGAGTAAGTAAATGCCTTAGAGGGACGAGAATATAGAAGGCTAAAACCATTAAAGAAGGAATAAGAGGAAGAGACAGAGGAGGAAGAGAGAGAAGGTAGAGGGGTAAATAGCGAGAAACATTGTTTTATTTTATTTTTTTAAGAAACATTGTTTTAAAAATCATAATCCCAGCACTTGGGAGGCAGAGGTAGGAGGATCGCCATGAGTTCGAAGCCAGCCTCAGACTACAAAGTGAATTCCAGGTCAGCCTGGACTAGAGTGAGAGCCTGCCTCGAAAAACAACAACAACAACAAAATTCCAAGTGCAAATAGAGGACCCAAGTAAGCAGAAGCTAGAAGACACATATATTAGAAGGAAGGTGGCTCCCTGAGATTGGTTTCTAGGATAAATAACAGGGCCAGATCATTGAACCCTGTAACTGAAAAGAACCTAAGTTGTGATTGACAGCTTCAGCTGCTAAGGAGACATCCCAGTAACTCAGATTCCAGACTGCACTGGTCCTTGGATGATCTGTAAGTTCCCACACTCTGCCTTCTCTTCTTCCCACAAGTTCTAATGAGCAGTTCCTCCCAGGGTGCCTAGGCATGAGACTTTCCATCTGATCTTATTCATTCTCAATAATAAATCACAGTTAGGGCTGGGACAGTGGTTTAGTTTATTGTCCTTGTCATGCAAAGGTGAGGGCCCGAGTTTGGATCCCCAGGACCCATTGCCAGATATGGTAGCATATGCCTGGAATCCCAGTGCTTGGAAGGCAGAGGCAGGAAGATCTCTGGGACAACCTGGCTAGTTAGATTAGCTAAATCAGTAAGCTCTGGCTTGCAGTGAGCTCTGGGTCTAGTGAGAGACTCTGTCTCAAATAATAATAATAATAATAAGGTTGAGGGCAACTGATGAGAACATCTCACATCAACCTCTGGTTTTCAAATGCACATACACACAAGTGTATCTACACACACATGAACTTCCATATATACATGTATGCACACCACATATGTGCATACTCACAAAAGAATAAGTCACAGTAAATCTCCCATCATTTAAATATCAATTGAGTAATAAACCTAAATCTTTTTGGGGGGGTTATTAATTAGTTTTGTACTCTGAAAATACAGTCAATTTGGTACCATTGTTAGGCTCATCCATGTCCTACCTCTTCCCCCTGACCCCTCCTTGTTGAGGTATATGGGTCATGCATTCTGGAGTTAGCCCTCAGTTATGGGTAGGATAAATGTCTCTGCATATCATGACCCAACATGTGGCTCTGACATTCTTTCCGCCACCTCTTCTACAAAATTTCCCTGAGCCATGTTGGGTTCATTTTTGGTCTGCTTCAGTGATGAGGTGTTGGGGGCCTCTGGGTCTCTGGATATCTAATTTGGTAGGAGTTGATTTTTCTCTGTGTTGACCTCCTTCACCCTTGTGCTGGTACCTGGTTCACCAAGAAAACAGCACCCTTGCTTGTTTCGCCAATTGTTCTTAGTTTCAGCCGGGGCCCTTTTGAGGTATAATGGGGTGGCTCTCTCCTTAGGATCTACATCTATCTGAAAAAGAGAAGCAGATTCTCCATCGGAGAGTAAGTTAGCACCAGACAAATGAGATAACCCTTACTTTTTTATAGAGAATTTAATAGGTGTAGGCCCTCTTGTAGCCCACGATTGGTGGTAGCTTGATAATGGAGAGTGGGCTTATTAAACCTAAACCTTAGTACCAAAATGATTATCATGATGGATATGGGAGGGGGGGGGGGAATCAGATTGGGAATTTCAATCTATCTTCTCTGCCATGTCAGCTCTAATTCCCCCACATTCCCTTGGACATGCCACTGCAGATTTTAGATTAGTTCTGCTTTCATTTTGGTCTGAGAAGATTCCTTTTGCTTATGGCAGTGACTACTGGGGAGACCCAAAACTCATCAAAGTGCTGAGAAGAAGTGACAGTTGAGTGCTCAGCACTAAATGAGACATCTCTGTCTTCTCTCCAAGGCTTGGGGAACACTGAGCAGGAAGAATGTGAGAGCCAAAGGATGGGAGGAATGCTCTGGAACACTGTCTCACAGACACGTAGTGGCTGTGATGTTCATGACCTCAGGGATAGAATAGTGTTACCTGCACAATATTGGGCTCATCAACATGTTGTCACAGATTATGAAAAAAAAGACACCAAAATAGAAGAGGGAGTGAAGAAGGGGGATGGGAAAGGGTAACAAAAGAGAGTAATGGTAGGGGACTATGATCAAAGTGCATAATATGTATGAAAATTGTCAATAAGTAGTTGAAAAAACTTTGTATTGTGATGACTGGTATTATTTATGCTACACTAAGTGCCTTATCATTGAATAAATAAATGTGCATGATACGGAACAGAATACAGAAGATTTAAAAAATTTGAAAGTATAGACTTTAGAGACCAAATACAGGATGATGGAAATACCAATGCTCTCAAAAGTCTGTTTTATCATGTCATTATACATCTAGGAACTAGTTCGTTTACAGGGAGGTACTCACAATACACCTTCATACAACATCACAGGGTCAACCCTTTATTTTTAACTGACAACCCAAGAGAGTGTTCTAGATGCAGGCAGTGCCCCACAGCTGTTAATCATTATAGCTGACAGGAAATACAGAAGATGCAATCCATCAGAGGGTTTCAGCAAGAGCCGTACTATCTCCACCAGGGAACAACTAAAAGCCAGTTGGGACATGCTTACTTGTCAGCACTAGATCTTCTGCTAGCATTATAAGAAAGGGCAAGAGATGCTGAAATTCCTGCAACATGCACAATCGTACTGTACAATGAAGAATTGCCCCCACACAAATATAAGAGCTGCCATTTCATGAAACACTAGACCACGTTTCTCTCTCTCTCTTGTTCCCTCTCTCTCTCTCTCTCTCTTTCTCTGTCTCTCTCTCTCTCTCTCACACACACACACACACACACACACACACACAAATATGCTGATCAACCAAAACTGATAACCTGTAGCCTGAAGACAGGATAGAATATTTGAGATTACTATTACTCTAGAAAAGTCATACCATGCTGATCTAGCTATAGACTAGGCCCTGTGCTTGTGCTACGGCCTCTGTTATGAAAGACAACCAATTTCCTTCCAGAAACATCCTTCCCCCAGGGTAATAAACAAGATGATGTTTATCAAAGTGCAAAGACGGGCTGTGTTTTGTTGAGCAATTTGTCAGCTTAATTTACAGTCGTTCATCCTTATTTATGGTTTTGCATTCTCTGGTTTTTCATTACTTGTGATCAATTGTAGCCTGAAAATACTACATGGAAAATTCCAGAAACAGCATACAAGTTGCAGCTACTATGAGCAACATAATGAAATCTGATGCCATCCTGCTTGGTCCTAGATAGATGAGAATGGTCTGTTTGTCCAGTGTGTGCTTTCCTTCCTATTAGCCACTTAGAGAGTTGGAGACCAAGGCCTCCTCATCTAGCTCAAGCAGACCTGGGCTTCGTGACGCTCCTGCCTGGGAGGTCAGCCTCCCAAGCCTTGTCAGCATCACTTGCCCAAAGGTCCCCACTTTCATATGGGGAGAGCTGTCAGTGTTTGGAGGTTTGTGGAGTGCACAACTCCTTGGGAGTCAGCTCTGTCTTTGCCACAACCCAACCTGAGAAAACTTGAGTGTTTTGCTCACAAATGGGCTACATGTACTCTTAACATCTATGAAACAGCTGCATGCCAGACACATTTCTTCTTTTCATCACCCATTCGTTACAGCAAGTGAACGGAAAGTCTCTTAAGGAAGTTGAGAAAATTTATGAAGTGAATAACCCAAAGCTTGTTTACATATGTACACACACACACACACACACACACACACACACACAATTTTTGAGGTGCTGGAATTCAAACCCAAGGCCTCATGAATGCTAATAAAACATTCTACCACTGAGCTAATAACCCAACCCACCAAAATGTGTTAATATTTTTACTAAAGGGGGAAAACAAAACCATTTTCTCCCTTCTTTATGAGCTTACCTGAAGACCAGAAATGTCAATTTCAGTTGAGAATCAATCTTTGAACAGTTTTTCCTTACAGTTGGTTTCAGTTTCTATTTACTTCTTCTTGATGGTCTTGAAGTAGATGGTAGGTGTAGATAGACAGACAGAAAGCATAGATGGACAAATAGAACCGTGCATTGAAATGTTCTCTTTCTGCTTGAAGTTTTAATGCAGGGAGCATTTTTTCTATTTCTTTAAAAAGTAGCTACGGGGGCTGGAGAGATGGCTTAGCGATTAAGCGCTTGCCTGTGAAGCCTAAGGACCCTAGTTCGAGGCTCAATTCCCCAGGACCCACGTTAGCCAGATGCACAGTGGGCGCACGCATCTGGAGTTCGTTTACAGAGGCTGGAAGCTCTGGTGCACCTATTCTCTTTCTCTCTCTCTCTCTCTGCCTCCTTCTCTCTGTCGCTCTCAAATAAACAAATAAACAAAAAAAATTTTTTTAAGTAGCTACGATGTCTACCTTATTAAAAATTCTATGGGCTGGAGAAATGGCTTAGCAGTTCAGGCACTTGCCTGTGAAGCCTAAGGGCCTAGGTTCAACTCCTCAGAACCCACATAAGCCAGATGTACATGGTGGCGCATGAGTCTGGAGTTTGTTTGCAGTGGCTACAGGCCCTCCCCGTTCTCTCCCTCCACCTCCCCTCAAATAAATAAAAAGAATAGTTTTTAAAATGTTTAGAAAATTCTAACTAGCTTCTACACTGGTAATCATTGTTCTCTTTCTGCAGTATTTTTTTGACTATAAATTGTGATAGTTGCCCACGTGACTTCAAACAGACTCTGTAGAACACATGTCCTGTGAAACAGGAAAGCTGTTTTGTCCTCTGAGCTGAAAAAGGTGATGTGACTGTGGCCTGTAGATCATTGTTCAAGGTCAGTCCCATGGCTCTATAATTCCACATGGTAATCCCTTCATTCTGGGAGAAATATACGGAACATTCCAGAGAGGATCAGGACAGCACTACTGTCATGGGAGCAGCTATCTCTCTGCTCTGCTGCCCTCAAAGAGAGAAGCAAAAAAAGAAAAGAAAAGAAAAGAAAAAGGCAGAGTGAGATGCACATAGAGTAAGATCATTCTGCTGCAAGATGCCTTAGAAGCAGAGAGATTTGAGGTCTGGGGATGTAGCTCAGTTAGTAGAGTGCTTGCCTGCCTGGCCTGCATGAAGACCTGGGTTCACTCCCCAGAACTGCATAAACCAGGCATGGTGACTCATGCCTGTAATCCTAGAACTGGGGAGATAGAAACAAGAGGGTCGGAAGTTCAAGGTCATCT
This sequence comes from Dipus sagitta, assembly GCA_036346955.1. Taxonomy (NCBI): domain Eukaryota; kingdom Metazoa; phylum Chordata; class Mammalia; order Rodentia; family Dipodidae; genus Dipus; species Dipus sagitta. The sequence continues at coordinate 81,429,409 of CM070781.1, forward strand.
TCCAACATGAAATACATGAGATTGTCTCAAAAAAGAGATTTAAGAATATCAAATATGAAGTGACTGGAATAATGAGTAATATCTCAATCACACCTTCCAAGGCTCAGGGTCTAATGTGGAAGAGGTGGCAGAAAGAATGTAAGAGCCAAAGGAAGGGTAGGACTCCTTACAACGTCCCCCCTCCAGACATAAAATGGCCTGGATATCCATGACCTCACAGTGCCTGACACTACCTACACAAGACCATCATAAGAGGAGAAAAAGATCATGACATCAAAATAAAAGAGAGACTGATTGAGATGGGGAGGAGATATGATGGAGAATGGAATTTCAAAGGGGAAAGTGGGGGGAGGGAAGGTATTACCATGGGATATTTTTTATAATCATGGAAGATATTAATAAAAATTGAGGAAAAAAAAGAATATCAAATACATCAAGTCTCCTATTTCCAGAAACAACTTCAAGGTTTTTTATGTGTTAATACATTTAATGAAAACACAATCCCATAATGCAGGTGTTTTAGTTAGTTTTTGTCACCATGATGAAATACCTGAGATAAATAAGGGAGGAAGGCTCTGTTTTGGCTCACAGTTTCAAAGGTTTCAGTTCATGGTCAGCTGGCTCTCTTGTTTGTCAGCTATGGTGAGGCAGAATATTATGACAAGAGCATATCATGAAAGTTTCTACCTCATAGTGACCAAAAACAGAAAAACCAAAGAGGTTGGGGTCAAGTTATACCCTTCAATGGTATATCCAAATGACCTTCAGCCAGGCCCATCTATTTTTAATTAACTCCCAGTAATGTCACCAGACTATTACTTTCCCAACATAAACAACTGGATGCCAGAGAGAAGCTCTGTGGACTTGCCAAGGGTTCCTGGGTCCAGGACAGTGCCATCCAAGTGGTATCCACGAAGTAATAAACTCTCAAGACCATGAGATTAACCTTTGCTTGTTTCTTCCCTGAGGAATAGAGATTGATTATGATTCAAATTCCTCAGAAATAAAAACCTTTGGCAGCTCAGTGAGAAACAGGAAGACAATGGCCAGTGGCCAATTTTGGCTCCAAGACTGAATTTGGAACACCTCTGAGTTGCATAGATCCTGAACAGAATATGCAGAGACCATTTTCTATGCCTATCTTGATGCAGACAGACATTGTATAAACTCTTAAGTCTGCTCTGAGACTCAAGTAAGGACGTAGGAGGAAGAAGACAGGAGCCACCTCAGGACTGCTTAGCTATCTTCCTGGACATTCTGGCTGTGGGATATGGAGAGCTACAGGCCAGCAGCTTAATCACCTCCGAGCCTTATTTTCTCTGGGCCCAGGATGGAGGTACCACTTTGTGCTACGGACCTAACTCCACGTAAAAATGGCTCAATCAGTAAAGTGCTTACCTTGCAAGCATGGGGGGCGGGGCCCTGAGTTCAATTCCCCAGAACCCATACAATGCCGGGTAGGGGTAGGGGAGGTGGCTCAGTGGGTAAAAGCACTTGCTATGCAAAGTGACACAACCTGAGTTCAGATCCCAAGAACCCATGTAAAAGCCATGTAAAGGCATGAGCATCTGTAACCCTAGCATGCTTATGACAAGACAGGAGGTGGAGATCGGAGCATCTGCAGAAGTTCACAGGCCAGCTAGCCTGCTGCATGCCACAGTAAACAACAGTAAACCCTGCCTCTAGCAAAGCAGAAGGTGAGAAATAACACCCAAGATGAGAGACCCTGTCTCAGGAAAAAAAAAAAGGGGGGGTGCATGTCTGCTGAGGAATGACACCTGAGGTTATCCTTCAGCTGCCACACAAACATGCAGTTATCTGTACAGGAACATGTGTGCATGCAGAGAGAGAGAGAGAGAGCTTAAACAACATCTCTAAAGTGGACCAGTTTTCCTAGAGTCAAAATTAAAAACCATAGATGCACACAGTGAATATCCTCCAGTTAGCCATGGAAAATTTTCTGGGCTCTTCCATGCAACCTGGGACTCTAGCCATATTCTTTCAACTGCAACTGGGTTTACCTTTGACTCCTTGGTTGGCATTCCTGTCATTCTGTGTCTTCATCTTTATGCCCCACTGTTAAGGACACATTCAGGTCATAGATATTTTTCTTGTATCCTTATAATTTCCCCCTTCTGACAACCGTGCCACCTATTGCTAAAGTCAACTGCCTCTTTTGCCCTAGTGATACTTCTCTCTCTCCCCCAGCTCTCTCTCTCTCTCTCTCTCTTTCTTTCTCTCTGTCTCTCCCTGTCTCTCTCTCTCTCTCTCTTACACACACACACACACACACACACATACACACACACACACACAAAGTCTCCAACCTGTACCACAAGTTTAAAAGATGTTTAAATGTCACAGAGAAGTCACATCACCTTGATGGGACTGTGAGGGATTCATTACTGTGATGACATTATAAATTCTAGCAAGAAAATAAAGTTGAATTATAACATCGCTGCAGGAAACTATTAAGTTGAAAAAAAAAACCCTCAAAATCTGCATTTAATCTAGGGGAAAAAATTAGAGGCTGTATACATAGATCACCAGCCCTCTTTTAAGTCTGATATCCTGGAAGATCCTAGATCCAGATGTCAGGGTTCAACTTGTAGTTCTGCTATTTGTCAGACAAGTGACCTTGGCCGTGGGCTCTGTCCATCAGGTTATTCTGAGATTAGATAGAGAGACATGCATGAGGCACCCACGACAGTGACTGGCACATGTGAGCACTGTGGATACATGTTATCATTAAGAAGAATTTGGCTGAAGTGGCTAGTTTCTTTAAACGAGGCTAGTCGAATTGGAAGAGAACAAAATAGATATGTATATGTAAACCATAGTAAGAACTTAGCACATAATTTTTTAAAAAGATACCACATATCATGGCATTGTCAAAAGCTCGCTTGATAGAAATACAGCACTGAGGGCTGGAGAGATGGCTTAGTGGTTAAGGTGCTTGCCTGCAAGCCAAAGGACCCAGGTTTGATTCTCTAGTACCCACGTAAACCCAGATGCACAAGGGGCACATGTGTCTGGGGTTTGTTTACAGTGGCTAGAGGCCCTGGTGCACCCATTCTCTGTCTATCTGCCTCTCTCTCTCTCTTTCTCTAATAAATAAATAAATAAAATATTTTTAAAAAGAAGTTCAAGCCAGGTGTGGTGGCACATGCCTTTAATCCCAGCGCTCGGGAGGCAGAGGTAGGAGGATTGCCATGAGTTCGAGGCCATCCTGAGACTACATAGGTCAGCCTGGGTTACAGCGAGACCCTACCTCAAAAAAAAAAAAAGAAGAAGAAGAAGAAGAAGAAGAAGTAGTAGTAGTAATTCAAGGTCATCTTGTCTGTATGAACCCTGTTTCAAAAAATAAATAAGCACAGCCCTGGAAAGCTGTGTCCCCTGTGGAGGGCAGGAAGTGGCCCATTTGCAAGCGAATGCTAGGCGTCTGCAACTATATAAAACCCTCCACTAATGGCAGGGCAATACTGCTCTAGACTGTGAAGGTTAGCATATTTTGGAGAGAGGACACTGTTAAGGCAGTAGCTTCGTGTCTATCCCTGACATACAGTCATACAACCCTCCCCTCCACAGCCCCAACCAATGTAATCAAGTCCTTTCATTGTAAAGAGCACCAGTGCATATGCCAGAAGAGTCATCAAGTTGTGAGTCATATAATATCTAAAGGCACTCAGAGATGACCTCATATCCTATCCCATTTGTCTGATGACGCTGATGAGCAGCTTGTGCGGGTGAGGGTCGGGAAGGCTGCTGACAGAATGCTTACTCCTGGGCCACACGGGTAGGGCAGAGCTGGACTACATGAAGGCTTACTGGCTCTAATGCCTCCCTCCCATGGATTGCATTGAATCCCATTTCTACATTGTTCACCACCTACTGCAGAATCCTCAAACAGATCACAAATCCAGCTTCCTTCTGGACCCCCAGAAGATGCTATTTTTCTGAGACGACACTCCTGAGTTCTCCCAGTTCACTGCTGCCACCTAGGGAATTAAAGTGAGTTCTCTCCTAGGGGATTAAAGTGAATCCGCCATGGGCGGGCGCCTCGGGCCGATGGCTGCCTGCTTCATCCTTTTCCTCCTGTGCCTATCTCCTCAATGAAAGGCTTACGTGCTCAGCTCACCAACTAGTAGAACTATTCACATCCACGATATTCACATGGCACTCACGTGATCCTTGCCTATAAACACTTTCTGAGGTTTTTTCTTAGCAGTATTATTAGGGAAATACTCAAAGTCCATGCCAAACATTGTCAGTAGCAGACTATCAGAACTTCTGACTAATTCAATGTGCCAAGACCCATGAACTCAAGTTCCCTGTCAGCCATACCTCTACTTTCTCCTGATCACTCCCTTTTTACGGCTTTAGAACCAGATGTCAGCAGTTGGTAATAAAACAGCTATTCATTTCCTCGCCTTTAATTACTTGAAGGCTTTCACTGGACCAGAAACACCTATGAACTTGATCCCTAGTGATAGTCCATCGGCTGGTTACAGAAATGATGAAACAGGTTCCAAAGCAACAAAAACAGCCCAGGTTTATTTCCTGTGCAATTAAAACCACGCTTCTGGAACTTCAATTCAAGGACAGAATAAATGGAAACAGAGTTGATTATTTTTCTAAGCAGGGAAGGTCAGACAGTTTCCTGATTGAAAAGCATGTAAGCATCTTTCCAGCTGCATGATTTTATGTGCCACGTCAGGTTATGACTGAGCCCATCTTTGCCATTATTTCTGGGAGGGGCGGGTTGCTTTTGTTTTGTTTTCTTTTGAAGCAGGGTCTCACTTTAGCCCAGGCTGACCTGCAACTCACTCTGTAGCCCACGCTTGCCTCAAACTCAAGGCAATATTCCCACCTCAGGTACCAAGTGCTCAGCCTCCATGCTCAGCTCAATCTTTTTTTTTTTTTTTTTCTGAGGTAGAATCTCACTCTAGCTCAGACTGACCTGGAATTCACTATGGAGTCTCAGGGTGGCCTCAAACTCACTGCGATCCTCCTACCTCTGCCTCCCAAGTGCTGGAATTAAAGGCGTGCTCCACCACGCCTGGCTTCAATTTTTTTTTTTTTTTTTTTTTTTTTTTTTTTTTTTGTTTTTCGAGGTAGGGTCTCACTCTAGCCCAGGCTGACCTGGAATTCACTATGGAGTCTCAGGGTGGCCTCGAACTCACGGCGATCCTCCTACCTCTGCCTCCCGAGTGCTGGGATTAAAGGCGTGCGCCACCACGCCCGGCTGCTTCAATTTTTTTAATGAATCTTATTAATAATTTGATAGAGCCTAGCATGGTGGTGCACGCCTTTAATCCCAGTACTCAGGAGGCAGAGGTAGGAGGATTGCCATGAGTTCAAGGCCACCCTGAGACTACACAGTGACTGCCAGGTTAGCCTGGGCTAGAGTGAGACCCTACCTCAAAACCAAAAAATAAAATAAAATAAAATAAATAGTTTGATAGCATAGCACTGAGTAATTGTCCATAGACTTTCTACTCACATTATACACAGTATAGTGGAGTGATTTAAATAGTCAACCTTGGGACTGGAGAGATGGCTTAGCGGTTAAGCTCTTGCCTGTGAAGCCTAAAGACCCCGGTTCAAGGCTTGATTCCCCAGGACCCACGTTAGCCAGATGCACGTCCGGACTTTGTTTGCGGTGGCTGGAGGCCCTGGCGCGCCCATTCTCTCTCTCTCTCTCTCTCTCTCTCTCTCTCTCTCTCATCTCTCTGTCACTCTCAAATAAATAAATAAAAATAAACAAAGAAAAAATTTAAATAGTCAGCCTTACACACAGACCTAGATTTAAATCTCAGTTCTGTGGGCTGAGGATGTAGCTCAGTTGGTAGAGTCACCTTGTGTGTGTGAAGCCCCAAGTTCAATCCCCAGCACCATCTAAACCAGGCTTGGTGGCAGACACCTATAATGGCAGCACTCAGGAGATGGAGGAAGGAGAATCAGAAGTTCAAGGTCATCCTTTTTCACCTCATGAGTTCAAGACCAGCCTAGGACACATGAGATCCTGTCTCAAAACAAGCAAACAAATAAATAAAATTTCCGTATTACCAGTTGCTGCCTGTATGACCTTTTGTCATTCCTAAAGTTCACGTGTCTTGTTTATGGCGGTCCTGACTTCAGGGCAGAGTGCTTATGAGAACTGAACATAATAAAGGCTTGGGGTGTGGCACATTAGCTGGTCTATAACAAATGATCAACAAAAGTAGCTAATAATGTCATCACCATCACCATCGTCCATGTAGCTATAGATGTTAGGAGAGCATGCATACTCATGCATATTGTGCCCTCCCTCACACAAGGAAGTTATCTTAAGCTGGGCTTGGTGGCACATGACTATACTCCCACACTCAGGGGGCAGGGAATTCCAGGCCAGCTTAGGCTAGCGTGAGATCCTGTCTCAAACAAAAAGAAAAAGAAGAGAAAGGAAAAGCAAAGAAAAAGAAAGCAAAGAAAAGAAAGTTATTTTACTATCTTAAAGTGAACAAGTAGTTGTCTGGGCTATATCCATCCAGAATGCTCCAGCTAGTCCACTGGGTCTGTTAGGTTTGCAGAAGTTAATACACACTATACTTACTTAATTAGGTCTTTCGTGCCCTTTATTTGACAAAACAAATACAACAGCTTCTAATCTTCCTTCCCTAATGCCATATACTAAATGCTCCACGCAAACACCACACTCCCACAATGCTGGTCTTCCCGGCTCCTCTTCTGGGGAAAGGGATGTCTGAGCGCCCCCTAGTGGTGCATTAGCCGTAATTGTACTCTCAGGGTTTTTGCTTGGCTCGTTAACCAAGCAAACAATTAAATGTTACACAATCGCAAGTGTTAAAGTTAAGGACATTTCCGGTTGTAGTGTAGAGGTTTAGTTGGAGCTAATAAAGAGCTTAAAAATCTGTAGGTCATTGTTGCAAGCTCAGATTTCTCTGTTTTATTTTTCAGTGTTTTTCCCCCCATTACTGGTAATGTAAAAAGATTTGCTGTCCTTTCGCCAGGATCTGGACCTCAGGTTTTGTCCCTCCCCAGGCTTTGTGCCAAGATATCTCTCCACTCTGGTCTGTTAGCATGATCGCGGAAATGGGGTAGTGGGTAAGAAAGACTGTCTCAGAGCATCAAAACCTTGAGATCCCAGCAAAATCCTCTATGTGTAAGCTCTGGTCCAATTGCCAAATGTTATTCCCATTTGTTCTTTCATTGGACTTGTTCAAAACTGTATCCCATCAGGACCTTTATGAGCGACTTTGCCACATTAGAAAAGTAATCCTACCACCCCTCATCCAGAACACTGTAGAATTTGTTTGCTCAAGTTCTGACCATACAAGGACGCACAGGCATTAAATGTGTCTCCAGATCAGCCCACTGCTCCAGCGGCTATGGCAACTCCTCGAGAGGAGCAGTTCCTCATACCAGGGTTTGCAACATTTTCATACGTTAATACTCCCAACACGGAGCCCTAAATCTGACATGTAACACTTGGCCAAAAAGAAAAAAATTGTTGTTTTCATGAGGCACAATCTCACTCTAGCCCAGGCTGACTTGGGACTCTCTCTGTACCCAGGCTGGCTTCAAACTCACAGTGATTCTCATTCATGCCTCACAGGATTAAAGGTGTGCGCTACTAGTTCTCGCTCTTGTCCTTAATTTCTAGTTCCAAATCTAACTATATTTGGAGATTGAGGTTTGGGGGAGGGGTAATTAAGGTGAAATAAGGTCATAAGATCAGGGCTCTAATCTAATAGGACTGATGTTCTCTTGCAGAGGAGAAGGCACACCAAGAATTTCCCTCTGTGCTCCTAAAGAGGGGGCGGCCAGAGGACACCAAGAAGACAGCCACCTGCAAAGAGAAGCCTCCCCATAGACAAACCCAATGCCACCTTGTGGTGGCTTGAATGCATGCCCTCCACTGTAACTTGTAACTTGGGTCTCCAGCCGCCTGGCTGGAGGAGGAGGCACTGGGGGTGGATCCTGGGGTCCAAACGTAAGGTGTGTTTGGGGGACAGATGTGAATTCCAGCCCAAAGGTGTGCAGAAAGGGGTGAGCTCTGGGTCAATGCTTGCTGCTTTTCAGATGTTGCTGGCTGCTGGTGGTTTCTCTCTCTGACTGGATTCATGAGTGGGAGCCAGCTTCTTCTGCAGTAGATAGGCTTCCCCTGGATCTGTAAGCTTGGAATAAACCCCTTCCTCCCACAAACAGTGTCTGGTTTGGACGTTCATCCCAGCAACATGAAGCTGATTACTACACGCCTTGAACTTGGACTTCTAGTCTCCAGAACTGTAAGAAAATTAATTTCCATTGTTTGATCTTTTTTGACCCCATATTGGGTAGAGGGTCTCATGAAAAATTTGGCAACATGAAAAGGTTTCTGAATGTGCGCAGGCCAAAACTTCATTGGAAATCAAGCGTATAATGGATGTGAGGTGTTTCTGGCAGTGTTGAGTCATGTGACCTCACTGTAGCCTGAGTTCTGAGCACGTGGCACTGGCTTCGTACTGAACAGTCCCGCTTGTCACACAAAGCTGGTGAATGCTGCCTGGACCTTCTCTGCTCAGACTTGAGACTATTGCATGTTATGAACTGCAATGTTTATACCATGCATGTAGAGCTTTCTGTTCTTCTAGAAACGTAACGGTTTTATTAGGGAAAAGAGAGACTTAATGTTTTCCTATCATTATTTTTCAGCACATGAGTATCGGATTAGTATATCTTTAGGTTGTATTGTGTTAGTATGTTTGATTTTAAAGATTGCCATTTGAGATGCTGACTTTTTAATAAAAAGTTAATTAAGTGAATTTGACTTGGGATTAGGACAGAATTTCCAACAATTTCTGAAATGGCCCTGAACATACTTCTGTCATCTTGTATTATGTATTTATGTAAAGTTTCATTTTTAGTGTTGACAACTGAAAAACCAAAGTATCCATCAATTCCGAAAAAAAATGCTGAAGATGTCATATATCCCACAGTTCCTATGTTAACAGTATTTGGAAGTGGCCCTTTGAGAGGTAATTGAGATTAGATGAGAGCAAACATTCATAGCTTTATAAAAGGAAAAGAGTGATTCAAGCTAGCACACTAGCTCAGTCTCACCATATTATATTAACATAACCTCTGCCATATTAACACACAACATGGGGCTGGATAAAGGCACTTGCTTGCAAAGCCTGATGGCCTGGGTTTGATTCCCCAGTACCCACAAAAAGCCAGATGCACAAGCGGCACATGCATCTGGAGTTTGTTTGCAGAGGCAGGAGGTCCTGGTATGTACATTCCCCAGTCCTCATTTTTCTCTCTCCCTCTCTCTCTGCTTGAAAATAAATAAAAATAGTATTTTAAAAAAATAAAGCCAAGAAGCCGGGTGTGGTGGCGCACGTCTTTAATCCCAGCACTCGGGAGGCAGAGGTAGGAGGATCGCCGTGAGTTCGAGGCCACCCTGAAACTACATAGTGAATTCCAGGTCAGCCTGGGCTATAGTGAGACCCTACCTTGAAAAACCAAAAAAATATAAAATAAATAAAATAAACAAAAATAAAGCCAAATGTGGCCATGCATGCTGTAACCCCAGTGGTGCAGTGAGAGGGGACAGGAGGATCGTGGTCTCCCTGGTTAGCCATTCTAACCAAATGACAAGGAGCTCCAGGCTCAGTGAGAGACTCCGCCTCAGGGAATAAGAACGAGACAGGACAGCCATGTTCTCCTCTGACCTCTGCAGGCAGGCACACGGGGCCCGTGCATCTGTACACACATACATACTCTATCCATGCACACACCCCATATATACTAACACAACAAACGGGGTGTGGTGGTGTACACCTTTACTCCCAGTGCTCAGGAGGCAGAGATAGGAGGATCCCAGTGAGTTCAACTACAGAGTGAGCTCCAGGTCAGCCTGGGCTAGAGTGAGACCCTACCTCAGAAAAAAAATAAAAAATAAATGACACAACAAGCAGATGAAGTTCAGGTGCTGGCACTCTGCTCGTGGGCTTCCCAGCCTTCCAAGCAACAAGTTAAGTAAACCTCCAGTCTGCATAAATTACCCAGCCTGTGGATATCCAGTTGGAGCAACAGCAAATGAGTTAAGACACCATAATAGAGTTCAAGTTTCCAGAGAGGAAAGGAGGACAGAAACTATGACATATTTAGAGTTGATGCATGTGACAGCACTGAGCCAGCTGCTCCTTGGGGAAACTTTGCCATTGTCTCCTTGCCTGACTTTCCTGGCAAACCCATGTGCACCCCGCCCAGTGCACCTGAGTAAGCGCTCCCCCCGTGCTACTCTCCCCACACTGACACTTTTCCAGCCACTGGCTCTCAGTGATGTCGTGGGTACATGTGCTGGAAACCAACCTCACCAGGGAATAAGAATTAGTGAGCACAGAGCTCTCTGCACCAGAGAAGCCGCTCCTAGAACTCTCCAGGAAGGTCTAAACATACTCAGGAGTAATGCTGGGTTTCTCATCCTGAATTGGGCTCTATGGACTTCACTGCATTTTGATCAACAAAATTGAATGGGAAAAGCAGGCTTATTGTGATGAATGAGCCATACTAGTGTTAGATTCTCGTAATGATCATTGCCTTTCCCTTTAATAACAGACACCTGTCCTCTTGCAAAAACATTACCACTGACTTTTTTATCAGAGAGATAGGGAGAGAGAGAGAGAGAGACAGAGAAAGGTAATTGGTGAGACAGGGCCTCTAGCCACTGTAATCAAACTCCAGATGTGTGCACCATCTTCTGTACATGTGCAACCTTGCCTGCTTGCATCACCTTGTGCATCTGGCTTACATGGGATATGGAGAGTTGAACATGAGTCCTTAGGCTTCACAGGCAAGTGCCTTAATCACTAGGCCATCTCTCCAGCCCTACCAGTGACTTTTAATAAAGTAAATATCCACCACACATATGTGACCAAAAGAAAGCTTCAGCTTTATTTATTTGTTTTTAGGTAAGGTCTCGCTCTAGCCCAGGCTGACTTGGAGTTCACTGTGTAGTCTCAGGCTGGCCTCAAACTCACAGTAATTCTCCTTCCAAAGCCTCCCCAGTACTGGAATTAAAGACATGTACCACCATGCCCAGGAGGGAGAGAAAATGGGCACACTAGGGCCTCTAGCTGCTGCAAATGAGCTCCATACGTATGTACCACTTTGCACATACGGCTTTATGTGGGTACTGGGGAGTTGAACTCAGGTCATTAGGCTTTACAGGCAAGCATCTTAACCACTGATTCATCTCTCCAGACCTTGTTTAAATTTTTAATGGAGTTGATTTCAGAAACATAAAAGCATAAAAGTATACTTTCTAGGCTACTTTATACTACAAAATATGTAATGATATTTTTAAGCATAAACATTGAGGTATACTAATAGTCCCAGTGGAGGGACAGTCATAAGCAAAAGAGCAATATTCATAAATAGGTTGGAAGGTGGCATGTGTAAGCACAGCATTTTGATTAGTAGTTGTGTGCAGCCAGCTTTATGACTCTGGCTATCTGAATACAGTCATGGACAGCCCAAGTCTTCTGCTGGAACAGATTAAAAGCAGTGACAGATCACTGATGGATCACCCAGAGTGGAGATCTTGAGAAATTTTGTCTGTCATAAATGCAGACGTACAAAAAAGCCTGCATGTGTTGAGAAAGTTCCTACATTTTTACCACATTTATAATGTTTACAAAGTGTGCATTTTAACAACATACTTTGGTATAGTCAAATTTGCAAAGATGAACCCAATGAATTAGAACTTTCTAAAAGTTGTCATCCAGTTTATAGCTCTGTAGTAGACAGCCTCAGGTTGCTGGGATGAATTTCCAAACCAGACACAGTTATGGGAGGAAGGGATTTATTGAAGCTTACAGATAGACGGGAAGTTCCATAATGGGAGAAGAAGCTGGCTCCCTTTCACAGGTCCACACAGAGAGAAATGCCTCCACCAGTTCAAGTAAGCACACTTCACAACACCAGGGAGAACTCAGACACTGCATGTCTTAAGTTGAAACTTAGATCCACCTTAGGGCTGAATCCTAGGATCCATCCACTGTGACATCTCCTCCAGCCAGGCAGCTGAAGATCTAAATTACAAGCTTTAATAAACTTCTGAATGTATTGGGGGACATCCATTCAAACTACCACAAACTCCAATATTGAAAATGACATGGGGTTGAAAGAGTTAGTATAGTCACTTGCAGAAAACAATGCTGCCAGTTTAAAACCGGTGGGACAAACTCTTTAAAAAACTGGAAAAGAAAATGCAACATTCAAAAAAGTGTATTATAGGGATGAGTCATGGACAATTGTATGAAGGTCGACCATAAGTTCTGAAAACTGGCCAACTTTCACTATTGTTAGCTGTGTTTTAAAACCATCACGATGAGTATCTGATTCCTTTTTCCTTTAGGGTGTGGCTGTACTTAGAGAATGTGTTGTCATTCACTTTCTTTGTGGCATTATTATTCTTGAATTTTTTTTTTTTTTACAATTTGATGTATGTATCAACATGATATACACCAACATGAACATTCTCTATCAAATTTCCCATTTTTGTAGCACATGTCTGGCCATGTGTCTGTGCTGTTTGGGGTACACAGACATCCAATCTGCACACATGCATATAGAGACCACAGACATAGTGGAAACAATGCTGGTGAGTGTTGTGTGTAGGGTCTCACTCTAGCCCAGGCTGACCTGGAATTAACTATGTAGTCTCAGGGTGGCCTCGAATTCACGGCGATCCTCCTACCTCTGCCTCCCGAGTGCTGGGATTAAAGGCGTGCGCCACCATGCCCGGCTCTTCCGTGTGCCTTCTTATCCTGCCATGCACACAGATATTTTCACATCAATCACTAACTCTCTGGTGTCTTCAGGAAAGTGCAGTTTGAATTCACTGAAAGCTCCTAAAACGTCATCATCTGGAAGGAGTGCCAGTATAGACAGATTGAACTTCTGATTCTCCTGCCTCCGCTTCCCAAATGCTGGGGTTACACGTGTGTGTGCTACCACACCCGGTTTTAAATGGTGCCGGGGATTGAACCCAGGGATTCCTGCTTTTTAGGCAAGCACTCTACCAACTGAACTCCATCCCTAGCCCCTGTCTCTAGCCTTAAAGTGAGTAATAAAGGGAAGGAGGGGGAGTGATGGCGCAGTATCATACATCATAATAATAATGTAAGACACAGTCTCTCTTCACCCTGGCCAGGAGAGTGGAGCCCTATTTCCTCAGCTCAGCCCTCTCTCCTGCACAGTGAGTGACACTGTCTTCTTTCATATTCCTGAAAGAAAGGGAACTCACAAAGTGATCTGCAACTCAGAACTCCCTCTGGGGGAACCACTGTGTTATTAAATATTTATCAGTTAGGGGACAAGGATTAGGTGTGCCTATTGTAATACCTGGGGCCACCCTTCCCTCAAGCCAGCACTCTACAGAATCACCGAGGCCACAGTCATGAACAAACCCTGGTATTTGGCACACCTCTCTTAGCTGTTTGGATTTCAGTGCCAGTGGTAGGTGATCTGAAAGACTTGAAAAGAAACAGCTGAATTCCAAGACACTCCCTCAGATAAAGTTTCCTTTAAAACATTTTTACCATTCTCATCAATATTTATGAAATGATGACTAGATACAGGCACATTCCTCCTGAGCTTTGCCTAGAACACACCCATAGTACCTATCAAAATACAACAGCTTGTTTGGGGAGGGCACATTTACACAGACAAATGTGGGGGGGGGGGAGAAAGAGTCTCATGTACCCCATGGCATGGAAGGTCTCTGTGTAGCCAAGGATGAGCTTGAATGTCTGATTCTTCCTCATCCATCTCCCAGGGCTGGGATTACAGACGTGTACCACCACATCTGATTTATGCCATTCTGGGGGGAAGGGTCAAACAGAACGCTTATGGAAGCTATAACACACACGGAGAGAGAGAGAGAACTGTGAGAGAGAACTTTTCCAGAGCCAGCTAATATATTTGGCTTCCCAAGCAGGCAGAACATTAGACATACTTGCCACCATATTGAAGACTGAGGACCCCTACAGTTTCATTGAGTGTTCACGGTGTCATCTTTGATAATGACCCACCTAGCTTCTGTGTAAGCTCTTCACTAGGTCCCACATAGCATCTGGAATGTCCTTTGGTTTGAGTGGTTCTCATGTCTTGCTTATGTGTGAATCACCAGTGCCCACGTTCTACTTAAAGCACCTAAAGCTTTGCTTTGGTGTAGCTTGTAAAGGTCCTAGAAGACTCTGCCATGCAGGTTGAGCTCAGAGAAACTATGTTAGGATCTCAAAACACTGGTTAAAAATCCAAGACCAGGGCTGGAGAGATAGCTTAGCGATTAAGGTGTTTGCCTGTGAAATCTAAGAACTCACGTTCAAATCTCCAGGTCCCACATAAGCCAGACACACAATGACACAAGCATACAATGTCACACATGCACACAAGGAGGTGCATGCATCTGAAATTCATTCGCAGAGACTGAAGGTCCTGGCGTACCCATTCTTTCTCTTTCTCTCTCTCTCTCAAAATAAATTTTTTAAAAGTCCAACACCAGGGGCTATAGAGATTGCTCAGTGGTTAAGGCGCTTGTCTGCAAAGCCTAAGGACCCAGGTTCCATTCCCCAGTACCCACATAATGCCAGATGCCCAACTTGTATCTGGAATTCATTTGCCATGGCTAGAGATCCTAATGTATCCTCTCTCTCTCTCTCTCTCTCTCTCTCTCTCTATATATATATATATATATATATATATATATATATATATATATATATATCTTTCCCTGTTTCTCTTTCTCTCTCATAAATAAATAAATACAATTATTATTTTAAAATCCAGCACCAGAAAACCTATAGTTCCTTTTTCTTCCAATGATCCTAACTCTCAGAAACTTATTAGAATACTAGGCAGTCCCTTGGCAAAGCAGACACCTAGATGGCACTGCAGCCCAAAATGAGTCGGGGGGTTGGGGAAAGGCAAGAGTGATAACATGCTCGATATGCATGCCCTCCTCTCCCAGCTACTGAGCCACTGTTCATTTCTAGGCCCCAGATGCCAAGCATCACACATTTTGCTCTTCTAATACTCCTCTGCAGAGTGGAAAGAGTAGGGGTTTTAGCTAGGCATGGAGGAGAAAGACAATGAAAATTCTCTGGAAAATAATTCAGCAGTGTGCTTCAGGAGCCCGCCAAATGAATGTTTACATAATTTGGCCCATTTTGAGGGGAGTGTCCTGTGGCAAAGGTCACAATGCCAACAGTGCTTTACTTCATAAAGATGTTCACTGCATCACATGTTGGGTCATGATATGCAGAGACATTTAGCTTACCCATAACTGTGGGCTAACTCCACAATGCATGACCCGTATACCTCAACAAGGAGGGGCCAAGGGGAGGGGGTAGGTCACGGATGAGCCTAATAATGGTACCAAACGGACTGTATTTGCTGAATAGAGAACTGACTAATAAAAAAAAAAAATGGAAGAAAAAGGAGAAAAAAAAAAAAAAAGAACAAGAATGCAAAAAAAAAAAAAAAAAGATGTTCACTGCAGTACAGCTTATACGA
Source organism: Dipus sagitta (assembly GCA_036346955.1). NCBI lineage: Eukaryota > Metazoa > Chordata > Mammalia > Rodentia > Dipodidae > Dipus > Dipus sagitta. The sequence goes on from CM070781.1 coordinate 81,444,979, forward strand.
GTAAGGGACTCAAAATATCTCAAATGCCCCCCCAATATGGATGGTGACTACATAAATATTGCTGTTTTACACTGGAAGGGAATGCACCTATCACCTTTTTTAATCTGTCACAAATATACTTCACCACAAGGAAGATTTATATTATAAAATATTAAGTAAAGTCAGATATGATATGAAATAGCATCTTCAGTGTGATTCTAAGTTTCAGGAATGGCAAATGCCTCTAAAACGTGTATATTACAAAGTTTATTGCAGTTGGCAGGGCTCCATTGGGGCCTGTATCTTCTACAGAAATCAATCATCAAATGGTTTAAAAGTATGTTGTAGAAGTGTGCTAGCAGCACTGACTGCTCGTGCTGGGGTGGGGGTGGCGGGGGGGGGCGCTGTGGAGCCCCCCGTGTTTTAGTTCATGTCCTAAGGCTTGACTCTAGTTCCCTGACCACCTCCAAGGAAGCCAGGAAGGGCGGCAGATGTAAAGCATCAGAGGAAATGGAAAACAAATGACAACTGATCTGTAATACAACCAAAATATTTGTTTCACAAGTTTTCTCACTACTGGAATCAAGTTTCTCCATGGTGTGAAAAGAAGAGGAACTGAAAGGAATGATTTACAGAGGAGAAAACAAAAGGCAGTGCAGACTGTGGGAAGGAAGGAAAGCAAACAGAATCCCAGGTTGGCTTGCTGAGGTATTTCCAAGCTCCAGGGCCACTGCAGAGCCTGGTCTGTCCTCACAGAGCCAGGTGAGCCTGGGTGATGTTGCATTTCCTGACACCCTGCATCTGTTCTGGAGCAGCCCAGGCAACATGAGCCCCATTACACTTTCAGGGCTACATTCTCCTGCTGCCCGTATCCTTTTCCCAAACCCTGCCCCAAAGCTCCAGGCTCCTGCAGACCTCTGGCCCCCACATCCTTCCTCATCTTAAGACAAGAGTCCAGTCCCAGTTCTGACAATCATTTTCAATCTGAAACAGTTTTTTTAAACTATTTTTTTTATTTTTATTTATTTATTTGAGAGAGGGAGAAAGAGAATGGGTGTGCCAGGGCCTCCAGCCACTGCAAACAAACTCCAGATGCATGCACCCCCTTGTGCATCTGGCTTACGTGGGTCCTGGGGTATTGAACCGGGGTCCTTTGGCTTTGCAGGCAGGCGCCTTAATGGCTAAGCCATCCCTCCAGCCCCTGAAGCAGTTTTTAAATTTAAAATATTTTTTAAAAAAGGATGGCAGGCCAGGCCTGGTAATGTAGATCTGTAATTCAGCTACTCTGGAAGCTGAGTAGGTGAATTCAAGGCAATCATGAGCTATGGAGTGAGTTCAAGGCAAGCCTGGACAATTTAACAAGACCCTGTCTCAAAAATACAAAAATGGGATATTGCCCAGTGGTAGAATACTTTCCTGTCTTGCATTATAAGACCCTAGGTTCAATCCACACAATTGAAAAAAATAAAAATAAAAACAAAGGCTAGGGGTGGGACATGCTATATATTAATTATATTTTTATCAGCCACTGATTGAGACCACACAGAATGATCAGATGACCATAAACTCAAAATAGATCTTAATTAAGTTATATTTTAAGAATCCTATCAGTACCAATAGACTTTTTTTTTTTTCATGTAGCCCAGCTGGCTTTGAAGCCCCTGTGTAGCCAATGCTAGTCTTGAACCCCTGATCTTCCTACCTCTACTTTCCAAGTACTGGGATTACTGGTGTGCTCTGCCACAGGCACCTTTCATTCAGACTTTTTGATGCAAAAGCTTTGGAATATGTGAACCCTTTTTATTTATGTAGACTCCATATAATGCTCGGCATTTTAGGGGTTTTGATATGGACTACACTTAAACTTCTCCTGGAGAAGGATATAAAAATGAAGCTGCTTGTGATATATAATATACTATAGAAATAGGATACTTACCCCTGATGATGCCCTGACGTCAACCTCTGGCTCCACATGCACATATACATACATGCACACCCACCCTCACACACATATGAACATGTATACACATATGCACAGCCACCAAATAAGATTGCAAAGAGAAGCCAAATTTCTTTTCCAACATGAAGAAACACTAACCTTCTCCAATTTTTCAGCAATCACCTTTGCTGTGAATGCTCAAACAAAACGATTATAACCTGAACTGAAGAAACTCAGACCACCCCATATCTGGAAGAACTCGCATTTCCTAGTGTCCACCTGCCACCTCTTTCTCCAAATCTCCACAGTCCTGCTTCCCTCCCGTGTCCTTCCCACATCTCTGCTGTTATGAGCCATGTCTCCCTCCGCGTGCCTGTGGACCCTCAACCTCTGACTCGTTGTCCAAGGCAGGGCCACGTCTTACAAGAGGACACTGCACACAACAAGGAAGAGGAGGAAACAAACCGACACCGAATATACTGTCTCGGGGCTTGTGACTTTCCTACAGGACCTACATGCTACTTTCCTAGCTTGCTTTCTTGCCACCTGTTATGATGAGAACTGGAAGGGAGATGGGGCAGACATGTCAGAATGAAGTCAGGGTCAGTTCTGTGTCCTAGATCCATCCCATCAGGGCAAAGTCACTCAATGTGACTGTCAAAGAAATAATAACCCAGAGCCCGGTGTGGCTGCACACGCCCTTAATCCCAGCCCTTTGGAGGCACAGGTAGGAGGATCGCCATGAGTTCAAGGCCACCCTGAGACTACATAGTGGAATTCCAGGTCAGCCTGGGCTAGAGTGAGACCCTGCCTTGAAAAAAAAAAAAAAAAAAAGACTCAGGAGCAAAATGTTACTTCAATCGCTAATCAGATGGGCTGAAGGACACCAAAGGCGGTCACCGTTCGTCATTGCCACCTTCCTCCCCTCTCCTCCTGCCCTGAGGCCCCCAGAGTTGGTTCCAAGTCTCCCACTGTCTACGCTCCTTGCTCTCAGTTCTCCTCCCTGACTCTTCCTAAGGTACAGCAGAAGTAATTTGTTTTCATTCTTATTTATTTGGGAAGAGAGAGAGAATGGGCACGCCAAGACCTCCTGCCACTGCAAACAAACTCGAGATGCATGTACCACTTTGTGCATCTGGCTTTACCCAGCCCATGAAGTGAGTTTTTAACCCTCCTTTCTCCTTGTCTTTTCAACATCAATTTACATCAATTTGGCCCCTCAGGATTCCTTCTTTGTTTCTGGCGTGTCTACTTTGATGGTGTAGCACAATAGGAAGACCCTAGGAGCTTCACATCAAGCAAGGATCTTCCTCCATGAGAATGAGGGGAGAGAAGAAGCAGAGACACGGTGAGAGGAAGGAGACGTTAAAAAATATACACACTCAGCCAGGCGTGGTGGCGCACACCTTTAATCCCAGCACTCGGGAGGCAGAGGTAGGAGGATAGCCATGAGTTCGAGGCCATCCTGAGACTACATAGTTAATTCCAGGTCAGCCTGGACCAGAGTGAGACCCTACCGACAAAAAAAAAAAAAAGTGTAAAAAGAAATATACACGCTGACCATTTCTCTCTATGATGCAACAATGTTATTGTTCCTTGGTATATGGGAGGAGGCGTGTCCCTAGGACTTCTGTAAACACCAAAATCTATAGGTGCTCAAGTTCCTTATGTACAGAATGATGCAGTATTTGAATAACTTGTACCCGTCTTTCTGTATACCTTAAGTCATCCCTAGATTATTTGCAATACATAACAACATCCAAACACCATGTGAATAATTGTTAGTTTCTATTGTTTAGGGAAAAATGGCAAGAAAAGTGAGTGTGCATAATGCTGGTACAGATTAGTTTTTTAATAATAATGAAAATTGATTTTATTTATTTATTTATTTATTTATTTATTTATCATTTGACAGAGAAAGAGGAAGAGAGAGAGAACAGGCACGCCAGGGCCTCCAGCCACTGCAAACGAAACTCCAGGCACGTGGGCCCCCTTGTGCATCTGGCTAACGTGGGTCCTGGAGAACTGAACCTGGGTCCTTTGGCTTTGCAGGCAAACACCTTAACCGCTAAGCCATCCCTCCAGCCCCAGATTAGTTTTTTTTTTTTTTCTTCTGAACATTTTTATGTTTTTTTAATTTAACCTAGGGTCTCATGCATGTTAGGCAAATGCTCTGCCATTAAACTATATCCCCAGCCCTCTTTTTGCTTTTCATTTGAGACAAAGTCTGAGTTGCTCAGGCTGGCCCTTGGACTTAAGATCCTCCTGCCTCAGCACCTTGCATAGCTGGTATTACAGAACTCTTACCACCAGGCTCAACTTCTGAAAAAAAAAAATTTTTTTTTTTTGAGACAAGTTCTCAAATATCCTAGGCTGGCCTCAAATTTGCTAGGTAGCTGAGGATGACCTTGAACTCCTGATCCTCCTTCCTCCATATACCCAGTGCTGGAAAAACAGGTATGCATCTCTAGGCCTAGGAGTGAACACAGGGCTTTGTGCATGCTTGACAACTGAGCCACATCAGTTATGGTCTCACCAAGCCCCCAGGTAGTAAGGCAGCTAACGTCTGATAGTCATGACAGCCTCTAGTCAAACCCATTGAGCCCAATTTGTGTTTTGGCTCTATCTCTGCCCCCTCCCATTTGACCTCTGCCACTGGAGCCTGTGAGGGGACTACACTGGATCGTCTGCTGGAGTCCCCAGGCTCCTCACACCAAAGGCCAGCCATTGACAAGCTGCTGTTCCTACCACAGCGTCTCGCCCTTCTCTTACCTTCGGGAAGCTGCTATTATTTTTTTTTTCTTTCCCTGGGAGGGCTTCTCCTCCATGTTGGGACACCCCTTCGTTTTTTTTAACTTTTTAAAATTTTTATTTATTTATTTGAGTGAGACAGAAAAGGAGAGAGAGAGAGAGAGAGAATGGGCGCGCCAGGGCCTCCAGCCACTGTAAACAAACTGCAGATGCGTGCACCCCCTTGTGCATCTGGCTAACTTGGCTCCTGAGGAATTGAGCCTCGAACTGGGGTCCTTAGGCTTCATAGGCAAGCGCTTAACAGCTAAGCCATCTCTCCAGCCCCGTGGGACGCTCCTTCTAATGACAACACTTTCCAGCCCTCTTTCTGGTACTAACTTCTCACCATGAAGACACAGCTTTTGTTACAGTTTTGACCTGGAGTAGTTCCCGAACACCCCTGTGTTGGAGGGGTGTTCCCCAGCCTGTGGTAGTTCCCAGTTGTCATGAGACAAACAGGCCTCCTCTGTCACATGTTCCTACCATAAGGCACTGTACATCCCCCACCCAGACCGAACAACCAGGAAATCAAACAGCCAGGAAATGAAGCCTCTGACATCATGAGCCAAAATAAACCTTTCTTCCTTTGAAGTTGGTTGTCTTGGGAATTTTACATATGGTACCACAGTGTGCATTCCTGAAGCCCAGGCTCACTCAAGCTACCTTCCCCAGTCATTCCCTGCATGCTGCTTTTCTCCTTGCCGTGGCAAAATTCCTGACAAAGAGTTTGTCTTGGCTCATGGTTTAAGAGGGGATACAGACCATCATGGCGGAAAAACATGGTGGCAGGAGCATAAGGTGTCTGGTGACATTGCACTGCAGTCAGGAAGCAGAGAGATGAATGCTGGTGCTCCACTCATTTTTTTTTTTTCCTTTTTACTTAGTCCATGGGGTGGTGCCACCCACATTCAGGGTAAGTCTTCCCTTCTCAGTTAAACCTCTGTGGAAACACCCTCACAGAAACACCCAGAGGTGTGTCTCCTAAGTGATTTGGGTGGTGAGGCAGGTTTAAGTCCGGGTCTCATGTGGCCCAGACCAACCTCTAATTCACTACGTAGTTGCTGATAACCTTGAACTTCCAATCCTCCTGCCTCCACATCCAGAGCGCTGGGATAACAGGCATGTGCCATCAAGCCCAGTTTATGCTGCGGTGGGGATCAAATCTCACATATGGCAGAATATCGCTGTACCAACTGAGCTGCACCCTCAGCCCCTCCTAGGTGATTCGAATCCCGTCAGGTTGTCAATCAAGGCCGGCCATGTCACTTTCGAAGTTTCTCACTGCTTATCCTCTATTATAAGCTGTTCATTGTGTGAGCAGAGTATAGGACTGACTTTTAGTTCTTCCTTCCACATATCCAAAATGAGAGCTCGAATTTTACCAGACTTGGGTTTCAAAGACTCATTCCATTTTAGCAAGACCTGAATTAATCATGTTATTTATATTTCTGAGGCTTTGACTTGTGGGAGGGAAAGGAGGGGGGAATTTTTGCTACTCTACAGCAAAGTTAGAGCCCTGCCCTGTCAGGGTTAGCTTATTGTCCGAGAGAGGGACAGTCAGCTGTGAGTGTGCCTTTCGTATGCAAAACAGGAAACCCAGAGCCCACAGCCCTTACCACTGCCTAGTAGGGAGCTCTAGTAGGGTTCCTACACCCCAGGCAATTATCCCCTTGCCATAATCACCCTAAGATCAGCTCCGGGACAGCAAGCAGAGCCCAGTTCCTATAGCCCATAGCCCACTGAGATTATCCAAATTCACTGTGAACTTGCTCACCGTGCCTCACCCAGTCCTTCCTGTGAAAAACCACAGTAATGGTTTTTGCTCACATCATCCTGCTCTTTTTGCTCTGAGAGCCCCCTCCCTGCCTCTGTGCCTCCTGTTTCTAGGACCTTCTTTCATGACTGTTATTTTCTTGTCTGGTTTAAACAAAACCTGAGAGACTGGGGAGATGGCTAATGCATTTGCTGCACAGCATGACAGCTGAGTTTGGATCCCCGGCACCCACATAAAAGCTGCATGTAGCCACACACACACCTGCAATCCCAGCTCTGGGCAGGGAGAAACAAGAGGATCCCTGGGGCTTACTAGCCAAGTTGGTGACCTCTAGATTCAGTAATAGACCCTTTCTCCAACAATAAGGTGTAGGGCTAAGGTTATAGTGCACACCGTTAGCCCCAGCATTCAGAGGGAGGATCACTGCGAGTTCAAGGCCAACCTGGTCTACAGAGTGGGTTTCAGATCAAAATGGGCTGGAATGAGGCTCTGGCACACACACACACACACACACACACACACACACACACACACACACAAAATAATAAGTAAATTTAAAAAAAAGTTTTTTAAAAAAGATGTAAAAACAGGCTGGAGAGATGGCTTAGCAGTTAAGCACTTGCCTGTGAAGCCTAAGGACCCCGGTTCGAGGCTCAATTCCCCAGGACCCACATTAGACAGATGCACAAGGGGGCGCACACATCTGGAGTTCGTTTGCAGTGTCTGGAGGCCCTGGCAGACCCATTCTCTCTGTCTCTCTCTCTCTGTCTCTCTCTCTGTCTCTCTCTTTCCCTCTCTCTCTCTCTGTCTCTATCTGCCTATTTCTCTGTCTGTCACTCTCAAATAAATAAATTTAAAAAAATAAACAACAACAACAAAAAGATGTAAGAAGATGTAAGGCAGGTATGGTGGCACATGCCTTTAATCCCAGCCCTCTGAAGGCTCAGTAGGAGGATTGCCAGGAGTCCTAGGCCAGCCTTGGTTATAAAGTGAGTTCTATGTCAGCCTGAACTAAAGTGAGAGCCTGCCTCAAAAAACAAAACTAAATAAATAAATTAATTAATTAAAAGTAATATTTAAGGGGCTGGAGAGATGCCTCAGAGGTTAAAGTACTTGCTTACAAAGCCTGACAGCCTGGGTTCAGTTTCCCAGTACCCATGTAAAGCTAGATGCAGAAAGTGGTATATGAATCAGGAGTATATTTGCAGTGGCAAGAGACCTTGGCATGCCCATTCATTTTCTCTCTCTCTGTCTCCATTTGCAAATAAATAAAAATATTTTTAATATTTAAAAAATAAGGTATAGAGTGACTGAAAAACATACTTAACATTGAACTCTAACTACCACACACGTGTACATGTGCATGCAAACATGTGTACCCACACAAATATATACATACGTACACACACACCATCCACATGCACATGCAAAAACATTAAATACATAAAAGATCAAACAAATCCTGGCTACCCATCAAGCAGGCTGCAAATTGAAAGCACAATTCAAAATCAACAAACAGCTTGTCCTTCTCCAGCGAGCCCAAGTGGACCGCCGACCGACGTGCAAAGGTGCTGTCTGGAGTAACTCACCTTCCCAACCCAGAAATTCTGTTAAGTAAGTGGCCTGCTATAAATAGAACTGTGATATGGGAATTTTGGCATGTCTTTTGAGAGTAACCAAGCCTTATCTTGGCTCTTGGATAAGCAATAACTCAGGGGTCCCAGACTGTCAAGGTCACACAAAACTTTCACTGAGTCAGGGGCTTTCTGAGCTTTTGTCTTATGAATTCTACACATGAAATTCATAGACCAGAGTATAAGGTTCAAAAAGATATTATTATAGCTTAAAGCTTTAGGAGGGAAAACTTTCAGAGAAAGGAAATTTAAGGAAAGGGATGAATTCAGAGCTCTTGCCCAAGAAGGGGGCAGAAGGGGGCACCCAGAAAATGATAAGCCAGAAGAGAGGGAAGAAATGCACAGTTCTTGCCCAAGAGATGGCAAGATGGGGTTCTGTGAAATGGAAGCCCACCCCAAAGTCTTTGATAGTGTGTCTTTTATGTGAGACCCCTGGATGGATGGCTAAACTCCTGATGCCACGTGTCTGGGGTCAAGTTTCTGGAAAAGGGATAATCCCTTTACTTAGCTTCCTCTCCCAGAAAAGGAAGAGATAAGAACAGAGGCATTTGTTCACCAACTCCGGAGAGGTTTAAGAAAACAAGAGAAAAACCAGATTCTCCCTGACATTTCTGACTTGGAGGAAAGTGAAATGTTGTAGATTTTTTTTTCCTTGTTGTAGCTTTCTTCTCATTGCTGAGACAAAACACCTGACCAAAAGCAGATGATAGGAGGAAAGGTTTTCATTTTTGGCTGACAGTCTTGAGGGGATGCTTCATGAGGGCAGGGGAAAGCATGGCATGAGCAGAGGCTGGACAGCACTTCTACCACAGCAGATGGAAAACAGCAGGAGGAGAGTGAGCCAAGTTATAGAAAGGGAAAGCTGGCTATAAGACCCCTAAACTCACCTCCCAAAACACACCTCTTCCAGCAAGGCTGTACCTCCCAAATTGCCATCATCTGGGGACCGAGCATTCAGTATACATGAGTTTGTGGGGGACATGTGATAGAAACTACCACATTCCATCCCTGGACCCCATAGAATTATAACCAGTCCAGGATGTAAAATGCACTCAGTTCACCTTTAAAATTCCCCACAGTTTTTATCAATCCTAACATTGTTCAAAAGTCTAAAGTCCAACATCTCATCTAAGAATCAGAACAATCTCTTAACTGTAAGCCTATAAGATTAAAACACAGGTTAAATACACATAATGGCACAGGGCAACATTCTAACTGCCAAGGAAGGCATTGCAAGGAAAGACTGAACCAATGCAAGATCTAAAACAAGCAGGACAAGCATGAAACCCTGTAGCTCCAAGTCTGACATCTGTATCCAATGACAAAGTCTCTGGGGTTCCAATTCTATCCCCCCCATTGGGCTGCCCACTACCTGGAGAAAACTCAGTCCTAAAACAGCAGTTCTCTTTGGCAGCTGTTCGACAGTTCTGGGATCTACAAAATGTTCAAACTACAGTTCATCCTCATGCCTCCATCAGGCCTCCATATAGGCACTCCAAAAACCTGCCTCACATTGTCCAGGGGCCATGTCCAAAAAACAAACCTCTAGGGGCTGGAGAAATGGCTTAGGGGTTAAGGCTCTTGCCTGCAAAGCCAAAGGACCTCGGTTCGATTCCCCAGGACCTGCATAAGCCAGATGCACAAGGGTGCACATGCATCTGGAGTTCATTTGCAGTGGCTGGAGGGCCTGGCGCCTCCATTCTCTTTCTCCCTCTCTCTGCCTCTTTCTTTCTCTCTAATAAATAAATAAAAATAAAGTTTTTTTTTTTTAAAATAACCTCTAAAACATGACCTTGGCCAGTGGGTGTGAGACTTGAGAAGCTGAGTGATTGGAAATCATGGTGTTCATTGCAAGACACCATGATTGAAATATTGATATAGTCCATGTAATGATGGGGCTATAATACATTCATGCAATACCAAAAGCTGTCTCCTTAAGTCCTCTTGGAAACGGACCCCAGTTTTATTGTTTGCAAAGTGAGTAATAGCTTCTGCTCTACAGGGACGCCACTGATTCTTCAGTTGGAATCAACAATATACTAAAGACGTAGCCTTTAGTAGTGTGTAACAAACACCAGGATGCCAATTACAACTTTCCCATCAGTTAGCACCTGCCATGTACCAGATACTGTGAGCTAAGGGACTTGGAAGTATCTTATCGCACATGACAACCTAGCTGGGTTTTTACTGCCTCTAATGCTAACTTTGAGAAAGATTGAACAGGGCTTCCCTTGTCAAGCTCATTGGATAAGTCTGCTCCTCACTTCTCATGGTTGGCCACTCACAGCCTACTCTTACATGCTGCAAATTTGCCATCTTTTAAAAATAATTTTTAAAATTTTCATACGCGTGTATAGTGTATGTTGAGCATATACCCCCTAATACACATGCTACCATTCTTTTTCTCACCCCATCCCTCCTGTTAGTCTCCTTTGTCACAGTTTGTGTGTGTGTGTGTGTGTGTGTGCGTATGTGCACATGTGTATGCATGTTGGTATCTGTGCCCATGTATGTTCAGGTACATATGGTATACATGCATGTGGAGGACAGGAGTTGATGTTGGGTTTCTTCCTCTACTCCAAAGTCTTATTCTTTGAGATAGAGTCTCATGCTGAACCTAGAGCTCTTCAACTTGGCTATACTCCCTAACTAGTGTGTTCCAAAGACTCCCTACATGCCCAGAACTAGGATTACAGGTGTGGACCACCATGCCCAGCACCGTACGTGTACTTCAAGGAT